>CM039126.1:4012050-4612050 GCA_022036555.1 Microstegium vimineum | reverse complement strand
CGCCACCGACGACGGCTCTGGATGATGTGGAAGCCATCCTGGTCAACCGGTGTGGCGAGACGCGGAATGTGGACGACCAGAGACTGAACTTGGCGCGACCTTGCAGATGGGCCGGCATCCTGAAGCGACGAGCGAGCGTCGGGCTTGAAGGCGCCGGTTCGCGGCTGGCAACGTTGGCGCTGGTGAAGATGTTGTGCCGGCGGTGTGGGAACAGTGGCACCTTTTCCCTTCCCAGCAGCGTCGGGACAAGCACCAGCAGACTCGACAGGGGACTCAGAGAGCCCCATTTGATGATCCCATGTGGAACGCCCTGTTGAACTTCTCCTAGGCCGGAAGGGAGCCGCATGGGGGAAAGGGATGACGCCGGTCTTGGTGGGGAGCTGCTTCTGCTGGTCCAGCGCCCATCTTCTCGAGCAGCTGGAGCACAGATGGAGATGGCCGCAGCGGTAGCGTCCGCCCCGGTACAGAGGCCCGAAGGCAGCGGCGGGGTGGTGGCCGCGACGCCGGCGAACATGAGCGACGTCGACTGCTGTGCGGATTCGCTCGCCCCAGCCCCGAGCACCCCCGTCACGGCCGGGGCCCCGAAGCTGCTGGCGGCGGCATCAGCGGTTGTGGCAGCCGGCATCCGCGGCGAGTCGAGCGGCCGGGAGACCCCCCCTAGGCGAGGGAGCGCCGGAGCCCGCGGGTGCTGCAAAGGCAGGCACGACGCAGCAGATGACCGCAGCGGTTGAATCCAGCGACGCATGTGGCGGGGGCGTGGCGGAGGTCAGCCTCGACGCCGGTGGAGGCGTGGATGGTCGCGGATGGGCTGGCACACCAGATCCAGTGGAGATGGCCGCGGATCTGTTGCAGCAGCTGACGGCGGCGGCCTTGGCACCCGCAGCCCGCGGCGGCGACGCTGTTGACAGGGAGGAGGTGCGGCTGGAGCCGTCCTCAGATGCGGGTCGCGGAGAGTGGGGAGAAGAGGGAGGGGAGGAAGAGGGAGGAGTGGGAGGGGTGCGCGCCGGTGCCGGTGAGGAAGCCGGCGCCGGCGGGCAGCCCGCCAGGCCCGCTAGGGTTGGGGCGAACCAATGCAACACCACAAGCCACATAGGAGCATTGGGCGTGGCCTTGCCTTCGCCACCTTATCATTGACTGTACAACAAATATTGTGCCCTGTTTGTTTGGCTTATCAGTCATCAAAACAATATTTTTCTCCCATAGAAAAATATCCGAAAACAACATCTGTCGGCTTATCAGCCACCAAAATGATCAAACGAAAATTCTTGGCATCCTCAGCTCAACTTCATCACCACCTCTTAGATATAAAAATAAATATGCTAAGCAAAACAAAAAGTTTAAACCACTTCACAGAAGATAAAACAAAGCGTTTTCCCACTAGTTCCTCATGCTACATTCATGCTCTAGAACCCCCTCCACCAAAAAGAGCTTTCACGACACCATATGGCAGAGTTATTCCTGGGATCTGCTTTGGCATGGTATAGCTGTTGCTTTTCACGAGCATGGGGTCGTCCTCTCCCAATGGAATCAAATCTCTACTAGTATAAAGAAGCTTCGCCAGCACAGGACGATGCGCGCATTTGACAAATGCGCGCAATTTCGAATCGAGTTCGTACTGGAATTTGTGATGAATTCCTACTCCTGCCGGTGAGTCGGTGACTTGCTGATGGATCAACGGACGACTCACCGTCACGGGTGACAACAACAGACAGGTCAGTGGCTGGTGACGTCGGCCACGGGCACGGGATTCGACATGGCTTTTCTCGATTACTCCGTTACTCGTATTACCAGATTCCAGAATCTTGTTGTTCTCTCCATTCTTCGCCGAGAGGCGTCGTCCACCTTGAGTCCTTGAACCGGGTACAGTACAGCTCGAGGTTGTTGCACGCCGCGTGAAATGAAAGCATAGATAGATGGATTTCCACCGCCACGGCATACTCACCACGCTGGGCTTCGCCGCGCTGACGGGCAACTCGGCGCTCGCCATCTACCGGTCGCGGGACGACCCGCGCGCCGTCGCGTTCGTGGCCGGCGCCTACGGATGCATCGCGCTGCTCTTCCACTTCCTGCGCAGGTTCGAGCGCGTGGAGGAAGGGGACGGGGACGGCGGCAGGACCAGGGCGGCGGTGTGGGTGCTCACCACGCTGCTCACGGCCATGTTCGCATCACGCGTCGCCCCGCTGATGCCGCCGGCCGTCGGCGCCTTGGTGTGGCTGATGGCGGCCGGAACCGCCGGGGCCGGATTCTGGGCCTTGTTTCTTCATCGCCATTGATGTGCAGCTGGTCTCCTCGGTCTGTCTTAGCTTCCGCTGAATAATGGATGCCGGTGCCCACGTTCATACACGCGAACTGGACAGGAGTAGCAAAAGTTGTCTTTACAAGTGTTACTACTACCTTAGTTTAGTTTTATTTTTTTCAAGATGTTTGTTAGGCAACACCGCCTTTATGTATGTTTTTCTTCCGAAAATGAACTTGAACTTGTCAAATGCACTTGGACTATTTCTCTAATATAGGTGCTTGTTGTGTGCAATAAGGGGGAGATGAACAAATATCTTTTGATAACATTTTTTGTCGATCCCAAAAAGAAGATTTATGTATCTTTTGAACAAATATCTTTTGTGCGCAGCCCACATGAAAGGTGGGAGCGATCGGCTTATTGGGTCTTCAACTCTTCGTTCCTCTTATTTGGGCTTCCTTTCATTTGCCCGCAGCAGTAGATGGAGAATGGCGATTTCATTCATGGACCGCCGCCGAGCTCGGTTCGTAGCCTCGATCTCTTCCGCCCTTTCCCGACGGCGCCGACCCCGACCCCGGCGGCGGAGGGCAGTGGTCATCAGGTCCCTCGGTCTCTTTCTCTCCTATGGCCATGACCAAAAAGGTTTTTGTTACTCGGCGAGGATCTGCATGCAGAGGTACGTATGTAGTAGTGCTGGTGATTTTTTATTTACCCAACGGCGCGCCTGTGGCGGACAGCCGGGTTATTATTACTCACTGCACTTCCTCTTTCTGGAATCTGGATCACCTCCCTCTCGCCGCGTTGCTGATGTGTCTCGTTCATAGGCGTTGCGTTTTCACTTTTCACTGAGGATCGTCGTTGCAGGCTTTACATGCAGCTGGAGGCGCCAGTTATTCTCGCTTCTTCATCATGTCAGGCGAGGCTCCGTCGCTTCCGAGCTCCCCGCCGGCCGTTAATTTGAGGGAAATTAAGGCCTAATTTCTTGCTCATCTTCTGTGTGTTACTCTCCCCCGTCTAATTCCTCACGTACGGCTCCTTCTCCGATCCAGTTATCTGAACCTAGCTAGTAGCTAGAGGTCGTTTTTCTTTTGAGTTTGGTTTAGATGGCTGATCTAGTTTTTTACTGGTTCAAGAATTCGGATACCATACTCGGATGCCAGTCGACAGTAGTACGTGGTTACATATGTCACTTCTAATTAAGGGGATGCGTTCACATTTGTTTTCCAGACAAAAAAAAAAAAGAGTTCACGAAAGCTGTGCTCGTTGACCTTGACCACTAATAACCCTTCCTTGGGAAGCCTTAAGCAAAGTACTACAAAAGCTGCGCTATGGATGATCAGAGGCAAGACGCGCACGCTACTACCTGGGTCGTCGGCGCGGGGTTCCTCGCTGTCACCGTCTCATCCGCAGGTGCTGGCGACCTACGTGACGCTCCTGCTGCTCTTGGCTTGCCTCCGCGCCTATACGAACGCGCGCCGCCGCCAGTCGAAGGCAACAAAGCCTCGTCTGGGCTCTTGCTGCTGCCACCACCATCCGAGGCTTTGTTGCCTTGTTTCAATTTCAACCACGCCACCAATAGCTGCTTTTGCAGGTGCTGGCGGTGACATATGCATGATGCTATATAGTTGTCCGAGCTGTGGTGCATGCAAGGGCTGTCCATAGCTGATGTGAGGCAGCCAGAGCACGAATCACAAAGCGCAGTGGACGGTGGGTGATAGCAGGTGTGCGGACACCCGGTTGTGGTTCTTATTTTGCAGGGCCGGACAACATCAACCTCGGCGAGCGTGCAAGGAAATAATAAACTAGTCGGGCTTATTTGAATTTGGTAAATTCAAGGAATTTGAAGATGGATGGTTCGATAGTTCCAAGGTTGTTTTCAAATAAAAGGTCAAGGAGTTTGGAAAGGATGTGTCAAGAAAAGGTCCGGTGCCAAAATAAATTATATGCAATTAAACACAGAACCATTCAATCATTCAAACACGCATATGGTAAATTTAGATGCTAGTATTTTTGGAAAATGATTGCCAAAGGGTTTCATATATATAGATAATATAAACACTCGTATCGTCAATTTCAAACACGCATATGGTGAATTTTTCAATTATTGTTATGTGAGGCGGAGGCGACCAGGGCGACACGCCTCACGTCGGGAGAGCACGTCAGCCTTACGTCAGGCGAGCGCGCGAGCACGTCGGGTGACCGCTCGAGCACGCAGCCCAAGGTGAGCATATATACAGGCCTGCTTGGTGGCTTTCTTGCTCACCTCTCGAAGCTTCTTCAGATCTGAGCTGGGGTCTCTTATACATTTTTATTTCCTTAATTTGATTACCACGTGTTTGTTTTTTTGATAAAAAAAAACCCACATGTGATCACATGTGAAGTACTGGTTTGTGAACATCGTACGCGACAACATGCTCGAAACTTTCTCAAATTTTTTTCATGACATACGCATATGATGAAACGACATCTCGCTAAGTTTCGTGATTTTCAGAATTCATTTGTATTTTTTAAATTAAAAAATCGCACACACGTAATTTGGAGGCGTTGCCCCGAGAACACTTGGATCGAAACTTCAGGTCAGTTTATGGTCTTGGCCTAAACATACACTCAAGAACAAGAATAACATTTTTTTAATCATTGAAATCAATTATTCGATGCACCAGCAGTTCAAACTTGCGTCGTTCGCGAAAAATGAAGAAAATAAAATAAATGCAAAAAATATAACAAAAACTTTTGAAAAATTGTCAAACTTGAACATGTTGACCTGATATGTGAAAGCTACAAAAAAAAATTGGCTGCCAAAATCGAAAAAAAAAATTGCTTTGGCGAGTGCGGTCCCTGACACACGGCAAAAACTCTAATTTCTTTGCCGAGCGCCGCCCATCTGGCACTCGGCAAAGAATTAAAAAATTAAGAAAAATAGAAAACCTCCCAGCCCAATCCCCAACCGGCCCACCCCACACCACACACGCACACATGTACCCGCCCGTCGTCGCCACGCCCCTGCCCGCCGCCAGCGCCCCGCCCCCCGCCCGCCGCCGCCACGCCCCTGCCCGCCGCCGGCGCCCCGCCCCCCGCCCGCCGCCGCCACGCCCCTGCCCGTCGCCGGCGCCTGCCCGCGCCGCGCCCCGCCGCCACCCCCCGCGCCCTTGGCCGGCGCCCCCCACGCGCCCGACCGCGCCCGCCGAGGCCGCAACGCCCGCCCGGCCACCGTTGTCGGCCCCCGCCCAGCCGGCCCTGCCTGGAGGAAGAAAGGAGGAGGAGGAAAGGAGGAAGAAGAAGAGGAGGAAAGTAGTAGTAGTAGTAGTAGTAGTAGTAGTAGTAGTAGTAGTAGTAGCAGCAGCAGCAGCAGGAGCAGGAGCAGCAGTAGCAGTAGCAGTAGTAGTAGTAGCAGTAGTAGTAGTAGTAGGGTTTAGGGTTTGCCTTTGAAAAATCAAATTAACTACCTATATATGTTGTGAGTTGTGACTTGGCATGCAATGCAGGTGGTGGTGGATAACGTCCTCATCTCGACGACCTTACCGTCACGTCCCCGTCCCTCGACCGAGTAGAAGGTAAAACTCTGGGTTATAGGCCATCACGCCATTTTGGATGTGGATGGCCTTCGTGCCTCCCATTGTTGATGTGTCGGCCTTCGTGCCGTAAATGTGGGTGTCGACCATAGAGCCGACTGTTTTTTGCGGGTTTTGGGAACCTCCCAGTACAGGGGAGGTTCTGCCCAAATTTTGAACTTATATCGTTGCTTTATGATTTTGCAGAGCAGAGGACGTCAGAGGGGCTGCGGAGCAGTCAATCCACTTCGTCGGCGTTGCGGGTCTGCCTGCACCGCCCCGACTCGCCACTGCCCAGCTATCCTGACTCCACCGCCACCTTAGGTATAAACAACCTCTTATCGTGTATCTTTGCTGTAGACCACGTAAACTAGTTAGGCGTCTCCCGTCTGAAAGAGATACGGTTGGAGGCACGCAGATCACTGTGTGTATCTGACCGTATATCTTTCGGATTGTCCACGTTATTTGGACAACCCGTAGATGCGTAGATGAGGTCAGTTTCCATGCTCTGCTCGTGTCCTAGTTGGAGTTTCGGCACCACCTCCCCGTTGTTCTCCGGATACACACTCTCCCTGGTAGGACGTGTATCGGGAGAACAGCAGGGAGGTGCTGCCGAAATTTCGTCTCGGATAGGAGTAGAGCATGGAAACTGACCTCATCTACGCATCTACGGGTGGGATTAGGACATATCCTTCACCTATTAGATGGTAGAAACACCGTGTATATGCATGGGCTGACTTTATTTGTCGCCTACGTATGTATATGCTAGAGGATGGAAAATCGTGATTGGATGTACACGGGCTACACGAGTAAAAGCACATAATGGGTTAATCAGACCAATGCTTTCTTGGAGCATGCATTTGGCGCTGCTGCTAAAGCGTCGAGTCGGATGCCGTGTTCCTGTAGCAGGTGTGAGAACAAGAAAAGAAAATATAAGAATGACGTGGGGCAAAATCTTTTCAAGTACGGATTCGTTAAAAACTATACATGTTGGGTCTACCATGGTGAAGCAGATCGGCTGAGAGACGAGGTGGTGAGACGACGTCTCGAGGAGTATGATGAGGATGCCGGGGTAGCAGACATGATGGATGATTTTCATGAGGCACAGTTCGGTGAAGGAATGGAGGAGGAGCCAGAGGAAACCGCAAAGGCGTTCTACGACATGATGTCGTCGGCATAGAAGCCCCTTCACGATAAGACAATGGTTTCGCAACTAGATGTCATTGGACGTCTAATGGGGTTGAAGTTGCAGTATAGCATGAGTCAAGACATGTTCGATGACATGTTAACAATTATTGGCACCCTGCTGCGATGGCCCCGAGGCTTACAGCAACTCGAACGCCTACACCAAGGTCACCGAGTACAGGAAGGCGACTCGTGCGCGTCATGGGGAGGACTACGATCCGACCACCCAGCCCCTAGACACGGAACTGCTGATGAGGTTGGGAGGAGGGAGGCAACACGGTCGGTTGTATATGGCCGACAGCTCAGTCTCCTCGGCCTCCCTTCCCAACCTTGCCGAGGTTCGGTCGAGGAGCACGAGCGGATCCATCCCCATCAGACCAAGGCAGCCGACCATGACGCAGCTTCAGGTAAGTATCGTTCAATTAATCGATTATTTCTTACCTTGCATTTGCATTGTTTAAACCTTGCTGGATGAATATTGCAGGCCCAGATGCAGGAGGAGATGCAAAGGCTCAACGCTGAGATGGAAGCAAGGGACCAGGCCCGAGAGGAGGCCCATAGGCGCGAGTTGGCCCAGGTGGAGGCCCAACGCCTACAGTTGGAGGCCCGAAACCGCGACTGGGACCAGAGGTCGGCGGATATGGCTACCTTCTTTGCGAGCCTGAACGTCCTTGGTATGGTCGTGCCTCCCTCGCTGCTCGCTCCGTTCGCTCCTCCACTAGTGTCGCATCCTGTTGGTCCTACATGGACTCCGGTGAGTTTATATATATGATTGTTTATTGTTTTAACTTCTTCGGTTGTCCTCCAGGTACTAACGAATTCGCTTCTCCTTCGTGCAGCCACAGTCACAGGGTTCAGCGCCTTCGCCACAGTACGGGTGGCCCTCCTCCGTACTACGGGTGGCAAGGTGCACCTTCTCCGCAGTCCGGGTAGTCTCCTGGCCCTAATGCGTCGCCCCAGTGGCAAGGTGGTCCTCCACCGACCGGCGGGTCGCAAGAGTAGCCGCAAGGGGGCCAAGGTGGGAGCTCTTCAGGCACTGGGGGCAAGGTGAGAAATGATAGGTTTGTGAGCTGTGATGCCTGTGATGTGATGGATTTTCATATTGAACTTGTGATAATTGGATGAATTGTGAACACATATTGTGATGAATGGATTATGGATATATTTTGTGTATTCTGTGATTTGATATGAATATCCATGTGATATATACTGTGTTTGTGTGATGGATAATGTATGTGTGATATATATGGTGAAAAGAAAAAAAAACAAAAAAATTGGAAATTTCCCAGCTTGCCACTCGACAAAGCTGGGGGAAAATTTCTAAGCTCAAGCTCTTTGCCGAGTGCCAGCCAGTTGGCACTCGGTAAAGAATAATCCTTTGTCGAGTGCCGGCCAGGTATATAAAGGGACGGAGAGAGTATGCTCCACTCCATTGTGGGAGAGAAGATTGATGGTACATGATGGGTCGGATGTCAGTATGTCACGGTGCGAAGGGTGAGGGGCAGACAACGCAGTGAGTCCATCCACTACAAGATTTAGGCGCTTTGTCGGGTGCCTGACCCACTCGGCAAAGGCCTAGATCCATTCGGCAAAGCCTTTGCTGAGTGTGACACTCGGTAAAACCTACTCAAAACATAATTAGTCGGCAAAGATTTCTTTACCGAGTGTCAAATATCGGGTACTTGGCAAAGAAAACGGCGGCCGTCAACTCGACGGCTTTTTTTGTCGAGTGCTGACGTGGCCGACACTCGGTAAAGATTTTTTTATTTTATTTTATTGAAAATTCTTTACCGAGTGTCACCTGTCCTGCACTCAGACAAAGAAATTTTATATTTGTTTTTTGAAAATCCTTTGTCGAGTGCCGGCCAGGTGGCACTCGACAAAGTAACTTTAAACCTAATTAATCAATGTTTAGATAATTATTAACAAATAAAAATAAAATTGATACAGTGTAACATGACAAGTGTTATAAATTTTTTTTTACCCATTTCTAAGATCTAAACACAGCCGGAGGCGCGAGACGCGAAGTATCACGGGCAGGCGCAGCATGCTGGTAGGCGTGGGGCGCTAGGCAGGTGCAGGTGAAACAGCACGCTGGTGATGTACGGAGTACACGCGACCAGACGCGTGCGTCCATCCACACGTCTGTGTTTCTATTTTGTTTGTTGCCACATCCCTTGGTCGTTCCCTTTTCTCCTCCATTTTTTTATAGAGTAATAAATAAAAATTTTACCTCCATCTTTTTTATAGAATAATAAATAACAAATTTTCCTCCATTTTTTCTTATATAAATAATAAATACTATATAATAATAAATAACAAATACAATACATATATAAAGTTAGAACAACTTAAGTACGTATAGTATTAGTATAGTCGCCTTTTGTACCATAGAAAGATGATAAGAATAGGAAAATACCACCAAAAGAGCTCTATTAGGTACATTCGGTCAATGTTGTTAAACTCCATGCGCATCCATGAAACTGATGAATGAAAAGATAAAAACAAAAAAGAAGCTCATCTCTGGGTGGCAGGCCTCTAGGTGCTCTGTCTGCGGGGAGGCTCTCCTGTAGCAAGTCGAACACCGCCGCTAAGAACCAGAGGCTGGCCGTGAAGTTTTGAATATAAATATATACAAAGTTTGTAATGTACTCCGTATGTGATAGTTAAAAGTTTATGAGAAGTGTGTAACATGGTAGTTTAAAGTTTATAAACTCAAAATATAAATTATGAATAACTTTTAAATTGTTGAGTTTGAAAAAATAAAAATCGTATTAATAGATTTGTTTGGAAAATATTTTTTATAAAAAATATACATATATTATATTTCAATAAATATTTTTTTAATAAAATAAGTTTTTTCTAGAGATACATGTCGAGAACTCTGTATCAGTAGTAACTCCGGCGTTGGGGTCGAGGTGGTAGCTGTTGGTCATTTGGCGTTTGTAGCTCGGTCCAGCTCGGCTGACGGAGTTGGGGACTGGGGAGGTCAGACGCAGCCGGCATGCCGGAGGAGATAGTTGGGCAGATACGCTCAGCTTCTTCTTTGGTTTCCAAGAGATCCCAGGGCAGGCAAGCAGGCTTGTGTCCCCCGTTTTGGGAACCCACCCAAGCAGGCAGACGTGACAATTGAAGGTGACGCGGCGCGGCGCTGCCACGAGCACGCAAGCGCCAAAGGCTATGAACAGCTCTGAGACTAGTACTATCTCGTTTTGTATCCTTTTCCAACAGCCTAGGCAAACGAAGAGCCCATCAAGCCAAGCGTCGCCCTCCTCCCTCTCGCGAGCAACGCCCACCTCACTTCCAGCCGAGCGTCGCCGCCAACCTCACCATCGTCATCCGCGCGCAGGCGGATCTAGCAGCCCCGCCTCCTTCCTCGCCTTTTTTTTTTCCCATCTCGTCTTCTTGGCTGCCACCGCCGCACCTAGCTTGCATCATAAATGGGCATCACGGCGCAAACAGCAATCACAGTGGCGGCTACTCCTCAGGGTTCTTGCTCCAGCAAGGACGGTCCAGGGCTGCATCTGGTCCAGGGCTGTGGACCTCCTCCTAAGCGACATAAAACGTCGTTAGTGTTCGGTTCTTGTGTTCTATCGGTTCTGGTTGTTGGTTTCAGGCCTTTGTCGTCCAATCATAATATAGCAGATATTTTAGATGAGATTTTCGTCCCATTCATGACCATCATTGTTAACTTGGCAGTTCTAACACTTCTTCCAGCCGTGCCGATGGTACGAGTGGGTCTGCTCTCGAGGTGCGGTCGGCCGAGCTGGTGACGACCGCGGCACAGGAGCCCCCGCCCGAGGCGACTGTGGTTTCGGAGGTTGCTACAACGACAACGGCCCTCGCGACTTCGGCGCGAGCGTTGCTGGCCACTGCCGCGGCCGAGATGAGATGGCTGTGGTGCCTCCAGTGCCACGGCCAGCCGAGGCTGCGACGACGCAGTTGGCCGACGTGCTAGAGGCTGGTGCCCCCGTGGCTCAACTCATCCTCCCCAACACGGCTGCTGCCGAGGTGGTGGAACCTTCAGCACGCCCGTCGGTGACCTCGCCCTCGGCTGCAGCAGCTGATCTGCAGCGACACTTTGGACCAGAGGTTAGCCGGAATCTCTGGGCGCTGGCGCCGATGGAGAAGAATCCTAACACACTGCATGGCGGCCCCCTGCGGTGGGCTCACCGAATAGATCCAGAGCGGGTCATCTTCACCCTGGATGACGAACGGGAGTCTGCTTCTTACCGCCGCATTGAGGGTGGGATCGAGACCGTGCTAAATGCCATGAGTATCCTGCACAAGGCCCTGAATGACAATGTCATCTCCGGTATTGAGGTACGTCCTTAACATTTTTGCCTTTTTTCTTTTTGTTGTATTTCCCTTCCCTTACGTGTGTATTTCCCTAAACACTGGCACACAAGCAAAAATTCCTATCTTTTTGTTGTATTTCCCTCCTTCCTTTACAGGAGGTCGCCAAGTGCAACTCCAGTGGAGCCTAATGAGGCCCCTATTCTAAATCTAGGAACTTGATCTAAAAAAAATTCATTCCAATGCACGCTCCCATTTTAGGAGGGTCCTCAAAAAGTTTAGATTTGGGTTCCCAGGAATGAGACCCTCCTATTCCTCTCTCCCAAATTAGGGACTATGGTTGGATTTAAACTTTAAATATGACTCTCAAATTTTACAAATTATCTCTTAAATAAAAATGTAGGAGCTTAATTTAAGACTTATGGCTGGAGATGCTCTAAATCTCTCTTTCTAAGTCTCTCTTCCTGCGCCGCGAGGCAGGCAGGTGGACTGTCGCGGACGAGACGCACGAGTATAATGCGGCACTCAGGAGGGAGCTGGCCGCCAGTCGTGTATCTCTCAAGCAGGTGTAGAGTGCCGAGAACCGTATAGCCGACTTGGAGCGGAAGGCCCGTGTGGCAGTTGAGGAAGCCGAGGCCACGACCGAGGCGAAGGAAGCTGAGGTGAGGAAAGCGCAAGCCGTCATCGCCACTCTTGATGCGGCGCTCAAGACTGAGCAGGAGAAGAGTGCCACACAAGCCCAAAAGCTTGCCACTCTTGATGCGGCCCTCAAGACTGAGCAGGAGAAGAGTGCCGCACAAGCCCAAAAGCTTGTCACTCTTGATGCGGCCCTCAGGACTGAGCGGGTGAAGAGTGCGGTGAAGAGTGCGACACAAGCCCAAAAGCTTGCCACTCTTGATGCCGCCCTAAGGCTGAGCAGGAGAAGAGTGCCCAAAAGTTTGCCGGCGAAGCCTGGGTACGTACGCCTTTTTACTGGTTGATGATCCGCATGTTGCTTGTAGATTTTGTCAAATGTCTTGTCTTGTCGCAGAGCTCTAAAAGGCGCTTAAAGAGGCTAATCAGGTAGCCGCCAACAAGCACTCCGAGTACGAGCCGTGTGCTGTGGCAGCCGCCAACAAAGCTCTTAAACAAACACGCCTAATCCTCTGTAGCCCTTCTGCACTGTGTTGTCTCTATTGGAAAACGACGGCGCAAACGAAAAGGGAATAAGCGCGTTCCTCTGTCTTTTCTGATGATTGTGATGAGAACACGTACGTACTGTAGCCATCGGATAAGCCACCGTTCCTAGGTCCCTTGCTTGTGCATGGCCCTGCAGAAAAAGAGGTGGTGAATTAGCCAAGTAATTAATAAAGCGCACAAGCCTCACTCAATTTACCGAATTTGTAAAATTGAAGAAGTAATTAAATTCATTCTCGAATAAAGACTTTGATATATATAACTGTGTTGAAAAGGCACAAATGATTCTAGTGAAAAGGGTTCACTAGAATTTCTCAGTGAGCTGCTGATTCGAGGAATTTGGAGTTTTGCACCTCATGACGTTAAAATTTAGTGAAGTCCCCCTTTTGAAAGAGCAAAAATCCAAATATTTCTTTGCTATGTTAAACCAGTATTGCAAGTCAGTCAAGTCAGCAGCTCCAAATTTGCAGATCTCGAGCAGTGACAATGTTCGCAATCTATGCCTCCTTTTTTAGGACATTAAGAGGAGCAACTGTAGTATTGTACCTTACATCTTGAACAAAAGCAAGTTACAATCTGGAGATGTATTATAATGTTCTACAATCAAATGTGGATGAAATAATAGTTCTGGTTTAAATCTGTGTGCATATGATATACAACCAATATTTTGCAGCTGAACTAAAATGTTTTTATTTCTTACTTCCAACTGTTTAATTGGAAAGCCTAAAACTATTATCCTTGCTATAAAAATGAAAATTAAAATAAATCACTCAGAATCTGGTGAAGGAAGCAACAATATATCATTAGTTCAAACAGGAGTTGTGAACCATCAACAAAGCACTATCCAAAGTAATATTAAATGTAAACCGGAGAGGAAGAAAATAAAGGTCCAGTCATGATGGCTTCCACAATGGTAAACTAAACTAATAAAAAGTTGAATATTTCAAATCATCCTCTCCTCTCACAAAGCCGCCACCGAACCCCTCTGCCCACCCCTTACAAAATGTAATGAGGTTTGGTCAAAATCCCCAAATTTGGTCAAAATATCAATGGCCACCGCTCCTGCAAACTGAAATGCTTGAAGCTGATCTCATGGAGTGATAAGAACCCTGGCCTTATGTGTGGATAAGTTTTTCCTTTTTTTTAATTGTTTTCGGTGAATCCATGGTCATATGTGTATTTTAACTGATGAAATTGACATGATGCTGACATGTATTTGCTGACATGTATTTGACTTATTTCAACTAATTTAGTAGACGGCTCGGGATTGTAAGTACCTTGAATGGATTGATCCTTAGTACGACCCATGTTTGAGCACCTTTGCTGTTAGACCTTCGCAATGCAGTTACGGATTTGAAGAGGGATGTTGCTGCAGAAAAACAAGTTGCTAAAGAACTGCAAATCATGTATGAGAAGCAGCTGCGGTACAAAGGGAAGCGGGCTCCTGGAGAAAATGAAGGAGGTGGATGCAAAGGATGTAGCCTGCACAAGGGAAGTGTTGGCTGCAAGGAAGACTTTTGGATTGTGTTTGTAGTTGGGGCCTTCTGTTGTGCATGCTGGAAGATTAGGGACATTTGAGACTGATCATTAGCATTATGTAGTATGTAAATGTAGTTCAGACAATGACAATGGCCATGTAATGTGTAGTATGTAGTTCTTTTGTCACTAGTTCGGGGACTGATGAAATATGTTCGGACAATGGCAATGCCCTTGAACAAGTTCTTTTGCAGCTCCAATGATCATGGATCTTTGGTTGGGCACATCATGGATGTTTGGTTGGATGTGGCCGAAGACTATTGTAACAGCTCGAAGACTATGGTTGGGGTACTATATATGTAGTTCCAATGACTTTTGTGACATGTAGTTCTGTCTCTAGTTCAGACAATGGCAATGTACTTGAATTATGTAATTTGCATGGCTTTTGCTGTGGTACTCCCAAATGATTGTGAGCCGTTCATTTATTTCGATCGGACGGTCACGGTCACTTGGTGGTAATAGATGAAATGTATATTTAATTAATTTTAATTTTATAAAATAGGATAAATGTGGAAAGTTTTAAATATAAAAATCTCTATTTTAATTTTATAAAATAGGATAAATGTGGAAAGTTTTAAATATAAAAATCTCTATTTTAGATTTGATTGATTCATGTGTGATCTTTGATTGATATGGTTAATCTTTTTTATTCTATAACTTTATACTAATACATTCTTATTACTATATAATTTTATAAGTGACTTTATATTAGTACGTGAAGCGTGTACGTGATTTGCATGTGCGTGTACGTGATTTGTGGGTCTCTGTGTATGTGTGGGTGTACCGTACGTGTACGTGTGTGGGTTTACGTACGTGTGCGTGGGTGGTGCATGTGTGGGTGTGTTACGTGTGCGTGGGTGTGCATGTGTGTTAGATGGTTAGTTTGTCACGTGGGTGAGTGTACTGCATGTGTGAGTGTAGGTGTGTAACGTGGCTAGCGTGAACATGGTGCGGCGCGAGGACGACTGGCGTGCACCAGACGCCAGCCCGCCCGCTCGACCAGTCCACACATGCCATTGTATTTTTTTAGGAAAACATCATCTTAGCTTATACCCATGATTTGGGCGTCGTTAGCGATGCGGGATTCCGGAATGGTCCCGTGATTACGGAAGTATTTTGTTTTTCTGATTTTTTTTAATTTACTATTAATTATAAAAAATCAACGGCTCAGATTGATTCAAGATATTACCTCCTAGGAGGTAAAGGGTGTACCTAAACATTGCCCAATTTGCATTGCCGATGTCTAGTTCAGACTATGGCAATCAATGAAATTGTTGGTCTGCTGTCATTTGATCTGTGTTTCAACCGTGTGTAGTTTCAATGCTGGAAATTGTCCTGGAGTTGTGCTTGAACTGTGTAGGTGTTACTTACTTGTGTTTGTACAGCCCAGGAAATCGATGGCCTGGAGGAGCTCTCTGTCGAGACTATAGCCCTAGGCTTTGCCTCCTTATTTTTCACAAAAACCAGGTTGCTTCTTCTATTCTATAACAAGGAATATGCAAGTACCACAGACATAATTGTACCGATTTTGGCCTTGTTGCTGTAAACCAGGCTGTCACTAACATATCACTACAAGTTGCCCCAGGCTCATCAAGTTGGAGAATTAGAGAATGTCAGATAAACGAAGCCCAGACATGAAAAGAAAAAGAACTCCATCAAATCGGAGAATTAGAGCATGCATGTCACAACCATAAGGTTCACTTGACCAATGGCCCCATAAAATCAAATTGAAAATTCAGGTTGGAGAAAACATCAGAGTATGTACATGGTTCACTAGTACTTGAACTGAAACCTGGAAAATATTTCATACAGTACAGAATATTGCATGAGTCACACATGGTGAGTCGACTACTACTACGAAACTGCCGTGGCAGCTTCGGTAAGGCCGGCGGCCAACAGGCTTCCGCATATCTATCTGTCATGGCATCCTCCGCCGCCGGCCGGCGCCAAGGAGCCCCCGGCCCTCCTCGTATTCAGCGTCAGCGAACTGCTCTTCTACGCCGCCGCGTCCTCTACTTCTTGGCATCGGGCGAGTCCCTCCCTGCCTTCCTGGCCGCCGCGGCCGCGGGGCCCGACCCGCCTCGCGCGGCGCTCGTCGTGGGAAGCGACTCCGCCCCGCCCGCGTGGACGCCGCGTCCCTGGACGCCGTGCCGTCGCTCCGCTTCGTCTTCAGCACGGACGCGGGGCTGGAGCACATCGACCTCGGCGAGTGCGCGCGCCGCGGCGCCATCGCCGTCGCCAACTCCGGCACGGTCTACTCCACCGACGTCGCCGACCATGCCGTCGCCATGCTCATCGACGTGCTGCGCCGCTTCTCCGCCGCCGAACGGTTGGGCTCTGGCCCCTGCGTGGAGATAAGGCATCCACAGTCTGCTTCCTATGCTGCCTCCAGATAAGATAGGAAGCCTCTCCAGCTAGCAATAGGTCGTTCGATGCTCTTTTGCCTGTGATGCTGCAATTTCAGTAATAAAGCCGGCGAATTTCGAATCGAGTTCGTACACCATATACCGAATCCCGGCCGCCGGCGACTCGTTGATTGATGGTCAAAGGAAGCAGGAGGATGAGTGGAATTCGCGTCATTATCATCCATTACATTCTACGAGTGGATTGTATACAGTACTAAACTCTAGGTAACCGTGCGTGGAACTCATCGTTACGGGGTCACGAGTGACGTGGCTCTCTTACCCGAACACGTACGACAGGCCGGTAGTTCGACCAGCCTTTTCCGGATTACACTATATATAGCTGATGATTCCAGAATTTTCCTGAAAACACAGGAACTGTGGAAGAAACTGTTTCAGTTGTTCATTTCTTGTTCTCCAATCCAATATTCTTTCGCCGAGGCATTGTCGGACATATACAGTGATGCATGCGTTGGGAATGCAAACGGGAGCCGCGTACGCACATAGCAGAAAACTGAGATATATATATATATATATATATATATATGGACTTCCACCGCCACGGCTTACTGACCAAGCTCGGGTTCTCGCCACACTGACGGGCAACTCGGCTTATGTTCGCCTTTTTTTTTGGCATTGCATGATCCATGATCGTGTCGTGTGTGTCTCTCTTAGAATTGAGTTGACCAGGAGTCCGTCAGAGGGTAATTTCACTGCCATGTCCTTGTTAACACAAAAAGCGTCAGGATCTACGAACACTTCGGGCTTATACCCGAATTCGATATCCGAGGGTGTGTCAGTCGATTTGACCAGTTAATCGACACAGACGATAAATAGAACTAAGATTTGAACGAGACAACGGCGATGCGCCCAGATGTCAAGGCTCAAACCTGATCAGGATAACTAGAGTAGAGCTGAACGAGACGACAGCGATGCGCCCGGACGTCAAGGCTCAGATTGCCCAAACGCGGAACTTGCAAGGGTTGACGGAGGTCGATGAGATGCAGCCCGTCGAAACTTGAAGAACTCATAGATAATTAAACTTAATGCGGTAAAGATAAATTACTGGTAAAGTAGATAAAAAAATAATTGATTTGTATTGATATGCTTGATATGATTTTTCACGACCTCTAGATACATATTTATACTCCGGCAAAAGGAGTTGTAGATAGACACGACTCGTACCTTTCCTAAACAAAAATTTCTATTTTAAAGGAAATAAACGACTCACGCTAAAGGAAACAAACGACTCGTGCAAGAGTCGGACTCGAAATAAATCTATTAATACTGACATAAAATTACCAGCTTCCATATCTATCTCCTTCACGATGAAACCTTCCATCGACAAACTTTCTTCAATCCGCAACTTCCCTTCTATTGCCATCGGCAGTTCTCTGCTGACGCCAGCCACTTCATCCTGCTTCCATCGACATCATCATTCATCGGCAGCTTTCCGTCCTCATCAGCAATATTCCTCATATCAGCAACATGCTTTGGCTCCCATCAGCAACGCTTTTTTGCTTCCATCAGTAACATTGTTGCCTTCATCACATCGATAGAGCCTCAATTCTCATCGGCAATGTTCTTCCTGTCGGCAATATCCTCTTGCCTTCATCAACAGTGTCTTCCTGCCTCAATCGGCAACAAGTCCCTGTTTGCATCAGCAACACTTTTGTCTTTATCGGCAATCTGACCGGTAATATCCCAATGTTGATAAAGAATGACAACTAGCCTTTTGCCGATCGGCACAATTCTTAGGTCATATTGACACGTGCTAAAAAACGGTATCAAGAGCCCTAACTTTTTTATTCAAGATATGGGCATCAGTAGTAATCTCACTATGCCTTGGCTACCAAGTTTGTCATCTTAGAGTTGCTAGTTAGCTTGTTTGATGGTCTCTCCATTTATATCTTTTTTCTTAGTCACAATTTGACACGACATATATCCATTTATTTATTTTTATTTTATAGTATATTATTGATATTCATAGACTCAGATAATTTTATACTATATATATTTAATTACAAGGTAAGCATATATCGAGTTTGTATTATAATAATTACTACAAATTATTAGCCAAATTGTTGGTCAAAAATTATTGCAGAAATAACACTATGGTGATAGTCTAATAGCCGATAGGCCACTACACATGCCCCCCAATTTCGAAGTATAAGATATCTTATGCACTGAAATTTCTTCTACTGCATCTCCCCCAAAATGCATGCACCACTTCCTTGACTATTGCACATAAGCATTGCAGAGTCACTCTTACAATCCTTCGACTTGTATCGAACATCTCCTTTTGTAGCCAACAAATTCATCGGCAGCGCTGCTTCCAGCGCACAAACTCTTCACTCAGCCTGCCGATGCCCCCAAGTGTAACAGTTGAAACGCCAGGGCTCACCAAGTGCTGCTCCCAAGCCAAAATGCCCAAGGCCATCGACTCTAGTTACACTATCGGCAACATATTGACATCTGCCGATGGATTCTCATCTTTGCGCTTTGACCTTCACTACTTAACTAGAGATTTCCCTCTGGAAGGATTTTCATCGTGGCACAAATCTTCTTGGCGCTCGTGCTGCATCCTCCTTCTTTGAGTCTATGTAAGACCCTTGGGACACCATTGAGGGAGCTTAGTTTTCCAAACAGGTTGGTACTGTTTCTTATTGCTTGTATCTGCACCACCCTTTATGTTTGGATCTCTGGAAAATATTTCTTCATCGGACACTATTACATCAGCCATTTCCTCAAGCTCTTCTTAACAAATACGCTTGCCAAGCTTGTCATGTACGCTGAGCTTGCCCCCCAACCGATCATGTGCTGACCCCTTTCCTTTGATCGGCCTGCCATAGTTTGATGCTCGATCGTTAAAACAAGGTTTCTTTTCTGATCGATCGGCTGGGTAGTACCCATTGCATTCGGGACAATTATCGGCAGTGGGTAGTTTGATGCCTTCTTCCCAACAATAGACAAATAAGGGACACCTCCAATGATCTTTATGCCGAAGCCACTCTTGGTGCCTTTCTTCCTCTTGCCGCCGATATCGCTCCTCCTGCGATTGCTGATAATCTTGTCGTGGTCGCCTATGCGTGATCACGACGCCATAAGACCTCCCGGCGTTACTGCTTTCATCGGCAACTCTTTTGCCTCTTCTATTATCGGCAAATTTCCTCCTTGTTACTTCATGCACAGCTATCTGATGTTCAGGGTCTACCGATGCGCTTTTCTTGGCAGCTTCCGATGTCAACACCTTAGTCTTTCCACTGGTTTCCACCATGTTATTTGGAAACGGGTGCTGATCAATCTTCATTGACTTCTAGGCCTTAGTATTTTCAAACTTGATTCGCCCAGATTCAATTTCTGATTGCAACTGCTGCCTAAAAACTTTGCAATCATTGGTACTGTGCGAAGTTGCATTGTGCCACTTGCAATACTTGATCCTCCTGAGTTCTCCGGCCGATGGAATTACCTGGTTAGGCGCCAGCTTGATCCGCCCTTCTTGAAGCAATAGGTCAAACATCCTATCGGCCTTGGTGATATCAAAGGTGAATCTCTCAGCTTCTTTCTGGTCGAACGGACAGGATATCGGCTTTTCATTCTCTACCCATTCAACTAAACCGATACTTGCTTCTTCGTCCGAATCTGTCTTCTTAGTTAAAGACACCTCCTCATCCCAATTTCCTCTAGGCTCAAAAATTTTGGTGTCTTGATCGGCAACCCTTTGCACAAGATGGCTTAAGCTTTCGAACTCTTGAGACGCGTATTTGTCCCTGATGTGCGGCAGTAATCCTTGGAAGGCCAAATCCGCCAATTGCCGATCATCAAGTACCAAGCTATAGCACTTGTTCTTCACGTCTCGCATTCTTTGCACGAAGCTTTCTACCGATTCATCATTACGCTGCTTCAATTTGACCAAATCGGTAATCTTCTTTTCATGTACGCCAGCAAAGAAGTATTTGTGAAACTGTTTTTCTAGATCGGCCCAAGTGATCACAGAATTTGGAGGCAGTGAAATAAACCATGTAAATGCCGATCCAGATAACGATAACGAGAACAATATCACCCTCAGTTCATCCCTGCTGGCTGCCTCTCCACATTGGATAATAAATCGGTTAATGTGCTCCATTGTTGATATATCATCTTGACCAGAAAATTTGGTGAAATCTGACACTTTGTACCGATTTGGGAGAGGGATCAAATCATACACAGGAGGGTACGGCGTCCGATAAGAATATGTATTAACCTTGGGCTTGATACTGAATTGCTCTTTCATCACTTCGGTAATCTTATCGGCCCAGTACGCATCTTGATCCTGCCGATGCACTGGCTAGATGTTGACTGTTGAACAGATTGATGTACCTTCTCATCTCTTTGTGGTAAATAGGCCGAATCGGTTGTTGCAGAGGCAACATCAATTCGCTAAACATCATGCATCGGCTGATTTGCCGATGGACCACCTTGAACACCCACTGGAATATATTGCGGGAATAGAGGGTTTACCGGTTGGGACACTGATGCATCATTATATAATTCCGATGGTAAGTGGTGATGTTGGACCCCTGCCACTTGATATCCAGGTTGCGTCACCTGTTGTTCAACATTATGCATCGGCTGAGTTATCGATGGGCAATTTTGAACATCCACTGGGTTGTATTGTGGCATTGTATTCATCGGCTGATATGTTGATGTCTCATTGTGCACGTTCACTTGCGAGTACTGCGGCGAAGTAGTACTTATCGGCTGATGTACCGATATTTCATTCTGAAGACTCACTGGCGGATGATACTGCGGAGCTCTTGCCACTTGGTATCCAGGCTGCACAACTTGCTGCTGAATCGGTAATTGACCGATCCAACTTACATTAGATGTCATCGGCATATGACTTGCCGATGGCTGATAACCAGCTGACGCTTGTTGCCCTTGTACCTTTGGATGATTGCCTTGATTTACGGGTACCATAGCTTGAGCAGCCATTATCGATACAAGCTGATTAACAGTTGCCATGCCTTGTTGCATCGGCAAAGAACCTGCCGAGGGTTGCACATACGCTACTCTGGGTATCGCCATCTGAAGATTCCCTGACGGCAACTGCATCGTTGAAGAGGATGAAGCATAATGCATCACTGGAATCATCGGCTGTGCAGGTGTTGCCGATGCCATAGGGACCTTCCAGCCTGCACTAGTATCTTGGATTAATTTGGATTCAGCAGATGGACTTGGAGGCATACTGTATTCCCACCAGCTGGCGGAAGTTGGCTGACTCTGGGTCACAGGTCCAAACATTGTTGATGCCACCAGATTTGTATTCAATTAAGTGATGCTTGCGGGGTTCGATCTTGGTGGCATGATCTCATCGGCAGATCGGTTCATAATCGGTGAAGACACCCTTGGAACCGCCGATGGGATCGTGACAGATGCTGATCCGAGTTGATGATACGCTGGACCAACATAATATGATGCTTGTCTTTCCTTGAAAGTTTGCTTGACAGCATTGTATACAGTATTGGACAGCACATTAGATTGACTAATTAACATATGATTTAATGTAGAATTAACCATCTCTTGTAATTTACCAGGATTGACGTCGAAGGTGACCTGCCATGGATCTTGCTTCTGGATAGCTTCGCCGCTCCTATTTAGGCTGAAGGACTTCAGATACAACTGTTTGTACTCCTCCATAGCCCGCTGCATAGCCTGCTTCTAATAATCTTTTAGATCTGCTTCGGAGACTTCAATGACACTCTTCGGATTGATCCCAACAGCATTGTCCATTAAACTTGTAATGGGCTAAACCGTGACCAAAAGATATGATATTGTCCCACTGGGTGTGCCAAAAGAGGTGTTGACACAAAAAGCGTCAGGATCTGCGAACACCTCGGGCTTATACCCGAATTCGATATCCGAGGGTGTGCCAGTCGATTTGACCAGTTAATCGACAAGGACAATAAATAGAACAAGATCTGAACGAGACAACGGCGATGCGCCCAGATGTCAAGGCTCAAACATGATCAGGATAACTAGAGTAGAGCTGAACGAGACGACAACGATGCGCCCGGACGTCAAGGTTCAGATTGCTCAAACGCGAAACTTGCAAGGGTTGACGGAGGTCGATGAGATGCAGCCCGTCGAAACTTGAAGAACTCGTAGATAATTAAACCTAATGCGGTAAAGATAAATTACTGGTAAAGTAGATAAAAAAGTAATTGATTTGTATTGATATGCTTGGATATGATTTTTCACGACCTCTAGATACATATTTATACTCCGGCAAAAGGAGTTGTAGATAGACACGACTTGTACCTTTCCTAAACAAAAACTCATATTTTAAAGGAAATAAACGACTCACGCTAAAGAAAGCAAACGACTCGTGCAAGAGTCGGACTTGAAATAAATCTATTAATACTGGCATGAAATTACCAGCTTCCATATCTATCTCCTTCACGATGAAACCTTCCATCGACAGACTTCCTTCAATCCGTAACTTCCCTTCTATTGCCATCGGCAGTTCTCTTCTGACGCCAGCCACTTCATCCTGCTTCCATCGGCATCATCATTCATCGACAACTTTCCGTCCTCATCGACAATATTCCTCATATCAGCAACAGGCTTTGGCTCCCATCGGCAACGCTTTCTTGCTTCCATCAGTAACATTGTTGCCTTCATCACATCGATAGAGCCTCAATTCTCATCGGCAATATTCTTCGTGTCGGCAACATCCCCTTGCCTTCATCAATAGTGTCTTTCTGCCTCAATCGGCAACAAGTCCCTGTCTGCATCAGCAACACTTTTGTCTTTATCGGCAATCTGACCGGTAATATCCCAATGTTGATAAAGAATGACAACTAGCCTTTTGCCGATCGGCACAATTCTTAGATCATATTGACACGTGCTAAAAAACGGTATCAAGAGCCCTAACTTTTTTATTCAAGATATGGGCATCAGTAGTAATCTCACTATGCCTTGGCTACCAAGTTTGTCATCTTAGAGTTGCTAGTTAGCTTGTTTGATGGTCTCTCCATTTATATCTTTTTTCTTAGTCACAATTTGACACGACATATATCCATTTATTTATTTTTATTTTATAGTATATTATTGATATTCATAGACTCAGATAATTTTATACTATATATATATTTAATTACAAGGTAAGCATATATCGAGTTTGTATTATAATAATTACTACAAATTATTAGCCAAATTGTTGGTAAAAAATTATTGCAGAAATAACACCATGGTGATAGTCTAATAGCCGATAGGCCACTACTCATCGACTTTTGAGTTGCTAATAGCTAGCTGCTCATCGATCGGCAGAGCCAAGTTCAGCCGGCAATTACATGGCCGATCGATCGACTAAACTAGTGGCCTATCTATCGACATCCTATAAGCTGATTAATGTTCAATTTGCTGGTTGATAGGCCTGCTGGCATTCTGAATTTCCGATAAACAATATTACTTTTAAAATTTGTTTGTTACTGAAAATATGTAAAAGTTCTATAAAGGCCGACTGTCTCGATCGACATTCGATGGACAACCCGGCCAAAAGCCGATACACCTATTGGTGATGTGGTTCTTTCTCGTTCACGTGCACCCCAATTCGCAAAGGCTACGTGTACTCTATGGCTGTAGTACATGCCAAAAGCCTAATCGACTTTCAGAGCCGATATATAAGTCAGTTATTATTTGGTCAAATAAATTCAGAGAGCGACACCCGCGTCACAGCTCTCATGAACAGGTTACAAAATTGGTTTCTTCTGCGGAGTATATATCTCTTGCAAACGAAAGAAACAAATCGTGTTGCTTGCACCGCAAGGTGTACTGCGTGTCTGCGTGCCTATATATATAGTCGCAGTGCACCTGCAGCATGCATACATACGTACCCAACCCAACCCAACCCAACCCCGGACTGTACGACGACGCACAGGTGGTACAATGGAACGAGGCGCCGCCACCGCCGATGCGGTTCTCGCCTCCGCGGGTCTGATCGCCGTGACTCTGACGTCCGGCGTGTCCGCCTACAGAGCCGCAGCCGCCGGGGACGTCGGCTCCGCGGCGTTCGTGGGCGTCAGCTACGCCGCGCTACTGCTTCTCTTCCGCAGCCTCCGCGCCTACGAGCGGTTACCGCCGCCCCGCCAGGCGGCCGACGACGACGACGATGCTCGGAGGCGTCGTCGTCGGGTGAAACGCGAGGTCTGGGCGCTTTGCACGATGCTCACTATGATGTTCGCGTGGAAGGTGGCCGCTGCTATGCCCTCCTGGCCCATCGCTGCCGCCGTGTGGGCGATGGCGGTTGTCACCGCCGTTGCCGGCTTCCTTGCCTTGTTTCGTCATCATCCATGACGTCGTCAGATGAACGGACGGACGGGAAGTTACAGTTTGCTTTTGGTTGTGTCGACCACGTCAGTAATTACGTACTGTACTCTATTGTGCTAGCTTGGTGAAACTCCGGCCGTGTGCGGTAAGTGACCTGTTCTTTTATGATATATGAATCAGATTTTTACTAAATATATACTTTATATAGCAAACCCATGTACTCATCAATTAATTTCTTGCAGATTAATTAATTAACGGGTAGGTGATTATTGTCATTCTTGGACCAATTTGGTGTGCATATATATATATATATATATATATTTAGTTTGTTACAGGAAAAATCATATCTGTTCTTTAAAAACGAACTACACTAAAGTGGATAAATCTTGCAGGGGGTCACAAAAAAATCCAAGGTTTCAAACGAGAGGGAGAGGTCGATCATCATATATATACATGGGACCGACCCTAGAGATAATTATATCATTTAAAAGTCGGTCGATCATCATACAATGGGATGTGATTCTCTGGAGAACTTAACGGTGTGTTTCCTTGCGAGGTTCTATCTAATAAATTAGGCTAGATTTTGTGTTATTTAGACCATTTATTATTGTAAACTTTTAGGTATGAGTAAGATGTATATTTTGGTAAGTGTTGAAATAAAAAGTAATAATTGTGTCAAAGACCTCCTAAGGAATGGTTTTTCTTTTATGGGCAATTGTGTTGTTGCAGTTTGCACATAATTTTTTTGAAAAAATAAAATCAATTAAGAGTTGATTTATGTTTTGTGCGAGTTGTACATATTCTTTGAGAAAAAATTAAAACAAACGTGCAAATTAAGAGATGATTTTTTTGGCGATAACTAAAAACACGGGCCCTTATTTGTTTTTTTTCCACAAGTAAAAATGTAGTCGAGGAGAAATCCAAATACACGTGTTCACCGTTTAAGATTTTACCTAGCTACTAGATGCGATAAGGTCGAAAAGGGTAGCAAAAGACACCACACAAAATTGCCCGCATTTTTTGTCTTCACTTAATCGAAGCCCACAATTTATAATAAGTTTTTTTTTGCGACGACAGTTTTATAATAAGTTAGGATACACATGATTTACCACCCTATACACAACGGTAATAATAGAGGAATATTGTACTCCCTCCGTCCCTGAAAGAATCAATTCCTAGAATCGTGTCCGTCAAATTTTTTAACTTTAAGTAACTTTATAGAAAAAATGTAACAACATCTATGACTTAAAATGAATACCATCTAAAAATATATTTTTAGATAAATCTAATGATACTAGTTTGATACCATAATTTTTAATACTTTATTTTAAAAATTTGGTCAAAGTTTGAAAATTTTGATTTAGGATAAACCCAGAAATTCATTCTTTCAGAGACGGAGGGAGTATATGGCTCAACAGACAAGTATCCGCTATGAGATTTGTGTGATGAATTTTTTTAAAAACTTTGCGATTTAACCGCTTTGTGTGTTTAGACTTTAGAGGGTGAAATACACATATACTATTTGTACACGTCAGCGTGTGGTAAATATCTCACTGCGGGCCGCTGAGGCCGACGCGAAAATGCTCCAGCCTCCAGGCCTCCACGAATCTGGGCGGCCCGCTGAGAGAGAGGCGCTGACCACGAAATCTTTCTTCCTGTTGCTTCCTCGCTCGGCTCGCTTCGTCCTCTCCTCTCCCGTTCCGTTCCGTCTCTCCCCGCGTCGCCTGCTTCTTCCCCCAACCAAACCCACCAAATCCGCCATGGCGCTCGCCTCCGGCACGTCCCGCCCCCTCCTGGGTCGCCCAGCCGGCACCGCGCGTCCCCACCTCGCCGTCTCCTCATCCTCCCCCGCCTCCTCGATCCGCTTCTGCCGCGGCACCGGCGCCGGCGGCGGCAGGGCGGCCATCTCCCTCCGCACCCCCGCGCCTCCAGGTCCGTGGTCAACCCAGGCGTTTCTTTTCCCCGCGTAATAATAATAAATACAAGTAGTTGGGTTATGCACTCATGCTCTTGGCAAATGATTTGGGTTTGGGTTGTGGAGACGTATGAAACTCAACTTTGTTTGGTCCGTTGTTATGCTCTGGTTTTTGGATACGGTCACAGCCATAGGGACGATAGTCGATATGGATATATTATACGTGCAAAACTCTTTCAAAGCAAGCTTAGCTTCGTAGACGCAGAGATTATGAAATGCTTTTACGTGAGTGGGATATATAACTCGGCCGTCTGGCAGTAGTATCCGACGTACATATTCTGCTTCAACAGAATTCCGATTAAGCATGCATATTGCAATCAACTATTACCTGTTGTGTATGCTCGAGAAAAATGCTCCTTGCATTATTGGATACAGTAATCTTATAAATCCCAAGGATGTGGTACATGACAGTTTTACTTGGGTTTACCTAGATTTTGTTTCCTTTTTTTTCTTCAAACCAATCAAGTAAAACTTTCCCTTTCTAAAGCTAATGTAATGTGCAAATACAATACTCATGGCCTGTATAATTGTCAACTAGGCAACTATTAGCATGTTTCATTCATTATTACAAAAGTTGCAACTATCACTGCAATAAGCTTTTTGTTTCTGATGCTCATGATTGATAATTGGTAGGTCAAACTATACTTCAATATTTTGTCATTAACATGAACACAACACCGATGATCGATTCATAAGAACTTTTGCACCAGCAAACACTACTGTGGAGCTATAGATTGAAGTGGACATCAGTTATTTATTCTATGTCACCCATATGTTCATGGTTCCAATAACAGCAATGAAAAGGAAACATTTAACATGAACTCAAAATCACACACATAATTTTGCTCATGTTCAGTTTAAAACTATGTTGATGATTGGTCATGTTTTGCAGCAGCGGTGGCAGCAGCAACATCTGGTAGCATTGCTCCAGCAATTTCATTGACTGAAAAGGCCTTGAAACATCTGAACAAAATGAGGGCCGAACGGAACGAGGATTTGTGCTTGAGAATTGGAGTGAAACAGGGTGGATGCTCAGGCATGTCTTACACCATGGAGTTTGAAAGTCGAGCTAATGCCAGCCCGGATGATTCTGTTGTAGAGTATGATGGTTTTGCAATAGGTAATTGCCTTAACCTGGCTATGCAGTATTTATATTTTTTTTTTCCGAAGTGAGGATGGCCCCCCATTTCCATTAACCACAGCGAAAAAACAAGGTGGTTACTGTTCAACAGGGTAATTAGACAGGAAAGAAAGACTAGACAGGAAACCACTAACAAAATTAACCAAGGCCAAGCTTGCAACATGGCACTAAACCACCTGATTCAGATAGAAACTACCAACTAAGCAGACCCCAACAGTACAAAACTTGCTACCAGAAAACAATCTGGTTACCAAAACAACCAAACGACCAAGTCCTTTTCCTACAGTTGGACATGAACTCTCACTTCGCCGGTTCACCTGTTGCTAGTTCCTCTGCTTTCTCAACCTCCAGGTTTCAGCTCCTTTTGCTACCCTCTCACGCAATGGAGCTTTCATGGATCTGATTTTCTGGAGGCAAAGTTGTACCAGATGTAGGCATCAACCACCTCCATAACCACCTCCTGCATTTCATCTGGATGTAAACCTGCCTAATATTGCACCATCATGTCTCAACTGGATTCTTAATCAGTTTATTCTCAAATCATGCCCTGTTTCGGGCTTTCCAGATATCCCAGCTTATTACTGCAAAACCCAACACATACACTTTATTCTTGAGCACATTGCCAGTATTGTTGCAAGTTCATGTGAATATTGACAGCCCCAAAGCACTTGGCTATGGTTCTCCACACATGCCACATGGTATTAAAAAAACAAGTGAGAAGCAGTTTCCTCTTGCTCACAGAAGTAACATTTAGAGCCCCTACCAAATTTCTTTTGATCATATTATCCCCGGCAACATGGCTATGACGCAGTACTTATATTAGGATTTAAAGAATGGTTACTGTTTCTAGAATTCAGCCTTTGAATATCAGTTCTCAGTGTTGCTTCTGCCTTGGCTGAACTTTAATTGCTCAAAAAGTTACTATTGCTTTAACTTGGATTGTTAGATGATGATGCATTAATAGAGAGAAGAAACTTGGTATTTCCTATTTGAATTGCAAGGCATGCTAAGTGAACGTGATAGAAAAAACAGATTAACAGGTCAGCGAGATCTTCCTCCTCCACCTGTGAAGTTACTTTAGGACTTCATGTCCTGCTTCTGAACACTTGCTGTCTTGCTGACTACTGTAATATGGGCAATTTTTTATACCTTCCATCTCAACTGATTGTGACTATGTATTCAGAATGAACCAATTCTAATAGCATAATTTATAGGCAGATTTTAAGAACTTCCATCTGAACTGATTAACTCTATTCAGAATGAACCCATTCTAACATCATGTATTTCTTTGGTTCTGCAGTCTGTGACCCAAAAAGCCTTCTTTTCATGTTTGGAATGGAGCTGGACTACAGCGACGCGCTCATTGGTGGTGGCTTCTCTTTCCAGAATCCAAATGCAACAAAAACCTGTGGGTGCGGCAAATCTTTTGCGACTGGGAAAGAAACCGAGGCCGCAGCAACCGCTTGCAACAACTAGAGTAGCGAAATATTGATAGCAAAACGTGATGTAACATGTTATATAGCTTGCTCCTGTTGAAGTCCTGTGGCTACACCACAATACAGAAGGCATAGAATTCAAAGAAAGTACACCATTATCATTGCCCCCCCCATATTCATATTTCAGCTTTTGTTTGGCGATCAATCCGAAATCCTTAAACCTGTGTTATGGCCCCCGAACTCTCAAAATGTATTTTCAGTTATCCAAGCTTGTCTTACGTGTCATTCAGGCATAGAACTCCTAATTTTTTTTTAAATGTTCAAAATTGTCAGTATACCTTCTAATTCGGATAAGCTCCAATCAACTCACATGCTATCTAGGGCTCCATTTTTATGCTCACTCTCCGCATTCCAATCTAGTGTGGTATCACCGTTGTTAACTCACCGTCTCCACCATATATTTCATCATCCTCCATATCAAAGGCCATGACATTTATCAATAGTGGTGACTGCATAATTAAACATAGTGTCAAAACGTGGAGCCATTCATGTTTACATAAATAATACATTATAAATCACAGTGAGACAAGTTCAGAGACATGAAAATAGTAGTTTAAAAGTTTAGAATCTAAAAATACATTTTAAAAGTTTGAAGACCTAAATATGGTACAAATTTACGAACCACTGCGTATTTTACTCAATTTTCATCGGATGGGACATTGATGGAACTCCGTTTCTACTGCTCATGCCCCCCCCCCTCCACCCCCAAAAAAAGTGTCCTATTAGGTTCGACATTTTTTTTAAAAAAATATCTCTGAAAAAATTATTATAAAAATACATTTAACGATTAATTTAATTATTCTTATTTTTGTCATAATATTAATAACTTTTATATGTATTTAGTGAAAGTTAAAATATTTATTTTTTTGGGTCAAGGGAGTATGCGTTATCCGAGGAGCTGCAGAGCAGCCGCTTCTCTGTTCTCTCAGCCACGTCTTCCTCGCACGGTCGCGGCGCCAAGCGATGGCGACTACGGCGCCCCTGCTCTCGCCCCAGCATGCTCGCCCTGCTCATCTCCCCCGTCGCCTGCCGCCCCTACATCTCGCATCCCGCCTCGACGTGCCACCGAGGCGGGTGCGCCTTCGCCGGGCGCCGCCACCTTGTACAGCCAAGTTCGGCAAGTTCGACGCCTCCGATGCCCCCGCGGAGGCGGAAGCTGCAGCGGATGGTGGGGTGGCGGAGCCCGTGGAGGAGGACGACAGGTCAGGCTCACTGCATCCTCAACTCGCACTGCACCCTCAACTCCTGCGTGCGTAATTGAGAACACAAAAGATGCTGACGTTCTCAGGCTGCCTTTGCTGTGTCTGTGTGGTTCAGCTGCTTGCCATCGGATTTGGAGGGCGCGATTCGGCAGTCGGGGAAGGCGAGCGCTGATTTCGTCAACTCCGGAGGCCTGCGAGCTATCGTATGATTCTCACTGTGCATATTGCACACACGTATTGTTGCTTCTGTAATTCGGCTCAATCGTCGTATCTGCTGTAGTGCTGTATAAATGGTGACAGAATTAGAAGTACTCGCTTTTTTGCTGAGCTTCTGATTATGCATGTTTACCATACGGTTCTTGAGGATTTATGATCGGTAATGTCAATGTTGCAGGCAGAGCTGCTGATCCCACAGTTGGAATTCCTCAACGAGGAAGGAGCACAGGCTGAACTCTGGGCGTTATCAAAGATTTTCCTGGACACACTTGTACAAGAGACCGGACAGGTTTGGATACAAGGTCGTTTCAGCATTAGACATGGCTTTTACTCACTCTCCTGCTGCTTACAATTGCATCACTCTCGCTGTGATTGATTTTTGAGACTACAGATTACTACTTTGCAAATTTGTCGCTCTTGACCTCTTGTGAATTGTGATTTATGTATTTGTCTGTTTCTGATTCCACTTGCTGTTTTGCAGAAAGTTACTGCCATTTTCCCCGACGCTGGAGCAGCTGCCCTTCTCAAGTATCAATGGAAAGATGCGCAATTCAAGTGTGCCAGGTACTAATGTGACATGGTGACATGGTGCCGATATCTATTGAAAACAACAATTGATTTTCTTTCGAAACTAGGAACAATTAATTTTCTAGCTACCAAAAATTGTACAGTTCACCTTTGGTCCTAGTTGCAAATGCCATATTTTACTGGGCAATGGCAAGACAGAATTCTAACTCATTTTTGTGCTCTTGAAGAAGAAACTTTATGGATGCGTCCAGATTATGACATTATATAGTACTCAGATTGTTATTTCAAATGTACAACCTGTTTTTGACTTGACTTGCAGCTTAAGTGACCGGAAGCCAGTTGGACCTGAAGATGAGGTCGCAGTTATGATTATCCCTGATCATCAGATGCTGGAAGCTGTTGAACGCATCACGTCTCAACTCTCTGATGATCCTGTATGCAACTTATGCTTGATCAGATTGCAAATTTCTGCAGATCTTGCATCGAAAATTAAAAAAAAAAAAGAAATTTCATTTTATATTTCAAGCAGATTTGGTAGAATAAATTTTACATGAACAAGAGTATTTGGATAAAGGGCATACATACAGTGTGGTATGTCCAGATCCAGGCCATAAATCAATCATGTATTTCCATGTTGTATATAGTGCAAATTGGCTAACAGAGTTCCAGATCCACCCAAGTAGATTCATCCCAGATCAATATAAATCGGACTAGCTCTGGCCCAGCTGAATTCCTGGATCCGCCCCTGTATGCATGTGCTTTTGCAGGATCTAAGTGTATCTGCTCCAGCAGATTAGTTTTCTATCCCCCCTAAATGTATAGCCATTTCATGAAAGAACTCATGCAAATCTTCATGACTAAAACCACCCATCCCAATTTACATCAATTTAACATTGAATTTAATCAGCAACCATCTTCGTATCTGTATATATATATATATCATTTAATGTTATCCTCAAGTAGTGTCTACTTTTTAATGAAGATAAAACCTCTTGTCATGTGGAACCCACGCCTTGTTAGTGGAGATGTTGGAGTAGGCTTTAATGTCCGGAATCTGCGCAGAAATTTCTTAAGGTAAGTCAAGTGGAAAATCTGTAAACTTGTGCATGCCATTGTGTAACTATTCTGCTTCAGGAAATAGATATAATGCTTATTGAGGCCAAAATATGATCCGAGATGTCTCTTTTGTGAAATATACTGATATGTTCTAAAGTACAGTTGTTGTACCCATAAATCATATGTTATCTCAGATAGTTATATTTTGTAAAGGTATTTAATGAAATAATGAATCCACTGTTTTATGTCAACACTCAACAACATGGGGTGGAGAAACCTTCCTTAGATCTTATACAAATTAAATGTGTATTTTCCATTATTGACTCTAGGTCTCATTGAGTCGAGCATGTTTGCTTATTATATGTTGATTTTCCCTTGCTTTTGTTACATCCACCACTCACTTTGCAGTACTTTTACCACTGTTTACTCAATGAGGCCATTGCCAACTGGTGCAATCTTTAGATGCTTTCCAGGGTGAGTAGATAACTATTGTATTTTCCATTCATTTACGATCCAAAAGAATAAGCTAAGGCATATGTTTCTTTATTTATGTTACAGGCAGTGGAAAGTGTTTTATGATGATCCAAATCGGCCAAATCGGTATTTGCTTGCCAGAGAACTCACAAGTAGGCCCGATGCAACTGATATTGAGGTAAGGCACACAGACTGACAGATACCTCATTTGTCGTTTTTTGTCTATATTTGATGATTACCTCTTTACTCTTTAGTGAGTTCCTCCAGTCATGAAAACATGATGTTTCAGAGAGATAAAACAACTTTTTTTGCTTCTGCTACTGCTTTGTCTGAATGCCATCTATTCTTGACTGGAGGTAGTAATTGTGTTGTTGAATTTTGCACTGTTGAAAAAGCGAGTTAAATCATGCGTCTGCTATAAGAACTAAAACGTATCCAATAGTTAGCATTTCTCAGTCGTATATTGTGGCTGCAGCACATTAATCAGCTAAAGTACTGACAATTAACACAAACTGGAGAATGCCACTTTTTTTTATTAAAAAAGACATGTGCCTGGTAGGAAAATACTACGAGTAGATTACATATGCTGCTGTAGTGCTGTAGCCTTTAGTTCGGCAATGAAGTTTGTATTTTCCCAAACGTAATTTTTTTTAAAACTAACAGTACTATAATTTTGCAGAGAATATTTGGTGGTGTCGATGAGCAATCTGAAGAGTCACCATCATTGATGAACAATGTCATGGGCGTGTTTAGTTCCATGAGTCGGTTTATGAGGGTCATCTCCAAGTGAAAGTCGTCGAAGCAAACATTGTTCACACTTGAAGCAGTCAACAATCATCATGATGCTTGAGTTATACAAGAAGATTATTTTGGTGCATCCATGTTGTTTTTAGTCTGTAACTCCATGGTACTACTGTTCGAAACGGTATAGTTTCGCATTCCAGCACAACTGCACAAGCAATTAAATGTGTACACGTACCATGCCATGGATTCCTGGAGTTATCTGGTGATCCTACACCGTGAGGTTTTATTTATATAACTTTAGAAAAGAAAAGAAAAAAAAACTGTAGATAGATCCACATTCTAGAAAAGGCAGGTATTTGATTATAATTCAATACTTTGTTGATGTATCATAATCAGCTCACATTTTGCTAAGTCAGGGACGAAGGAAAGACTGGACAAAGATAAATTCAAATCCTTTGTTTTACATGTGTGTTGTGTGAATCAAAACAATTTCTTTACCTTACAGTGAGAGTCAAGATATCTATCCTCTAAAGTGACACTTATCCCCAGTATATGTACACAAAATGCTGAAATAACCAAATATTGAAAAGGAAAACAAAAACATTTGAATGAAGTGATCTAAATACACTCAGAATCTTCAGCTGATGCGATTAATCAGTGCTCCCTGTTCTCCACGGGAGAGGTGGAGGTGCTGTGAGAACCTGACAAGCCCAGCGACGGCTGCAGGAACGGCCGATGCCCATTGGAACCCTGCTCCATCGCCGCTGCCGTCGTCGACGATGGCCGTGCCAGCAGCGCCGACGAGCACGCCGCGCCCGTGCTTGATGGCGACGGCCCCAGGCCGAGGTGCTGTCCCCACTTGAGCCCCCGCAGCTGGCTCCCGCCCTCTCCTCCGGCCGACGACGATTTATTACCGCCCTGCGTGCCGACGTACGACGTGATGGCGGCCGCCAGAGCCGTTTGGAAGCCCGGGTCCGACGTGATCACCTTCGCTATCGTGTCGGTGAGGACGCCCGCCGGTGCGCTCCCGCTCGCCGCCGCCGCCGCCGCCGCCTTCTGCTGATGAGGTTGGTAGAGCATGGGGAGTTGTTCCCCGCCTTGTTGTTGCCTCCCGTTGATGCTGCTCAGTGCAGCGCCACCGTTGAACAGCGACGAAGCTGGTGACCCGTAGCTCAGGTACGACCCAGCACCACCGGCGGCCGGCCATGCAGCGCCAGACAGCGCGCTGGGCCCGGAGTTGGAGAAGGAGAGGCTCGTGGGATGATGATGGTACCTAGCGGCGCCGGCGGCGTGAAGCAAGCTGGACGAGAACCTGTTGCCCAGCTGAGAGAATGCCTGCGAGTTGGCCGCGGCCGCCGGCGAGGTGAGGTCGAGAGTGATGGTCGGGTAGGACGGCGTGGAGGTGATGGACGCGGCGCCGCCGGTCGGGAGGAAGAAATGTTTGGAGGCGTCGTGCGCCGCCTGATGAGGGAAGCCGAAGCTGAGGCCCGCGGCGGCGGCTGGCGAGGCTGCGGGGAAGCGGAGGGAGGTGGTGGAGCCCGAGGTGAGCATGCACGCCGCGGCGGAGGTCGTGGACGCCATGGCGGTGGCGGAGGCCGAGAGCGGGTGGTTGTGCGTGCCCTCGTACGTGGTGATCAGGATCGACATGTCGTCCGCGCACCTTTGCACCTGCAAATGTTACACGGTGTGTCATGCTCATGCATCAACATTCATGGTGGCACTAAACATGGTTGCAGGAAAATAACGAGTCCACAACCACAATAATCAAGCAGAATTATTGGCTAAGTTTCCTAATACACAATTTAAAATAAAGCAGCATATCAATCTCCCGCGCCCTGAACGAATGCCATGTTGTAGACCATGCACTTTTGGATTTTCCTCAAGAACTATGCCAAATTCTATTGTGACTACACGTTGAGCTTTCATTTCAAATTTTGCACTATGGCTTATATTAAAAATTAGGAATTTGCTAAATTTCAGGTGCCTGAATTTTTTCAGGTGCTAAAATTGCAGTTTTAAGTCGTTACAATTTATGTAGACACAGTCTACAATTTTTTATTTCAGAAATAAAAAACCTGTTAGACAAAACTACAAACTTGACAAAATCTTATATATGTTGGCACAAAGACAAGTTAACAATTACAATTATTTTTATAGAAGAATAAGGACAAAAATTTAATATGTTATAACACAAAGACAAATAAAAAAATACAAAATTAACAACTAACTTATACTGTCGGTGATATATTAGTGTTGCCTGAAATCATCTTAAATTTCAGGCACTTAAACTATAGAAAAAGTGTCAAAATTATGTTCAGGACTATTTGTGATTATTTTCCATATTTTCTGATCTTACTTTTTCGAGGATCCAACGTACACTACTATAGATATGATCTATAGACGTCCCTTTTTTTAATAGAAGTGGCGACAGTCTCTATAAATGATTTCTGAAACCATTTTCATTTTTAGAGGTGGTTGTAGATTAAGCTGTGTTTATTAAAAAAAAAAGAGACTTCTCTATAAATCATATCTCTATAGTATAACTGTGCCTTGTTTCTACTTCAATTGATTTTTTTTTCTTTTCGTGCACAATGACGTTTCTTTCTAACTCACTAGCATATCGTCACTAACATTTCTAACTATAGTGGCCCCACCATACGTCTTCCACTGCAGCAGCGGAGCCCGACTCACAATCAAAGGGGACAATTGTGCATAAGTAATATGATAAGACTTTATTATTGTTGGATTAATCATAGTTTTTTGGCCAGCCACTACTACTTGCTGGAGATAGATAAGCTATAAGACCATTACATGTGCAGTTTACAAAGAAACGACCTTAGAATATCTAGTTCTTTGCTAGATAGATTGTTTAGCTAGAGTTTCAAATATTACATAAACCTTCATTAATCTTTGTTAGCTAAGAGGGGGGGGGGGGGGGGGGGAGTCTACTATATCCTCCACTAGGCTCCACATGTGCCTCCACCCCAATTCAACCCGAGTTTATTTACCTCTTGTGGTTGGCGACAACAACACCATCCGTTCTATGCCACCTATGCCACCATCCCTCAAGCCAATGTCTTGTGGGAGTAGAACCCCCAAACTCTAACCCTGAACACTAGGTTTGTCAAAGGCAGAAAATAAGCTCACATGACCTTGGATCTAAGAGGTGCAAAGAGAAGTGAAATTCAGAGGAAAAAAGTCCAGATGTGATTGTGTGTATAGTATTCCTTTTTCTGCAACTAAACTTATACAGTACTGCACAATCTTGTGGCACATGTGCATCGCTGGCCGCAAGCGACACACACACGAAAAAACCAACAAATATAGAAGATGAATGTGGGCGGTGGCGGTGGTGGCCAATGTCCGATGATGAGGTCACCACAGGGCAGGGTGGAGGAGGAGACGACGACAATGTCATTTGGGGGTTATGGTTTCATATTTTTCGGGAGGGGGGGGGGGGGGGGGGGGGCTCCAGCACTATCGAGCAGACAATCGAAGGAATTGGATGGGCGATGTGACAAGTTTCCTCCTCCAATTGGATTTAGGGAAGGGTGGGGTGGATCGATGGGGATACACGGTCGATGGCGAATGAGCCACGAGCAAAGGGCGACCGCTGAGGTGGCAAGGGGCTGGTGCAGTTCATTGAAGGAGAAGATCAGCAGGAGAGAGAGAGAGAGGAGAGAGAGAGAGAGAGAGAGAGAGAGAGAGAGAGAGAATCGTGTGTGAGGTCTGGACGTCTCGTAGTAGTACGCATGTTGATAAATGATGTCCACACTATTGGCCATCCCCTAAGAAAGATTAACGAAAAACACAAGTGGTACATGAAAAGGTTTAACTTATTGGTATGGCAAAATTTAATCAATCTAAATTTCTCAGAGGATTAAATTTGAAAAGAACTGCACTTATTTTTTTTTTAAAAAAGAAAACAAGATGATACTATGGAACGCGGCCTCTGGCGGTTCTGGGCTTCTGGCCTGAATAGGCTGAGAACCTCTGAAACCAGTCCAGCCCTTTCCGTACGCTTCCCAAGGCCCATTTCTCTTTAAATTCAACTGGACGTCGCCAATTCGCCATGGACGCATGGAGGGACCAGCAGGTCCAGCTAGCAAGCGCGCGAACTGGAAGCCGGCGACGCCGGGAGCGCCCGCCCCAGGCGCGGGCGCACTCCTCCACGGAGCTCGCTTCCGCCGCGACGGAGAGGAATGAGAAGCCGGCGCCGCGGGCTGCGCGTCGCCTTCCCTAGCGCTCCCTCGCCGCGCTCGCGGCCTCCTCCCTTGTATCTTCTCGATCTGGTAAACCCTCGAGTCCCTGATCTCCAAATCTATCGTGCTCCTGATCTTAATTTCCGATCGTGATTGCTTGGTTCACGAGTTCGATTAGATGTGTGTGTTTTTTGTTGGATTCGGTTTGGTGGTGGTTCTGAATTCTAATCATGTTTATGGACGAGTTAAAACCTAACGCTCAATTTAGCTCGTTATCGCCAACTGGTAGTAGACTAGTCGTAATGGTACTGGTAGATTAGTAGAATCCGCTACATTTAGCTCGTGTATCACCAACTGGTAGTTGTACTGGTAGATTATTATTAGTAGAATGCCTAGAGTAAACTGGGGTTCGGAAGCGGTTGGTTTGGATCACTACTTCATTCGGATTTCAGAGCTCTAATAATAAGTGACTGCATTTGTTTATTAGTTTACACATGGGTCCATGTCAAGTTGTCAACCAATCACTTGCGATTTCAATGCCTCGTAGACTGCAAGCAACGATTGTTCAAACTAAGCAGACTTCGGGCCATCCATTGACTCCAAACCCACGTTCTCTAGTAATTCTATATAGTGCAACTTTGTTAATTAGGGGCCTAGATTCAGTACCCGGTTAACTTCCCCAAGTCAATCTCTAGCAACTATATCATGTGCATCTTAAATAAAGCCCCTTCTTTTTTCAGCTGATGAATAAATAAATTATTATAGCCTTGTAAAGGAGACTTGTGTTTAGTATATATGTTTGCGTTTCCCATGTTCAGAGACAGTAGCATTTTACCTTTGAACTGAACATGTGTAATTTCAATTTCAAATATGTGAATTGAGCAGTATTGTTGGATGTAATTAAACCATGCATTATGTACCTGTTTTCTGACGGGGCATCCTGCTGCCACTGTACACCGGTAGTAGGCACGGGGGCACGGGTTCCCCTTGGCTATCTTCTGCCCGTACTTCCTCCATTGGCATCCATCATTCATCTGATCAACAAACCAAAGAAAGATGTACACGCATGTTGTTCAGTTGTATATCTAATCACCATGTGTGTATCATTAGCTACTTCCTATCCTATACATATCAAGCAGGCATTATACATCTCTCTTTGTCTGCATACCGTTGGTGCATCACACCTTGCCCTTACGGACACCCTTGCCTTTTTGGCCTGTGGCAGTGGACCTATGTCATCCTCAGGTTCCGTGCCAACGTTCCTCAAATTCTTCTGCGTTTTGCTTGGCGGCCAGTACTGCTGATCTGCTCCCTCCATGGTGTCGTCCTTGGCATCCTCGGAGCTAACTTCAGGGCTCAAGGTCATCACATTGGGCTGGATCTTTGCAATGTTATTAGTTGCACCAGCTTTGCAGGCTGACAGTCTAAGTGACAGGCCTTCTTCTTTAATATTCATGAAGTCTTCTCTCCCTTTTCCTTCGGCAGCACTATTCTTCTCTTCCTTTTTGTCCATGCTTGTGCTCGTGCCGAGGCTAAGTGAGATCAATTCAGACTCTTCATTGTTGGTGGGCATGATGGTTGAGGATGAGGGGTCGTCAGAAAGCTTCTGGGCTTGTCCTTTTTGAAGAACGTCGTGGAAGTGTAACTGAAGAGATCGGTAGTCCTCTACAATGCGTGACAACATTGTTTTTAACCTCTTGTTCTCTTCTCTTACCTCACCCATCTCTGCCCTTGTGGTTGCAAGTTTATCTTTCTCAACCTGAAGACGCAAATGCACAACTGTGAGATCCGTAGTCATTTCTTTGCCAAGTCACATATGATAATGGACTTTGTCTTTTTGTAGATAATCGGAAGATTATTGATATAATCAGAATGCTACTAACCTTGTTATGAGCCTTCAAATTAGTTGAGGTTTGATTTGATGCTTCGCCCATTTCAGATCTTTCCCTTAGACTTGGAGAGTTTGCCTAGTAAGGCACAAAAAACGGCTGATCAGAATAGTGCAGTAGATAATAAGAAAAAGGTAACTGCGCAGAACTCATGAAGGGGGGGGGGGGGGGGGGGGGGACTTCAGGATAGGGTACTTAGTGTTAGACTTCTGAAATAGGTGCACTATTGTTGAACAGAGATGGAAAATGGAACAATTTTATCCTCTCATGTTTAGCCATGCATGAATTGCTTTCATACATGGTTAATGGATCAATGAATATATATGTTATACAAATAGTTAGGCACCTCTTTTCTTGAACTTGATTCGTGCAAGGACTTAATCAAGTTGCCATCCAGGATATGATCATCATCTTTGATCTGCAATAGTAACATGGAAATTTGTTTTTGTAAGAACAGCAAAGAAAGCCATGGATAAATATCTTGAGGTCCAACTATACATATGCACCACAATTGGTGGTTCATAATATTTAGTTTGACACCTGATTGATTTCGACATCAGAATTTGCTTCTGAACATGTCTCCCTAATCCTAATTCCAATCATATCTATATATTCCTTATTACAGGAAAACTGTAATTCTGAAGGAAAGTCCCTTTACATATATATAGATCAAGAGCAATACATCAATTAATCCGAAAGAGAGAATCTCACTGTGTCCTGAACTCCTGATCATACATAATCGAATACACAACTAAATTAAACTCTTCAGAAAATCACAGACAAACAAAACGAGAAAAATACAAACCTTGCTTGTTAACTGCTCTTCATGGCTAAAAGACTGCTTCTCCCTCTAACCATCTCTCTCCTCTTTGACAGAAGCTAGCTAACTTTCAAGGGGCCTAATCCCTCTTTTCTTCTTCTCCAACTTCCCTCTAGCTCCAGTTCTCTTTCTTCCGATCTCTTTGTTCCTGCAGCAGTTTATAGCTTATATATAAAGGCAGGCCACAACCTCTTGTCTCTCTCTCCTAGTTGGACTTTGGCATAAAAGAAGTCGTAACCCAGTGCTAACCTATGTTAGACGGTCAACATCTGATATGTCAAATATTGCCGCACTCTTCCATGACTTGGAGACAAAAAAAGAGAAAAAAAAGGCATAGGTGACTGAGATTTATGTGGACTTCAACGTGTGCAACATGTTGCTGTTGTTTTTTGGCCAATTAAGATGTACGTCCAGACTGCATACGGCCAGCTGGAGGAGTAGGTCCACAGTTAATGTCCGTATGAAGCTTCCCAGGAGTCATCACCTCAGCCGACTATTAGAAAACTGTCTTAACATAAGAATTTAATTTTCAAAGCTTCAACATATATAGGAACCTCTAAACAATAGGATAGTTATAGACTTAAAGGCAACGGGTAATCTGGTATCCATAGGATAGTATCCATAAAGCAAATGCACCTTATGGATTTGCCATTATGGTCTTGTGGAGCTGAAAAGTATGGATAGCTCACGCTGAATTTATGGAAACAGCTTATAAGTAACTAATGAGCATGTGTTTTGGGGACTCTCTGACGGGAAGCTACTGGTTTAGATGAAACTAGTAGATTACGGATAAATTGGAAGTTTTGTTCCACGACTTTAGGAATAATTATATTTCTCATGTTTAAGATAGTTCAACAATGACTTGTCTTGTCCTTTATTGAGGAGAAAACAGTATTTTCATGTGATGAAATTAGAGGACCACATGTGTCTTTTTCAGAAGTCAGTATTGTTCTTGGAGAAAAGTCCACTTAATTTTACCAGCATGATGTGGTAATAGTAGCTTCAAAATTTAGTTTAATAATTGCTTTAGATGCGTATATGAACAACCATTGTACATGCAGTTAAGTTTTCTAATGCTATATTATCTGATAGCTTGATACATTTTTCCAAGCTCTGAATCACGGCATTGACTTGTGATTCAACATGTATTGGTTTATTAAGAAAGGTACTAGTATGAGAAACGGTCCACCTTTTTTTATGGGTTTACCATTTGGTTCCCAAATAAATCTGTGTTAAAATGATGGATCTAACATTTGTATCTAAGGCTTTAGTGCTATATGTTTAGTAGCTGATCACAATAAAGTGACCAAGTATATAGAAATTTATGCCATAAAAAACAAAGGGGATGCTAACTTAGAATTATTAGATTTTTTTAGTGAACGCCTGAACATATATTACATTAAGAGGAGAAGAAGTTCGATGGCACGCGTGCCTAGGCCAGGACGGGGCTTAGGCAGCACGGAATCCAGTTACAGCAGTTAACAGGAAAGCTACCAACAAACATGGACTACAACTCATTGATCGGATCTACAAGAAGCGATCATAGCCTAAGGAAACTGTAGAAATCCAAACTTCCACCTAATCGTGAATATTATTGGAACTGACTAATAAAAAATCTAAGGCATATCTGACAGAAAAAAAAAATCGTCATTCAAGAAATAATGATTTGCTGCTAGCTAGATTGGGCTTCATCTACAAAACTTGGATTATGACTAGTATATCCTAGATCCAATGTTTCCATTTCCTCAGGCGCATGGATGGTCCACTTGTATGGTACTCTTTGAGAAAAAAACAAGTGACACATTAATCAATTACAGGACCATTGACCTTAATCATAACTAATTCTGTAGAGATTAAGAACATAATGCAGTGCTGTGATCCAAAGTTAGCTCTACCATTTTTATAGAATATTGTGTGGGTTCAGCTGGGGTGGTCTTTGAGATTCTGACTGCCTCTTCCGATGATACCATTGGTGCTCCTTTAGAGGCCCACTCTATGGATTTGGTTCTTTTTAGATCCCCATGCTTTTAAATCTCCATTTACTGTTGCCCATTTGTGTTGCAACCATGCATGGTTATAGGCTTCCACTAGTAGCAGATCATTGCCTCAACAAGTGGTATGTACTTATACCCTCATACAATATTAGCACTACCATGTAATAATCCTTATGAGTTGTTGATTATACTTACCCAGTTAGAAATTAAGATCAGTTGCTTAATCTTTGTTGCACTAAAAATATAATCAGCTAGAAACTGACAGTATCTTCATAAATCTTATTATTTTTCTTTGCCATTTTGGACCTTCATAGCTAGTGTATATATCACTAGAGAGAATTAAATATTTATCTATGCTACTCCATAGCAGGGTTTGTATTTCGATCGAATCTGGCGATTTTTGGTCCTGCTGGTGACCTTCAGTAAATATTACTGGTAATTTAAGGTTTATTTCATTTGGATGAGATTGATTAAGTTTACAAGTTTTAGTTAAAATTTTCGGTTGAAATTTCGGTCGATTTTTTGTCCTACCCTCCAACATTTCTGTCACAACTAGTAACACGAACCTGCTCCACAGTCATTATCATGCAGCTGAGGTAATCAGCTATTGTGTTGAGTAGTGCTTTTCAATTAAGCTTTCTCTTTGAATTGGTGTGTGTACACCAGCTAGGCTTACGTATTTATATTAGATATGTGATGCCCTTTAGGTGAACTTTGATTTTGCAGCAATTCAAGTAGGTAAAACCAGTTCAGTTTCAACTGAACAGTAGTTGCACGTATATCTCTTCAAGTTTGTGCTGTTCACTGAATTGATATTTTTACTTACAGCAGTATTTGTTAATTTAACTTTTTTTAATGCAATATTTTATTTGTGTATAGTCTCAATTTTTTTAACTGTGTCTTGTGAGTCTTTTTTTTCTCGAATACACAAGAGAATTGTGGATCATTATACTAAGTAGATATAGAGTTTGTGAAAAAAAATATAGGAGGTGCAGTTGCCGGCCATTGTATTAAGTAGATAGAGGTCTTTGATCTTACATTTGTTTGACTTCAGAAAAATGAAAATAAATAATTTGCTAGCTCTTACTATTTGAGCCAGTTGAAGTTACAAAATGAGCAGTGTGATAGTTAGGTGTACACGCATGCATGTGTTCTTATTCCACTGCTCTGCTGCTCCCCTTTTTCTGATCTGGATTCATGGATTGTAAGTCAACTGAAGTTATTGTATTTTTAGTTAAACGTAAACAAATAGTAAAGCTGATGAGTTGTCACATCCAGTAAGATGTTCTCTGTTTCTACGACTCTACTACATAATTAGAAAGCTGTTTGACCTGTAGATTCCGAGTACTGTTTGTATTTGTACGGTACATGTACCATGTTCCAATGAATGCGGATTCATCCTTACAGTTGACTATGGTTCGCGTTTTGCATTTGTCTATGCAATTCGTTAAACTCACAGAGTATCTTATATTTTATTAGACAATGAGGCCATGTGTTTTGGTTAATGACCTCAAGAATCTATCAACCTATACATACAAATGGGTCAATGGTTCTGCTTCGATCTGCCAATCGATCTAGCTCTTCAAAGGGAAATGTTATATGTAGAGCAATCACGAGATGAATAAATAATGTAGCACGAGTACAAAAAAATAAGGTGCCTGGTCAGCTATAATTTAAGAAATATATATTGTATATGTAAGTTGATGGCAGATAAGATAGCTTTGTTCAGATGTAACGAGTACAACTAGAGTGCAAAGTTGCACCGTTTCCCTTGAATTTCTAATTTCTAAAGCCTAAAGTAAGGAAGAGTTGGACACAAAATAGAGTGCAATGGTTTTGTGAATAGCACGGCACAGCACACACAAGAGACGGCTAGTTTGACATGCTGGAATCAGTGGCGACTGGCCAATATATATATTTAAGGAAACAGCCTAGCTTGTTGACGATCGTGTCGCTAGGACCAATAGCCTGGTTTACACGATTTCTTGAAATATTAGGCTTATGTCACCAACAGTTTTTGACAATTAATATCACAAAAAATAGGGTTGTTAGACCGATCACACGACAACAACGACAAGACTTGATGGTATATTAAGAATAGGAGGAAGCATCAACTCAACGTCGGACTTATGTCATGCTTATGTTGGCGGCGTGCGTGGCGCCATGCATGCTTGTTTTACTAATTTGTCTTTGTTGTCAAAGTAGATGTCTACATTTGTGCTTTTGTTTTAATTTTGTCTTTGCTACTTTTAAACTAGAGATGCATGCTATCATATTTAAAAGTAGATGTGCAATTTTGTCTTCACACTATAATAATAATATTAATAATATTAAATCAATATAATACTCATGCATGCATGAGAAAAAGTCATACCGCCAGAGGATGCATTACTCATCACATACTTTTTGTATGAAACAAATCTAGCATATAATTTGTAGTGGTCATCATGCAGGAAGAGCAGCATATGGGGCCGAGCTTTTCAACTATCTGGTCAAAGAGGTACCTAATCCACATGCATATGGTGAGACTACTCATTGCCGCCGTTTGTTGAAAGGCCGGAGGCAACCAATCAGAAACCCCGGAAAACATTCAGATATCAAACTGGTTGCTTGAGAGAAGTGGCTTCCCCCGTTGCATATATTTTTGTAGCGTTCCGTCAACTTTCGTGGTCGTCTATTGGGTACTGGGAGAGTCTCCTCACCTCACCTTGCATCATGTGCCGACTATTATTTTCTGATTGGTTGAGCTCTTCCGTTGAACTGTGAGCAAGTGGTATATATCTGGGGTGTGGGTCAGAGTCACCAGTTCAGAATTTCTAATTCCTCCCGATTTCAGAATTATCGATTGAATTATATGTATGGAGGTCTACATACGGTGCATTCTTGTCATATTTATGAAACGTTTGAATTGCTGTTGAACTACGTGCTCCAAGTGGTCACGCGTGGTTGTATAGACTTGTAGTCACGCATGACAACATTTCCTCTTAATTATCAGGAACGATGACGATTGTTCTAATTCTTACTCCCTCCGTCCCTAAAAGCAATTTCTAGAATCTATGACAGTTAAATTTTTTAAACTTTGACTAACTTTATAGAAAAATATAACAACATTTACGGTTTAAAATTAACATCATGTGAAAATATGTTCTATGATGAATCTAATAATACTAATTGAATTACGTGCTCCAAGTGGTGTCACGTGGTTGTAGACTTGTAGTCACGCATGACAACATTTCCTCGTAATTATCAGGAACGACGACGATTGTTCTAATTCTTACTCCCTCCGTCCCTGAAAGTAATTCCTAGAATCTATGTCAGTCAAACTTTTTAAACTTTGACTAACTTTATAGAAAAATATAACATCATTTATGGCTTAAAATTAGCATCATGTGAAAATATGTTCTATGATGAATCTAATAATACTAATTTGATATAATAAATTTTAATATTTTTTCTAAAAATTTGGTCAAAGTTTAAAAAGTTTGAATTAGGATAACTTTAGAAATCTATTCTTTTAGGGACGGAGGGAGTAACTTGAAAAGGCTCTCCACTTAGTTTTGCCAAGAAAAGAAAAACTTCACTGGAAATTTCATATAATATATGTTGAATTGTTGACATAGCCATTGGGTAGGGTCTGAAAACCTTGAGCTGTCGTCTCGTCTGCACTCTGAATTCTGATTGGGTAGAAGACGTCTGCGTACTTTGTGCGGCCGTACGGGCGACTCCTCGTGCTCGTGCATGCCACCACTTTATTCATGGCGTCAAGCAACGACGCCTTTTTCTTGTCGTACTTCTGGCAAGGTCATATGATCGAGCCCTTTTCAAACGTGCTCTTCTTCTTCTTTTGGTGTTACAACTTGTTGTACTTCGGTTGCGCTCGTGATAGAGATGGTTCGTTTTAATTGGTTTCTCTCTTTGAAAACAAAACATGGGACGGAGAATTTTGTTCGCGGAATGAGATTGTGTGTAGAATTTGAAGCTCTGCTACAGCAATTGCTACTGTACCATTTGAGACTATCCAAACGTTGCATTTTACATCGAAAATATCTGTCCTGAGTAGACTAGCTAGGATCCAACGTGGCGACGTCCGTGATCAACCTTTCACCTAATATACTTCTAACATACGTGGATTGAAATAAATATACGTATTTTTAAACAAAGCCTACTGTGGAGAGAACCTACTAGTTTCAATCCTTTTATATATATGTTTTATCTTTAACGAAAAAAAATGATGAATCATCACTGTCACCAATCAACTTGTTGACCTTAAGAGAATTTAGCACCTTCTATCTCAGCATTTTAAAAAATATTTGCGACTTGCATCAAGAGGAGGAATGGTCAAGCTGTCTACACTAGCATTGATAGGTCATCAAACAAATTTTAAGAGGATGCTAGTCTCCCAGCAGTATCTAACCTCCAAGCTACACCACAGATATAGCCATACAGGCTTTCTTTCAAAGTGGATAACGTTTGCATGAATAAACTAGGTCTACAAAAATTTGGCTGGATTCACAATCCAACAGAACTCACCCACGTAGAACAGGAACATGCAGAGAGCAACACCCTGTTCCACAATTCAAAACAAGACTTTAAACCATGTCCATGTATGGTCAACTGTTCTTTCAATTGAATTCTCATAGAAAAGAAGTAGTTCATAATGGACAACAGAAAAGTAGATGACAAGCGTGACCCGACACTTTATACGTGTATACAACAGAGGAATAGATAGGTCTTTCAAAACAAAAGGAGGAATATATTTCTACGGGATAAGGTTATCTCCATATGATTTATTAAGAACATATGTCTTTCAAAACTTCAGCGTAAACAGAACCATTTGCCTCAACACTTAACAAGACTCATCATCTGTAATCTGCTTTTCACTTAATCAGAAGCCGGCTCTCATTAAATTTTCAACCCTTAGTTCGTACAAACCTGTTAACCTAATAAGAGTCAATAATGTTCAGCCAATAAACTGCTTGTTTCTTCCCACTATCTGAAGAAAATAAATATGTGGCCTGCAAAATGACAGCCAAAAAGAATGCAACAGTGCTGTTGCGGGGTTAAAGAAAAAGTTAACATCTGAAACATGTCAACTAGAACTGTTTACATTTGTAAGCATCTTGACTTTGAAGGATTGCAATAGGAAGGACAAGCTTACACAATTGTCGCATTGTACTTACAATGCTACTGAAGCATTTCATTATCCGTAAACTTCAATAGCGATCAAATTAAACAAATGCCCACATGCAATTGAAAACTGGGAATATCAGTAAGTCCAAGCTTTGAAAAAAATGAATTTGTTAAGATATCATCACAGTAGTTTGGGCAGCCAATAACCCTTACAATAATGGTGCAGGTCAATGCTTTCATCAAGGATTGAATTGTGCATGTCAAGGACACAAACCTTCTTTATTTCCATTTAGGCTGCATCACATAAAAAGTAAGATTGGTTCCTTGCAGTTAAAATATTAAAGCTAAGACCTCATTGGTTCTTTGGTATTGACGTGGATTATTAACATGTAGGCGAGAATGGCAACTGGGTGTTAAACATTTGAGGAATCAACTTATAGCCACAGCATCAGAGTAGAAAACAGCTAAGATCTCATTGGACCCATTTCTTGGAAGCCTCTTTGTTGTTCTTCAATAATGCTAAAAGGTCAAACCATCTTCACAAGGGCCATGTGCTTATCTAAAAGCCTCCATGGGAATGAAAAAAAGAAAAGAGAAAGAACTGGTTCCGTAGGGGGGACACGGTACGAGCTGAAAAGAATCAGTCAATATTTCAGAACATGGGTCAAAGAAGTTAAAAATGCATGTTCGCTTTCGAAGTATTGCCGGAAGGAAATCACCAAAACTTAATTTCTGTCATTTGAAGTGGTAAATAGAAACAAGAAGGATGCAAAAAGGGAAACAAAGAAATGAAAAATGTCCTAAACACCCTGGTCCCTTTTTCACCCTTTGACCTAGGCTCCTGTTTCTGCCTTTATTTTCATGTTGACACAGTAAAGAAAAGGTCATGTGCTTACACTTGTCCACACATTTTGGAGAAGAATGCTGACTATCGTGTTCCAATACAACTCGTCTGTACGACCTGTCATACTCATCTTCATTTCACTCTAAAGATAATAATGTCTCTATTTCTGAAGATTCCAATTGCTGGTGTATTATTGTATCAGTAGTGAGTGTGATGTAAATGATGAACACGACCAATCAAATCACAAGATCTCACATCTGGTTGAAGAAAATCACAATTCATCTGTATGGTGAACTGATTTTAAATCCAACTAAACAAAATACAAACACATAAGCTGCGGAAACACAGAAAACAAAGAGAAGAACAAACTTTATGTACCTCAGCAAATTCGCAAAGAAAAGGGGAAAGTTTTTTCCTAGGTGAGTACATTATGGACCCTCCTCCAGACGATTTCTTTGAATGTCGGCTAGCCTGAGATAAAATTTTAGCACACTTAGCTGTCCTCACAAGTAACAAGAAAGGTTGCACGAATATGCAAAATGTCAATGGTACAGTCATTTTCATGTCCTCCCTCGGGATTGCTTTGTTTTGAGAGAAACCGTCGGGGTTACTTTCGTCCAGGGCTAGTTTTCCTCACCAACCAGAGCTTGTCCCAAAAACCAAGGAAAGTAAAGTTGCAAGTTGTGTTATTGAAGTCAGAGAGAGGTACACTCGCCAGGATAGGACGATTTGGTTTCACTGTATCTGATATGAACCATAGGTGAATTGCATAGTGCAGATGACAACATTCTGAATTTCTGATGCACAAATGGCACCAGAGTTCGCAGCCTAGCCTAAAGGGATTGTGACTTGTGAGTGTGGCATTACACACTACTGTAGGCTGTAGCCTGTAAGCCCTACCTCTCGCTCAAACTGGTGCTACTCATCACAGCAGAGCGGCCAAAGCGGCTGAATTTCACTGTCTGCCCAAGATGAGGCCACGACGGCACACACGGCGGCATCATGGCCGCCCTCGCCTCCGCCTCCGTTGTCCGTTCTCGAGAGCGGAGCGCGAGGCTATGGGCACTTGTTTATACTTTATAGAGCTCAAAACCTGTGCGATCAAACAGAAAAACGCCAAATGGAATTCTAGCATAAGGTTGAAAACACAAGTCCCCTGCACCGAGGGGGGAAGAATACGACGAGGCTGAGTGGCTGACCTGGACAGATGTCCCCTTCGCCGGCGGCGCTGTGCGCGAGCGGCAGAGTAGAGTAGATGGCGCGTGCTCTGCTGGGTTTGCCGGCGAAACGATGGAGGTGCACCTTTGCTCTTTGCAGGAATGGCCAGGAGCCTCTAGCAGCTTCTCGTCCGGGATAAATTTGCCATGGCTAAATTTGAGGCTCCTGCACGCACAGAAGCTGGTCGAGCCTTCCTTCATCAAACGGTGCAGGAAAGAAAGCCACAGTTTGGCTAAAGCACACCACAGTCCCATCCACCAGGCAGGCAGACATTCATCAGGGCCAGGGGTAACGAAGAGTCACAGACTAGATGTATACAACAATCTCATGTATGCAATGCAAGTGTTTCATGAACAAAGGCCAGCCCCATCCCGGCAGTTAGAAGAATCAAGGAGCAGATTTCACAAGAGGCGTTGGCAACCTACACAACCGCCGCTGCCTCCTTCCTTCCATGTCAGAACTGAGATTTGTTGCCCAAAACATGGGGGCCCCGTGGAACTCTAAACAGATGAGAAATTCTGGATACAAGTGGTGCTACCTGCCTGCTTAACTACAAAGGAAACAAAAGGAGTAAAAAAAACCCGAAAACGGCATCCATCAACTAACCGCATCCGAGATTACCCAGCCAAATAATACCAACAAGTCCATCTCTTGGGAGTGAGTGAGCTGTAGCCATTTTGCTGTAGTTCACCAACAAGTCCATCACCTTCTCCATTCGTACTCAGATGTGGACTGAGGCCTGCTGTATGTCCGTGACTCCTCAGGTTTGATTGAGCTTGTAAATGTGCTCCAGCCCATCAGGTGTGGTATGATGTACTGCACAAGGGATTGATGATTAGGTATTATTTCCTTAAATGGGTGTGAATGTTACAAGCTATTTGCCTATAAAAGATAAATAAAAGGGTAATGTTTGCCCAATTGGGATGGCAGCGTTCACCAAAAGAAGGTGGCAGGATTAACAGAATAATGAAAAGGTGGCAAAACATACATAACCAAGTCGAGTTGCTACAAGGGCAATTCAACCATTACATACTGTAATGAAAAATCTTCGTACTATCGAGAAATATAGATTGATGGTATAAATCATGTAACATGTCAATATTTGCAGAACAATGGAAGTAGAAGTGTAGAACCGAGAGTCAAGTGCAAACTAATCAGCCAACTAGAGCTTGTGTAATCTGTTCAAACTATAACAACAAAAATAAAAACAGGGTAGTTACAAAGAAGCACCTGTACAAGGATTGATGATAAAACAGGAGTAGAGGACATGCTACTTACGTTGAAAGTTGATACAATGACAGCAAACTCTCCCTTGGTTATAGGGATGTAAATGCTCTCATCAACATTGAGAAGTCGGTTCTGGACACCTAGCAGCAATACATGATTATCAGATCAATCTGTGAACATAAATTGATGAAACCAAAATATGTAACAATGAGTTGGCAACTACATACTGAGGTTGAAAAAGCGACCATTGCCATCTGGTGTTGGCTCAACCTTTAGAACCTTGCGCACTTTACCTTCTTCGCTGTTTATATCAAAAGATGAAATGATGATGTGGTTAATATTATCTTGATGCACAGTACCAAGGTTGAATGCACATCAAAAAATAAACAATGGAAGAAAATATAAAACACGATGAACATAAGGATGTAAAAATGCTTAAAGTACAGATATATGATGCTATGATAATGTGACTGAGGAACGATGGAACCCTCATTGAGCAATCTTGATTAGAGATGTTGGATGAAATCAAGATTATATTAGCTAGCAAGATTTTGTGTGTTGAAATAAAAATACAGTTGAAACAAATCCCCTCTTTTGCTAACTGTAACAAAAGGAGGGGCAAGAATGCCTTCCCCAGTCGCAATTACTTTGAAAACATAAGATGAAACAAATAGAGTTGATAAGCAACAATGATAAGTCCTTAAACCGGATTGGCACAACCAGTATGAAAAAAGTTTGATGATGATATAACTGAATTCTTACACCACTGGACAGACAACACAAGAAAATACTATATGCTGCAACTGACTAGGAGAACAACAAGATGCATAACATGATGATCTGCATCTGTGGCATCTTTTCTGGAAACCTCAGAACTAACAAACAATATGGGGAGACTCACTAGGACTCTAGGAGAAGAACTCAGATAATCGGATACCAACCTCCGCCCCTTGAAAGGGTCATGAAAGAACTCGCATGAATCTGTTGGACCAAGAGTAAGCAGGGTTCCTATCTCCCACACAGATAATGAGAACACCTGCATAGAATAGCATTGAATTACGTCAAACAAGTTTGTGTAAGCACATTAGACAGATACAAACAAACAGCAGATTAATCGCAAAATTGACAAAAACATACAGCAGGCAAGCTATAGGAAGCAGGAAAGATCACAGAGGATCCTGGTTCAGCTTACAGAGAAGCAACAATGCAGCCAGTTTGAAAACTGAGCGTCTAAATTGCTATGACATTTATTTTCAGCATGAGAATAAGCGAGCTGAGTTTCTAGCTAAGCTACAAATATCGGCTCCTCTGTCCCCATACCCGGTGGATTGGCTCAAATTGGTGGGTTGGGTATCAAAAAAAAAAAAGAAAAAAAAAGATACGCTGAAACCAAAACCTGAGGCAACTGGAGGAGCATACCTGCTTGCGCGTCCAGTCGTACTGTCGAGTGGCCACGGCGGGCGCGAACTGCAGCAGCACGAAGCCCTCCTTAGCCACCTTATACGCCCCAGACTACACGAATCCGCACACGCAGGATCAGTACGCGTAGGGGAACAATGACGGAAACAAACAACGGACTGGCCCCCAATCCTCCTCCTCTACCTACATCGAGCGGCACGAACTGCGGCGGCCTGGGGTCGAACGACAGCGCGGCCTTGCCCTTGTAGATGCTGTAGCTAGTGAAGACCCTCCCGTCCTGCGCGCCGTTGGGTGGCCGCCCGTACCCTCCGTCCCCGCGCGGCGGCGGCGGCGGCGGCGGGGCCCGGGGGTCGAAGTAGTCGGAGTGGCGCGGGGACGCGACGGGGCACGCGGGAAGCGCGGTGACCTTCCTGGAGGAGAAGGCAACGGGCGGGGTAGGGTCAGGGCTCGCGGCGCCCTCGGGTGGTGGTGTACGGGCAGGAGCGCAGCCGGCGGTGGCGGCGAGGCGAGCGAGAGGAAGAGCGGCGCCGGCGGTGGCATTGCGCCGAACGGGCTGCGGGCGAGGAGACAGACAGGCGGCTCAGACCGTCAGACGGGTGGGCGGCCAACGGGTTTATCCTGTGCTGCTTTGTGGTCTGTGGATGGACCGATATGGGCCGTCGGGCTCACGGCGAACACCCGGGCCGTTGAGTTATAGGATTTTGGGCCTCTGCTTATATGGGCCTACCTCAGTGTGAGCAAAGCGGGCAGCCTTCCCGTCCAGCCCGTGAGAGCATGGACTCCCACTTGACGGCGAGAGTCACCGATGGCCCACCTCTCTAGCGCCATTTGGGCCTGTCTATCTATCCGTTTTAATTTCCTTCTCTGATGATTACTGCACCTCTTTTTTTTTTCGGGAATTGCTGCACTGTTTCTCAAGGGAATGGTCATTCCCATCTTTCTGAACTGTTGCGAGAGTCCAAGTTTCTATTAAATTTAACCATCCATTTTTACAACTTGTATCGTTTCAATAATTGTTTTAGCCTTTCGTGATGTTAGGTCGGTCAGTTGCGGGTGGTAAATCGGATTTCTCGATAGTTTATCTTTCTTAAAGAATATTTCATGACAAAATATGATATAAGTTTTCTTCTTTCATGAGACATGCGTGCCATTGGGCCTGTTCTTTAACTTGTCCACTTCACAGTTCGAAGTGTCAAGTCATCTCCCATCAAACAATGCTTATCGTCGATCTCGTCCTCTCATCACTACGTACTATACGTCCTCGATCACTGGTGCTGCTTGCTAATCCATTCCTTAGACTGCTGGGAAGCTAGCTAGCAAAAGCTACAATATTTTCCCTTCCAAATTAAATAGATCAGTCAGCTAAGAATGGTGCACGAAAGTTCTACTACAGGACATACTAAAGACGCGATTGAAAAGAACAACGTCTCTGTTGGCGCCCATAGAATAAGGGGTGGAGTCAAGAATTCGTGCCACGCGCTCGACAGGAACGAAGAAGCCCTGCGAACAACCCAAGGCGCTGCAGATGCTCTCCCGTTTTGTCCACATCACATCTCCCTCCTCTTCCCCTGCCTGGAATTGCTGCTGCTGCTGCTGCTGCCGACTTACAGTAGTACACCTGCATATATATGTATAATTATTACGCATTCAATTACGCCAATTCTTCAGGGATCAGAATTCCAAGCTGTGCCAGCTAACCTGCTGCTGCCCTGCCGCCAATTCTTTTTAGTCTAATAATTACACCAAAATATAAGCTATTTTTATTTTTATTTTCTTAAATTCGTAGTTTGGGCCAGACTGATAACTTGGGACAGTGGTTAGTTCGTCGAGATGAGCAATAGTGGTCAGCAAACCAGAAGAAACATGTGTATGATCAATGGTCATGCTTACTATCTGGGAAATTTGAAAGGAAAGGAATAACTGTGTCTTCAACAAGATCAATACAACACCTGAGCAAGTACTCAGTGCAATTTAGGATGAGGCAAGAGTTTGGATAAGTGTTTGGAACAAAGGTCTACAAATGGTGCTTCCAAAACATCGGCGCAACTGCCAGGACTTGTGCCAATTGGGCCAATAGCATAGATCATTTCTTTTGTTAGTTGTTACAAGCACTGTGTAAATTAAGCTATTGATCTGTAGGGGTGGCCTGGTCCTCACTCAACTGTGAAGCCAGGCAAAAATGGACGCTCCTTACACCTTGTAAACCTGCAATTGCTTACTCTACTATTATCAATAAAAGACAGAAATGGATCTTTTCAAAACAAAAGATATACTACTCCTATCTAACAAAACGGCCCCAGCTGGGCGCTAGCTCAATGTCCATTACCAGATGGGTTACGTCCTAGTTTAAGTCCAGCTCAATGTGTTTTCTGTATTCTAAAGTACATGACAAAGAATACGACGACACATAACAGATGGGTAATGTTCTCTCCGCCTGTCCTTTTTAGCGGTTTAGGGATGTTCATGCTAGTGGTACTAGTGCAGAACCGGCTTTTAGCCCCGATACGTAAGGGCCTTTAGCCCCGGTGCTTGAATCGGGGCTAAGGATTCGAGACTAAATGTATCCCCTTTAGCCCCGGTTCGTAGGCCCGAGACTAAAGCCCGACCTTTAGCCCCGGTTGGTAATGGGTGCGCCAGGTGGCGCAGGTGGGCCACGCGTGCTAGCACCCTTTAGCCCCGGTTGGTATTACTTACCGGGACTAAAGACCCATTTTTTTTTCATATTTTGGTATTTCTTATTTTGGTTTTCCAATTAGATTAGATATTCAAATGTGTGTATTCTTCGCTTCTAATACATGTATTCGCTGCTAATACATGTATTCACGCACTTATAAATTAGTTTCAAACATTAAACACAAATAAACTATTAAACTCTCTATATAAATATATATATACATAAGTATAATATATATATATATACACATAAAATTTACATCATTATCCATTGTTACTTGACTTAAGACACAACCGCTCTCGCCACTTAAATATCATACAGATGTTCGTCTTGATTTGGCTTGATTGGTTCGGCCGGGTCGTAATAGTACTCGCCTTTAGGGTTGACCACTTTTTCAAGAAAAAATCCAACAATTGTCTCTTGAATTCCTTTGAGGCGGACTTCTTGCAACACTTGTTGTTACAACCATTGCGTCTTCAATTTGCATTATAAAGAAACAAGTGTTAATATACATAAGATTTAGTTAATAGCAAGAAATAAACAAAATGGATTTATTATATATACATATCACATACTTGTAGTGTCTGATTAATAATTCTTCTTGCATACACCGTGAGGAACTTGCAAACGTAGTATCCACACAGATTGTTGCCTTGTGGCTGCCTTAGAACCCACTGTAAGATATGAAAAGATTACTATCATCATCGTACGCATATGTTAAAGCATGATAAGGTAACAAATTATGAGAGCTAGTAGAACTTACATTTAGCAGACGAGGACCCTTTAGTGCCACTTCCAGTTCCGGACGGTGTTTCGGGATGAACCAAGCCCAAACCCTGCTCAATAATTGGATCATTAGTTAATTAACTCTTGCAGTATAGTTAAAGAGCAGGAATCCATATTTAAAGATCAAAGTTACCCCTTGATAATATCTATCATATCTTAGTAATCTCCCAGTGGTTTTCTCAATGAGTCAAAGATTATCAATTGACTTCTTCTCATATCGAAGATTATAAGTATCCAGTGAAAACTGCATTTGTTTATAGAGTCAACATATATATCTTTATGCTGAATTGAGTAATAAGTAAGACAAATTGTGCAAACGATAACAACACTCACCCAAAGTTGTATGGGAAGAGTATATATTCTCTGGTCTTTTGGTTGACCAAGAACCTCCGGAAATTCTTCTCCGTTTGAGGTATCCATTGATCGCGGGGAGTGTTTGGATCCGAGAATATGATTGATGGATCAATGAAACCAATATTCGTGTCTCCGTTACGTTTGAGCAATAACATCAAGAATCTGTATATATATATATGTTTGAGGATAGTTAGTTACTATACATATACATATGCTATAGTCCGATTACTAAAAGAAATGATCACTTACAGACAGTAGCAGCTCATCAGAGATTTGTCTAGAGCGTCCATATGACATAGTTGGTGGAGCTCACTATACGGAACAAATATAAGGTCATCGCCCCGGAAGTAATGTTCTTGTCTAATTCTGACGCAAATGCAGTCGTCATCTAGGTTTTTGGTACATACCTCCATGTACCACGAGTTTAACCTGCGCATTTGCGTACCAAGTTCCCTGAGGGCCCATGGGTTGTACAGACTTCTGTCACGTACATAAGTTCTCTTCCACTCATCGACTACAGTGGCATTTGCGATGAGTGCATTTCCTAGAAATTGAGTCGCGGTTACACCAGCTCCTGACAAAGAACTCTTCCATACCATCATAATTGACCCTGGGGCCACTGTAGTCTTCTAGCACGCTCATGTTTGAACCATATTGATTCCCAACAACTAGCGGGGGCACTGATTGATTCGATTGTTCCCCGAGCTGTGGGACACCCTTCCCTGCTCTTCTCTCTTTATTCTTCTTCTCGTCAATTGCCTTTTTGAGAGTGCGGTCATAGTCTGATAGTGGAGAACTCTTTTGAGCATCGTGTAGCTTTCTCTTATGAGCATCCACCGCTTGCCTTAGAGCTGATTGATGTAAGAAGAACGGTTGTTTAGCTTCTTTCCTTGCTTTACGGTCATCTTCTATTTTCTTGAAATGTGCGTCCACTGAGGCCTTTACTGAAGCGTCTATTTCTTCTTCAGTCTTCTCATACGAAAGTTTCTGAGGAATCTTAACTTTCCTTGTAGCTTGCCTCTTTGCTTTTAGTTGGGCGGCCGACACCTTTGCTTTTGTGGCGGTCCTCTTCTTTGGCGATGGGGCCGGTGTTGGCGTTGGAGACCGTCGTGGAGGCGATGGAGCCGGTTTCGGCGTTGGAGAACGTCGTGGAGGCGATGGGGCCGGTTTCGGAGATGGAGACCGCCTTGGAGGTTCTGGAGACGAAGCCGTGTCGTGCATTTCACCATCATCATCCCTCGCAACACTATGACCAGCAGGTGATGAATGGTGACTTAGGTCTCTGGGTGAGGTCCTACAGTGAAAACAACAAGTGTGAATAAAGTATCGCTATTTAAGCCAATACAAAGTTAGTGAAAAAGAGCTAGATATATATGATTCACTTTCATTCGCACCTAGGATGACGAGGAGGAGGCAGCGACGGTACAATAGGAGGTGATGCCCTAGGAATAATGATATAGCGCTTGCACCAACAAATAAATGTCTTCTCCGCTTGTCCTAAAGTCGTCTCCCCATCACCTACTTCAATGTCAAGCTTAACATTGCGATGACCTTTTTGAAATCTATCCACCGAGATGCGAGCATATACATCTGGTATTTTTGACCCATGGCATATTGGTGTCTTCGTAGGGTCGATAGGAGATACAACACCAGTAGCCACCATGATTGTGGTAGCCCCCTCTGGAATGTGTAGCTCACATGGTGTATTCGGTTCTGTGATGTCATCCACGGGGAAGCGTAGGAGGTGTTCCATGAATACGAATCTCCTTGACCAGATGAACTAGGAGGTGTTTCATGATATTAAAGAAGGATGGAGGGAAAACCAATTCAAAGCTGACAAGACACTAAACCACATCATTCTGTAGAGCAGCTAGTTCCATTGGATCGATTGCCTTCTGAGAAATTGCATTGAGGAATGCACATAGCTTCACAGTGACTAGATGTAAATGTGGAGGTAGAATTCCTCTTAACACAACCGGAAGAAATTGCGTCATAAGCACGTGGCAGTCATGAGACTTTAAGTTTAGGAATTTCTTCTCTGACACATTTATTATATTCTTTATATTGGAGGAAAATCCAGATGGGGCCTTGATGCTGCTTAGACATTCAAACATGCTTTCCTTCTCTTCTTTGCCAAGAGTGTAGCTAGCAGGCTTTAAATAATGGCGTCCATCTTCTGTCTTCTCTGGATGCAGGTTGTCTCGTTCTTTCATGTCTTGCAAGTCATGTCGTGCTTCAAGTGTATCTTTGGGTTTTCCATACACACCCATGAATCCTAACAGGTTCACACAAACATTTTGTGTCAAGTGCATCACGTTGATCGTGTGGCGGACCTCTAGGACATGCCAATAGGGTAGCTCCCAAAATATGGACGTCTTCTTCCACATGGGTGCGCGTCCATCAGTATCTTTTGGAACTGGTACGACCCCTTCTCCCTTTCCAAAGACTACTTGCATAGCCTTGACCATATCAAGTACATCCTCTTCAGTTTGGTTGTGAGGCTTGGTTCATTTCACTTCTTCTTTACAATGCTTGCCTTTCTTTCTGGCTTGGTGATTCTTAGGAAGAAAACGACGATGGCCAAGGTACACGACCTTTCGACATTTTTTTAGATATACACAGTCAAGGTCATCAAAACAGTGTGTGCATGCATTATATCCCTTGTTTGTCTATCCTGAAAGATTACTTAGGGCAGGCCAATCATTGATGACCTTAGGGTACAACAATGCTCGTAGGTCGAAGTGTTCCTGTTTATACTCGTCCCACACATGTACACCTGGTTTGCTCCATAAAAGCAGGAGTTCCTCAACTAAGGGCCTCAGGAAGACATCGTTGTCGTTGCTAGGTTGCTTCGGGCCTTGGATCAACACCGACATCATAATGAATTTCTGCTTCATGCATAACCATGGAAGAAGATTGTAGATACATAGAGTAACAGGCCAAGTGCTATGACTACTGCTCTGCTCCCCAAAAGGATTCATACCATCCGTGCTCAAGCGGAACCTTAAGTTTCTTGTGTCTTCTGCAAACTCCGGAAATTCTCTGTCAATTGCTCTCCACTAGGACCCATCAACAGGGTGTCTCAACATGTTGTCTGCCTTACGGTCTTCTTTGTGCCATCGCAACAACTTTGCATGGTCCTTGTTTCTGAACAGACGTTTCAGGCGTGGTATTATAGGAGCATACCACATAACTTTGGCAGGGATTTTCTTCCTAGGACGCTCTTCGCCCTCAACATCGCCAGGGTTATCTCGCCTGTCTTATACCGTGACGCTTTACATACGGGGCATTCATCCAAATTCTCGTAGTCCTTGCCACGGTACAGGATGCAGTCATTAGGACATGCATGTATCTTCAGGATTTCTAATCCCAGAGAGCACACAACCTGTTTTGCTTCATACGTAGTGGCAGGCAATTCGTTAGGCTTCGGAAGCATCTTTTTTTGGATCTTGAGTAATTGCCCAAATGCCTTATCGGATATGCCATTTTTGTCTTTCATTGTAGCAACTCCAGTGTTGTACCCAACTTATTTTGTCAATCTTCGGCGCTCGGATATAGTAGTTTCTTGTGATCCTCTAGCATGCGGTCAAACTTAGCTTTCTCTTTTTCACTTTCACAATCTCTTTGTGCATCACGAATGACTTCACCAAGACCATCATCTTCAGAGAGTGTCCTCTGCCCCTGCCTCTTCTTCTGCTTCCACCATTGCAGTATCATTGAAGTCACCATATTGAGCAATAATGTCATCAGGGTCCAATTGCTCTTCTTCGTCTTCTTCCATCATAATTCCAGTTTCTCCATGCTTGGTCCAACAAATATAGTTTGACATGAAACCCGACTTCAACAAGTGTGAGTGAAGAGTCCTTGAGCTACAATATTCCTTTAAATTCTTGCACAAGGTGCATTGACAACACATGAAATTACCATCCCGCTTGTTTGCCTCAGCCGCTCTTAAGAAATCATGCACGCCATCAATGAACTCTTTGGAGCGACGATCTACATGTACATCCAATCGCGTGTCATCGTCTGTATTATATGACCAAAATATAATTAAATTTCTCATTTTGATAAAAAAATGAAATTATAAAAATAACATGAGATGTAACACCATCATGTGTCATTTCCAAGTCACACAAAGACTAATATATGCTTTATGAAAGCTTCAACATAACGTATGCTAAGACAGCTAGCACTATACACAGAAAACCTAAAATGCACTTCAGTAGCATAATGATCTCCCGACCAATCCCAACTAAAGCAGACATATCATTATTCGTCTGTTCAACATCGACGAGCTCCTTGAGCTGGCTCACTGCCTCATCAGCCTTCGTAGCCTCCGTCACATGTTTAACATAATCTTTCTCCCAGTACCAGCCGCGACATCTAGTGCCATCCCACTGAAAATAGAAATAAAAAATCAACATTTTAATGAGAATCATCAGGAAATATAGGTACAAATTAACCATGACCATCAAATGAGACAAAATATATAACTCATATTGCGATCTGGACACTTATAGAAGATCCGACCGTTGTTGGGACCCGCCTTCCCCACTCGGTACTCTTTCACAGTCGTTTGCATACACTTGCCACAGATAATGAGAGGGAGGTCTGGCCTTAGTCGCTTTGGAACCCGATCAGAGGCCGAATACCCCGAAGCAGTTGTCATCTACTCTCTATACTCATTTTTCAAACTAGATATTATAAATTCCTCATATTCTAAACAAAGAAAATAAAACAACTAAAATTTACATTTATCTAAAATCATCAAATGTGTCATGTATACAAGTAAAGTATTCTAGGTAGCTAACTTCTTCATCTAAATATATAATTATTTTAAACTCAAGTGGCATATATATAAATCAAGAACAATCCACCATAAATAAATTCATCATTTAATAATATCCTAAAAATGTACATTTCTCAAACTAAGCTAAACTAATATTGAAATGTGAAACATATAATACCCTAGAAATGAAAGGTGTATACTTAGAATACTAGTTTTAGTTGTCTTCTTCAAAATATTCAAAACAATGTCAAGTGAAGCTTAAAATGGCAAAAAAAAAGAAAATCACATATAGAACAAGAAACAATATATGTTGCCGCTAAAACATGAGAGGTTGAAGATAGTAACCTTTCAACGAGTCGATGGAGGCGTAGAAGTGATCAAATGAAGCAATGACCGAAGAGAAGATGAAGAACAATGAAGAACACACCAAGAACAAGCAAGAACAGAGAGAAAGAAATAAGCTCTCGAGCTCGGGCAGGAGAGGAAGAGAGTTCAAATAGGGGGACCTTTAGTCCCGGTCCATAGAACCAGCTGGGACTAAAGGCCCAGAATTAGCCTCGGTTTGTGCCTTAAACCGGGGCTAAAGGTCTAACCCCGGTTGGTAACACCAACCGGGACTAAAAGTCCACCCTGACAATGTCTGACCACCGAGCCGTTGGGAGGAGACTTTTACCAACTGAGACTAAAGGTACCTTTAGCCCGGACACAATTTCTACCGAGGCTAAAGCCGATTTTAGAAATCAGCCAAAGATGTGTTCTGTAGGAGTGTGGTCTGATGAGCATGCATACATGCAGTATGACGTATGCACGAGTCTATGAGATCATCAGAAGAATATTGTCATCGTTTCATAAGTACAGTAATATTCAGCGCCTGCCAGCCGGAATTTATATTCTAGTAGGGAAAAATGGTCGTTGTCTTAGAAATTAAACTCAGTGGCTGCTAAGATATATGTGAGTTGCGTGACTGATCTTTTAGGTGTCCCGTAAAGAAACTGGGTACTTCCGTACCTGCTGCCTTGTCATTTGCATGTTGGATGGTCATGCAACATATATCGGATATGCCTAATTCGAGTTTATCTATGATCCTATTGTTTTTTCTCCAACAGAGTTCTGCCAGAAAAAAAATGTGGAATACATGTATATCACACGGAGGAGATAAATAAGACTGTTTTAGTAATTCACATCATCAGTACAGCGAAGATCGACTAACAAGAACATGATGACTTTGTGGTGAAATGACCTAACTGCATTACTAAAACATTGATTGGTTACCCTTTGCGAGAGCTTCGACAGTTCCTTTGCCGATTTGAAAGATAGTCGTTTTTTCGTCATGCTAGCATGATTGGTTACCCTTTTTTGATTTTCTTATAAACCTCTCCGTGCTTCACCATGTAAATGTGATCCTTGCTGCATTCTTTGGTCTGTAGCAACCCGAACAATTTAGCCTTTGCTGGTGTGTGATGTGTGATCCAATTCGGCGTTAACAACGAGCATCCCTAGCTTAGAGCCCGGATCTAATGGGTAAAAAGACAAAGATTATTCTGCTAGAAAATTGGTGGGTACTAGGAGTAGTTTAGAGCATGAGGAGAGGACGAGGATGGGGTTGGGTGCCTTAGAGGGAAGAGGGGTGTGTGACCGCATATATAGTGTCCCAAAATATCCTAATTACTAGGGAAAGAGATTGATAGAACTAGTGCGGGTAAGATGAGTACTCAATGCTCTACTTCAATAATGGTGAATAGTTTTTTTTTCTCCAATTGTTGTTGAATGTTGGTTGCTTTCACTAAAGGGAAAACTAGAAGAACACAGCTTCGCTAGAGCACACATGTGAACTGCACGCAATACGCGGAGAACGTGCACAGTTGGTATGGTGCACAAGCATTGAGCTCATACAGAGTTTGATCACAGCATTAACGCTGAAAAGGGCAGGGAGATGCGGTGAAGCTTCCTGCGAAAAACAGATGGTGGAAAGTATAGCCGTGCAACAAGTACAGTATTTACAAGGACAGTTAATGAGACAAACAAGTTATATGCGAGTTCCTTGATATTATCATGATCTTTGAAAGGGATTGCATTTCTGTGATTGGGCGAGAGTAATCATGCAATGCAAGTCTCTCTCTTTTACAGCTCGCATGCCATTCTCATCTTCAGATCTCTTGTTCCTCAACTATGCTTGGGGACTTCTTAATAAGGTTACAGATAGGAATAGTGGTCAACTTACTAAGTTTGGTCAGCGCGCTACTAACTTAAGGGATTGAATATTTTAGGAATAATGATAATGATCGTTCCAGAAATAAACGTAATTAATTACTATGTTTGGTCAATTATAACTGTTTGTAAAGGGCTTGCATTTCATATATTCTCTGAAAAAAATGAGCAGTCTATAGAACTGATCTCTAACTAGTTCAGTTCCATTCCATTGTTGGCACAATGAAAAAAAGAATCAAAACTCATCCAGAATTAATACTTTGGTAATTTTATGCTTGGCTGGTTCTGTTTATATTAATATTAAGTGAACAGTTATTGCATATTTTTGCAGTAACACTTTACACTATATACAGCCTAAGCATATATGAATAGGATCTAGTTGAAATTGTACATGCATTCTGTTGATCTAGCCTTCCAAATCCCAATATCTGTTGTCAGCTGTATCATTATCCATATTAATTTACCAACATCTGTGATTCTGTGTCAGCTAGAGATGAAAAACAACATGTCATTGATAAATATTGTCCACAAGAAAGTGCAAGTTGTATCTGCATTCTGGGAGGGTGTTTTCTGTCAGACATTACAGCAGGCTATATTTGTTTCATTCATCCGCTGGATTTGTCAATATTTCTTTTATTTTGAAGAGAACTTATCATACAAACAACAAAGAGTGTGAGTGTATATATAGCTAGCAATTTAGCTTGTGATATAATTCTGGACAAGCAATGCAAGGGGATTTTCCGGCCAATGAATACACGCCAAGTAGGCAGTGGCAACACAATGCAAGGCGTGTAAAAGCTGTCGAGTGTCGAGAGGCCAGCAAGAGACAAAGGATCCTGGCACCGAGAACGCCGCCGCCCTGCTGTCGTTTTCAGGGGATAGATGGAAACAAGGACGAATACCACCAGCTCCTGCCATCTGTTCTCAGCTGCATATAAACATTCACACGCACGTAGGAGCTACCCCCTCCTCTTTGGTTCCAAAGCACAACACACCTAGCAGCTAGCTTGCTAGCCTTCTGAAATCTGGTGGAGGCCATGGAAACCTACAGCTTGCAGGTGAAGGATGAGTTCCACGGCGGCGGCATCGGCATCGGCATCGGAGGAGGAGGAGGAGCGCAGGGGCTGTCGTACTGTGGTGGTACGCCGAGGCCAGCTCCTGCGGCTGCGGCCACCGGGGGTGGCGACGACGGTGGCGTGAAGAGCGTGAAGATGAGGAGGAAGAGGGAGCCGTCGTCGTCGTCGTCCCTGGTGACGATGGGTGGCAGCGGCGGCAAGGACGAGGCGGTCGCCGGCGGTGAAAAGTCGGCGAGTAGCAACAGTAACGCGACCAAGAGGAGCTCAAGGTTCAGAGGCGTAAGCAGGTAATTGTGCTATTTGTGCTTATGTACGTATACAGTAGAGCATATGTACTACGTACGTGTTTTGAATTGGTCTAGGGGTACGTGTTGATGAGAACGTTTTGCATGCGTTGCTTCTACGTACAAAACGCACGCAGGCATCGGTGGACGGGGAGGTTCGAGGCGCACCTGTGGGACAAAGGGACATGGAACCCTACGCAGAAGAAGAAAGGGAAGCAAGGTACGTGTACACGTGTATATATATGATTGCTGTGTGTGTCTATATATCTGATCATATGACACACGTACGTGCACGATGTGTTGAACAGTTTACCTTGGAGCGTACAACGAAGAAGATGCGGCAGCAAGAGCCTATGATTTGGCAGCGCTCAAGTACTGGGGACCTACCACCTACACCAACTTTCCGGTATGCCGTTCGTATACTCATACATATGGTGTGGATCGTAGCATTAGGGTCGTGGGTTTTTTCCCCAAAAACTTACCCTAGCATGTATATATTTCATTAAGAGAGAGAAGATGGACCAACATAGTCCAAACAACTGAAGGTATAACTACTGTTCTGCTTCTTCTGCTGACTATAGAATATAACTTATTCAATAGTCACTTTAAGTTACAATAACTACTATACTAATTTACAAGATTATAGTTATATATAAACCTTTAAAAATACACAACAATAAGATCGAAGACTGCCGTAGGGAAGTTGTAACAAGAAAACAAATACTAGACAACTGGCATACTGTCTTACTCCGTAGTCTCTTAGATCTCCTGTGTTGTGACACTGTTCTCCGTCCGGCATATAGGGAACTATGTTGCAAATTAAACCGGCAACATCTCCTCAATTACATACATACACAGAGTTTGATATCCAAAACTTGTACAAGAAAAATCCTACAGTATAGTAGAAAGTATTTCAAAGAACCGTCAAAATACAACCATCACTAATACATACTATAGTAGTAGAAAGTATTTTTCTATAATATATTCTATTTTTAGATTTCGGGCATGATGATTGGCATAACATCATACTCCGTATATGATTTTTGAACATCCGGCAGGTTGTGGACTATGAGAAAGAGCTCAAAGTGATGCAGAACGTGTCCAAGGAAGAGTACCTTGCTTCCATAAGAAGGTGAGCATACTCTGCATATACACTCCTATATATGTATATGCACCAACTGTACGTACGTGCATGTTCTGTGCTTCACAGACCACGTACAGCTACTATACCTCGCAAAAGATCCAAGAGTGAACAATGTTTTTATTTTGTTTTCACCCATGACATACAAGCAGGAAGAGCAACGGCTTCTCCCGCGGAGTTTCCAAGTACAGAGGCGTCGCACGGTACGCACGAACGACAGCCTGTTCCGATCATCTAGCCGGGCATGCATGCATGGCCGCCGCCGCCGTCGATCGCCGTCGCCTGAACTGACGCACATCTCTTGCATGCATGCATGCAGGCACCACCACAACGGCAGATGGGAGGCACGGATCGGTCGGGTGTTCGGCAACAAGTACCTGTACCTGGGCACGTACAGCACACAGGAGGAGGCGGCGCGCGCCTACGACATCGCCGCCATCGAGTACCGCGGCATCAACGCCGTCACCAACTTCGACCTCAGCACCTACATCCGCTGGCTCAAGCCCACCACCGGCGCAGCCATGTCAGGCGGCGGCGAGGACGGCGGCGTCGGCACCCCGACGTCGTCGGGCGTCTGCAGGCCGCCGGTGGCCATACCGCCGCCGGCGTCCCTGTGCCTCCAGGCCGCCGGGGGACTCGTGCAGCACCCGCACGGGCTGCAGGTCGACGTCGTCGACGACCTCTACCGCAGCGCGCACCTGGCCGCCGCGGCGCGCGGGGCTGCGTTGTTCTCCACCGGTGGCCTCGTCGTAGACGACGTGGGATCCGTGTACGCAGGCAGCGCAGGGCCTAGCCCGACGGCGGCGCTGTGCGTCGGGAGACCGTCTCCGTCGCCGTCGCCGACGGCGCTCAGCTTGCTGCTGCGCTCGTCGGTGTTCCAGGAGCTCGTGGCGCGGAACGGCGGCGCCGCGCAGCACCACCAGCAGCAGCTCGTGCCCGCGGATGACGATGGGGCAGCAGTGTCGCTGGGCCTCGGCGTCGTTGACGCCAAAGTTGAGCAGCACGAGGAGGCGGAGGCGGACGGCGGTGGGCTGGGTCACGGTGACGAGCTCTACGGCGGCGCGGCTGGCGCGGACGAGGACGACGCGTTCGCTTGCTCCATGTATGAGCTCGACGACAGCTTCGCGCGCATCGAGCAGTCGCTCTGGGGTTGCCTAGGATCATCGGATGGATCTGATCATACTCTCAATCTCTGATTCCAAAATCCAAATTCAATTACAATTGACGGCGGCTTATGATGGGATCGATCGACGAATAACCGCGGCGACCGTGTCGATGTGTGTGTGAGTTCATTGGATGGACATGGACATGGACATGGTCGGTCAAGGACGGAGGTGTGTGCTCGAGATGGACAGTGGCTATGGCTCGGAACTACTTGAGCTTCTCTTCTTCTGCAAAAAATGGGAGAGAATTCTGCTGGGGATAGCCATGCTTGTTGCGAATTGAGTAACTAGCTAGCTAGCTGGAGTATAGAATGGTACGTAGGAGATGGGTGCGTGAGGTGTGTGAAAAATGGAAGAGAGTATACATGATGGCGTGCGTCAGTTATCAGTTTCTGTGGATTTCGTTCGGTAGTCGCGCGCAAATGTTCCATAGGCCATAGCTAATCATAATGACTTTTCAAATATGTGCCAAATTGATCCAACATGTCAAATTCAAATCAACGACGAATCAGCATATCACATCGATATATGTAGCGAATGAAAACTATAGATGGCCAAACGGGGCAAATGGGCTAGTACAGGCATATGGCTCAAAAAAGCATGACCCTATCTTGGCACAACACGGTCTCCATAGTGCTAGTGCCGGCAAGAGCACGAGCATGGCCAATGGGATGGCACAATGCGTTGATGAGGCCCAGTCTTTTGTAGCTGTTGGATAGCCTTGGGGAATTTAGATCCTCTTAATACATAAGAGAATACATAAATGCCTCAAACCCTAGCTCATAAATAAGAGTTCCTTATACCGTTGTTTCTTACCAAAGTATGTGTATGTGCTTCCTCTTGCACGATTGCCATGACTCCCCCTCTCACACGACACCTACTCCCTCTCAAGTGACGCCAAGCGGTGTGATGACCGCCATGGATTTGGGCTCCCTCTCAACCATGGAGCTGGGCTTCCTAGAGCAGCAGCATGACGCCTCGGTAAGGAAGCGGGGGCTCCCTCCCGACGATGCGATGGCAACGAGGTGAGCTTGACAAGACATCATAGTGGTGCAATGGCTTCAACACGTGAGGCGCAACTACAGCGGTGACGACTCAAGCCTGCACGAGCTCGGCGGGTCATAGGGCCCATCAGCAAAGCTAAGTCCCCGTAGGGTTTTGGCTGGGCCAAGGGTTGGGTATGACGGCCAGACATGGCACGACTAGAGCATAACATCGAATAGTGTCGTGCCAAATAGTGTCAAGGCAGGGCCGCTCGTTTGGCCATCTATAGTGGAAGCACATTTGGACTATTGCAGTCCACGACAAGTTTAGAGACTTAGGATAGCTCTAGTGCAAAATAAAACCATAAAATTCATTCTAGCCTATAGATGGGCAACGGGCCGTGCTGGGGCGGCCTGGCCCGATGGCCACCGGGCCGAGGAGGCACGTCGTGCCCTGCGGGCTGTGCCTCACAGGCCTACAAGCCCAGCCTTCGGCCTAGACACGGGCTCGTGGGCTGTCGGGCCGGCCCGTGAGGCACGGTAAAAAAAGGGTCGTGCCAACCTATAGCTCATTTGGCGTATTTTTATGTTTTTTGTGAAAATTTGACTCATTTTGATGTTTTTTTTACGAATTTAACCTATTTTGATATTGGGTTGCAATGTGAGGTAGATGTATGTTTAAATTTAGAACTATTATATATTAGAATTCCATATACTATCGGACCTACAACTTTTAGCGGGTCGTGCCTTGCCGGCCCACGGGCCCATGGTGCGGCCCAGGCACGGCCCGCACACCGGGCTAGGCCCAGCACGGGCCCGCACAGTACCGGGCTCGTGTTGGGCCAAAATATCGGGCCTCGTGCCGGGCTCACAGGCCCGGGCTGCATGCCCAAGTATATGTCAGCCGAACGCAAGGAGAGTTTGATAGTTGTAGCGTAGGCATCAATTAGTAGGGTCAACATAAGATTAAAAAAATCTTCCGATCGTTTCACAGCTAGGCCCTAGGAAGACTCTTCTGTGACCGTTCTTTGCTTCTCTCTGCTGACGCGGTGCACAAAACTTATTGTTTTACGGCTTCAGTTCGACTCATATGTGGAGTGTGATTTTCCTCACATACAATTCGAATACTCTAGTGTGCATGGTTTGATTGGATGAGCACTTAGTTGGATTTTAGACTACATTGTGCTCTTATAGAACTCAGAAAATAAAATTTTGAGATATGCATGGCAACCTTTCCAAATTCAATGACGTTTTCTAGAATACAAGAGCACTAACAAAGCACTTTGTAGTTTGTGCTACAGGTAAAGACGACAATGATTATTGAGTCCATCTTTGTTCAATCTCTTCTCAGTGTCCCGAGCCAGTGGGACCATGGTGGTGGTTAGGGCCGGGCGCTGGGTAATCGTTTACCTCAAAGTCCATCCTCGTCACTGGCTTGCCCAAGTTTATCGCCGTCATAGTCGCCATCTCCTGTTTTGGAACACAAAGTCACCACTTATAAATTAATTACGACAGTTACTTCAGCGAATTACTGAATTGAGTAGTAGTACCTACTGTACCTGAGAAGAAGTGAGCTTCACAGCCGTCGGGTGTTGTTGCTGGATCCAAAGGCGCAGGCTTCCTGCAATCGCACACGAACGCATGCACGGACAAAATAAACATCAACAGATCGAGAAAGGAATCAGCGAAGGACATGCATGACCGAGGCATCGAGCTACTGGTAGCGACTGAGACTCACTTGGCATGGGGTGGTGGGGCGGTGGTGGGGATGGGGGGTAGACGAGGAGGCAGGACACCACAAGGAGCACGAGGAGCTGGTTCTCGGTGAGGCACTCCATTCGATCTGCCTGCTCGCTCGCAAGTTGGGTTGTACGAAGGTGCCAAGAATTCTGAAACTGCAACGGGAATGTGAATAGGATGAAGCTGGGTGGTAGTGGTACTGGTGTTGCCAAGGGTTTTATAGTTGAACCACGAACCATGGCATTGCTAGCTCACTGGCATACTGTCGCTTTGGCTAAAAGATAGGTCAATATAAATGTCTGAATCTAATAGCTAAGTTGTTTATTTATATTTTTAATATAACTAGTAAATATACTCGCGCATTTTAATGGCGTATAATTTGTTATGTGATTACCGGGATGACTTGGAGATAGAGCTGGTCAGAGAGTAGAGATAGAGATGTAGGACACAGAGAAGAGATAGGGATAGAGATAGAAATAGAGACGAGGTCTTATTTGAGACAATCAAAGATGCTTAGAGAGAGTGCATATGTTAACTGGTTGTTGTTGGCTAGTGCCAATTTATTATTATAAGCTAGGAAATAGTGGTCTAATAGGCAGAGATAAGATAGAGATTAGAGATTACATGGTTGTGAGCAATGATGGAATAGGAAACCTTCCTCATGTTGATATTAGAAAAGGAAGAGAATAGAGATAAAGCTAGAAAGTTGAGATAGGGATACAAAGTTGAGATATATAAAGATAAAGATAGAAGTAGAGATAGAGATTAATATTAGGTAGAGATTAATATTAGGTATAAATAAATATTAATATTAGGTAGAGATTAATATTAGATAGAGATATAAACTAGGTAATTTTTAGTCTACTTTAATTTCTAGAGAGAAAAATGCATTACGGTCCTTTAATTTGGGAAGGTGTGTCATCCAGCTCCCAAGTTTTAACTTTTTATTTGTGAATCCCAAAAGTTGTTTTAGGCTCTAGCACTAATGTCCAAATAGATTCCCTCCTATGTCCATTTGGATATGCTCCATGCCTTGGCCCAGTGGTGTTCGGACAACACTATACAACAAAGCCTTATTAAAGTATGGATCATTGCCACCAAAGTCGAGGGCAGGGAGCCCTTCTCGCTCATGGTTGGTCACCATCGACCTTGGTTGCAGCCAAGCTTGGGAAGCATGTGGAGAATAGGAGGAAGCACACGAAGGCTAGTTGACATGACTTAGTCATGGTGGCAGTGCTCCTTCTAACCGGAGGCACTTTAAATGTTGATGGGATATTATTGGTTTTGGTGCTCTTGTGCTGTGGTGGAACAACAAAGTTACGGTGGCACAACGGGAAATGGTAAAGACGATGAGAGAGACTTTTCAAATATGTGCGTGTGCCAAATTGATCGGTACACACGCATATGGGAGTATAGATTGTTGTGTGGTCACCTGCTGATAATTGGCGCCTCGCCTATTTATTCAACGATCGCATTGGTTGTTTCAATACATCTGAATCGACTCCATACCATTGTTGCATGCGTCTTGGATTCAGAGTGTAGGTAGTACTATGTAGTGTGTAGTGAAGAATATACCAATTCATTACACCCAAGTTCGTTTTGATTTATAAAAAATATGTGCAACATTTATATCTTCAAATAAATTTATTAAAAAATAGATTCAAAGATCTTTCCAATAATATTAATTATATGTCATAAGTATTTATATTCTTTTAATATGTATTTAGTCGAAGATAGTTTTTGAAAAACGTAAATAACATATATTTAGGGACGGAGGGGAATACAACGAAACATACAATGGATCTTTTTTATTATTATTTTAATCATTTTTATTTAATATTTAATAATAAGCTATTCAACATAATTTTTTAGATTTAACTCTTTTAGTCGCGCCAATTTCACTGGCACAACCAAATAACATTATCGTGTTAGACAACGTTTTTAACGTAAAAAAGCTTGTCAAAAGTGCGATTTTCCTTCTGACACATACGGTTCAAATACTTCGTTCAGTGCGTACGGTTCGGTCGGATGAGCTCTCGGTTCGATTTTAGACTACACTGAAGCTGCTCTTATATAGAACTAGGATAAAGATAATTTGAGATATATGGCTGGCAACCTTCCCCGCCAACCTTCCCCAACTTGTGGGATAATATCATTAGTATATTTTAATTTTCTAGAATACACAGGAGCACTAATAAAGCACTTTTGAGTTTGTACTGTTAGGGTGCGAGCCAGCGCCCATCAGACACAGATCCACCGGAACCCACAACATATCCAGGCTTTGGGCCTAACTCAACCCAAAAGATTAGCCTGATAAGTGAGGGTTGCCCCCACCTTATATGTTGCGCTCCTCCACCATCAATTACTGATGTGGGACTAAACCCAACATGTACTACAGGTAAAGATGACGGACGATTATTTTAGGTCCACCTCCGTTCAAGCTCTTCAGTGGCCAGGCGGGCCACCGGGGCCATGATGGTTATGGTCAGGCGCTGGGTAGTCGTTTACCTCAAAGTCTATCCTCGTCACTGACTTACCCAAGTTTACCGTCGCCATAGTCGTCATCCCCTGTTTTGGAACACAAAGTCATCATCAGAGTTACGACACATACTTCAACGATCAGCTCTAGTAGATGACAAATATATATATATATATATATATATATATATATATATATATATATATATATATATATATATATATATATATATATATATATATATCCACCGTCGATGAATCAGTGAACCTCTGTATTTTCGCTAGCAGTTCTGTAATAATAGGTAGGAAGGCAGGGTACAAGCCAACGTACGAGGAAGACCAGAGAGAAAAATAGCAAACTACTGAATTGAGTAGTACTAGTACCTACTGTGTACCTGAGAAGAAATGAGCTTCACAGCTGTTGGATGTTGTTGCTGGTTCCAAAGGCGTAGGCTTCCTGCAATCGCACGAACGCATGCACAAACAAAATAATCGGCAACAGATCGAGAAAGGAATCAGCGAAGGTCATGCATGACCGAGGCACCGAGCTGCTGGTAGCGACTGAGATAGACTCACTTGGCATGGGGTGGTGGGGCGGTGGTCGGGAGGGGGGTAGACGAGGAGGCAGGACACCACAAGGAGCACGAGGAGCTGGTTCTCGGTGCGGCGCTCCATTCTGCCTTCTCGCTTGGGTGGTAGTGGTTCCGGCCGGTGTTGCCGTGGGTTTTATAGTTGAACCACCGACCACAGCATTGCTAGCTCACTGGCATACTCTCGCTCTGGCTAAAAGATAGGTCAATGAAAATGTCTGAATCTAATATCTAAGTTGTTTATTTCTATTTTCATATAACTAGTAAATATAGTCGTGTATTGTAATGATGTATAATTTGTTATGTGATTATATATCTAGATTACTTGGAGATGGAGCTAGACACAGGGAGTAGAGATAGAGATAGACATAGAGACGAGGTCTTATCTGGGACAATTAGAGATGACTTAGAGAGAGTGCATATGTTAACTGGTTGTTGTTGACCAGTGCCAATTTCTTATTATAAGCTAGGACGGAATGGTCCAATAGGCAGAGATAAGATAGAGATTAGAGATTAGATGGTTGTGAGCAATGATGGAATAGGAAACCTTCCTCATGTTTATATTAGAAAAAGAAGAGAATAGAGATAAAGCTAGAAAGTTGAGATAGAGATACAGAGTAGAGATATATAAAGATAAAGATAGAAGTAGAGATAGAGATTAATATTACGTAGAGACATAACTAGGTAGAGATTAATATTAGGTAGAAATAGATATTAATATTAGGTAGAGATTAATATTAGATAGAGATATAACTAGATAATTTTTAATCTACCTTAATTTCTAGAGAAAAATGCATTATTACGGTCCTTTAATTTGGGAAGGTGTGCCATCCAGCTCCCAAATTTTGACTTTTTACTTGTGAATCCAAAAGTTTTTTAGGCTCTAGCACTAATGTCCAAATAGATTCCCTCCTATGTCCATTTAGATATGCTCCATGCTTTGGCCCAGTGGTGTTCGGACAACACTATACAACGACAAAGCCTTGTTAAAGTGTGTATCTGATTGCCACCAAAGTCGAGGGCAGGGAGCCCTTCTCGCTCATGGCTGGTCACCATCGACCTTGGTTGCGGCCAAGCTCGGGAAGCATGTGGAGAATAGGAGGAAGCATATGAAGGCTAGTTGACATGACTTGGTCATGGTGGCAGTGCTCCTTCTAACTGGAGGCACTTTAAATGTTGATGGGATATTGTTGGTTCTGGTGCTCTTGTGTTGTGGTGGAACAACAAAGTGACGGTGGCACAACGGGAAATGGTAAAGAAGATGAGAGAGGGATCTCATGTGATCCCTACATGTTAGATGCACAATCAGTATGCACAATCACATGTAGAGATCCCTACATGTGATCCCTACGCGTTCGCTTGCTCCATGTACGAGCTCGATGACAGCTTCGCGCGCATCGTGCAGTTGCTCTGGGGCTGACTAGGATCATCGGATCGATCTGACACTCTCAATTTCTAATTCCAAATTCAATTAACATCGGCTTATGATGGGATCAATGAATAAACACAGCGACTGGGTTCTGTTTCTTGGTCCAGTGGGGTTGCGACAACACTGTACAACAAAATCTTAGTGAAGTATGGATCCAATCATTGCCAAATTAAAGCAGAGGGCAAGGAGCCCTACATGCCCATGTCCAGTTGCCATCAGGCCTTGGCTATGGCCAAGCTCAACAAGCGTGTGGATAAGAAGAGGGGCATGCAAAGGCTAATCGCCACCACTTGAGTCATGGCAACGGTGCTACTTCTTATTAGGGCACTCACAATGTAAGAAACTATTAGTAGTTTCTATAGCCTAGGACATTATAGCAAGAAACTATTCCTCTCGATGCAAGATTTTGTATAGCATATGCATAGGTGGTGATAGAAACTATGTTTGCTCTCCCAATGCTATTATAGTCGTTTCTTGTCCATCGATAACTGTGAAGACCTGGTTTCTTAGTTAGACTTGGTTTCTTAGATTTTTACTTTCTCTTCTCATTAAATCACTTACCACGTCAGCAAATTGTCTATGTGGCAGTGCAATTAATATCTATGGAAACTATCAGAGTCTGCATTGTGAGTGCCCTTATGTTCGGATGCACTCCGACTGTTATTGGTGGGTTGTTGTGTTGGTGCTCGTGTCTAGGCTAGTCGGTACAAGAGATAGTGGTGGCAACACAACATGGAATGGGCAAGGAGGTCAAAGAGAGGAATGGCATGTGAGCCCTGCATGATAGGTGCACAATCCGTATGTTGGTGGTTTATCACAAATAACAGTAATCTGAATCTCGTGTGATCTAATTATCATGTTTAGGAACCTAGATCTGTAATGTTGGAAATTAGGGACCTAGATGACACTGTCTTGCAAGTTTAGTTACCTCATATGATCCGTTTAGCAAGTTTGAGGAGTTGTATATATGTTACTTTAGAAGTTTGAGACCTAGATAACACTGTCTTATAAGTTACTTTACAAGTTTGATCCAACGTGTCAAATTCAAATCAATGATGGAATCAACATATCACATCGGTATATGGAGCGAATGGAAACTATAGATGGCCAAACAGGGTGGATGGGCCAGCACAGGCATGGCCCAAAAAAACAGGACCCTATCTTGGCACAACATGGTCTCCATAGTGACAGTGCCATCAAGGGCACAAGCATAGGATTGTGCCTAGGCCGCAACTCCGGCCTAGAGTGCTGGCACGGGCATGGCATGACCAATGGGCTAGCACAATGCATCGATGAGGCCTGATCTTTTGTAGCTATTAGACAGCCTTGGGGAATTTAGATCTTTTTGATACATAAGAGAGTACATAAATATCCCAAACACTAGCAAATAAATAAGAGTTCCTTATACTGTTGTTTCTTACCAAATTATGTGTACGCACTTCCTCTTGCGTGAGCGTGACGACCATTACTTTCTCTCATGCGACACCTACTCCCTCTCGGGTGACGCCAAGTGGTGTGATGACCTCGACCATAGATTTGGGCTCCCTCTCAACCATGGAGCTGGGCTTCCTCGAGCAGCAGCACGACGCCTCGGCAAGGAAGCGGGGGCTCCCTCTCGATGATGCGATGGCAACGAGATGAGCTTGACACGACATCATAGTGGTGCAATGGCTTTAACACGTGAGGCGCGGCTGCAGCGGGTCGTAGTGCCCATCGGCAAAGCTAAGTCCTCGTGGGGTTGTGCCTGGGAGAGGGTTGGGTATGGCGGCCAGACATGGCACAACTAGAGCATATAGCATTGAATAGTGTCATGCCAAATAGTGTCAAGACCAGACCGCCGCTCATTTGGCCATATATAGTGGAAGCGCATTTGGACTATTGCAGTCCACGACAAGTATAGAGACTTAGGGCAGCTCTAGTGCAAAATCGAACCATAATATCCAATGCTAGCCGAACGAAAGGAGCCAAGGAGAGTTAGATAGCTGTAGCGTAGGCATCGATTAGTAGGGTCCACATACGATTAAAAAAATCATCTGTTCGTTTCACAGCTAGGCCCTAGGTAGACTCTTCTCTAACCGTTCTTTGCTTCTATCTGCTCACGTGGTGCACAAAACTTATTGTTTTACCGCTTCAGTTCCACTCATTTGTGGAGTGTGTTTTTTTTTCTGACACATACGATTCGAATACTCTAGTGTGCATGGTTCGATCGGATGAGCTCTCGGTTCCATTTTAGACTACACTGAAGTTGCTCTTATAGAACTTAGAAAATGAAAATTTGAGATCTGGCTGGCAACCTTCCCGGATTCAAGGACAATCATTGGTGTATTTTGATTTTTCTAGAATACAGGAGCGCTAATGAAACACTTTGTAGTTTGTGCTATTGGTAAAGACAACTGACGATTATTGGGTCCACCTCCATTCAAGTTCTTCAGTGGCCCAGGCCAGGGGAGCCACCATGTTTTCCACCATGGTGGTGGTTATGGCCGGGCGCTGGGTAGTCGTTTACCTGAAAGTCCATCCTCATCGTCGGCTTTCCTAAGTTTATCGTAGCCGTAGTCGCCATCTCCTGTTTTGGAACACAAATTCATCATCAGAATTATGACAATTATAGCGGTCAGCTCTATATCCACCATTAATGGATTAGTGAACCTCTGTATTTCGCTAACAAATCTATAATATAGGTGGTATAGGAAGGCAAGGTACGAGCCAACAAGGCAACGAGGAAGATTGGAGCAAAATAGAGAATCACTTAATTAAGTAGTAGTACCTATTGTACCTGAGAAGAAGTGAGCTTCACAGTCGTCGGGTGTTCTTGCTGGTTCCAAAGGCGCAGGCTTCCTGCAATCGCACGCGAATGCAGGCACGGACAAAATAAACATTAATAGATCGAGAAAGGAATCAGCAAAGGTCATGCATGACCGAGGCATCGAGCTGCTGGTAGCGACTGAGACTCACTTGGCATGGGGTGGTGGGGCGGTGGTGGGGATGGGGGGTAGACGAGGAGGCAGGACACCACAAGGAGCACGAGGAGCTGGTTCTCGGTGCGGCGCTCCATTCTACCTGCTCACTTGCGAGTTGGGATGTACAAAGGTGCTAGTAATTCTGAAACTGCAATGGGAATAGGATGATGCTAGGGTGGTAGTGGTACTGGTGTTGCCACGGGTTTTATAGTTGAACGAACCACCGCCGACCACAACCGGCATTGCTAGCTCACTGACATACTCTTGCTCTGGCTAAAAGATAGGTCAATGAAAATATCTGAATCTAATCTCTAAGTTATTTATTCTATTTTTAATATAACTAGTAAATGTAGTCGTGTAGTGTAATGACGTATAATTTGTTATGTGATTATATATTTGCATTATTACTTGGAGATATAGCTAGACAGAGGGAGTAGAGATAGAGATGTAGGACATAGAGAAAGGGATAGAGATAGAGGTAGAGATAGAGATAGAGCTAGAGAGACGAGGTCTTATTTGGGACAATTAGAGATGCTTAGAGAGAGTGCATATGTTAACCAAATGTTGTTGACTAGTGCCAATTTCTTATTATAAGCTAGGATGGAATGGTCCAATCGGCGGAGATAAGATAGAGATTAGAGATCACATGGTTGTTAGAAAAATTACCTTCCTCATGTTTATATTAGAAAAAGAAGAGAATAAAGATAAATCTATAAAGTTGAGATAGGGATACAGAGTAGAGATATATAAAGATAAAGATAGAAATAGAGATAGAGATTAATATTAGGTAGAGATATATTCCCTCCATTCATAAATGATAATCGTATTAGACTAGAGGAAAAAGTTAAACTTTATAAATTTTGACCAATAGTTAGTCAAATTGTATGAATGTTTAGAGCATACAACTTACACCAATAGATTTGTGTTAAAAATCCCTCTAAGATGATCTAGATGTTTTTGTCACCAATTTATATTAAAAGAGAAATTGATGGTCAAAATCTATTTTATATGACTTTTCCTTTGGTATAATGCGATTATCATTTTTGAACCGAGGGAGTAACTAGGTAATTTTGAGTATACCTTAATTTCTAGAGAGAAAAATACATTACGGTCCTTTAATTTGGGAAGGAGTACCATCTAGCTCCCAGATTTCCACTTTTTATTTGTGAATCCCAAAAGTTGTTTTAGGCTCTAGCACTAGTGTCCAAATAGATTCCCTCTTATGTCCATTCAGATAGCGCTCCATGCCTTGGCCCAGTGGTGTTCGTACAACACTATACAACAAAGCCTTATTGAAGTGTGGATCTGATTGCTACCAAAGTCGAGGGCAGGGAGCCATGCTCGCCCATGGCTAGTCACCATCGACCTTGGTTGTGGCCAAGCTCGGGAAGCATGTGGAGAATAGGAGGGAGCATGCAAAGGCTAGTTTCCATGACTTAGTCATGGTGGCAGTGCTCTCTTCTAATCGGAGGCACTTCAAATAATGTTGATGGGCTATTGGTGTTGATGCTCTTGTGCTGTGGTGGAACAACGAAGTGGTGGTGGCACAAGGGGAAATGGTAAAGAAGATGAGAGAGGGATCTCATGTAATCCCTACATGTTAGATGCACAATTAGTAAGTATGCTAGTGGTTTATCGTAAATAATGGTAATTTGAATCTCATCATATGACCCAATTAGCATGTTTAGGAACCTGGATCTGTAACTTTAGAAATTAGGGACCCAGATAGCACCATCCTGCAGGTTTAGTTACCTCATGTGGATTGATTAACAAGTTTAGTTACTTCACATATGGCATTGCCTTGCAAGCGTATTTGTTTGGTGGCTCCGCAATAACCGTTGAAAGCATGCCAATTGCCAAAAAGTTTTTAGTAGATCGATGTGATTACAGCTAAGAATGTACATACTCAAGTTGCTCACACTAATAATTCATGTATATCTCAACGTAAACACATATTCATCCATCTAGCTTGTCACTCAATTATTAAAACCATACAAGGACCCTCTAGCACCTTTACTGGCAAAAGCATAAGGCTTCGAGCGCTTCCCCTTTTTGCAAAAAGTTGGACACTTTTAGCATCCCCTTTGGTGGGTCCCTTGTTCATGTTGCTGGCAGTGTTGATAATGGCAAAATAATCTTCTAGTTGCCGGTCTCAAGGTCGACGGTGGCAGATCTCTCTTCCTCTCCTTTTCTTCACATGTTGAAGACAGATGCTCATTGAGCATCAACCATGTGTTATGATGGAGTTTCTAGGTGCCTACTCTTTTGGCAGATCCAAGGTATGGCACCCCTTGTGAGGTGATGAGGTGAATCTTGGTCCATTCTAGGGAGTCATTTCGGACGATATTCAAGTGACAATACGGGAAGCATTTTGGTGTGTTTAATTTTCAATTTTGCCAAGGTGTTTTCTATAAGATTGGTGATGTACTATATGCTATGGCTTCTTAATATAATTTCTCTCTTTTTTCAAATATATATATAACATGTAACAAAATATAGGATTATATGGGAAAATTAGTCTCCATAATTTACAAAGCATGTATATGGATATTTTTCTCTTTTTTTCTTCTTTTGGCCTCACACACACATCTATCCTTTATATTTGTCCCCACCATTTAGATATCATATAGAACTAGATCTCGACCACGAAATACATCAAAGATAGGGAAAAAAACAAATATAAAATACATAGGAACCACAAACTAGCCACTTTAGATACAACTCTTTCAAACAAAACAACGTTAAAACCTCCCTCCTTGAGAAATCAATGTTCTGGGCCTCCTAAACCACCCCAACTCAAGCAAGAATGTGTCCAAGTGAGTGATCTATGAAAGGAAGGAAGAAGAGAGTGTGGTAGATATAGGCCTCTCATTATCGTTAATTATTAAAAGAGGTGTTGTAACACAACCACCTCGATCTGTTAATAACGGGGCATTAAAAATGTGATCTTTGTTACATGGCTATCTCTATAAAATTATTCATAGAGGTCGTCTTTCTAACTCTCTCGTCTCTGTAAACAAAAGTTAACAAATACAATCTCATTATAGAACACCCGCCTCTGTTAACGATCTAAATTCTAGAGGCAGCGTCCCAAGATGGTCTGCCTTTGTTAATCAAGTTGCGTATCTCCAGAAATCAATTTTGAGTAGCACAGGTCCAAACCCAATCGATTGCCATCCTTACTCCCACGTTGAGTAAAGCACAATGACAATGGTTATCTCCCACCATAATCCCTTTTCAACTCCTCCTAAACTCTCTCCTCCACTGTGATATCACCACCTTCACCGTCCCATTACTATCTGTAGTCCAACAATCACCTTGCAATTCCCTCTGTATGATGTCGGTAGACACAGGTATCTCAAAATCCCTAAATCCTAACCCTCTACACATTTTTTATGGTCTAATGGTATTGGGTAAATTTCTAGACTAATAGTGTGTACCAGTAGATACCACATGTGAACAGTGTCTCTAAACAAAATTTATCAATAATAAAGTACTAATATTTATGATGCATAACACCCGAAAATCTGAATTTTTGAAAATAGATTGAATTTGTTTTAATTTGAATTTTGTGCTCACGAAAAATATAGAAAAAAATAAAAACTTTTATCAAATTAAAAGTAACCTAGGGTTTGGCAAAGTGTTTGAGCATCCATGCCTCTGCATTGTCTTCTTGTGTTGCTTGGTTTTGAAAAGCTCAAAAGGAATCTCAAAATTTGTTTTGAAAATGTTTTGAAAAAGGAAAAGCAAAAGAAAAAGAAAACTCTCTTCCTCTCTTTGATTCTGGCCCGAAGGCCCAACCTTCCCTCTCCCGCAGGCCTCCCCCTCTCCCTTTTCCCTCTTGGGCCATCCCGAGCCGGCCCATGCGCCCTCCTCCTTTCCCTTCTCTCTCTGACCTCCCTGGCCCGCGTGGCAGCGCCTCCCTTTCCCCTCTCTTCTCTCTGCCAGCCCGGCCCCGCACCGTCAGTCCCTCCCCCTACCTCCAGACGTCCCCGAACGGGACTCTGTTCAGAGTCCGCGTCCGCCCCACGACGCGTGCGCACGCCGGACTCCCTCCCCCACGACCCTATATATAGCACCCGCACCTCTCCTTTCCATCTATTCTCCCTTCGCCTTGCCCTATAGCCGCAGAGGCGACACGCCACGGAGCCGGAAGCCGCCGCCGCCGCCATTGAAGGGCCCCGAAGCTCCTCTACTGCTTGTAAGTCCTCCACCTACTTCGGAACAAAGTCCAGGACCCCGTGAACCTCATCCGCCGGTCAATTTCACGATTCGCTGCCCTCACCTCCTTGCCGCCGCGAGCAGGGACTCCCCGATCCGCCTCCGCCCATGGCTAGTCGCCACTGTGCCTCCTCAGCCTCCGTTTGGGTCTCAGCCGAGCTCGTCTCTCCATCCTCTCTCTCTCTCTCTCGCACCCTTCCCCGTTGGAAACCGTGACCCATAGGGCCCTATCCGCGTACGCCGGCGAGCTCTTGCTCGTTCCGGCCATGGTCACCACTGTGCCCGCCTCTGTCCCTGGCCGAAGCCGTCTTCCTCCCTCTGCCCTTCACCCTCCACCGCTCGATCTGAATCCAGCGGTCCAGATCAGATCACTTAAGGGAAATACCCCTTCGGTCCATCATGGACTATGGACCTAGTCCACTGGTGCCACGCCAGCAGGTCCACCGTGGACCAGCCTGTCCGAGCAAGCCACGTGGCGTACACGTGGGCGGCAACCCAGACAACAGCCGCCCAAAGCGTAGATCTGGAAGTACGTTTTCTGTTTTTCAAAAACGTAAACCCCTCTGTTTTAATCCAAAATACGTTTTCCAAATTGCAGAGTCGCCACCGAATTTGAAAACCCTATATCTCCCTCGTTTCAAATCCGTTCTGACCCAAACAAGTTGCGTTAGCTTCGTAATTTCAAGACCTATCTAATGGTACAGTTTTCATCTATGTTAAAGTCTTTTGAAAATCAAGGTAAATTAATTCTTTAATGTTTTAATCTTGCCCTCTTCAAAATCTTGTTTAATTTATAAATCTCTCGTTCTAGATCCGTTTTGTTCCGTTCGAGTTGCGTTGGTTTCGTAACGATAAGATCTACCTGTTAGTAAAAATACTAAATATGTTTTATTCTCTGAAATAAACTGATAATTGATTAATCTATATGATCAGTGGTTTTCCAATTTAAAATCAATTAGGGTTTTTCCACCTCGGCTTTTCATAAAACAAAACCTACTTAGTTTAATATTGTTTGTACAAAGCAAAGTAATGTGACTTAACTTAACTTGGGTATTTCTCTGAAGTATCCAATATATGCTTTTTATATAAATAAAATAAATGAAGTCTAATTCTCTTATAAAAGCTAATCTTCGGTAGACGTTTCTTTTCCTCTATAGATCCGATTAGCGTGATTCTCGCGTCTGCGTGATCGTAGCAAGACGTAGATTTATTTTAAATCTTTTTCATTGATTGGTGTATTGTTCTGAAGTAGATATATTGTATGCTTTGTATGATTGTTCAGATGCTTGTGTGGTGTTTATGATCTTGTCCAATCGGTGAGATTTACGTGGAGATCAAGAAGTCATCGGAAGATCAAGAATCAAGTGAAGAAAGGATCTAAGAGTTTAAGGCAAGTTTAACATGGGATCATCCTTGTTACCTATTCACCCTAATTCATTTAGTCATGATTGCATGTGTCTAATTTGATTCCTATTAGATTTGTCATAGCTTTGTTATCCTTTACCTTGTCACCATGGGTTTCTATGCATAAGGGTAGCTTTGCTATGCTTACAATAATGGATCTTGAGATGAATCTTGACTAATGATATATGCAACAATGAGATAAAATTGTCTTTTATAGCAACATGGAATAGGACCCCACTGTAGGGCAAAAGCTGGGACTTAAATACAACCACGAGTGCTATAATGGCTCTGGCTTTAGTCAAGTATAAAGATTCGTACTAGCATGTTGGCAGTTCGTGAAAGGCACCATTGCCGAGCTGGTTGCAGGGCATGTTCTAGGGTGGTTACCGCTTCGAAAGGTACCATCGAATAGAGGCTTTGCATACCCCTTGCCCTTGGGTCCGTAGGGTCTGGCAACATGTTGGGAAGACTTTTGAAAGACTTCATAGTGTTCCTTGCCCGCTCACCTTGGAAGTGTTTTGGGAGTTGCAAACCCGGGCATATGGGCAACACGGCTTGTGGGTAAAGTGTATAACCTCTGCAGAGTGTAAATCTATCATGATAGCCGTGCTCACGGTTACGAGCGGCCTGGAAAACTCACAGTGTTAGTAACTCCTGTTGTTGAACAACTTATGATGGTAAGTTTGGAGATATGATATATGAGATTGTTTCATTAATGATCATGTGGTTACCAACTGGGTTAAGCATAACTAAAGCTGATTATGGATTAAAACTTGACCAAGTTAAAAGCAACCGCAGTAAGCCAGTGTCAGCCTTTTGAGCCTCATAACCCTGTGTTAATCTTGCTGAGTACTTTAAGTGCTCACCCTTGCCTTATCAACCATACCAGATTGCAAAGAGCAACAGTTAAAGGAGTTAGGTTTGTGGTCAACCAGTCAGTTGTCCCTGTGAAGTTGGAGTCTTCGCCTGAAGATCGGAGTCGTCTTTCCGTTGTTCGCTGTGTTGAGGTTATCCTTTGACCTTATAGGTTATATATTTAAGTATTGTCTTTCGATATCACCTTAATTTGTGTCTATATGTGAGATTTGACTTCCTGGGCTCACATATGGTGTAAATCTGGTTTTGTCCTTAAAACTGGGTGTGACAGATAAGTATGCTGGATTATTATAATCGTGAAACATAATTTCATGATAAATATAAAGTTTATAAACCTAGTTAAAGATAACTATATATTTGACTTGTAATTTGACTAGAAGGCAGCACAAGCAGCCAACACTGATAGCACCATCCAAATCGCCAACCACCCTTGCCTTTGTCCCCAATCGGAAAATTTACATATTTACCATGTCACAAACTCATGTGTTAGTGACACATGTCCTTATGATGGTAAAAAATTAGATGTCCTCTCCACAGAATACTATTTAATCAGTCAAAATTAGTCGGCTTATGTACCAGTTAAGGGTCTGTTTGGGACTGCTCCACCAACTCTGGTCTGCAAACTCCACTGTGGAGCAACTCCACAAAAAAACTGGAGTTTGTGGAGTACCTCTTTAGGTGCTCTCACAACTTCACCCTTTTTCTAGAGCTACGTGCGTGGAGCTGAAACCGTTTGGCAAAAAAACGTGGAGCGGAGGAGTCCCAAACTAGAGTCATTAAAGTGATGAGTGATATATAAAATATCATGTCAGCGACTCATGTATATTGTTAGGGTGCGCAGCGAACATGGGCACTCTTCCATCACACTAGGTACAGGCACCAAGTCCAACGCTCTCTTCCATCACACTAGACGTTATCCAGGTACAAGCGCCCCTCAAGCCCAGATCCACCAACCCGTGTGAACCCGTGTGATCTCCCGTCACATGTGACGAGCCGGCGCCCCTCAGGCCCAGGTTCATCGGAGCCCACAACATATCAGACCTTGGACCTAACTCAACTACTAGCCTGATAGGTGAGGGCTGTCCCTGCCTTATATGTTGTGCTCTTCCACCATCAATTACCGATGTAGGACTAAACCCAATATATATACTTATGATGGTCCAATCGGCAAGAAGTCGCCGGCAGCACAGGTGAGACTGATTTCTAATGTGCTTTGATTATATACTCCTGCTAGCTGGCTGGTTCTTGCATAGCCAGATCACACTATGACCTCCTGCGTGCGAATCCTCAACGTCTCCTATAGTCAAAATAGTTTTACAAAGAAACATTTATAGATAGTCTGGATGTGAAACATTTGTAAAGAAATCTAGATTTCTAACAAACGCATCCACAGTATCGCTCCACCTGCCATGCTTTATACTACTAGAGCATTCGAAATTAAAATAATCACATCAATATATATATATATATATATATATATATATATAGATATATATATGCTTAGAAACTGTCTACCTGACTTGACCTGGTATGGGGCTCATATTTGATTTATTCTGTAATTGAATATCATGTTTTTAGTGATAGCCGACTTGTCTCTGTAAGTAGCAGAACACTTACAACAACTCCATCGATCTCAAGATATGTTAATTGTTCTTTTGAATACGCTCATAGAAGTATGATTTCAGTGTAAACATTCTTAAGGATGAGTGTACTATACGTGTGTGTTTGCGGATGTTTGTTTCTATACTGTATGATTAAAGAAATTAGAAGGATCGTTTATCCTTTTATTTTTTCTTTATCGTTGTTTGCCAGTGTCGTGTGTATATATATATATATATATATATATATATATATATATATATACTCTCTTGCGTGTAGTTCCTCCTATCCAGATCTGAAATATTTTAGTCTGAAAAAGGCTCATGTGTACATATCCCCGTTGTCTACTGATTTTCTACATCCACCTGTGTTTGATTTAATTTTGCCATATGTGGTTTCGGGTCATTGTTGGGACATCACCCTTGTTGCTGCTTACAGAGCAACTGGCTGTATATATTCTGAGCATAAAAAAAAGGACATAGATTGCGGATCCAAAACAACAATATGATACTGTTTGAGTTATAAATTTTGTGCAGATCTAAAAGGTTGAATTAAGCACACTTGACCAGTACAATTTATGTTCACACGCCAACAAATAGTCAAAGAAGACGGATTCCACTTACTACGATTTTAGCGATGACTTCACCTATTATGTCAAAACAAATACTTAATCCGTTCTAAATTATAGATTGTTTTTAATCCTAAATTTGACAATTCGTCTTATTTAAATTTTAATATAAAATATCATTTCTTTTGGTGTGCTTTACTTATTTAATAAATTGTCTATATGAATGATTTAAATTTGACCATGTTTGTATTTTTTTTTAATAAGACTAGTGATCAAAGTTAAAGTCAAAGAAGTCAAACGAATTATAAATTGGAACGGAGGGAATACCAACAAGTGTGTGATAATAGAGTACACTTGCTTAGATAAGCTTGTCCAGTAGTGATGGTAAAAAATTAGATGTCCATCTCCACATAATACTATTTAATCAACTAAAATTAATCGGTTTATGTACCCGTCGAACAGAGCTAATAAAATACCATATCACCGACTCATGTATATACTTATGATGGTCCAATCGGCGAGAAGCCGCCGGCAGCAGGTGAGACCGATTTCTAATGTGCTTTGATTATATATATATATATATACTCCTGCTGGCTGGCTGGTTTTTGCATAGCCAGATCACACGATGACCTCCTGCGTGCGAATTCTCAACGTCTCCCATGTCCTTCCGGACCAAAATCGAGCTGCGCTCTACTCGCCGCCGCCGCAGCCCCTCCCCGACGACGACGACGGCATCATGAAGCTGACGTTCATGGACTCCATGTTCGTCCACAGGGACATGCCGATGCGGCGACTGTTCTTGTACGAGGGCCCCAGCGTCCCGCCCTTCCCGGACCTCGTCGCCTCCCTGCGGTCCTCCCTCGCCACCGTGCTCTCCATCTTCTTCCCTCTCGCAGGGAAGCTCACCTACCGCCCATCTGCCCCATCATCAGACGGTGACGTCGTCGTGGACTGCTCGCCGGCCGCGGCGTCGCCTGGCGTCAAGTTCGTGGAGGCCGAGTACGCCGGCAGCATCGACGACATGCGCCGCGTGGCCAGTGGCAGCGGCGAGGGCGACAAGGAGGCGCTGGTGGAGCTGGGTCCCGAGCTCGACGCGACGCAGCTGCCGACCCCGGTGATGGCGGTGCAGGTGACGAGGCCGGCCGTCGGCGGCGGGCGCGCTGTGGTCGTCGCGGTGGCCATCCGCCACGCCGTGGCTGACGGCCACTCCGTGTGGCAGTTCATGAGGGCGTGGACAGCCGTGGCGCGGATGGAGGAGGGCTCGGCGGAGGCCCTGGCGCGCCTCGTGCCGCCGACGTTTGACCGGACGGCGATTCGGTACCCCGAAGCTAACGAGCTCGCCTCCAAGATCTTGCAAGCGATGGCGCCGGCGCCGGCGCCGGCGCTTCCTGTGGTAATCGCTGCCACTGCACCTAGCTAGCTATTCGATATCGATCATCTTCATTCATTACGTACATACATGGTTTGTGCATGAACAGTTTTCTCAAGCAGATTTTGAGTGACAATTATCGATCCAACAGGAACAGGCCAGATCGCCTTCCTCGAGCTCGCCGCCGGACTGGTTGAGGAGAAGCTTTTTGATCCACGCCGACGAGATCCAGTCGGTGAAGCAGCTCGTACGGACGACACAAACGACAGAGCAGCTGGACACGCATCCAATAAGCACCTACGTCGCGGTGGCGTCCCTGGTGTGGACGTCCATCGTCCGCGCCAAGTCCCCGGCCGAGCACCTCGCCGGCGACGCCTGCTACTACTTTGTGGTGGCCGTGGACTACCGCCGGCGCCGCCTCGGCCCTCAAGTCAACGAACGCTACTTTGGCAACTGCTTCGTGCCGTGCGTGGCCAGAGCCACCGCGCGCGACCTGTGCGGCGGCGGCGACGGGCTCGCGCGCGCGGCCACGGCCATCCGTGACGCCATCCGCGCGCAGCCGGAGGACCCGGTGCGCGCCATGGAGAGCTGGCTTCAGGACCTCCTCACGGTGCCGAAAGAGAGGATCACCCACACGGGGTCGTCCAACAGGTTCATGGCGTACGAGAACGACTTCGGGTGGGGTAAACCGAACCTGGTGGAGCTCGTGTGGCTGTTCCCCACAGAGCTTGCGTTGCTCGTGGGCGCGGACGACGGCGGCGTGCAGGTCACCGTCACGCTGGATGCAGACCACATGGAGGGCTTCGCGTCCAACCTTCGATCCTGCGGGTAGCAGGGCGAGGGGACGCTGCATAGTTGAGGGCTCGTTGACTTGCTTGCTGTGTGTGTGTGCGCGCGTGTGTGTAAAAGGACCATAATAATACAGCCTACTACTGTATGGAAGGTGAGGCTACACAACTGTTCTTCTTGAAATCAATCTTAGAGTCTTCTCTGAGTTGACTGGGTTAAAGGTTAACTACAATAAATTCATTATGGTGCCTGTCAACATTTCTGAGCACAAATTTGATCATCTGGCTAATACTTTTGGCTGCTCTACTCCTTTCCATTCACTTATCTTGATCTGCCTTTGGGTTTGACTAAACCACGAATTGATGACTAACAACCTTTGGTAACCAAGTGTGAAAGGAGACTGATCTCCACGACTCCACCTCCTTGTTTCTCTCTCAAGCCGGTAAACTTGAGCTTACCAATGTTGTCCTTACTGCTTTGCCAACTTTCCACCTTAGTGATCTTGCTCTTTCAAAAGGGGTCATTGATCAAATTTGGACTTAGAAATGTTGTCCATGCGGCCTTTTGTCACTGCGAGAGGAGAGATTATAACAGATTTCTTAATGTGTGCCATCGTAGAAATGTGCTATAATCTCTCCTCTCGCTCTTCTCTTCTTTGTATCTCTTTTTTCCTTTGTTGTTTCCTGGAATTGCCTTTTGTACTGCATTACTTTTATTGCTCCTAATTTAATAAAATTCCTGTATGGGCTTTGGGACCTTCAGTTTTGTCAAAAAAATAATAATAATACAGCCTACTCCCACTGCCCCTGAATTAATCAATTCTTAGAATCCGTGTCAATCAAACTTTTAAACTTCAACTAACTTGTAGAAAAAAAAACAACATCTATGATATAAAATGAGCACCATGTGAAAAATATATTTTATGATAAATCTAATGATACTAATTTGATATCACATATTTGTAATATTTTTCCAGAAATTCGGTCAAAAATTAAGAAATTTGACTTAAGACAACTCTAGAAATCTATTTTTTTATGAACAAATGAAGTATTACATATGTTTCTCGTTCTACCATGCTAGATATAAAACTATAACAAGATATTTGAAGATAAATCCCTCCAACAAAGTTATCGATGATGAGCCATCTGGAATATTTCTTCCCTCTCTTTCTTTCTTCCCTTCCGGGCCGGAACCTCGTTATTGTTGATTTGTTCGGTTTGATGGGGATTAATAAATCCTTAACATTATTCTTTTTACACTTCAAATAACATTTTATAGGTCATAGAAAAATAGTTCTACAAAGAATCCTGTAGATCTATACAATATTCTAGTAAATTGTTTTAGTATCAAAATAACTTCAAATGAAAAGTTTATGACCTGCAAACAAAGTGATAGGATTTGTATTAGTTATTATGGACTTATGGCAACTGATAGGCATTGTCCTAGTTTGTTATAAATTATTCTAGTACTTTCTCTCTTGAAAGTACTATAGTTTGTGAGTGTGTATAATAAGTTGTAGAACATGTGAGAGCTACAACTTTGATGTTGAGAGCCATTGCACTCCCTTTATTTTCCTCATTCCATGCGGCAATCCATGGTTTGCCTTGTGTTTGTGTTGCTACCCTCTTAATGAAATACATGCTATTTGGCATAGTCACGAAAAAAATTGTCGCCTAAAAAATTTCAAAGAAATGAATTTCAAAATTAGAGAACTTAAAATGGATATTGTGTCTCTAAACGATTTCATATAAAGATATTGTCAACAATAAAGTTGTAGATCTTACTAAGAACTATAACTTTGTTATATACTATCAACATCTGAGGCCATTTGAAAAATCTAAAAAATTAGAATTCAAACTCTGATAACGTAAAATGAATATTTGTGCCTCTAAATATTAAATAGAAAATTATCAACTACAAGGTTATAGATCATATCAAGATCTAACTTTTTGATATAAAATTTGTATTCATATGACTTCAAATGAAAATGATATGCTTTACTATATATACTAGACTAATTTGCCGTGTGTTGCCACATGAATGGTAGTGTGATTTAAGATAATTGGTAATCAAAGATCTCAAGTTGGTAGGAGCAGATAAACATTTAAATAGCATTCTTTATTCATTCTTGAATGATTGCAAAAGGCTTGTTGGAATTGGAACACCACCAAAATCTAATAAGAGTTGTATAACCTCTCTACTGACTTTATGAAGAATTGAAGATAGATAATATGAAAAATGACAAAGGAAAACGTGTAATGTCACTTATATGAGCTGAATAGACGATCTTGAGATTTAGACGAACATGCAACCATTTAGTAGAGTGAAATGATGACTCTCTGACGTGTATGTGGACTGCCGCTATTGGAGATAAGAATAGGAAACAAATAAATCCATCTTAACCAATGCTACAACCGAAGTTATAGGTGTACAGAAACACTGAAGAGGCCACACTGTCCCAGGAAGTACGTAGCACTCTGGTTCGATCAGGATTTGCAATGTGTCTTGGAATCCTCACGCTAAAAAGTGTGTCTAAGAGCATCTGCAACGGTTTTGTAAATGGGATTTGCATTCTTATTTTTATAAAAAAAATCTAAAAAAACTCATATTTAACGGTTTGGCAAATGCACTTTGCATTTTTGTTAACTTGGCAATTTCTTGGGGAGGATTGGCATATATGCCAACCGTGGATCGCGCTTGGCATTGCTCTCCGGCACAGTTTCTTTCCCCCCTGCGCGCGTCTTTTCGCTCGCCGCTGCAATTTTGGTCCACAATTTTGGTAATTGTCAAGTCAATTTTGTCAAACCGTTGGAGATTGACTCTTTTTACTTTTGCTATATTCATTTGGTACTTGGAAAACTCTCAATTTTGTAAATCAAAATATGCAAAACCATTGGAGATGCTTTAACTGGGATAGTTTGGATGTTTGACTAAGAAGCTTCCATGGATGAGTATTTATTCGTGAGGGGGATCTGTGTTGTTGTTTCAAGGTACCTGCAGCTCCTGTTTTATGCTACACGATACAGGAAACGGGTGGAACAGGGTTTGCACTTTGCAGGGGGGAGAATTGGAAGAGAAGTAGTACGTGATGCGAGGTGGCATTAAGAAAAGCTGCTGATGGCCTAGTGATTGCTCCATTTTATTTTATTTTTAAAATTTGCAGCAACTATTGTCAGTTAGTACTCCCTCGACACGAAATTTAGATACATAGGAACCACAAACTAGCCACTTAATTTAGATACAACTCTTTCAAACAAATCACCATTAAAACCTCCGTCCTTGAGAAATCACTGTTTTGGGCCTCCTAAACCACCCCAACTCAAGCAAGCAAGAATGTATCAAGTGAGTGACCTCTGAAAGGAAGGAAGAAGATAGTGTGGTAGATATAGGCCTCTCATTATCGTTAATCATTAAAAGAGGTGTTGTAAGAGCAAGTTTAGTAATGAGCTGTAAGGAGACTAAATGATGAGGTGGAGGAGAGAGGAGAAGAGAGAGAAGAAGTGAGAATCAAAAAAAATGTGAGATAGACAAGTAGGTCATATATTGATTGTAAAGATGTAACTATTATATGAGTGAAATTAGAGTTCAGGTGTAAGAATCTATACATTCAACAATGGGCTATATTATTAGCTTTGCTCTAACACAACCACCTCTGTTAATAATGGGGCACTAAAAACGTGATCTTTGTTACTTGGTTATCTCTATAAAATTATTAATAGAGGCAGTCTTTCTAACTCTATCTTCTCTGCAAAAAAAAAATAACAATGTAATCTCATTAGAACACCCGCCTCTATTAACGATCTAGATTCTAGAGGCAGCGTCCCAAGATGGTATGCCTTTGTTAATCGAGTTGCCAATCTCCAGAAATCAATTTTGTAGTAGCACAGGTCGAAACCCAATCGATTGTCAATTGTCATCCTTACTCCCGCGCTGAGTAAATCACAATGGCAATGGTTATCACCACCTTCACCGTCCCATTACTGCATGTTGTCCAACAATCACCTTCGCAATTCCCTCCGTATTATGTCGGTAGACAGGTATCTCAAAATCCGTAAATCTTAACCCTCTACACATTTTGATGGCCTAATGGTATTGGGCAAATTTCTAGACTAACAGTGTGTGCCGGGAGATACCATATATAAGTGTCTCTAATTATCATATAATAAAGTACTAATATTTATTTATGATACGTGATAAGTACACTAGATTATTATAATCGTGAAACATAATTTCATGACAAATATAGAATTTATAAACCTAGTTAAAAATAACTATATATAGTAGTTGACTTGTATATAAATTTATTTCCTGGGAATAAGTGCTAGTAGGCAGCACAAGCGACCGATCGACACTGACAGCACCATGCCACCATCCAGTTCACAACCACCCTCACCCTGTAATATACTTATGTGCTCCTGCTCGCTGGCTGGTACTTGCATTGCATCGCCAGATTATCCGTACCATGAGCTCCTACGTGCGAGTTCTCAACGTCTCCCATGTCCTCCCGGACCAAAATCGAGCTGCGCTCTACTCGCTGCCGCCGCCGCAGCCCCTCCCCGACGACGACGGCATCATGAAGCTGACGTTCATAGACTCCCCGTTCGTCCACAAGGCCATACGGACGCGGCGACTGTTCTGGTACGAGGGCCACAGCGTCCCGCCCTTCCCGGACCTCGTCGGCTCCCTGCGGTCCTCCCTCGCCACCGTGCTCGCCATCTTCTTCCCTCTCGCAGGTAAGCTCACCTACCAACCATCAGCCGATGACTTCGTCGTGGACTGCTCGCCGGCCGCGGCGTCACCTGGCGTCAAGTTCGTGGAGGCCGAGTACGCCGGCAGCATCGACGACATGCGCCGCGTGGTCAGTGGCGAGGGCGACAAGGAGGCGCTGGTGGAGCTGGGGCCCGAGCTCGACGTGAGGCCTCTGCCGGCCCCGGTGATGGCGGTGCAGGTGACGAGGCCGGCCTTCGGCGGCGGTACTCACGCTGTGTTGGTCGCGGTGGCCATCCACCACGTCGTGGCTGACGGCCACTCCGTGTGGCAGTTCATTCGGGCGTGGACAGCCGTGGCGCGGACGACGGAGGAGGGCTCGGCGGAGGCCCTGCTGCGCCTCGTGCTGCCGACGTTTGACCGGACGGCGCTTCAGTACCCAGAAGCTAACGAGCTCGCCTCCAAGATCTTGCGCACGATGGCGCCTGCGCCGGCGCCGACGCTTCCTGTTCCTGTGGTAATCGCTGTCACTGCACCTAGCTATTCGATATCGATCCTCTTCATTCATTACGCACATGGTTTGTTTGTATATGAACAATTCACTGAAGAAGCAGATTTTGAGTGACAAACTGACAATCGATCGAACGAACAGGTCAGATCGCCTTCCTTGAGCTCGCCGCCGGACCGGTCGAGGAGAAGCTTTTTGATCCACGCCGACGAGATCCAGTTGTTGAAGCAGCTCATCATACGGTCACAAACAGAGACCGGCGTCGGCGAGCAGCTGGACACGCATCGAATAAGCACCTACGTCGCGGTGTCGTCCCTTGTGTGGACGTCCATCGTGCGCGCCAAGTCCCCGGCCGAGCACCTCGCAGGCGTCGCCGGTGACGCCTACTACTGCTTTGTGGTGGTCGTGGACTACCGTCGGCGCCGCCTCGGCCCTCAGGTCAACGAACGGTACTTTGGCAACTGTGTCGTGCCGTGCGTGGCTAGAGCCACCGCGCGGGACCTGTGCGGCGGCGGCGGTGACGCCGGCGGGGCCGGGCTCGCGCGCGCGGCCTCGGCCATCCGTGACGCCATCCGTGCGCAGCCGGAGGACCCGGTGCGCGCCATGGAGAGCTGGCTTGGGGACTTGCTCGCGGCTCCGAAGGAGAGGTTCACGTTCGCAGGGTCGTCCAACAGGTTCATGGCGTATGAGACGGACTTCGGGTGGGGTAAGCCGAGACTGGTGGAGCTAGTGCCGCAGCTCACCACGGAGCTTGTGTTGCTCCTGGGCGCGGAGGACGGCGGCGTGCAGGTCACCGTGACGCTGGATCCAGAGCACATGGAGGGCTTCGCGTCCAACCTCCTGCGGGTAGTACGTAGGCCGAGCGTGCAGGTCGTTGACTGCTTGCTCGTTGCTGCATGATGATCCTCTCTTGATATTTGCACCAGCATTTGTTCATCAATCACTATAATAATACCAACTCATCCGTTTCTTGTACTCTGCAACTGCTTACGCGTGTTCAATAATAATACAGTCTTTTTATTACATGTGTTTCTCGTTCTACCATGCTAGATATATAAAATCATGAAAAAGATATTCAAAGATATCGATGATGAGAGTCGTACCTCTGAATATTTCTTCCCCTCTCTTTCTTTCCTCCCTTCCGGGCTGGAACCTCGACACCTCGTTATGGGCCAGTTTGTTCGATTTGATGGGGATTAATAAATCCTTACATTATTCTTTCTATACTTTAAAATTACTATAGTTCGTGCGTGTGGATAATAAGTTGTAGAACATGTTGAGAGCTACAACTTCGATGTTGAGAGCCATTGCATTCATTTTATTTTCCTCATTCTGTGCGGCAATCCATGGCTTGCCTTGTGTTTGTGTTGCTATCCTTTTAATGAAATGCATGCTATTTTGTACGGTCATGAAAAAAAAATATTAGAGGTCGCTTGAAAATTTCAAAGAAATGAATTTCAAAATTAAAGAACTTAAAACAAATATTTGAGGCTTTGACGATTTTAGATAAAAATATTATCAACTGCAAAGTTCTAAATCTTACTAAGGACTAGTATAGCTTTGTTATATATAGACTATATCAACATCTGAGGCCATATAGAAAAATAAAATTTGGAATTCAAACTCTAGTAACGTAAAATGAATATTTGGGCCTATAAATTTATTAAATAGAAAAGTTATTAACTACAAAGTTATAGATCGTATCAAAATCTACAACTTTGATATATTTCAAATAAAAAAAGTTATGCTTTATTATATATATACTAGATCAATTTCACGTGTGTTGCCGCAGGACTTATAGTGTGGTTTAAGAGAATTGGTAATCAAAGATCATCTCAAGTTGGTAGGAGCAGATAAACATTTAAATATCATTTTTTATTCATTCTTGAATTATTGCAAAAGGCATGTTGGAATTGGAACACCAAAATCCAATAAGAGTTGAATAACCTCTCTACCGACTAGCTTTATGAAGAATAGATAATAGGAAAAATGACAAATAAAGGAAAACGTAATGTCACTTGTATGAGCTGAATAGACGATCTTGAGATTTAGATTAGACGAACATGCAACCATTTAGTAGAGTGAAATGATGACTCTCTGACGTGCATGTGGACTGCAGCTATTGGAGATAAGAAGTTAAGAACAGGAAACAAATGAACCTTAACCAATAATGCTACAACCGAAGTTGTTATAGGTTTACAGAAACACTGAAGAGGCCAAGAAGCGTGGCACTGTCCCAGGAAGTAGCACTCCGGTTCAGGATGTGCAGATGGTGATAATGACGGCGATGATCAATCCTGGAATCGGAGGTTTGTTGCAATGTGAGGTGGAATCCTCACACTAAAAAGTGCTTCTACCTTTAAAAACTGCAGTACACTACACCCAAGCAAATGTTCTGTTCCACCTGTTTTTTTACAGAACACCTACGGAGTACGTCGTTACTCCTATTTTTTGGTTCCGTCCCCTCGTCGTGACATTGACACCTGCATCAAGTTGGCAGCGAAGCCCTCCATGTGTGCATGGTCCAGCGCCACGGTGACCTGCACGCCGCCGTCCTCGGCGCCGAGCAGCAGCACCAGCTCCCGGTCCCGGGTGAAGAGCGACACGAGCTCCACCATGCTCGGCTTACCCCACTCGAAGTCCGTCTCGTACGCCATGAACCTATTGGACGACCCCGTGTGGGTGAGCCTCTCTTTCGGCACGGCGAGGAACTCCTCGAGCCAGTGCTGGGCGAGTAGGCGTCGCCGCCGCCGCCGCCGACAGCGTCGTCGTCTGAGGACTTTGCGCGGACAATGGACGTCCACACCAGCGACGACACCGCGACGTAGGTGCTTGGGAATGTGCCCAGGTGTCCGCCGACGGCTTTCCTTTGTGCCGCCGCCAGGATGCTCTTCTTCACCCACCTGATGTCGTCGGCGCCGAGCAGGAAGCTTCTCCTCCGCTGGTCCAGTGGGGCGTACAACGACGGCGATCTCGCCACAGGAAACGCCGGCGCGACGGTGCGCAGGAACTTGCGAGCCACCACCTCGGCTTTTGGGTACGGGATCGCCGTCCGGTCCCATGTCGGCGGCGATGGCGTGACGGTGACCATGTCCGACGCCGGCTCACGACGACACGCTGCGGACCACGCCCTCATGAACTGCCACACGGAGTGGCCGTCAGCGACGGCATGGTGGATGGACACCCCGACCACCACGCCGGCGCGCGCAGCGGCAGCTCCGATGGCGGGCCTGGTGACCTGCACGGCGAGCACCGGGGCCGGCAGACGCCCCGCGTTCAGCTCCGGCCCGAGAAGCATCAGAGCCTCCGTGTGGTGCTCGTCGCCGACGGCGAGACGGCGCATGTCGTCGATGCTGCCGGCGTACTCGGCCTCCACGAACTTGACGCCTGGCGAGACCGCGGCCTGGGAGCAGTCCACGACGACGACGTCGTAGGCGCGGTCGGTGAGCTTGCCAGAGAGGGGGCGGAAGACGGGGAGCACGGCGGCGAGGGAGGACTTCAGGGAGCGGACGAGGGACTGGAAGGGTGGGACGTCGGGGCCCTCGTAGAAGAAGAGCCGCTGCATTGGCACCCTGTCGACGAATAAGGCGTCCATGAACGAGAGCTTGACTTCGCCGTCGTCGGAGAGGGTTTCTGGTGACCAGATGGCAGTCTGATGATCTGGGGCTGGAAGCACATGGGTGACGGCGAGAATTCGCACCCGGGACCTCATGTCGTTGCCGGTAGCTTGTCGTTGATCACTGCCTGCCTGCTGCTCATGAGTTGCAATTTGCAAACAATTTATGATCCTACGGTTTCTAGATGATATCGAAGTTGGCAATTTTCTAGTGTGTAAAATATAGGAACTGTGGAGGGCTAGAATGCTACCATTTGGCAAGCATGGTTGGACTGCGAAGACGGATCGATCGTTCCAACAAGACACACGTTCTTATTGCTAGCTCATAAATTTTTTAATCACTAAATAATGTAAGAGACAAGAAACTAGCGTGGATTTAAGAGATAGTCTCATAGCACTCATCTCTCACAGCACGATATTCAAAATAATCTCTCTCCACCATATGAGTTAACTTAAGAGCTAGTACTAACTTATACTGTTGGAGACGCTCTTATATCAACCCTTTTGTTGCCTAACAAAGACAAATGGAAGCATGGCAGCAGTGCCTCCAATTTCCTGTCAATTTGCTACTATTCCCTCCGTCTTCACATACTATGTAAACTATAATTATGTTTCATAGCAGCAACTCCAGCCATAGGCCCTAAATCAAATCCCTACATTTCTATTTGAGAGATGACCTGTATAATTTGAGGGCCAAATTTAAAGTCCAACTCCAGCCATAGTCCCTAATTTAGAGGGAGAGGAATAGGAGGGCATCTTTCCTGGGGACCTAAAACTAAACTTTGAGAACCCTCCTAAAATGGGAGTTCAAATAGGAGGTGCATTGGAGTGGATTTTTTGGACCAACTCCTTAGATTTAGAATAGGGACATGTTTAGGAGGTGGGTTGGAGTTGCTCTAATGCATCTAACAATAAATACAGGAGTAGATGATAATACTATTATGTAAACTCAGGTGGACTCGAAATAGTATAATTTAGGACAAACTCGAATCCCTTATATTTTAGGATGAGTAAAATGCACCATTAGTCCATCAACAACTTGTTTGTCTGTATCACTTTGGTTCATCAACTTTGAAAGTGCATTTTTCGGATTCAAAACCTTGTTAACTTTCTTCATTCCTCTTATCGTCACCATCTTGATCATCAACGCCCCTTTGTTCATTCTCCTACTCCTCAAAGGTTTCTACATCTTAGTCATTATTAACATGAGCCTCGTCATGGCCAGGACAATCTTGGGCCATCTCATGAATCGATACACAAAATAAGTTGGTATGAAGCTTAGTTCTTGGCGTGATTATGGGTCTTGTTGGTTTACTTGCTCAATTGGCTCCTTATCAACATCAACGTTCCCTCACAATGGACTATCGCCCTCAACACATATTGTACTGTCAATTACCTACAATTCATTTAAGATCTCTTCACTAAATTATTATAAAAGTTCGAGTCATGAGAACATAGTGGGTCATTTTCTCATTTGACATTGAAAAGCAATCTAACTCGATGGGACACTTCATTCAAAGATGTTGGCTACCCAATTTTTACTAATTCTTTATTGATCTCAACAAAGCCCAATCTCTTTGAATTTACTATAGTGCCACTAAAAAAATTAACACGCGGACAACACAATCCATCATGGTGCCATCCACAACAGACAGATCTAAGGCATAAACGAAGACAATCTACTCGGCCCATTTGAGTTTTTATGACCATGCATGAAACTTTCTTTTTAATGTTCAGCACCTAGATTAAAAAGTACCGTATTAATTCCTCTCAAGAAGATTTAGTTTTCTAGATATGTTGCTTTTACTAAGCACTTAAATATCTAGATACATAGTAAAATTAATGTATCTAGAGAATGCGAAAACATCTTATAATTTAGAATAGAGTGAGTATGAATTATGATATTTTGGAGTTGTTCATCAACCAAATTTAATTATACTAATTGTACCCACAAGTTTAAAAATCACTAGAATTCTACTTCCTTCGTCCTATAATATAGTACATTCTAGCATTTAAATTTTGTATCTCCATTAATCTTGTTGATAATAATGTTTGATTAAGAAATAAGTGATAACACATATTTTTTTCTCTCCTGAATTGTCCTAAAATTTTCAGAATACCCTATAGTATAGTGCATTCTAGAATATTCAATACAGATTAAGAGAGAACATAAAAAACGCATGTACCCTAATTTTATTTCCTAATTAGACGCTATCATCAACACGATAAATGGTGATTGGTTGGTAAATGGAAAGTGTTTAATGTAAATCTAGTTTATATCCTATAGAATGCCTTAAATTTGAGGACCAATTTTGAATGGTAGAATGCACTTTATTAAAGTACTGAGGGAGTAGTACAGACTACAAAGAGAGTAGTACACATGGGGAGAGAAAAAAAGGAAAACAAGTAATTTTCAGATCAGATGTTGATAAGAGTTCATTTGGTAATCCCTATCACTCTACCGAAGAAATGAGTCATGCCGAACCATGCAACTGAGACAAGAAGTTAGCCTCGAAGTCGTCCATGCGTTCCCGGTCAAGCACCACGGACACCTGCACAGCGCCATCCGGCGCCCCGACCACCGCGACGAACTCCCTGACGAACACCGCGGCGAGCTCCACGCGGGTGGGCTTGCCCCAGCCAAAGTCCGTGTCGTACGCGGCGAACCGGTGGGACGACCCAATCTGCACGAACCTGTCGGGCGGGACGGCCTGGTAGCGCTCGAACCACCGGTCGACGTCGCCCAGCGGGTCCTCCTCCAGCTGCTCCCGGACCGCCTCCCTTACCGCCGCCGCGGCGTGCTTGAGCGCGCCGTCGCCGTCGCCGCCGTCCCTGAGCTCGCCCACCGTGGCCCTCGCGAATCACAGCTTGACGCAGTTGCCGAAGAACGCGGGCGGCATGTGCGGGCGCAGGCGCGCGCGGCAGTCCGCGGCGAACAGGAGGTACGCGTCGTCCTCGCCCCGGCTCTGCGCGTTCTTGGCGCGCACGCCGGACGTCCAGACCAGCGACGCCACGGCGGCGAAGGTGGTCGCCGCGGCGGCCGGTGCCGGTGCGCCGTCTCCGTCGTCGGCGAGATTGTTGCCACTGATGCTCTGCAGTGAAATGCGCTGCTTCAGCGACCTGATCTGGCTGGCGCTCAGCAGGTAGGTTCTTCTCCCTTGGAGCGTCGTGTCCGGTTTTGGGAGCGCGTTCACCTGTTCAGATGAGGATGTGATTGCAACGCGAATTATTCCATGCAATTTTTTTTCAAACTACTAAGGAAATTGAAGTGAACTAGTTAGATTCCAAGTCAGCCAAATTTGACTTCTTAAAAAATAATTCAACTGAGAATAGTCTTGGGATATCGTGGTACACACAAATTTCTCAAGCCACTTGATCCTCGTTGTCTTCTTCTGTGACAGCGAGTGATCAGGAACAGTGATTGAGGTTTTGAGAAGACTTCACTGTGCCAACTTGATTCGATCACACCACAATGATGATTGAGAAATGTTTGTCCAGTGTCCTCATTTTCCACGGCGATTAATTAATGAAAAAAAAAACTGATCTAGCTCGGCACGGCAACACTGACAGTCAAACCAAACACGCTGAATTGACGGAGCAACTCACCATCGGCAATGCCGGCGCGAAGATACGCAGGAACGTGCGCGACACCACCTCCGCCTTGGGGTGGTGGTTGATGATCACCGCACGGTCAAACACCGGCGGCAGGACTCCCGGCGAGCCGCCGCCCCGCGCGGCGGCAGCCCACGCTCGGATGAACTCCCACAGCCCGTGGCCGTCGGCGACTCCATGGCACATGGACACGCCGAGCACCACGGCGCCGCTCCCTTCTCCGTCGTCCGCGGGCCTCGTCACTTGCACGGCCAGCGCGGGGACCGGCAGCGCGGTGATCACGAGAGCTGGCACGAGCTCCGCGTACGCCTCGGCGTCGTCGCTGGCAACAAGGCGGCGCATGGCGTCGGTGGTGCCGGCGTACTCGGCCTCGACGAACCTGACGCCCTGGGAGACGGCGGCAGGGGAGCAGTCGATGACGACGGCGTCCCCCGACTTGGAGACGGCGACGTTGCCGGCGAGCGGGGTGAAGACGGCGAGCGTGGCAGCCACTGAGGACTGCAGCGTGGCGAGCAGGGCGGGGAAGGGCGGTAGGTCGTCGCCCTCGTAGAAGAAGAGGCGCTGCATCGGCTGCAAGGGGAGGAAGATGGTGTCGAAGAGCGAGAGCTTGATGGCGTGGTGGTCGTCGTCGTCGTTGTCCGGCGGTGGAGGATTGGTGGAGGTTTCTTGGGGTCGGACATGGATGACGTTGAGAACTCGGACGCGGGAGCCCATGCTGGTGCTTGGTGGTGCCGCGAGCGAGAAGCACTGTGTGTCAGTGTGTGTGTGCTCCTGGTGTTCTAGGCGGCGATTTCGACTAGAGGGAATTTTGACAAGTATACTCTCCAAGTCGTACCAGAATACTGGATTAGGTGGACTCTGGTGTTCCAACCTTGCGTCTTGCAGTTGAGTACTGGATTAGTGCTAGATCATGGAGAACATGCAACGACTTGGGGCCTTGGGCATGTGCAAGGAAGCGAAAAAAGTCGCTGTGATTTATAGTTGGATAGTGCTCTAGCCAGGCTCTAGCTTTAGAGCATCTCCAAATATACACTCTAAATCATCATTAGAAAGTCATTAGAGTAAAAGTCGTTTTCTATAACTTTATATTTTTCAGCAGCTTTTCTATATATATATCTCTTATACTTTCCAATAGCTTTTCTATATCTCATACGTAGTCCAAAGAGTCATTCTTGTCTTCTATATTTGGCTAGCGAAAAATCTAGAATAGAAGATAGTTATATTTGCATAACCATTTAGAAAAGATGTTGGAATGTGTTTTTTTAACAAATTAGTATTTTGGAAGGATATAGATAGTCTCTTGGAGATACTCTTAGTCAAACAACTTTTTTGACTCAAGTATTTTTATCTAAAAATATTTAGTAAAATAACTTCTCTTGGTGGTTGAAAACAGTGAGATTGTCTATAATATCCTTCAAGAGCGGGCCAAGTGGGTAGTCCCTTTAAGTCTAGGACGATTATCCTGAAATTTGGCCCACGAAACTATTACTAGCTATTATGTCAAGGCCATGATTTGAAGAAAAAAAAAGAGGCATACCTCAGTTCTCTCATCCGTGTTCCGTTCGTCACCCCCGATCCATACTCCCGACTCCTCGTACAGCCAAGACTTCATAGTGGATCACGTAGGCGATCTACATCCACAAGATCTTGAGCCAATCATGCAAGAGGAGGAGCCCCACCCTATCTGCATGTTCCTTGTCTCGAACTAGACGATACAGTGGCCGGCGACAGCGATGCAACTGAACTCGCACGGATCTTCACCTCCAGGACGTATTCGTCGAGTACGATTGCGAGACTTTGAGAGCACGTCATCGATGGAGCCATCAACGAGTCTTTTGGTTAACTTATATGTCCAACTTATTAGCTATGATATAGTATTTTCTCTTAAAAAAACTCACTAAAAATAGTCACAGAACAATCAGCCGAACAAAATGAACATCTTATCGTGATCTCTGTCTTGGAAGATCGAGTGTAACAAAGGAGAACCTTTTACGCAACATTTTAGCCGAATTCTTGTTCGGACTAAGGAACACAGTGACGGCCTATTGATACATGATTACCAAACAAATCGCTCAGTCCGACCCCCATGATTTATTTAGGACTTACTACCTTTGTCCTAAATTATAGTTCGTTTGACTTTTTTTAATCATAAGTTTGACCAGTCGTTTTATTCAAATTTTTATACAAAATATCACTTCTTTTGTTATGGCTTGCTTATTTAATAAATGATCTACAAAAATGACTTAAATTTGATTATATTTGCATAAATGTTTTTTAATAAGACGAGTGGTCAAACTTATGGTAAAAAAGTCAAACAAATTATAATTTAAAACGAAGAGAGTATTAGTTATAGATTTATTTAGAGTTTATGCTTGTTAAATCTAAATAAATCTATAACTAAATTATACATGATCCAATGAATATAAAATTTATACTATAGTTCAATCATAAAATATTTATGTCACCATACAAATTTTATCACAATTAAACCATAGAAATTGCAATTATAAATTATTTACATTTTTTTTATCAAAGTATCTCATATTACATGTTCACTATATAGATCTACTCATGTGGAGTCCAATAAAATTAGATATTCTATTTTATGTTTTTGTGATTTAGTTGAATAAATAAAAAGAAAAAAAGAGACAAAATCGCCTTTAAAATCATTTATAACTGGTCTAAGAAGGTAACATACTGTTTTTAAAGTTGAGGAGGTGGTTTTTTCCGATTTTAAAGTTAAAAAAGAAAAAAAACAAACTTTTGTAAAAAATAATAAGAGAGATAAAGTGGACCTTTTCCGTTAGCAACACCATGTACTCCATGGGCTACACGGGCTGCACACACGAGGAGACGAGGAGCCCAACAAAACTAGCCCACATGGCCTTGCAGAATTTGGAGAACTATATTTTTATTAGGAAAAAGTCTACTTTACGTCCCAAACTATTGCAAAAGTCCACTTTACGTCCCTCAACTCTAAAACCGGACAAAACACATCCCCTAACTTTTAAAACCGTTCACATTACGTCCCTATGTGGTTTTTAGACAGTAGTTTTAGTACAGTAAAGTAGTTTTGCTACAATAACAACCATTTTGTTTTTTCTAATTTTGTTAGACTTCACATGAAGATATCTACACATAAATATATAATATGATATGTTTATTACAAAAAATTTATGATAGTTTTAGATCTATGCTTTTGTGTAATTAATTAAAATAATTCATAGCTACAACTTGTATAACTATTTTATACTAAAGCTTACCATATTATATATTCACTTTGTAGATATACTTATGTGGAGTCCAAAAAAATTGGATTTTCCATTTTATGATTTTTCTGTGATTTACTATTATTTTTAAAAGAATCAACTGAAATAAATAAAAAGATAAAACTTTATATTAAAGTATACTATATTATATATTCACTGCATAGATCTACTCATGTGAAGTCTAAAATATTTAGATTTTCGAATTTATGATTTTTCTATGATTTTTCAAAGATTCAATCGAAATAAATAAAAAGAGAAAAAAATAAAACCGTTGCTACTGTAGCAAACCCATCTTTACTGTGGTAAACCCACCATCCAAAACTACCGAAGGATATAATATGAACGGTTATGTGTTTTGCCCAGTTTTAGAGTTGAGGGACGTAAAGTAGACTTCCCTTAAAGTTGAGGGAAAAAAGTAGGCTTTTTCCTTTTTATTATTATTGCAGAATTGCGATCCTAACTTCTTCGTCGCACACACAAAGAAAGAAGGCAGGTGGCAGTCGAGGGGAACGGTTGGCGGACGATGGACAGCGGAGATATCCGGTCCCGCAACCCATAGTTGCGAGACTCAATTCTCGTGCATCGGCCTATGATACCCAGCAAGAATTCCAAGTGATGTGGCGGTGGGGATCGGCCATGAACTCCGTCCACCGCGGGCACTTGTCGAACATGAGAGACTCCTCGTAACCCATTGCCAACAACTCCTCGACGATGTCCGGGATCCGGCGCGGCGGCGCAGCGTCACGGAGGCGCGCGGCGACGGCAGAGCACCGACACACGGGGCAGCTCAGCTTCACCCTCAGCCACTTGTCCACGCACGCTGCGTGGAACCGGTGCCCGCACGGCGCGACACGGCTCCACGGCCGCGCCGCCGGCTCCGGCGCCTCCCCGCCGCCGTCCTGCAGGCAGACCGGGCAGCAGTCGTCGGTCGGTGCCTCGGCCGCCTCCAGCGCCGCGATCGCCGCCTCGGACGCCGCTGCTAGCGGCGCGTGCACCGGTAAGGGGTACTCCTCGTCGTCGTCATCGTCATCGTCGGACTCGGACATGAAGTCGTCATCGTCGTCGTCACCTTGCGCGGACCGGTAATCGTCATCATCGTCGGACATGAAATAGTCCTCGTCCTCCTCCTCTTGCACCGGCTGCTGGTGAAGGGAATCATCAACGTCTGGTTGCTGCTCGCGCTCGCGGAAATCATCGTCCTCGCCGTCCACCGCCGCGCCAAACGTCTCCATTGATCGAGGAGCGAGCGGAGAGTGCGGCCGGCGAACGAAAAGGCCGGTTGGGGCGATTGATTCCGGTGTATATAATTGGCCCATCCGGATTCGTTCGTGGGGGGATTTATGGTCATGGGCCGGGAGGTGTACACGTTTCTCTTCTCCGGATCGGAACCGAAGCCTCAAACATTTATATATTCTTTTTATTTAATTGTTAGTGAATTATTAAAACAGGTCGACCCAACTCAATCAATCCACTGCCAATTAATAACTCCGAGTACTCCATCTCACAGAACATGCCAAGTGGTAATAGCTGGGCTTGTTTGGTTATCTTCACTAAAGTTTAGTGGTCTCTAAAATTTAGTAGTCCCTAAAGTTTAGTGACCTTGTTTGGTTCAATAGTGACTAAAACCCACTAATATAGCTATCACATGCCCCTAAAGTTTAGTGGCCCCTAAACTTTAGTGGGTTGTTTGACACTTTAAGGACTAAAATCACCTAAATTTAGTGGCTAAACTTTAGGGGTTGCAACCAAACATGCCCTTATCTATAACTATCAAATAGAAATAAAATATACAGTATTTGAGGCTAATGGCTTGTCTAATTTTCATGTACGGTTTGTTATACGGTTATCCAATTTAATTACCAAAAGGAAGCACACATTTCCTTAAATGCTTCTATTGTCAATGCTGCTTCCATTAGCATATATAGATATTTTGTCGCAAAAAAGTTTCTAACGCTCAGTTTCCAATCCAAACTTTTTTTAATAAAAAACTCAAAAACTATTTTATTCTTTGCATGCATCCATCCATCCATCCATCAAACCATCGACGAGGAGAAGGAGAAGGGAGGCGAGATAAGGTGGAGATCGGGGAAGGGATCAAACATCTGAATCCACCGAGGAGGTATCGGATAATGTCGCTAGAAAGACAACAGACATCTCAACTCTTAATATCCTGTTCGCTTAGCTTATCATCTACCAAAACAGTATTTTTGTCTCATAAAAAACAGGCAAAACAGCATCAGCCGTGGTGAAAGGTCTAGATATGGCTAGAGGGGGGGGGGTGAATAGCCTATTAAAATTTCTACAACAACACTTAAGCAAACTTGTTAGAATAAAACACGGCTTTAAGCAAATTTACTCTAGCTCTACGGTTAGGCAAGTCACCTACCAATTCTAGTTACTAGCAAGATATCTTCTATGTCACACACAAGATCTAGATAACTAGTGCTTCTAGACTAAGCTACATAAGATAAGCTAGAGACTCTACTTTGCAAGAATGTAAAGAAGTAATGCAAAGCTAGAGATAGAATGGTTATAACAACGTGAAGAGATGAATCAATAGATAATCAATCACAATGAGAATCCTCGGTAGAGACAAGTTGACACAATGATTTTTACCGAGGTTCACTTGTTTGCCAACAAGCTACTCCTCGTTGTAGTGATACACCCACTTGGAGGTTCACGCGCCAATTGGCATCACACGCCAAACCCGTAATCGGGTGCCGCACAACCAACACAAGATGGGGATCCACAAGCTACGAGCAATTTACTAGCGATATCTTTTGCGAACTCCCGCGGGGTAGGTTCAAGACCCCTCACAATCCACCGATCGGAGCCGGAGACAATCATCTTCCTCCGCTCAACGATCCTCGTCGCACCAAGCCGTCTAGAAGGTGGCAACCTCCAAGAATAACAAGAGCTCCGCGATGACGACGATCACCAAATGCCACTAGTATGCAATCAATAAGCAATGCACTTAGATTCACTCAATCTCTCATGAATATGTCAAATATGCTTAGAGGGATGAGTGGTAGGCTTTTCACAAATGAACACAATTGTGTGAGTGATGAGAATATGCAAGAAGTGCCCCAAAGAGCTGGCCATACAACTATATATAGCCCTCACTCACAACTAGCCGTTTTCCCACTGAAACTGACTCTCTGCGCCACCTCCGGACGCAGTTTACACAGGGGGTCCGGACCATCAACAGCGTCCGGACCCACCTCCTGCCGAGAGCCAACAACTCTGCTCAGACCTCCGGTCGCAGACTCCGGACGCGCGCGAAGCGCCATCCGGACCATACCTCTTGCGTCCGGTCGAGCCCCCTTTCAAACAGCCAGATTCCCGCGCTTGCCATAGCTCGCCACGTGGCTCCGGACTCTCCTGTTCACAGGGTCCGGAGTCACTGCTCCGTGCGTCCGGAAATATTTTCCCGGGCGCCCGAGCGCACCCGAGAGCTCGCTTGAGCTCCTCAGCACCTCCGGACCCAAGTCCGGTTCACGGTCCGGACCAACAACCTGCGTCCGGACCTTCCACACAGAAAGCAACAGAGAGCACCGCCTCTCCGGACGCGAGTCCGGAGCTCAGCTCCGGTCAACACCCAGCGTCCGGACTCCTGTTCACTGACAGCCTCACCTAGGGTCTGCCACCGGACGCACACGCGATGGTCCGGTCGGCCAGAAACCTAGCGTCCGGACCCTGCGTCTGGACTGCTTCCTGCCGCTCAAACACCTTCTCCAACTTCTCCAAGCTTCCAAGAGCCAACACTAAGTGATCTCAACACTTGTGCATGTGTGTTAGCTTTTAGTTCACAATTATCTTGGAATTAGTTGGTTGTTCTTACTAGTTCAATTGATTTTAAATGCAATGCAATGAACCTAGTGGCACATGATAACCGTAATCATTCGCAAGAGCTCCCTCCTTGATAGTACGGCTATCTATCCTAAATGTGATCACATCCTCTATGATGTCTTGATCACCAAATCGAAAATGATCCTAGCTTTCACCTTTTCTTTCACACCATTTTGCTTTGCACCACCATGCTAGAGCTTGTGCCATCCTCACTTGATCCACCTTGCTCCATCACATGGCATGTACCAACCTATCTCATGATTCACACTTAGAGATCCAAGGTTAGTACTCGAGTGGGTTTCATCAATTACTCAAAACCAAAACACAAGAGAACTCTCACGTGGTTTATCAGCCAAAAAACGGTCAAACGAACAAGCCGTTAGGTGGCAACACGGGAGGAGAAGCATTCGACACGAGGTTGTAACTTATGAGCGTCCGACTCTTCCCACGGGTGAAGATTTTTCTGTCCCCCGTAGGTCTATGTGGATCGAGCCAAAATCTACTCCCACAAAGCTCACTCATAAGTGAACCAAATTGCACTCGTAGCGTATTTTTGAACTTGTGATATGATACATCCTACCACTTTGTATAGTACTTTATAAGTGCACATCTTACTTTTTGAGGAGTTAAATGTTAAAAAAACTAACCAAATATAGAAAAAGATTATCTCTATTTATATTTTATAAATAAATTTGTAATGACTATATAGATATCTCTATCAATCTAACGATAATTATCACACATCAAAATAAATGTGTATTTATATATATATATACTTAGTTAAAATTTAAAATTTGAACTACTTATAGAAAGCTTAATGGGAGTACTTATTTGAGATGGACTCGTTTTTCTTTTTTGAGAGGGAGTTGGACCCGTTGTTGGGAAAAAAAAAAAGCACGCGGAGTACATGGTAACCAAACGAGACCTTATCCGAAACGGAGTCCCCGCCCTCCCTATCCCAGTGGTCCACGTCGCCCAACCCTAGATCCAACGAATCATACGCGTCCACCCCTCCTCATCACGCGTCCACCCTATAAACTCGCCGCCGCCCGCCGCACCCTCCTCCCAAACACAAACACACCCACGAACCGCAACCCGCACCGCTAACTTTCCCCAACTCGATCTCGCGCCTAGGGTTTCGTCTCGCGGCTCTCGTCGTCGTCCTCCGCCGCGAAGATGCCGAAGAACAAGGGTAAGGGAGGCAAGAACAGGAAGCGAGGTAAGAACGAGGCAGACGACGACAAGCGCGAGCTCGTCTTCAAGGAGGACGGGCAGGAGTACGCGCAGGTAACCCGGATGCTGGGCAACGGGCGGTGCGAGGCCATCTGCGTCGACGGCACGCGCCGCCTCTGCCACATCCGGGGCAAGATGCACAAGAAGGTCTGGATCGCGGCCGGGGACATCGTCCTCGTCGGACTCCGCGACTACCAGGACGACAAGGCTGACGTCATCCTCAAGTACATGAACGACGAGGCGCGCCTGCTCAAGGCCTACGGGGAGCTCCCCGAGACGCTCAGGCTCAACGAGGGCGTCGACGTTGATGGGCCCGAGGACGGCGAGGAGGGCAGCGACTACATCCAGTTCGAGGATGAGGACATCGACAAGATCTAAGAAAATTCAGTTTTTTCTCCTCGCCGGCGACTTTATTATTGTGTGGCTTCTGTTCTAGTATGTGGTGGTATGGTTTAGGCTGGGCTGCTTGTTGTGGATTCGCAATCCTGCCTGTGTGATCACAGTCCTGCCTGTGTGATCTTGTAATAGGATCGAGGTGGTTAAATAATCTCTGATAATTTCGTTTTTAATCTGGTACATGGCTGTTACAAGATGTTCTATACTAAGTTATTATTGTTATGGATTGTGGTCTATTATATTGATTGATTTGCTGCCCATTACACCCAGTTTTTATTCAGTCTAATATTTTGAAGGTGTAGTGAATTATTACTTTGTCCTTCGATTTCTACAATCCAATCAATCATACTATTTGATTCATGATTTGATACAGAAGGAGGGTTTATTTCACTTTTTTTGTCAATATATACACACATTGCAGGGGTGCATCAAACTAGTCGTTGGCTAAAAGTGGGGCTGTTGATTGTGGTTTGAGGCCTGCTTGTGTTAACTTGTTCATGTGAACAAGTACTCTAAATGGTTGGGGTACACAATGGATCAGGAATTGCCACCCTTATTTGTGTTAAAATCTGTTTTTTTTTTGTTCGGTCCAGCTTGTGTTCTTGTTTCCTTTTGTGTGTCTTGTTTTTTTTTATGTAAGATTCGGCGATGAGCTCCCCTCAAGTTCTCCAGTGCTGGAACCAGCACCATGCCCTCTCTTGCAGGTATGAATTTCAAGGGTTTAAGCCTTATTAGGCAATGGATGGTTCAACATGTTTACACACATTTCTGTGTATGTGTGCGCGCGCTTGGTTCTCATCAGTCTACTAGGGTGCTCATTTGTGATGTGTCACTTTTCTCCTATATACATGTGTACGCTGAATAGATTTTGCATCATCAATCATTTGCCTGCATTCTGCGATTTACTTGTTTATCTGTGAAGTGGCTGTCACACCTGTCACCCGAGGCCACCGATGAGATCAATCTGACTACATGAGCAAGATCTCGATAGGGAGCAGGTGAGATCAGTCTGACTACATGAACAAGATCTCGATAGGGAGCAGGAAGATTTCCTTCCTTTCCTCTGTTTGTCTTATATATATTTCTGTCCTGTTTGATGCTTCTTTCCCTGATGTGGATCCATAATGTAGTCTAGACCTTAGGTATCCTCTTCAGATGTTGTTTGGGCCAATACTCTTGACGGTCCATGAACTCGCTGGTTTGTCTCCTTTCCAATATCCTATAAAACTTGAAGTGTTGAGTTTGTTTCTTCTTTTCCACTTAAATAGGCGCTACTTGGTTGATTAATTAGCCGTTGCTCTTTCATGCTAGAATCATGTGTGTGATGTAGGAGCTGAAGGTTCTGTTATGGTTGATTAATTAGCCGTTGCTCTTTCATGCTAGAATCATGTGTGTGATGTAGGAGCTGAAGGTTCTGTTAAAGTACTGTCCACAGCCAAGGACAATTGGGTGCCAGAACCTGAGAAGGTGAAGGTGGTGCGCTGAGGGATTGGAAGTTAGAATCGGTGGGCAGAGAAGAGAATGTGTCACTGGATGATGGGCGGTCGTTGCAAGCTACATGGATTCTTCAATACATGGACCAGCAAGAGGAGGTATGGATGAATGAACAAGTATATTTATCAGTTGAATCTCTTTGAACAAACGTTGGATTTTATTAAAAAAAATTTTGGCTGCTTGCTTATTCTGTAATTGTATCGTTCGGTTTCATACTTGCCTGAGGTTCTAAGACAATTATTAGTGCCATAAGCAAGCAGTTTAGAAGACAACTAGCAGTTTAGATGACAACTAGCAGTTTAGAAATCAATTATTTGTTTCATAATTGTATCTTACCATGGATACTAAGAGCTTCTACATCATGAACTTGTGCAACTAGCAGTTTAGAAGACAAATAATTGATTTCAGACAAATAATTGATTTCTTGCGCTAGTCTAAGTAGCCCAATATTTTTATTGTTTGAAAAAAAAACTCAAAATGGTTATACAAGATGGTAACTATTGTTCCCTGAGAAATCCGTTTCATAACAATTCAAGTCTTTTCTTATCTCTTTCTTTCGCTCATTTCAATCTGCTAACTATCCTCACCACAATTTCAGATGTTGACATGGTGTGCAATGTGTAGTTTTGTGTAGGGCGAGGTAGTACCTTGCGGCGAGGATAGTTAACAGATTGATACAATACAGTGAGGTAATACCCTGCTAATAAAGAAAGCATACGCGTTTTTCCAAGTTTCAAGCTGGGGATAACCCAAATGAATGGGAAATTATGAAAACATGACACTGTTCACTTAAAAGGGTATCAATGTATTAGAGGGATTATTGCAATATATTATAAATATACGGCTGATACTGGCATTGCATATACCCAACATCAGAATATCCTATGCATACAATTTCACAACCAATTGAATGATTCCTCTACCACTTTATTTGTTCCTTTATCAAGTCTTTTTTAGCTGTCCCTTTTCTTTCTTTTAATGTCATGTTGTTGATATATAATCGTATAATTTTTCTTTTGGATGTCACTGATGTTAGTAGGATGATGCAAATTCCAATTCTTCCTCTACATGGGAAGAGCGTTCCTTACAAAGTTTTGAAGTTGTCAAAGCAAAGCCAAATAGGACGGCGAGGAGGGCAGCGACTACATTCAGTTCGAGGACGAGGATATCGACAAGATCTGAGAAAATCTGTTTTTACTCCTCGCGGCGACTTTATTATTGTGTGACGACTTCTGTTCTAGTATGTGGTGGTATGGTTTAGGCTTGGGCTGCTTGTTGTGGATTCGCAATCCCTGCCTGCGTGATCACAATCCTGCCTGTGTGATCTTGTAATAGGATCGAGGTGGTTAAATAATCGCGGATAATTTCGTTTTTAATCTGGTACATGATCTCAAACTAAGTTATTATTGTTATGGATTGTGGTCTCTTATATTGATTGATTTGCCCATTAGACCCAGTTTGTATTGAGTCTAATATTTTGGAAGTGTAGGGAATTATTACCGTGGCATTTGATTTCTAAAATCCAATCAATCATACTATTTGATTCATGATTTGATATACAAAAGGAGGGTTTACTTACCTTTTTTGTTATCATATATATGCACAGATTGTGCAGGGGTGCATCAAACTAGTCGTTGGCTAAAAGTGGGGCTGTTGATTGTGGTTTGAGGCCTGCTTGTGTTAACTTGTTCATGTCAACAAGTACTCTAAATGGTTGGGGGTACACAATGGATCAGGAATCGCTCCCCTTCTTCGTGTTAAAATCTGTTTTTTTGTTTGGTCCAGCTTGTGTTCTTGTGTCCTTTTGTGCATCTTGTTTTTTCTTATGTAAGATTCGGTGATGTTTGAATCGACATTGGAGTGCCTATGAGCTCCCCCTTGAGTTCTCCAGCTGGAAACCAGCACCATGTCCTCTCTTGCAGGTATGAATTCCAATGGTTTAAGGCTTATTCTCTTGCAGGTATGAATTTCAAGGGTTTAAGGCTTATTAGGCAATGGGTGGTTCAGCATGTTTACACACATTTCTGTGTGTGTGCTTGGTTGCGATGTGTCACTTTTCTCCTATCTACTTGTGTACATAGAATAGATTTTGCATCATTGATCATTTGCCTGCATTTACTTTTATCTGTGAAGTGGCTGTCACAACTGTCACCCGTGGCCACTGGTGAGATCAATCTGACTATGTGAGCACAATCTCGATAGGGAGCAGGAGGATTTGCTTCCTTTCTTCCTCTGTTTGCCTTTTATATATTTCTGTCCTGTTTGATGCTTCTTTCCCTGATGTGGATCCATAATGTAGTCTAGACCTTAGGCATCCTCTTCAGATGTTGTTTGGGCCAATACTTCTTGACGGTCCATGAACTCGCTGGTTTGTCTCCTTTCCAATATCGTATAAAAGTTGAAGTGTTGAGTTTGTCTCTTCTTTTCCACTTAAATAGGTGCTGATTGGTTGATTAATTAGTCGTTGCTCTTTCATGCTAGAATCACGTGATGATTACATTGTTGGCATGTGATGTACTGATGCAGGAGCTGAAGGTTCTGTTAAAGTACTGTCCACAGCCAAGGACAATTGGGTGCCAGAACCTGAGGAGGTGAAGGTGATGTGCTGAGGGATTGGAAGTTAGAATTGGTGGGCAGAGAGAAGAGAATGTGTCACTGGATGATAGGCTGTCGTTGCAAGCTGCATGGATTCTTCATACATGGACCAGCAAGAGGAGGTATAGATGAATGAACAAGTAAATTTATCAGTTGAATCTCTTTCAACAAACGTTGGATTTTATTAATCTTATTTTTTTGTCTGCTTGCTTATTCTGTAATTGTATTGTGCTGTTTCATACTTGTCTAAGGTTGTACTGAACTTTCCATGGATACTAAGAGCTCATCATGAACTTGTGCAACTAGCAGTTTAGAAGACAAATAATTGATTTGTTGCACTTGCACAATGTTTTAATTGTTTGAAAAAAAAACTCAAAATGGTTATGCAAGATGGTAACTATTGTTCACTAAGAAATCCGTTTCATAACAATTGAAGTCTTTTCTTATCTCTTTCTTTCGCTCATGGTTTATCTTTTATTTCAATCTGTTAACTATCCTCACCGCAGTTTCAGTTGTTTTGTGTAGAGCGAGGTAGTACCCTGCAGTGAGGATAGTTAACAGATTGATACAAAAGATAACCTTTTTTTTTGTACAGTGAGGTAATGCCTGCTTATAAAGAAAGCATACGAGTTTTTCCAAGTTTCAAGCTAGGGATAAACCCACATGAATGGGAAATTATGAAAACATGACACTGTTCACTTAAAATGGTATCGATGCATTAGAGGGATTATTGCAATATATTATAAATATACGGTCTACTGGCATCAATTGATTGGCATTACATATACCCAACATCAGAATATCCTATGCATACAATTTCACAACCTAGTGAATGATTCCTCTACCACTTTATTTGTTCCTTTATCAAGTCTTTTTAGTTGTCAAAGCAAAGCCAAATAGGCGGAAGAGCAAGGTAACTTTGCTAACTGTATTACTGGCATTCATGTTGTATCTATGGCATATGTCGTCTACTAGTTTTTATTACGTGGCCCTAACATAGTTGATAGTTTACACTGATCCATCTTATGATTCCCTCCCAGACTTTACAGCCGTAGAAAAAGATTCCAAGCATGGAAGGCCGAAGGGACAGATAAGCACTTCTACAAAAGCTTTTCTACCATGTTTCATGTCTGATTTGTGTTTCTACCATGCACTATTTTCTAACCGTTCTTTTTTTTTTGCTCAACTACAGGGAGCTTCTTTTAAAATGCCGAAAGCTTTTCTACAAAAGTTGTCATAAATTTGGTTGGGAAGCACCAAAGTATGATAAATTATCTCGGAGAGATGGCAAATTTGTATATTCTGTTAATGTCTTGCAGGGAGCTACTGGCCATGGTAAGAGTCAGAAGTCTGGAGGCTTGATGAAAATCCAGTTACCTGAACTAGATGAAGAATATATCTGTTCAGGTTATAACTTTTATGTTACTTTGTATGATATATGATAATGGTTCTTACAAATAATTTGGTTCAGATAATTATTATTCTGTTATGGCACTTATCTCCATGATAATAATTATCATTATATGTACATGATGCACTGAGTATCAGTGCATAACAAATCACAAAAGAATACATTATTAAACTGGATTTATGAACAGGAAGCACAAAGTCGAGTTGCAGCTTCTTTGCTGACCTACTACTACGGCAACCGCTTACAGAGCCATACTCATCACTTATTTTAAGATGGCAACAAGGTCGGAGCTATTGCTTTAGGTTTTCTTATGGGTCATTTTTGATCTACAAATTGTATGTTTTCATAGAACAAGTGAATTGTTGTCAACATCAAGGGTGCTGGATACTGAGGATAGCCGATCTGGCTTTGTAGATATGTTATTGAATATAGATGCAGATACAATTCCTTCATCTGAAATACAAGGTTCTTCTGCTGGTGGCATATCTGTAGATTCTGGGAACACTGAAGCCAGCAAATCTGTGAATGAGAAGAGACAGACTACCATGATGAGTTGTATGGATAAGCTTTCAAATCATTTATACATATTTCAAAATTAACATCAAAAGAAGGCCTTGTGCTTGTGGGTGATTATCGTTTCCCCTTTCCAAGACATGCTAGGTTGTCATTCATGACAGCTATAAATTACTTCTAGCATATTGAACAATTACATTCACCTTTTTCGTTTCCTTGCACTTTGTGGGCAGTAAGCATCAATAAGGTTGCTATCATATGGAACCTATTTCCTTGCCACTTTTCTGGATGAATCATATGGAACTGTGAATTTGTCTATCAACATTTATGCCTTCTGTTTTATGAGCTTTTGATTTTCTGTCGTATTTCTACTTTATTCAAATTTCCTCTTCTAATTGAAATGGTAAAATGAATAAACCTCCTGCCAGTTTTGTGTTTTGTTTCTTCTATATGTGCTAAAAATTAAAGTGTGGCTTGTTTTTTCTTCAACAATTAGGATTGAAATCAGCAGAATTGCAGAGCATGCAGAGAGTGCAAAGAGCAGTTGGGAAGATAAAATGAAGCTACCAAATTACTTGTCAGCAATGGATCTGCAATCTATAATAACAGTATATTTTTGTTGGTTCGGAATTAGGCGCTGTTTGTTTGTATGTATTGTTACTGATTCTGTTTTCAGCTTGAATTTAGAAAATGCTGAAAAACATAACTCGCATGGTAATCTATGATGCATCATCACATCACCAGCTGAGTAAAAGGGAGTATTATACGTTGGAACGCTAGGATCGTTGAAATTTTGGCGTGCATTTTTTTTTGGGGTGCTATTCGAACCTAACAGTAACAGACGACTTCATTAATCGGTTCAGTTTGAAAATAGGCATCAGATATAACTTGATGAGTTGACCACCCCTGGGCATAACGTACCGAGTGACATGGAATCAATTGGCCCCACACAACAGTAGCGGGTAGAAAAGTCGACTGATTTAATAGTGTTTAATAGTGTTCTGTAAGAGAGAATAAGATGACAAGGTATTGCGTGGAGCGGGATAGTGACGATGTGGAACTAATCAATCAAAATTTCGCTCACGGCACGACCAATCCACCAAAAGTTATACAGCACGATCTCAAGTACATGTACATGGTCCCATTTCACTCGGACCAGGTGAACATGCCCAATAAAACACCAATGCACAATCTCAAGTACATGTACATGGTCCCGTTTCACTCGGACCAGGCGAGCATGCCCAATAAAACGTGTGGTAGGCCTCGCTGCATCAAACGCCAAGACGATGAAAAGATCCACATCTGTTCGCTTCAGTCTTGTGTTTTTGCCTCTTTCTGGATTAACCCCCTAACTTCAGCATCAATCCATTCTCACAGATTCTCATACAGAGCTTCCCATAAAAAAATTGGCCTTTCCTCAAAGCACGCAACTCTAAAACGAATTATTGCATACGAATTAAATCAGATCCTTACAAGTATGACAGATTTTTTAAAGAAGAGAAAAATACTTATGAGTACTTATACTTTACTGCCATTGGAAAAGAGCAAAATAGAAACATAGTTGAAGCATCAGAAAATGGATTTACCTGTGTCGCTAAAAAATCAGGAGATGCTGTAACGGCAAGATTAGCTCAATTAAAGCAACATCATTCGGTTACCTTGGCATCTCCCCTTTTCTCATCAGTGTACGCAGGAATCAATGGAGCATGCATGCAAGGTAATTAAACAAACAAAAGCAAGCTCTGACGAGTGAAGAGGCAATGAGCAGTCTGCAACCCAACGCTGAAGTTAACTGCCACCATCAAACACGTTGACATAGGGTAGCGGTAAATTATTTAAACACGACAGGAATAATGTCAGCTAAAGAGTTAAGCAGAATCAACTTGGTGTTGTATGAACAATGCCAAATAATTAAGGAGTTAAGGAAAGAATGAACTTGGTGTTGTCTGAACAATGCCAACTAATTAAGGAGTTAATTAAGGCAGAATGAACTTGGTGCTGTCTAACTTTGACACTTATGCAAAATGCCATGAAGCTTTGCATTTTTCACCAACCTTGTTTCTTCATTCAATAAGATTGATTGACTATTGCAACAATATGCTTAATTTTAACATGGATTTGACAGTAGAACAATTGACAAAGAATCTAATATTCTTAATTAGGATTGAAGCAAATAAAGTCTAGTTGCAGTCAATCCAATCCGTAAAAAAAGTGTTATTGTCTATTGAAACCAAAACGTCAAAAGCAATTTATTAGGATAACCCAGTGCCCTGGTTAACCAACCTCATCTCGAAGGACGCCAATACCCCCGTGGCGGTGTCAAAAGGGTTCAAGAGCTTGAGCCAAATTGGGATGCAATCAGGGTGGCCATCGTTGTTTACCCTATTACCATCAGCCACAATAAACATGTACCACTCATGGCCGCCGGCGGAGAAATGGCCGGACCGGATGGTTCCCATGGGAGAATACCCACCGCGGATTGGCTTGTGCTGGCTGTACCCGACGATGTGAAACACATGCGTGCCTATCTCCGTCCTCACGGCGCTCGTCGACACCGTCTTCAAGGCCGACATTTTTGCCGCGCCGCCGACGAGGATCGCCTGATGGGGGGCAGATGCGATAGGACGGCGACGATGTCAAGTGCGTACCCTAAAATCCGCAGTTTGGAACCGATAGTAAGGGGGCAATGCAGACATCAAAATTGGAAGTCGGAGGGATAGAAGAGGAGTGGATCGAACCTTTTGTAGAGGTTACCGAAGAATCGGGCGGAAGTTGCCGAAGAATCGGGCGGCGGCGGCGTCACCAAAGCAGACGGCGACGAAGGGGATCGGTTTCTTCGACTCAGCGCGGGCTGCAGCTGGTACAAGAGTACTGTTGTACAACAGTAGCTTGTGAGAAAGAAAGATGCAGCCAGCGCTTTTCTCTTAAATGCCCCCATATCGCTCCAAAATTCCAAAACTTTACAAGATTCTTCGTCACATCAAATGTTTGAATGCATATATAAGTATTAAATATGACAATGTATCAGCAACCAAAATCTTTGTGAAAACTCGTGCAAATTATGATAAAAAATTTGTCTAAATTTACCAAAAATATCACACATGTAGATGATACACAACTTTGTAAAATATCTTGTCAAAACTCGACTTCATTTGTGAGATAAAAATAAGAAATTTCAAGCAAGAAGGATGTCAAGATGATTTGTTAGAAATTTGTTATTTTTATATCTAACAAACGAAGTCGAGTTTGGACAAGATATTTTACAAGGTTATGTATCATCGTATATGTGTGATTTTTTTAATATAAATTTAGATAATTTTTTTTGTCATAGTTTACACGGATTTTTACAAAGTTATGGTTCGCACGGGATACGTTCTCGTTTTTATTTTATTTTATATTTTATTTACTATTGTTCTTCAACTATCTCTCCTGTTAACTGTTATACATCTATCTATTTCATTTCGTGTATGCGTTTTCTTGTGTATTCAGCCGAACGAGGGGAACAACGTTCATTTCCGATGACAACTTGACAAGTCCAACCACTGACCAGGCTCCATCAGACGGCAGTCTCAAAAAAAAAAAGATGAGTTATTTATTCAACTCACTTCATTTTGCACATATACCACAGTGTTTCAGTTACCAATTGAGGTGTATGATCCACTGCTTTTGCTCAAATTATACAAAACAAAATGAGGTGTAACCTTGGCACGGCAGATGCTCTAAGTCAGAACAAAGGCAGTTAGGGTGTGTTTGGTAGCGGGCCAAGAGGGTGGCTCGCGCTCTCCAGGTGTAACGTACCGTGTTTGATGCACTTGATCCAGTCTTGGAGTCTGTGCTGCACGGGATCTAAAGCACCCTGAGTCAGGCTCTAGAGAAACGGTAGGGGGGACGTTTTTTCGCATCCTGGCTCGGTGGAGCATGACAGAGTGCGCTGGCCCGCTGTGCAGTGTCACAAAACACTTGTGTACAAGCAAACCAAACATGTTTTCAACTTGGCCTGTCTCTGCTCCTACATGCAACCAAACACGGTTACATGTACCATTTAGACCAGGCTCTGGCTAACCATAGCCAGGCCAGCTGATCAGGCCTGCCGGACGCAGGGCACCAAACACGCCCTTAAAGACCGGGTATAGCAAGGTACTCTAAACTCCAGTATGGTTTTCCATCAGTCAACAAACGATGGCCGCTCTGCGCTGCTACAATTCGTCTGAGCCAGATGAGAAACCTTATCAACACAGGAAAGGAACCACTTTAAGCACAAGCAAAACGCGAGGCTCTTCTGATTACTCTGAAACCGCTCGCCACCCCTTTGCTATATATAAAAAGGTTTACATAAAAGGTCTGTTCAGAGACATCCGATAAAAAAGGTTTTTTACATTAAAAAAGAGAAACACAGCTAAGAAGTTGCATTTTAGCCAGTCTTCTCTACATCTCCTGCATCTATTCCTTCAGTTTGAAACACTCCTTGAGCCTCCGCTTGGTTCCTGTGTAATGGGAGGAAAATTTGGAGTCCCTTGTTCCCAGCCAAGCACCAGGTACTTGCTTCCTCTGTGATTCTGTATGCCACCTCCATCGCCGTGCAGCATTTTTGCTTGAAAACTCTGTTGTTGGCTTGTTGCGCTCCCCCCAAAATCTGCCAGATTGTTAGCCTTGCCAGCGACCTTGGAGTTGCACTGGGCACTGGCAACCACTGTTAGCCCGAGGAACCTCTGGGTTCTGTGCTTTCATCCGGTCTCCAGTGCGAAGTCAGGAGGGAATACATCTTTGTCCAGACTGCTACTGCTGCCCAAATTTGCCTTACGAAGGTGCATTCCTTCCTGGAAGAGCTGAGCTATGGTCTCAATGTTTCTAAGGCATAATTTGGCAGATGTACTGGTTTGGCCACCGTCTTATTTGTAACCCTGCTGTTGTCCAAATTCTGTCTTTGAGCAATTAACCACTAACCAGGTGAACATTTTTGCACTTTGGTGGTGCTTTAGCCTTCCAGAACTCTGCAGCAGTGGCACTTCTTGTGGGCCCTTCAAATTGCAACGAGTAAAGCCGACTTTACACTTTTGCAGAGTACTGACCATCAGGACTGTGAATCCAAGTTATTTTATAATCCACTGCTTCTCTTAGCTGAGTATCTTTTTTTTTTTTGAAACTCTTAGTTGAGTATCTTGAGTCAAGCACCAGAGCTTTACAAAAATCTTCTATTAGTAATTGTGTCAGGTTGTAGTCAATGTCCTTGATCCATTTGCTTTCTATGAGGGCATCTGCTACAGATCTGTTCGTTCTTCTGCTGTGGTTGGAAAGTGCTGGAAAGAGTTTACCTGGAGCTTCCTCTTGCAGACAAAGAAATGAACTACTCTTAATGCAAGCTAATCAAGCTGGATGAGCTATTAGGAATGGAAATCACATAAAATTCTAACATAACAGCACCAGTGGTCTAGTGGTAGAATAGTACCCTGCCACGGTACAGACCCGGGTTCGATTCCCGGCTGGTGCAATTTTGTTTTCTACTCCGTACTTGTAATTATTTTCATTTTTGTTCCTCAACTTACCGACCTGATAAATTTTCAATCAAAATTCCTTTCGTATGTTTTCTCGTGTTTTTTCAGAGCTAAACAATGGTATCTGCCATTCTGCCTACAAGGGGCATGATCGCCCGAAACTCCAGAAACATGATTTTTATTCAGTTCAACTCCTTTTACATGTACCACATTGTTTCAGTGACCAATTAAGGCGTATGATCTTTTGCACAAATTATCCAAAGAAAAAAATGGGGGTGTAACGTGACACCGCAGATTATCTAGTTAGCAGCAAAAACTGGGATCAGCAAGGTGCTCAAGGATGCTTCTCCTCCATCAATCAATCAACAAATACAAAATGGCGGCTATACTGCGTTGCTATAGAAAATTCGTCGGCACCATGTATATCACCACACACAGGAGGAACAGCTTCCAGCACAAGGCTAGGTCAGCAGCACAAGGCCGCAGTGCTTCGACCTTTTCGGTCCCTGGAAAACTGTTCAGCAGCCGCAGGCGCCATTATGTACTTCGGTGGAATAATTCTGTCAGGACCTGTAACAGGACATAACTCATGAGAACTCTCTAGAAACTACAGTTTAACCTAATGATTTTGCAGAACAGATAAATAACTTACCTGTCAGAAGACGACTAGAAGAGGTTGCTAGTCATCACCACACAGCTACTTTCAAAATTAGGACAGCTACAGAAACTACAATTGCAGTGGATCCCATCTATTTTGAATTGGAGACCTTCAGTAGCTCATGGAATGCTTCCTGAGGAATGTCGACAGATCCCACACGTTTCATGCGCTTTTTTCCTTCCTTTTGCTTCTCTAGCAACTTCTTCTTCCGTGTAATATCACCACCATAGCACTTGGCCAGAACATTCTTCCTCATTGCTGACAGGCTGAAAATGGTTAAAGAGAGCATATAAGTGAAACCTATGTGACAGCAACGCATTATTCAACTCTTTACCTCCCATCTACATGGCATTTCAGATACAGTTAGTTCACCTGATAATGAACAATGTATTTAGTTATTCATAGTGTGCCAAAGAACAATGCTGCTAAACTAGGACAGCTTCCTACAGGTTGAAACCTAAACCTTTCAGATATGCTGCAACCATATAGGGCAAGACTGGAGGTGTTCCCAATCAATTATCTTGGCATCCCTCTCAACATCCACAAGCCAAACAAAGTGGAGTTGCAACCACTTGTTGATAAAGTGGCTAATAACCTTCCTTCTTGGAAAGCTTTGCAAATGAATAAAGCTGGAAGACTTACTCATTACCGTGAAGGTGGTCCTTTAAGCCATCCCTATTTATCTCTTAATTGCGCTTGACATGCCTAAATGGGTTATTAAGGCCCTAAACAAGAGGCGGCGTGGGTTCCTTTGGAAGGGGCAAGAGCAAGCAAATGGTGGTAACTGCTTGGTTGCTTGGAATAAGTGCCAGCAGCCGTTGCAATATGGGGGTCTTGGAATTCTTAACTTGGAAACCATGGGCTGGGCGCTGCGCATCCAGTGGTTATGGCAACAAAAAACTGATCCCACCAGGCCTTGGGTAGGGCTTCCTATCCAGGTTTCGCGAAATGCCCAAGCCTTGTTTGATGTTGTTGTTGAGTCTCGGATTGGAAGCGGAGAAAGACACCAAATTCTGGACTGATCGTTGGCTGCAAGGTAAAACTATCTCAGAGTGGGCTCCCAACCTTTGCAAGTCGATTCCAAGAAGAATTGCCAAGCGAAGGACTGTTAATGAGGCCCTAACCAATAGAAGTTGGATCCGTAATATCAAAGGGGCTCCAACTGTACATATGATCCTTGATTACTTGACCATCTGGGGACTAGTGGACAATTTGGTTCTGGAACCGGCTGTCCCTGACCAGCACATTTGGCGTTTTTCTGAGAGTGATATTAACAGAAGCAAGTCAGCTTATGAGGCCTTCTGTGGTGTTATAAGATTTTCTCCCTGGAGACGGATTTGGAAGAGTTGGGCTCCCTGAAGTGCAAATTCTTCATTTGGCTTGCTGTAAAAAATCGCTGTTGGACTGCAGACTGCCTCGCTAAATGTGGTTTGCCTCACCCAGATGTTTGCCCTCTCTGTGACCAGGCTGAGACCATCCAGCACATTCTGGTGGCTGTGTGTTTTTTTTAGACAGGTTTGGGCAGTCATTCTCCACAAGCTTGGCTTTGGTTCCTTGGCGCCCCAACCATCTGTTAACAGCTTCTCCGGCTGGTGGTGCAAGGCCATTAAAGGTTTGCCAAAAGACACAAAGAAGGGTCTGAACAGCTTGATCATTCTAGGTGCCTGGGAGATTTGGAAACATAGGAATCATTGTGTCTTTGAGGGAGGTAGCCCTTGTATTCAGTTGGTGCTACAGAATGTGAGAGGAATGTGGTCTCTGGTGCTCTGCTTGAGCTCGAGACCTCAGCAGATTGCTATCCTCTTCTCTTGTGTTGAGCAGAATTGGGTTGTGTGCTGTGGGTTTTTTTTGTTTTGGGATTGATCTCTCGACCCTTCCTTTGTAACATTCTGGTGGGGGGGTTCAGAATTGGTCCTTCACCTCTTCTTTGTGGCTCTTTTTTTTCTTCTTCTTTTTAATGAAATGACACGCAGTTCTCTTGCGTCATTCGAGAAAAAAAATTCCCAAGGATTTCTTTTTCTCAAACGGGCTATTTCCCAAGGCTGGTTGGTTATTTTATATTAACTGAACAGGTACATCTTTTAGGCCAACAGAAAGGTTTAGTGGGAAAGTTTTTTAAACCCTTTCCACCTGTTGTATTAGTTGCTAGAAATTTTGTTAGTTTGCTACAGAAAATGCTCAAGACTGTATTAAATGTTCTGGATGAATGGATAGTAGTGCTGTCGTAAATTCAGTTACATGTACACAATAATTTCAAAGCAGTTTGATATAAAGAATAATCTTCATCCAAATAACAATGTCAAAATTGGTAGAATATACTTCAGAAAACTAATAGCAGCTTCAAAGATCTTACGTTTCCCTTGCAATAATCTTTGAACCAATTGCTGCTTGTATGGTGATCTCAAACATTTGCCTGCATGAAAAGAATGAATAAATTATGCTAGGCAGAAGAAATGTAACCATAGCAAAATTCTGCTCTAAGCCTTGTAAAATTCACCAAAAAAACTACTCTAATATTTTATTCTCATTTGCAAGTCCATTCCCTTTGCAGCTAATTGCACTTTTGTAGTGTAATTAATATCGACCCAAAAGTAATGCACTCAAACAGATGCTAATATTTCAAGCACAGTACACATGTTCAAGAAAAGGAAGTTGATGGTTACCTTTCTATAAATTTCTTGAGCTTCTCCACTAATTCCTTTCCAACCCGCTGAGCCTTCTGGTTGTGCACTATAGTTGCCATAGCATCAACAGGTTGACCGTTAAGAAGGATGTCCATCTTAACTAGATCAGATTTTTGGTATCTGTCAAAGAGAAAAAGGGAATAAATTAATGATAAACTACATAAATTTCTGGTATATTTTTCTCCTCATCATCAATTATACTTTGGAACAGAATTTTGAAGCCATTTATAGAGCAATTTTCACAAAATTGATGATGGATGCATTACTTAATGGCAGCATATGCTATGGAAACCAAGGAGCTGTTCAAACTATGCAAACTCTAATCTAGACCACTGGACGCTAATCCGACGGTTAGAGGTAAAGGTGGGTTATTTTAGTACTTAAACCCCCCACTGATCCCATCTAATCAAGATCTTGGGTCGGTTGGGGCGATCATGTGGAGCACGCGCTTGAGCCACTACAGCTGCACGTCCAGCAAGTAGGGCGGCAGAATGGTGAGGTCCAGCCCCATGTCCTTGAACACCTGCTGGCTCAGCGCCGTCGCGCCGGGCACCGCCAGGTTGGCTCCCGCCCGGACGTCCTTCGCCGTCTTCCCGACGAGGAACGGCGTCGACAGCGGCAGCTTCAACGCCTCCGCTGCAATGCAAAAGCAAGCGCACGTGCAGTACAGGACGCGCGTCCGATCCGTTCATCATCAACCGCGTTGCGCTGGACCAACAACTATACCTGTAGTGCTGGAAATTAATGCATCACTGTACGTACGTACCAATAAAGTCGACGATGAGCCGGCCGTCGCAGAACCGGCCGGTGGGGCGGCGGAAGAAGGTCTCCCCGTAGGGGAACGCCAGCACGGAGATGTTGGGGGACAAGCTGGCCAGGTTGCCGGCGTCGGTCATGGAATCGCCCAAGCTGAACAGATGCGTGTAGCGGCAAGCGCCGGCCGGGTACGACACGGCGGCGTTCGGGCACACGACGAGGAGGACGAGGAGGGGGAGGACGACAACAAAACCTTGGTAATAAGACGCCATCGATGTCTCTGCTAGCTGATCTTCGCCTCTCAGAAATGGGGAACAGGTAGCACGATTCGAATTTGATCGTTCCTTGGTCAGTACTGCACGCACGCATTCACGGTCGAAAAGTTTCCTGCTGTGTTCAACACACTGCTTGGGCTTCATATATATGGCAGCGTATGCTATGGAAACAAGGGGGCGTCGTCGCGGCACTGTAAAGCTCCGGACGGAGATCGCAAGGAGCCAGATTGGAACCGTACAGGAGGCGCTGGGGCTGGAATGATTTGCAAGATCTTGATTAGATGGGATCAGTGGGGGGTTTAAGTGCTAAAATAACCCACCTTTACCTCTAACCATCAGATTAGAGTCCAGTGGTCTAGATTAAAAATTTGCATAGTTTGCACAGCTCCTTGGTTTCCATAGCATACGCTGCCTTACTTAATAAGCCAAACAATCCCAGATCTGATCAAAAGAATGTTTCCAAAACCGTGTATACACAAGACAACTGTTATCTGTGTATGTAATCACTAGCCAAAAAAACTGCATTCAGAAAGGTGTACTAACACCTTCAGAATATAAAGGACTGCAAATAGATATAAAAACATTTACGAAAGCATACAAGGAAGTGATTAAAAAAAACATGATATTTTTCTCATCTGTAAATTTCAGAAATAAAAAAAAAATTGTAGCTAGACCATGTCTTGTTATTGCATTCACAACAGGACTTACTCAGAATCTTCATAGTCAAAAGTAGCATAGCCAGACGTAATGCCCTTCAACTCATTGTAGAAGTCCACAATTATCTCCTTCAATGGTAACTGGTACTTCAACAGAGCCCTTTGGCTGCATAAAAAATAGACATATATATCAATAAAAAGCAAAGAATAGACGATAACTTAAAAAACTGAGATTTGGAAGCAAAAAAGGTTTACGCATCGATAAATGTATATTCTAGCTGTTGACCCCTTCTTTCTGAACAAAGCATAATGACAGGCCCAACATACCTGAAAAGGTGATCGAGTATGATAACAAATTTATTTATTTTTTTTGTTTTTTTTTTGTAGAGAACAGGTGAGAAAGGAAGCAGATCTTACTCACTAGGGATAATGATTGTTGCAGTAACTGTGGGCTCCCAACAGGTTACTACACGCTTTCCAGGATTCGAAGCCAAAGCAGCAGGATTCTCAACTTGCACCTTGCTGATAAAATAACCTAAAAGTTTTAGTATCCTACCAGAAAACCGAGCTAGCAAATACAATTGTGAGTGCACACCTTCCATCACCATATTCAAAAACATAAGGTACGGTTGGTATGGTCGATATGACTTGAGCTCCATATTCCTAAATAAATGCAGTGACAATCAGAACCTCAAGGCAATTTAAAGGTCACACAAATTATTTACACTATATCACATTTATAATTTCCTACTTTTTACCATCATATTTCAATCCCCCCCCACCCCCTTGTATGTTCAAATGAATGGAAGAGTTTCTAGGCTGACAAAGGTAACCAATGTACTTAAAAATATTCAACTATATAAGACCGTTAACCTTATGAAAAAAGACATTCCGTTAACCTTATGAAAAAAGACATTCTGTAGTTTTTTCTGCAAAAATATTTCATCCTTCTAAAGGCAGCACCACAGCACCTCAAAGTGAAAAATTTCCTTGAGATACTAGCATAATAATTAGGAATGAAGCTCTTTAATTAATTTCGACATCAATTGATGTATTGTGTGTCCTGAGTATAAATTATGCAGCAGTACAAAATCAACATATATAAATTATGCGAAAAAACAATACTTGCTCAAGCCGTTGATGGAATACATCCATGTGTAGCAATCCTAGGAAGCCACATCTGTAAAACAGTCATAGAAAAAGTAAAAAAAAAACACAGATTACAGCAAGTGCAAGTCACACACTCAGTGTAATGAAAACAACAGAAACGAACTAGTTCACATGTAGAAAATCTGGTACGGTGGTACCTGAATCCCATGCCAAGCGCATTGCTTGTCTCCTTTGTAACAGAGACACTGGCATCATTACATGTTAGTTTCTCAATCGCATGGCTAAGAGCTTCAAAGTCAGAACCATCAGCAGGATAGAGACCAGAGAAGACCATGTGTTTCGCAGGCTTGAAACCTGAAAGGCTATTCTATATGATGTTGCATACAACCAAAAACAAAATAAAGGGGATATGAAATAATGTTATGGGACTGCAATAGATCATGTGTATTCTTTTCAGGCTAAATCAGACAAAATGAAAAGTGAGAAATGCAGAAGAAGCCATAACAATGTTTCCAGAATGGGATTACATACCGGGAAGTGGCTCGACGGTACACTTTGCCTGGTGAAGGGTATCACCAATGCGTGCTTCTTTAGTTGAACGCATTCCACTAATAACATATCCAACTTGTCCAGTGTAGAGAACTCCAGTAGGTTTAAGCTCAGGGTGCATAATGCCGACATCATGAACTTCATATGCACGGCCAGTTGCAGCGGAAGCAATCTTATCACCTTTACGCAGAGCACCATCAACAATAGCAACATGGCAAATCACTCCTTTGTATTCATCATAGTAGGAATCCAAAAGCAACATCCGTACAGGTGCATCACATTTGCCAGGTGGGGAAGGTATGCGTTCAATAACAGCAGGCAATACATGTTCAAGGCCTTTACCAGTCTTGGCAGAAGTAAGCAGAGCTTCACTTGGATCAATGTCAAACAACCTCTTCAATTGTTCCTTTACATTATCTGGATCAGCAGTCGGCTGATCAATCTTGTTAATCACAGGAATGATGCTCAAATTTGATTCGAAGGCAAGGTAAAAGTTTGCTATTGTTTGAGCCTGTACTCCTTGTGCTGCATCAACTACTAAAAGAGCACCCTGGCAAGCTGCAAGGGACCTGGATACCTCATAGCTGAAATCCACATGGCCTGGCGTATCAATGAGATTAAGCAAATATTTGGGCGTATCTGAGTCCTGAGATGCAGTAACGTGCCTATAGAACATAGTTGCTGTTTGTGCTTTGACCGTAATCCCCCTTTCTCTCTCAACCTGGTCCCCACATAGATAAATGTTACAACAGAAGACACACAATATCAAACTAGACATTAAGTACTGATCCAATACCAAAGCAGTTTTCTGAATGTAATGCCCATATCAGAGTACAAGGAAAAGGGAGTTGAGGTTGTGAAAATAAACAATCTTCATTAAATGTAGTTGAATCACATAATATTACAACCAAAAAAGTTGTACTATCCAGAATTCTGAAAGTTAAAAGATGAATACAGCAACTCTATTAGCATTCTTTGGAATAAAAAAAAAGACCTACTCCCTCCGTTCCATTGAAAGTGTCATTTGAAAAGCGTGTCTGCGAGGGAAACACGGTTTTCTAGTGACACTTTCAATGGGACGGAGGGAGTATTCATTTTTGGGATCTGATAATCCTCAGATGACCTGGCAGCTAAAAATGGCTTCCCATATTAATAACTGTTATAATCCCTCAGGTCACAAATACTTGACACATTTGACTTTGCATGGTCTCCAATGTGTGACTGCTAATTTCTTCTAGAACATACTCTTAAAATCCTTCAATATAAGAGATTTAGTATTTTGAAAACAAGTTGACCAAATCTTGTCAAATTTATAAGACATTTGGCATTTAACTTGCAATCTTCCAAACTAAGTAATGTAATAGTAATTGTAATTCATGTTTGTAGTTTTAAAGATTTGACCAATCTTGTCCTAAACAACATGTTTTTGTGACTGGAAGTAGTAAGAGTTTATACTGTAGCTGTAGGTAAGATATATAGAGTAACTACAAGTTACAAAGTCAAGAAATGTGGACAGAAATTGTAAAAAGTTCAGTCATGAAGCTAGTAGCAGTATAGGCATAAACTGATATGGAATTAGTGTAACATTGTGCCCACAAATAGACCTTGACACTAACTAGCAGTGCAATGGTAAAATCTCAAAAGGGCAAAACGTAACAACTATTTATAAAACCAATGCAGACAGCAATGAAGTTCCAGAATCAGACTATCAAAACAGTATGGAAATGGTGGCCTAACTGACTGACCACCTCTCACCATCTGATAGTTAAGCGGTGAAGGGCCAACATCTTACTTATTTCTCTAAGTTATCGAACAACAAGGAGAGTGAGCGAAAAGAATAAGCGTCGCACTTGCAGCTTGTCGAGGTACTGTGGCTGCCCATGGCCCTTCTGGATGGTGCCGGTGAGCTCCAGCAGCCGGTCAGCCAGCGTCGACTTGCCGTGGTCGACGTGCGCGATGATCGAGAAGTTCCGGACCCGCTCCGGCGGGTACTGCGCCAGCTCCGACCCGGACACCGCGCCGCGGGCGCCGTGCTCCGGCGACGCCTGCGACGACAGGAGGCGCTCGGGCCTCTGGAGCGCACTGCGGGAGAAGGCGGGGGCAGCGGCGAGGTGCCGGGAAATCCGGCGAGCGGATCGCCGGAGCGCGGCGGCGCCGGCCATTCTGAGCCGCGGGGAGGGGCCACCGGCGGGGTAGCTAGGGTTCTGGTAGGGATTTGGCGGAAGAGGCAAATTGGTGCCGTGGAAGTGTGGAACCGGTCTATGTGGCTGACGTGGCAATTTGGTTTCTATAACTGCAAAAGTCACACATAAAGATGAGCATGCAGCCCGCGGACTTTTGGCTCAGTCCGAAGCCCGGTTGAAAAGCACGGTCCGAGAACGGCCCGGTACGTACCCCACCATGCCCGGGCCGGCCCGAAGCCCATAGCGAACCGGACTTGGGCTGCCCCCTCGGCACGCCGGGCGGCACGGCCCGGTCCGGTTCCAACAGGAAGCCCGGTTAAAGGCCCGTTATATAGAGAGAGAGCAAACCCTATGTCTTCTATGTTACTCCCCCAACCCTTCCTCTCCCGGCCGCCAGCCCACACTTCCCCGACTCTCCCGCTCCCCCGACGCTACGCTACCGGCTCCTCTCCTTCCCTCCCCGGCACAGCTCCCATGGCGGCGGTCCTCTCCTTCCCTCCCCCGGCTCCTCTCCTTCCCTCCCCCGGCCCTCTTTCTCCCGCAATCTTCTCCGACTTCCCTCGCCGCAGCGGCGTCCACGACCGGTGCATCTCACCGCCTCGCTGCTCGCTTGCGACGGCGCCCCGCCGGTGACAGCCTTGCCCTCGCTGCTCCCTCGCGGCGACGGCCAGGCTACGGGCTAGCTTGACGTTTTGTTGGGGCCCATGCTCACCGGGCTGGCATGACCCGTATTTCGGCCCACGGACCGGACCTGGGCTGGCAAGCAAGCACGGTGGCCTGTGCAGGCACGGCACGGCGGCACGTGGGCCATTATGGCCCGTATCCGTACGGACCAGGCCAAGCCTGGGCCCGGGCCGTACCGAACCGGGCCGGCCCGTTGCTCATCTTTAGTCACACGATCCAGGTCGTAAATTGTGTATGGCCTATTCTGCTAGATCTCTAAACCGATGATTGATGACAGTCATCCATCGATTTGTAGTAATTCAGTGTCATATTTTGATGCACTCACAATTGTTAACATCATCAAGAACTTGGGAGTGACTTGTAGTAATTCAATGTGATTAATAATTCACTGTGATACTTTGATATAATTGCTAACATCGTCAAGAACTTGGGAGTTTTGTGCACCTTATTGTTGTAAATTCCTATGGGTTTGGTTGGTATGATATTTTGTTTACCCACACATATATTCTGGACTCTCGGGGAAAAAACATGTTTAAAGGTACATAGATTTCTAAAAGAAGGTGTTTTGTGAGGTTTTGTACAAACGGAAAAATATATAAAGACGCACAATATCTCTAGTATATATATGAGATTGATGTGTACATCTCATACATCATCCCATAGGTATATAGTGAAGGTCAAATCCGTTACACTCATCCAGCCTACATGGCAAAAAAACATTGCATGCACATATATAAGCTTCTATAGAGGAGCTAACAAACCAAACACACCTTCTCAACTGCCAACCACTGTAGCATCAACAGGTGCAAGTGTTGTATAAAATAGAGCAAAGCCTTTATCATGTGAGGATGAGTGTAATGGAGCTTAATAATGTTTAATCGTCAATTAGTTTATTGTAGTTTTAGGCTTTTAGTTTCTAACACCATCGAAAAATACATATATACCCTTTGCATATTCATGTGATGCCAAACTCTAAGCCTCTCATCGTTTTAGACCCAAGGTTCTCTCCAAAACTACATTACGGAGCTTGATTTTAGCTAAGATTAGTCTATTTGTTTCTTCAACAATGAAATGACTTGTGGGATTCTTTTTTCTTTGCATTCTCATTTAGATCTATGAACTCTAAAAGGAATGCGGTTTTTTTGCCCCTAAGGGCACATGCTCTAACACCATGGGCCGTTAGATTCGCTCCGAGATTCGTGCACAGAAGAAGAGAGACTGTCTCTCTCCTGCTGTGCACGAATCTCGGAGCGAATCTAACGGCCCACACCTGAAGGCATGTGCCCTTAGGGGCAAATTTAACTTTACCACTCTAAAAGTCTTCCAATGTTTCAAGTGGTTTGTTCTAAGTTCACTCTAGATTTAATCATAGACTTGAAATTATACTTTGAACTGAAACATTTAAAAAAAAATGGATGACTTCAAATGTTTCACTTGCTTGCACTCTCTATAAACTTTAATTGTTTTCTGCTTAATGAAATACAGAAAAAAAAATGTTTCACTTGTACTAGCTGATTGTGTAAGATTGTTATATGAAAAATACGAATTGTTGTATGAAAAGCTTTGAATTTTCTAGACCAGCCGTTAGCGCCACATCCCCCGCCCTTCTCTATGCCATTGCCATGCCATGGGGAAGGATCGAATCACCAATCAAGCATTCATGTGGTCAACGCCATCGTTCATCACCAAACACTTACCATCTCAAGCCATTCCAAATGCTCGGCATGTGTGTCATTCAACTGCCAGAAGCCACGCATGCGTCCATGTCCACCCGTGCACGTCCAAACGGCAACTCTCCTGTCCCACCGCCGCATCCAGCTGCTCGCCTGCCAGTACCAGGCCGGGACGCGGACGCTCTCGGTGCCAAATTAAACCCGGCGAGCGAGCGGCTGCGCGCAGCACCCGCGCGCGGATCACGGCGAGACGCCCGTCCGTCCGCCTCCCCACCGGCCGACCACCGCGCGCTATAAGACCCCGTCGAGGCCCGACCACGAGCGCTCCACCGCGCCGGCTGTCTCCCTCCTCCGATCCACCTCGCCGCCTATGTCCGCTCACCCGGGAGGGCTCAGCATCCTTTGGAAGAAGAAGAAGTAACTCTTCTTCTCCCTGAGGCCCTGAGTCCCTCGCCGCGGTGAGCCGAGCCGGCGCACGTCGTCGACCCCTGGGGCTCACGCTCACCACCGATCGAGCCCCAACCCATTTAATAATAGCTATATAGAGAGAGCTAGCAGGATCGATTGATCATTAGAAATGGCAGGTTCCGCCGTCGTGACGAGGAGCCGGCCCCTGTCCTCCATCCTCTTCTTCTACATCCTCGCCGCCACGGCTGCTACCACCACCACCACGGCAACGACAACCGACGCCGCCATCGACGAGGCGTACGCGCACCTCGAGAACGTGACCGCGAACCAGGAGTACTGGGCGGAGCGCGCGGAGGTGGCGCACGCGTACAACCGCGCGGCGTACGTGAGCGACCCAGTGGCAGTGATGGACCGGTTCAACTACGGCGTGCGCGGCGCCACAGCCAAGTCCTCATCGCAGTCCCGGCGGTCGCTAGCGCACCGCGCGCGCGGGCGCTGCACGGCGACGAACCCGATCGACCAGTGCTGGCGGTGCCGCGGCCGCGACTGGGCGCGCGACCGCAAGTTTCTCGCCAGGTGCGCCATGGGGTTCGGCCACCGCGCCACGGGCGGGCTCGCGGGGAGGATCTACGTGGTGACCGACCCGCGCGACGACGCCGCCGACCTCGTCGTCCCACGAAAGGGCACGCTCCGGCACGCCGTGGTCCAGGACCGGCCGCTGTGGATCACGTTCGCGCACGACATGGTGATTGAGCTCTGCAACGAGCTCATCGTCACCAGCGACAAGACGGTCGACGGGCGCGGCGCGCAGGTGCACGTCACCGGCGCGCAGATCACGCTGCAGAACGTGCGTAACGTGATCCTCCACAACCTCCACATCCACGACGCCGCCCCGCGACGCGGCGGCGTGATCAGGGACTCGAAGCACCACTATGGACTCCGTGGCGAGAGCGACGGTGATGGCATCTCCGTGATGGGGTCAAGCGACATCTGGATCGACCACGTGTCCATGCGGAGCTGCGCCGACGGACTGGTGGACGTCGTCGACGGATCCACCGCCGTTACCATCTCCAACGGGCACTTTACCAAACACGACCACGTGATGCTGTTCGGCGCCAGCGACGGCGCGACCAAGGACAAGATCATGCAGGTCACCGTGGCGTTCAACCACTTCGGCAAAGGGCTGGTGCAGCGGATGCCAAGGTGTCGGTTCGGCTTCTTCCACGTGGTGAACAACGACTACACGCACTGGCTCATGTACGCCATTGGAGGTAGTCAGAACCCCACCATCATCAGCCAGGGGAACCGGTTCCGCGCCGTCGATGATAGCAGGTTCAAGGAGGTGACGAAGCGGGAGTACACGGTGGAAAGTGAGTACAAGGACTGGGTGTGGAAGTCGCGGGACGACCTGTTCCTGAACGGGGCCTTCTTCAACCAGTCCGGCGGCCATAACGAGCGCCGGTTTGATAGGCTTGACCTCATCCAGGCTAAGGGTGGACAGTACGCTGAGTCGCTCACCAGGTACGCCGGCGCGCTCGACTGCCGTGTCGGCAGGAAGTGCTAGATGGGCAGGCATGCTTTGATTGGGGATCAATCCGGCGATCGATCGATGCTTGGATGCAGGCGGGCGCAGGGAGGCGTAAGAATCGAATGCAAGGTCGTGTTTGTTGTGTATATAACTCTTGTATTTCGATTTCGAAATGCCATATATCTCTGTAATGGTCAGTCAACTACTGCTTGCCTGCTAGCAACAGCATGGTCGTCCTTGTGGTTCCTGAGTTTTTCTTTATTATCAATGGATGTAGTAGGATTGTCAGGGTGTGACAGTACAGTTTTTTGCACGACCAGATTCATGCGACTGTAATGCCAATTGTACATTAGCAAGGTCACTCGCGCACACAGTCCGTCACACTAGCTCCAATCATGGGCCGGCCGGGATACCCATACCGCTCCTAGCTCCTCACCATGTACGGCGCCCAGTACTCGGGCGGGGCGACCCCCGATCACTCCTGCACCGATCATACGTGTTCCAGTGCCTCGGCCGTTCAACCTGGCAGAGTTGACGGGCGTCGAGATCTACTAATACTCGGTGAGCTCGATCGTCACGGAACGCCACCATTAGCTAATGGGATCCGGCTGACATAATCTTTTATGTGCCGCCGTCGTCGCCGCGCCACCGCAAACCGCGCCGCCCGTGCGCATGCCGAGCTTCGGCGCGACGGAGTATCTCTTCTCTTTGCACCCCCTACAGCGCCGGCGCCCGCGCGGCCGTCGATCGAGCTTCGACGCCATGGACGGGTCTGTCATCTCGAGCCGCCGTGCGCCGCCAATGAGGCACACGGAGACTTGGACGTTAACCCAGGTAGCAATCTGTTGGGGACTCTGCAAGGCTGTTGGCGGCGTGGAGAACTGGAGATCATATCGCAGGATGGATGGCAAGCGACCTCGTCCACCTCACCTGACCTGAGGTGGCTACCATTGCAGGAAGGCTGGCTCCGGCTGCGCGCAGCAGATGCATAAGCATGTCACATCGGTAGGACTCCAGCTATTCACAATAGCCCATTTATGCATCTGTCAAACGAAACTTATAGGAGCTGGCTTCAATAGAAGCCCTACTAAACAGTACCTAACGACTAGTGATATTTCCTTGCTGAAATAGAAAAAAGCCACTCTATTGCCTTATTGCCTATTGAAGTGGCCCGTGGCCGTGTTTCAACTTTTTCCAAAAACTCTCTGTATGCCCGATTTCAAATCTCGCTTAAGGATACGTTTGGATCTAATCAGATTATTATCGATCCATATATGTTGGGCTGAAATTTGAGTTAATTTTCATCTCAATTTGCTTTTTAGCCGTTTTCCAGTTTATTTTTAATTTATTTCAACTCATCTCACAGGACATTATTGAATAAGATGGATTGAGTTGTGGAGGGAAGGGCCGTGGCACAAAATAGCTTGTGAGACCAAGATTATTTTCGTCACCCAATTTGAAGCATGCATGAAGCAACAAATTGATGTGGCACATGAACTAATCCTACAACTAGAACAAGCACAGGAACGTCGACAACTGACCTTGCAAGAACTTGCTATACGGAAGCGGGCAAAACAGCGCATTCTGGGATTCTCAGCACTAAGGAGGATCAAAATTAGACAGCAGTCCAGATTAACATAGATTCGAGCTGGGGACGCCAACACGAAACTCTTCCACCTAAGAGCTCCTGCAAGAAGACGAAAAAATTACATTCCAGCACTTGTCACACAAGGACGCTTGATAACAGCTCATGAAGACAAGTCTCAGGCACTACACCAACACTTTATTGAACTCTTAGGCTTGACACAACAACGGGAAACAACACTGAACTGGGATTTCCTTGACATTCAGAGCCACGACCTGCACCACCTAGATGCCCCGCTTCAAGAGGATGAAATTAAATTGGCAATTTTTGGGTCACCAACTGAAAAAGGCTCCAGGGTCGGATGGATTTATTGGACTATTCTTATAGAACAGTTGGGAGGTGATCAGGTCAGACCTCGTTCAGGCACTGAATCAGCTTTTTGATCTGCGTGCTAACACATGGAATTTGCTCAATTCAGCAAACATTGCATTGTTACCAAAGAAGACAGACCCAACAAACATAGGAGATTACCGACCAATAAGCCTCATGCACAGCGTGGCCAAAATAATGGGGAAGGTGCTTGCAAACAGATTAGCACCACAATTGGATAATATTGTATCTCACTCACAGAGCTCTTTCATCAAAGGAAGGTCCATCCAAGACAACTTCCAATACATTCAGGGTTCAATCAGGCATTTTAATCGAAGCAAAACACCAATGTTATTCCTCAAGTTGGATATTGCAAAAGCATTTGATAATGTCAGATGGGAATACCTGCTAGAGATAATGCAGCGCCTGGGATTTGGGCAACGATGGCGAGACATCATGTCACTCATCTGGTCAACAACATCCTCACGCATCCTCATGAACAGTCGGTCTGGACGACCAATACAGCACCGCAGAGGACTACGGCAAGGAGACCCCCTGTCACCTATGTTGTTCATCATTGCGATGGATCCAATTCAGCGGGTGCTTGACAAAACAACTGAGCAGGGCTTGTTACAGCCGATTGGGGTCATGCCAATTAAGTTTTGGACAAGCCTGTACGCGGATGATGTCCCCATGTTTGTGAGGCTTCACTGTCAAGACATTTTAAACTTACAACAACTGCTACAGTCCTTTGACGCCGCAACTGGGTTGTTTACTAACATGCAGAAATCAGCATTCTATCCTATTCAATGTGATGTGAGTACTGTACAGTCCATTCAGACTGTTTTTGCTGGGCAGAGTGGAGAATTTCCTTGTCGATACTTAGGACTGCCACTATGCCTTGGACGGACAAGGCGAGCAGATGAGCAAATACTGATTGACAAGATTGGAGCAAAATTGTCAGGATGGAAGGGACGACTGCTCTCCAAAGCAGGCCTACTAGCGTCGGTCAGTTCGGTGCTATCTGCAATACCAACCTACCACATCTCAGTACTTCCACTGTCCAAATGGGCTGTCAAACGAATTGACCAAATTAGAAGAAGTTTTCTTTGGAAAGGTGATGAGAATGCAAGAGAAGGACATTGCCAAGTAAATTGGAGAAGAGTATGTCGACCAAAAAAGTTGGGAGGTCTTAGTATACCGGACTTACAGAACTTCGGTCGTGCTCTAAGGCTGAGGTGGCTGTGGTATAGGTGGACTGATAGCAACAAACCTTGGGCAGGGCTGCACATCGCATCATCCAAGACTGAACAAGACCTCTTTCGAGCTTGCACAGAAATCACTGTTGGTGATGGGCAGAAGACCAATTTTTGGCATGATCGATGGCTCAACAAGTGCGTACCAAGAGACATAGCGCCTCTGTGTTATCATATAGCATGGCGCAAGAATCAGACAGTGACAGTTGCTCTGAATCAAAACAACTGGATGCGTGGGCTTAGACGAATGACAACCGGTGCACAACTAAGACAATTCGTTGATTTGTGGCAGCGCATAAGGGAGGTTCAGCTAACCACACAGTCGGATCAGATACGGTGGCGATTCTTGGCAGATGGCCGCTATTCCTCAAGATCAGCATACATGGTACAATTACAAGGCTCTATACAAGACTACAAGTGGGAAACAATTTGGAAAACAAAGGTGGAGAATAAATGCAAGTTCTTCCTCTGGCTACTATTGCAAAGGAAGCTACTAACGTCGGATCGCATAATTAAGCGGGGAGGACAAGCAAACCCAATTTGTCAGTTGTGCAGAACAACGAACGAATCAATGACACACATGGTTGCAAACTGCCCTTACTCCAAAAGAGTCTGGCAACAGATAGCGCAGCAAACTAGTCATCCAGACATTCAACCAAGACCATCGGTCAACAATCTGAAGCTTTGGTGGTCTGATTTATCGGGTGGAATGCAAGTAGCTGATCCGGAACATAGAAACCAAATCATCACATATACGGCATGGAACATTTGGAAGGAAAGATGTCGACGAGTATACGACAACCGAGCACTAACAGAAATACAACTAGTGATATTAATAAGGCATGAGGTGGTTGTACTCAGACAGGCGATGCAAATGTTGCACACCTAATCGGTATGTATTGATTTGTTCTCTTTTTTTTCACCTTTATTTTTCTATTATAGAGTCTCTTGACCTTCTCCACTACTATACATCTTCCATTCTTCTACTGAAATGAAAAGGCAGAGCACCTGCCATTACTCTAAAAAAAATGATGCAGCCTCATCCATCGGGTTGAAGCTAATAACTCCTTACATGACGTGTGAATAAGTAATGGACTGTTGAGAATGCTAGATTGGACTGTTGAGAATAAGCAATGCACCTTTCCTTTTTCTCAGTCGCCTGAACGTTCAGGCGATCTATCTGACGGTGCAGCAAATCTAATAGTAATAGTCATTGTGTTGATGACATGAGAAGATACTAGTAATAATTATCACTATTGCCTGAAAAAATAATATATTTCAGGCATCTGAAGTATAGCAAAGCCCTAAGTAATGTGATGTATATATCATCTATGCGACAAAACATGACGTGTGAAGGGTCTTCTACTTTCAGTTGACAAAAAAAAAATCCATAAGTATCGCTTCTACCTAGGGACACTAGAAAAAACAGCATGGATAAAAAACTAAGAAACATATTGAAGAGCAGCCAAGAATTCCATCTACTTGTTGGAAAGTACCAAAGCTCCACATGTTAACAAGGGAGTGCTAAGGTGATTTATGTCCATACTAATTGAGACCAAGGTAGGTAATATCTAGGATCAAGATTTCAAAGAATTCAGACATGCATGTAGCGCTAACTTTTATTGTCAACATTATCAATGTAAGAATAAGTCTGCGTAACCCGCAATAATAAAACCCAGCGTTGAGCACCATGTTGAAAAGTTTGCTATTTGGAGGCATAGTTTGCGTTTTTCCCTGATGGACGAGCTGATGCTAGCAGATCATCTGTACTCAGGGATGATTCAATATCAAGCAATACAAAATGCAATTACACACGCATGACACCTGCACGAGATTAACACCAAAATGTGTCAATGGCTGTACGCCTGTACCAAAATGTACACACACATGTTCGTGCTGTGTGAGTTCAGATATAGCAGTAGTGGTATTAACTTGCACGCATTATGCATATATAATTCCTTGACACGTATAAACAGCAAATATACACACAGTCACACCCGGTACGGTTTGGCTTCTCTTCTGTGCCGCCCTACTAGTTAGCTATCTCGATCGATGGACCGCTAGCTAGCATGGCTGGCCGACGGTGCACTTGAGTGGTCCGGCGAAGCGCGTGAGCTGGCCGACGTAGCGTCCGTGCTTGGCCGGGATGAAGTCGAACTCATCGTTCTTGCGCTCGTTCTGCCCGCCGGACTCGTTGAAGAAGGCGCCGTTCATCATGACATCGCCCTGCGACTTCCACACCCACTCCTTGTAGTCCTTGTACGCCGTGTACTCCCTCTTGGTCACCTCCTTAGCGTTGGGATCATCGGGGGCGATGAACCGGTTGCCCTGTCTGATGATGGTAGGGTTCATGTTCCCACCAATGGCGTACATGAGCCAGTGCGTGTAGTCGTTGTTCACCACATGGAAGAAACCGAACCGGCAGCGCGGCATCCGCTGCACCAGCCCTCTCCCAAAGTGATTGAACGCCACGGTGATCTGCATCTCCTTGTCCTGCGCGTCGCCGTTGCTGGCGCCGAACAGCATCACGTGGTCGTGGCGCGTGAAGTGGCTGTTGGAGATGGTGATGGCCGTGGACCCGCTGACGACGTCGATGAGCCCGTCGGCGCACGACGACATGGACACGTGGTCGATCCACACGTTGCTGGACGAGAGCACGGACACGCCGTCACCGTCGCTGCGGCTGCGCATCCCCGTGTGCCGCTTCGAGTCCCGGATCATGCCGCCGGAGTGTGGAGCGGCGTCGTGCACGTGGAGGTTGTGGAGGATCACGTCGTGCACGCTCTGCAGCGTGATCTGCGCGCCCACCACGTGCACCTGCGCGCCGCGGCCGTCGAGGGTCTTGTTGCTGCTCACGATCAGCTCCTGCCGTAGCTTGATGATCATGTCGCGCGCGAACACGATCCACAGCGGACGGTCCTGGATCACGGCGTGCCGGAGCGTGCCTTTTCTCGGGATCAGCATCTCGTCGTCGCTCGGGTCCCTCACCACGTACAGCTTCCCGCGCGCGCCGCCGACGGTTTTGTGTCCGAACCCGCGCGCGCACTGTGCGAGACGCCGCCGGTCGTTCGCCCAGTCCGCGCGGCACCGCCAGCACCGGTCGATCGGGTTCGTCGCCACGCACGGACCCTCGTACCTCGCCAGCGCGCGACGCGTCGTGGACCGCAGCACGTCCGCGTTGAACCGGTTCATGGCCGCCACGGGGTCGCTCACGTAGGCGGCGCGGTTGCGTGACCGCGCCGCCTCCGCGCGCTCCGCCCAGTACTCCTCGTCGGACTCGGAGGTGACGTTGCTGTTATTGGATGCCTGCGCCGCGGTTGCAGCTGCGGCGAGGACGACGACGCAGAAGAGAACGGACAGCTGGGGACGGCGGCGCCGCCTTGTTACGCCCGCCGCCATCGACATTGTGTGTGTGTGTGTGTGTTGTGGACGCCGGCCGGCCGTCCGGCGCCTCACCGCTGGAAAGGGCTCAGAGATGTACGTATATATGGGGTGGAAGGTTTCTGAGCCCTCCCCGGCCGGTGAGCGTGCGGGCGGCGGCCGGCGTGCGGCACCTGGACGCAGGAGCGAGCGAGGTGACTGCGCACGGTGCGGTGTGGTGGTGGCCGGGCGCAGGTATATATAGTGCCTGCGACCGCGACCCCACGCCATGCATGGGCTTTGGCTGGACGTCGTTGCTGCTCTGTTTTGGAGCTGGAGGCGCGAGGAGGAAGGCGGGCCGCTGCCTCTGTGTTGTTTGGTGCAGTAGGCATTAAGGCGGGAAGAAACACCGTACCTAACGGCTGGCTGTCTCGGTGTCAAAAGGCCAAAGCTCTGTCGTCCCGATTGGAACGTGTCTTTGAAAAAGTTTTGAAACGAGTTTTAAAACAAGTTTTGAAACTTGGTACATCTATAATTCATCTAAGTATGTACTCGCATGCAAACACTGAGGTGCAAACTCAAACTAGAAAAATCCATACGAAAATTACCAATTTCAGGTGCACATGCACCACAAGACAAAACAGATTCTTGGATTTTGTCGTGTAGTGCAAATATGTATGGAATGTGTCACTTTTGTATGAATCTTTCTTGTTTGAGTTTGCATCTCAACCTTTGCATATGAGTACATATATGTATGCACTAAAATAATCACTAAGTCCTAGGCGGTGCCTGCTAGCTCTCTATCTCATCTGCGTAGCTTTTATGAAATTTTTCCATATCTCAACTACGTAGTTTTTTTAGATGGATTTGTATGTAGTAATAAACCTATGAATTTGGAGCTATTACTGTGCCAGCTGAGGAGCCCGGGCACCGGCCCAGGGTCACCGGGCCTTGGCTCCGCCTAATCAGAAAAGCCTCGCGTTCTGCTTGTGCTTAAAGTGGTTCCTGTGGTGATAAGGTTTCTCATCTGTCACAGACGAATTTCTGTAGCAACGCAGAGCGGCCATCGTTTTGTATTTGTTGACTGATGGAAAACCAACCTGGAGTTCGGAGTACCTTGCTAAACCCGGTCTTTCTTGCTGCCTTTGTTCTGACTTAGAGCGTCTCCCGTGCCACGGTTACACCTCATTTTGTTTTGTATGATGTCGTGAAACGACACCTCTTCAGGATCAGACACTTCTTTACGAATAAACGTCTCTTCACGAAGTGATCTCATCCGTCAAGTACAAGATCAATAGACTGGATTAGATAGTAGTTTAGTCCCAAAGGGCGTGTCCCTTCGCGACACTCCTTCGAACAGTCGTGTTCCTTCGAGACACCCCTTCATCTGTATATATATCTAAGAGATCAATGAAGATACAAAACAGTTCTTCCAATCACTTGTTCATTTGTATTTCACTTCTAACACGTTATCAGCACTTTGCTCTCGAGAATCAGAGAGAAGAAGAACCACGCGTATACATCTGTACATATCAACAGCGTCACGTACTCACGTTGTTCTTCCCTGGAGGCCAGAGAACTGGAGAAGTAGTTCGCTGAAGAAGCATCCAATAACTGCTGCTTCGCGGTGGCCTGTGTTGGTACTGTAGTACGTACTTGGGGCCAGCGGCCTCCATGGTGATCCAAGAAGCACCGTCTTCCTTGCTGGAGACATCGACGGAGAAAAGTTTCCTGGCTGTTGCTACGGGGTCGTCCGGGCCACCAGACCACGCAAGAACGAACAGAGGCGCTTATGGCTCTGTACCATCGTCGCACCAGGCTGCTCTCTCTCGGAACTCAAAGAACAGAGTAGAGAATAATAGAAGAACATTGAGATCAAATCGAGTACGACTTTGGGAAAATAATATTGTATTGAGGTATCGTTGATCTATTCTGTCCGATCTCCGTCGGACTCAACGTTGTAGAGTTCTTCGTCGTCTTCGAAATGCTTCACGCATCGGCTAGCAGCCACGCACTCGCAACCTTGGCCCGCAGCCAGCGGCAGCGACCCACCTCGCTTCTGCCTTCGGGCAGCGACTGCGGCTGGACACACGCACGCGGCCTTGGGCCCAACGGCAGTGGTCCCCTGTGCTCGCGCCTCACACAGGCGGCTGACGGTACCGCACGGTCTCGATCCGGCGGAAGCCCTCGCGCGGAAGGCCTGCTTCGCGGCGAAGAATGGTGACACTGTGGCTAGCGGCATCGGCTCCAAGGCCAGGAGGCCTCCGTTCCGTGGCCCCACGATTGTGGCCTCCCGCGTGGCCTCGTACCCGTGGCCGACGTTCTTGACCTTGTGACTAGTGGCCACGCGCGGCCTGGTGCTAGTGACTAGCGACGGCAGCCGGTTGCTCCCCACGTCGGCATCCAGGCAAGGACCAAGCGCATGCATGGAGATGGCCGAACGGCTCGATCGTCGCACTGGGGAAACCATCTGTCTCCGGGAAGATAAGTCATATATATTTTAGCCCTCCCATTGAACCTAATTTTTTTTATGCAATATATATTGCATTTATACCTCATTTAAATGCTTGTTTTAGATTTCATATCTAAATAAATTATGATGAAATTATTTACCTAGTGTAAATAGATAATTTTGAGACATAAATTCTCATAAATTGTATCATAATATTATATTGCAGTTGATTTACTATTATAATGTTTAGATATGCTTTCTGTATTTATGATTTTCTGTTTTAGTCATGGACTCTAACAGTATTAGTATAGTAGAGTTTTTACTCCTATACTTTGTTTGCTTTTAAGACCAGAAATTATCCATATCTAAACATACATAGTTTATCAATTTTGTTGTTTGGCAATAAATTTTAGTTGCAATAAAATCGAATCCTCTTAATTAATTGATAGTTAATTAAGGTTGGTTAAATTTAGCCTCATATGAGCATGATCCGAAAAACAAAATGGCAGCCAAACCATTTTTGCTAGCGAGGCTAAAATAGGAAGTTGGTTTTTACTTTGATCCTACGGGATTTTACGTAAATTATGCCACTACCTAACTATAGCACTATATGCTTAAGAATTTTAGTACAGTAGCATATTTACTTCTGTACTTTATTAACCTTATTAATTTGATAATTTTATGAATTGCATCTTAACAACGGTTGATTCTCTTAATTAAGGTTTCCTTAAGTAATGATGGATTATGCAAAATTGCTATTTCATATCTTGGATATATTTGGGATCTAACACAAGTAATGGAGTCCTAGGCAATGGCTGCGCTTAATTCATCTTGAATTATTCGACCCAGAGACCGTGCCTATGGCAGCGATTGTTCGTCCATTGCTGAGAGGTCTACATCATATTTATTTAAACTTGATGATTATCTACATTGTGTTGTCTCAAATAAGTATTTTGGTAATATCAGAATGGTACACCTTTACGGTGACTACCATCATTCATTATTAAAGACCACACAAGTAGTAGAGTCTTAGGCATTGGCTGCGGTATATTCGTATGAATATATCAGCCCAGAGACCGTGCCTATAGCAGCAATTTGTTTGCCTACTACTGCGAGATCTACTCTATGTTTCGGACATAGAGATTATGTACAATGTGTGTGTCAATATTAATAATGATTGTTTGTAAGGTACACATCTTGTGATTACCTTTAGTTGTTGGGAGGTTTACAATTTTGTTGACTACCTCCAACTATCCGAAAGAAAGAGCCAAGATATGGAATCCCCAAATTTTGCATTTGAGATTACAACATTACCATAGTGATTTTTAATTTACCTCAGATGTAAATTAATTTAATCAATGGGTTGTCTCATGTTATGGATACTGACTTCAGAGAAGTTTAAAGCACTCGCTCTAAATTGCATCACTATTCGACATAGACAATGGACATCAACGTTGTTTTATCTCATGGACTATTGTAATAATCTCATAGTCCATTGATATAATTTACTTGTTGTCAATGCATAACTATTGTGGGTATTATATCGATGTATTTGATACTCGACAATATTTATGAATTTCTATATATTAGATTGTATGGGAACCATTTCATTGTGGGAATGGTATGTGCCTAGTGGACATTTTATACCACAAACTCTATAATTAGGGAAGCAATATATTTCTAATTCTTATGGCAAGAAGAGGAAATTTTTTTGTCATCGTATGATATGATGCAATGATAGTATGGCCTATTTTGCCATTATCATTGTTCCTATGGATACCGAGTTAGCAATTGAGGATATTTATTTATGTCCTAATTAAATTCGTATCTTGCCAAATTATAGAGATATCCAAATTTGTTTTTATATGGAAACACAAAAGTACAACATTGGATATGGCATATCAGTTATGAGATAAGTCTCATTTTGGTTGTATTATGCATACAACAAACCCATACGACTTGTTGCGTATAGAAATTTTCACACTATTGATGCATTCTAGATTTGGAATCATCATCTTGATCATCATATGTATGAGTGAAAAATTATTGGCAAATATATTGGTCATTTTTTCCCCAAATGTGGATATGATAAGTGTCATAGGGAAATAGATTTTAAGACCCTCTTATCTTAAAATCATATTTGTATGTCTTGGATTTCTTGATCATGTTGAAATGAATATGAGTGTGTCCGATACAAAGATTGTATGGACAGTTCAGGTATTTCATGGTTGTTAAGATACACTTATAAGGTGATATCGAGTCTGTGAAGGATCCACACTCAACCATACATTTAGCAAATAATGGCTCTTGTGTGAGCTCATTATCCTGAACACTACTGAATTTTTGTTATAATAAAAGTTTAGTTACATATCCAGAAGGATAAATAGAATCCATTGGTATGACATCAAGATAATAGTAGGACCATTGCTAATGAATTGTATTTGTCAACTTCGTGTTGGGGTCAGACAGATTTACACACTCCTGACTTGAGATTAACTGCATATCCCCTATATGCATTTAGTACGTGGGAATCCATAAAGATTTCCTATTTGCGTAAGATTGGATTACGTTGTATACGTATCAATCTCACCACTATAGCGTACATTGATGGGTACACATAGAAAACTGGGGATCGACGTCAGATTTCAATCTCCGTCGATTGCTAAGTATCTAGAACCTCTTACGGAGGATCTATTTACGACCCGTACGCTAGTTGTATTTGATAATGAGCATTTTCAGGCATTAGAGGGAGACTTGAAGTACCATATATAATGCCAGGAAGATATTTGAAATGCCTCAGGCATTTCAAGCTCAGGATCACGTACTAAATAAACTGCATTTGAGTTAAAAGAATTGTTGATTTGCATAATATTGCAAATAAACTGCCATATGCATTTACTGATCACTAGGGTGTCTTTAAATTTGTTAATCTGTTGCAAGTATGTGCCATAAAGAGTGGAGGTACCAAGTAAAACCACTCAACTCCCAATTGTAAATAAGAGGAGAAATATGACCATAAAGCAGGATTATTCACGCTAGCTATTGAAGGTTTCCTTCTAAAGAAAGTAAATGCAGGTCAACCTATGGTTGGCGACACCTTGCGGGTAAAATTGGTTATTACCCAGTGGATAAATTTCATCCACAAACTCTAGCTCAGAGGTGCACCTAAATACTAATGCTGGGATATCGGAAAGCCCTGACTCTCGGTTTAGGAAGTCACGATGAGTCATTCAGGGTACTTTAAGTCTTGATAGACCAGAGAATTATATGACAGAAAGGCTACATGTGCCGGCACATTCTTCTCTGAATAAATTGTATACAACATTTCAAGTTATCCAGCAAATAAGACCATGGCAGAGTGATTTTCTCACTCTTACTGAAACTTGTTGAGTTGTTGTAGTACATACAGAGAAAGTCTTGTTCACCAAAAGGAAGGTGTTTTGGGTTGTAATGCCAACACCTCATTGTATCTTTTACTAAGGGATACAAAAGTGTTTTCATTTAAGGATGGATTGAGAACATTATGGTGGTGAGGTTAAAGCAAGACTAGTAGCATAAGGGGTTTACGCAAAGCCCAAGCATTGATTATCAATGCAAATGATTCTCCATAGTAAGTATTGTAAATTTCTGATACTATATTATAATTGGCAGTACAAAGGCATCTATCTTTACAGTTGATAGTTGATAGATGTAGTGATTGTATATATTTATATGGTCACTTTATTTGGTTATTGTGAAGCTTCTGGGAAGGAGTTCACATACCTAAAACTCATACATAAAATCGCAACACATATTGTGTATTGCTTTAGTCAATATATGGCTTAAAGCAGTTAAGTAAAATTTGGTACAATAGACTTTGTGTGTATTCCTTAAAGTAAAGGGATACAATATTGATTACATGTGGGTGTTTATTTTGAAGTCCTTGATTGGATTTCATAGTACTATATGATGGTCAATAATTTTGACATTATTGGTAATAAACACATATTAATAGCACATAGCAATTTGAAGATGGAGTTTGAGATTGAAGATACGGACTAAACCAAAATTTCATTTTGTGTTTATAATCCAAGCATCTTCCCTCAAGTTTTTGTAGAAAAGCTATTTATATCCATATCATATTGACTGATTCAATATGAAGGTATCCTATGGTTGTTCTACCTCATAATAGAGAAAGATTGTTTTATGTCATAGTGATTGAGATGAGATACTAGGACATGTGGTCCATTATCTCATATTGACGCACTAATATATCTTGCAAAAGTTCCAAGTTGGATATTATTTTGCAATGATTTGTTATTTAGTAGTAGCGCGACATACTACCAATTGTTGGTAGATTGAAGTTAAGAATATCTTTTGATATCTTAATATCATAAGTAATTTTGGTGTGTTATTTTAAAAGAACTCGTGATCTGATTGGATATAATAATTCTAGTTACATATAAGATCCCCAAATACTAGATCATTAAAAGGCTTTACATTAATATGGAAAGATCGCTTTATGGTAGTCTTTAAATAGACATCTGGAGTCATTTCCACTAATCATTCTGATATTGTATTTACAAGGCTTTCACATGAATATGTATAGCTTGATAGAATGATATATCACATACTGAAGTTATGTGGTGTTGATTCTATTGAATCAACAATCATTATCTATAAAGGTAATGCAACTTGTGTTGTCTAGATGGAGACACGTTATACTTAATACAATATTATTGTATTAAAAAAGTTCTATTCCATTTGTAATATAGCATATGAACATTTGCAAACTAAGTATTGTGATAATCTTATAGAGATATTCACAAAGTCTACCATACTCCACATTTCATATGTGTTGAGTGCATTGGTATGAAAATACTTTGAGATTTGCAAATAGCAGGGGAGAGTCTCTCTGATTAATAACTTGTTACATACATCATATTGTACTCTTTTCTTTATATAAGTTTTCCTTGTGGTTTTTTATATAAAGTTTTTAATGAGGCAATATCAACATAACGTTATGTCATATCGTCCAATTTTCCCCAAAGGGGTTTTTGACGGATGATATATGAATATAAGATGCATTGTACCTTGAGACACCTACGATTAACTTTGAGGATAATTCGGCATTCGTTGCTCAGGTTATATTAAGAGTAATATGACTAAGCATATTATTCCAAAGCTATTCTACCCCATGAGCTCCAAAAGAATGGATAAATTGAAATCTTGCAAACTAAGTCTTATTATAAGTTAGTAGATTTATTCACAAAATCTCTACCATACTCCACATTCCATAAATGTGTTGAGTGCATTGGTATGAGAAGACTTAGAGACTTACAAGAATCAGGGAGAGAATCTCTCTAAATATAACCTACTCCAATTTTATATTATACTCTTTTTCCTTTATATGAGTTTTACTCTTTGGAGTTTTCTCACATAAGGTTTTAATGAGGTAATTGTAACACATAGTAAATGTCATATTATCTATTTTTTCTCATTGAAGTTTTTTGAAGATAATATCTATAACATATTGATCTTTGATCAAATTGTTTTTAGACTATGTCTTTAGGAATCCCTAAAGGGTCTATTAACATCCAGATTTTATATATCATGGAGTTTCTCCTTACTTTTCCCACTGGGTTTTAAGGAGTTTTGCGTGGTATATTAGTACCTTTGGTTTTTCCCACAGGGTTTTCCAAAGCTTAAAGATTATAACTATTGAATAAGAAATATATTCCTTAGATTTTTGTCATAGGGTTTTTCGAGAAATTTTAGCTTACAGCTGCATTGATCTCAAGAAAGATTCGATCAAGGGGGAGTGTTGTGAAACGACACCTCTTCACGATCAGACACCTCTTTACGAATAGACGTCTCTTCACGAAGTGATCTCATCCGTCAAGTACAAGATCAATAGACATGATTAGATAGTAGTTTAGTCCCAAAGGGCGTGTCCTTTGGGAACAGTCGTGTCCCTTCGCGACACTCCTTCGAACAGTCGTGTCCCTTCGAGACACCCCTTCATCTATATATATATATATATATATATATATATATATATATAAGAGATCAATGAATATACAAAACAGTTCTTCCAATCACTTGTTCATTTGCATTTCACTTCTAACATATAATTTGAGCCAAAGCAGTGGATCATACACCTCAATCGGTCACTGAAATAGTGTGGTCTATGTGTAAAATGAAGTGAGTTGAATAAATAACTCATCTTTTTTGTTTTTGTTTTTGTTTTTGGAGACTGCCGTGTGATCGAGCCTGGTCAGTGGTTGGACTTGTCATCGTGAAATGAACGTTGCGTTCTTCCCCTCGTTTGGCTGAATATACGTACACGAAATGAAATGGATAGAGATGTATAACAGTTAAACCAAAAAGTTGAGGAACATATAATAAATAAAATAAAAACAAAACAAACGAAAAAAAACACATAATAAAAAAATACGAATGCACCAGCCGGGAATCGAACCCGGGTCTGTACCGTGGCAGGGTACTATTCTACCACTAGACCACTGGTGCTGTTGTGTTCTTTTTCGGATTGATAAATTTGAACACTAAAAATACGTCAGAAGAGGATCCTGCTTCCTCTCGGCCCACCACCACCAGTCCTCGCCGTCGCCGCCCAAGCCCAACTAGTTGGCCCGAATCCCCGAACGAACTAGTCAAACCCAAGCGTCCAGTGTGGCCTCGCTCCACAGCCCCCCAACCTCCCTCTCCCCGTGGGCGGCGTCCTCCCGCGCCCATGGCGATCTCGCGCCTCCAGCCCGTCGTCATCCTCCTCGTGCTCCGCGCCTTCGCATCGCTTCCCACGCAGGTCGCCGCGAGAGGCGGCAGCCACGATCCGTCAGGTCTCTCCCTTCTCTTCCCCTCTGTGATGTCTGGGTTGGATATGCATTGCAATGGGGGCGATGATGCCGTAACCGTTCCCCATCCGTGTGAAGCGGTGGGTTCCGTGTCCCACTCGGGAGCCTCGGGCACTGCGGATCCGGCACCTCGTTTCGTTTTGGTTTGGGTTTATAGGATATTTTTTTGATGGAATTGTCCGGTGCTTGGGATTCAATACAAGTCGTTTTGGTACAACAATCGTTGATTGGGGATGAATGGCGTCGGTGCACGCACAGTGATGCCGGGGATGAGCTAGAATTCTCTTTTTTTTAAGATCGGGACGAGCTAGAATTATAAAGATTTCATTCATACTATTCAATACGTGATGTGTGTGTTGACTTTGAAGAATGAAGACTGGCCTATCATGTATTTAGCTTATTATTAAAACCATGGCATTACCTTTTTGTAGTTGGCTTGATTACCACTATGCTGGAGTTTGTAGTGGCTTATTTTGTCCACGCTGCATCCAAAACAGATTCAGACCCATGCCCTTCTCCGATCTGATCAAGTTATTCTTATCTTGAGTTCTTGACTAACCTCAGCATCTATCTGTTTGATTATTTTGTCTGTCCACCTTGTGCAGATGATGGAGCTCATGACTCATTTTCACGTCAACTTCTTGAAGATAAGCCGCCTCAGATCACGTATGTTTGAAATTAGAACTTTTACTGGTTTTTCATCATATATAAAAACAAAAAAAATGTGTTTCAGTCTGATGACATTATTGGTTCACTCTGCTGTGTGATTTTAAAATACATTTAGAGAAGAAATGGTCCGTGGATATATGAGCAATGCTGAGCTTGAGGCTGCTGTACATGCCTTTGGAAGTCGTTGTTCTAATATCTCCAGGGTGTACAGGTACATGATGTATAATGTTTTACTTCTTTGTGATCATTGCATTTGGAGCTTCTAAATAAACTTTTAAGATCATCAGTTTCTAAAGGCATGTAAGTGGCAGCATCATTGGTGGGTAGTCATATATGGTATATTGTAGAAGTCATAATCGTTATATCAATAATGAGATAATCAACAATGCATATGCAGTCATGTTGATAGGTAACAGCAAATGGCTAAAATGGAACATGTAGCTTTGAAAAGAAAAACAATCATGAAATGCTAACTTATAAACATAATTGTATTCATATGATTCATGTATAGTTTTGTTTTACTTCAGATTGTTGAATTGTTCCATGTTCATTGACCATGATTAGCCCTTTTTAAGCATTTCGTAAGTAACAGAATAATTTGGTTTCAATCTCTTTATTAGTTTATTCTGTTTGTTTGTTATGCAACTTTGATATTGTCCTTGATTATCACAGTTTTTAAGTGCATTACTTCTTTCTTCCTTTATTTTCTGCCCTCCAGTATTCTCATATGTTCACACTTCACTTACCTTTCGTTTTCTTCTCTTTTGAGGGATAACACAAACCTGTTATCAGCATTGGAAAGAGTGTGAATCATTTTCCATTGGTATGCAACTTAAATGGCTGTACATTTTTGTATGTTTTTCTTAGTGTCAAATTTTCATACTGGGGAACACTTCCGATTGTTCTTGTAGTGGGTGATTGAAATATCAGACAAGCCCAGGCAAAGAGAAGCTGAACCAGCATTCAAGGTTTGTGGTACCATTTTATTTAACGCTATTGAGTCGAGCTTTCCTTTTTCGTAATTTGGAGAATGGAAATAAACTCCTTGTTGGAGATTTCCTGTGATGATCATCTCATTACTTCAATTTCTTGAATTCGACTTCCATGATGCCATACCCTTTCTTTCCTTTTTCACTTTTGTTAATTCATTGGGGACTAACTCTTTTCCCCACATCTTGATCACAGAAATGTTACCTATGTAGTAGTCTAACACTTAACACATTTTTCAGAGTGGCAAACATGCAATCAAGTAATGCCATATTGACAATTACTAAACTGAATTCCTGTACTAGATCCATGCTTAAACACATGCTTTTCCTGCAACAAAGTGCATTGACAATTATTCTGCTGACTTGCTCTGTTTCTGGAGTTAATAACCTCCTATGTTCTTATTCAACTGAAATCGATGATGAATTCTCTAGGTTGTTTATCCTAATCTCAGTATTCAAGATATCAAGAATTTATATGTGATTTATTTTATGTTACACATGCAGTTCATTGGAAATGTTCATGGCGACGAGCCTGTTGGAAGAGAGGTCCTTATGCATCTTGCAAATTGGCTGTGTGATAACTATCTGAAGGATTCACTGGTAGGCAACATTCCTCTGTTGTTACTTGCTCTTTGGTCACCCTGCAGTTTACCAATAGTGAACCTCTTGCAATTTTTAGCTTTGTGATAACTACTTTCAGTATTTTTTGAGGAGTTGTTCTGATGATATTATAATTTTGGTACAAATACAATAACACATGAAAGCTATTCAAAATATGAAATATGAGATGAAATTCTAAAGGATGCTGTTTTTACTTAGTTTACAATATATTGTTCAACATTAAGATCTGGTGTTCCATGTAACTATGATGTAGAGCAGAACACATTTTCATTAATCTGTGAAAATGGTTAACTGTATATGGAAATGTCAGCAGTTGAATTAATTTCTGTAGGCAACTCTCATTGTTGAGAACATGCACCTTCATATACTTCCGACGATGAACCCTGATGGATTTGCTCTTAGATGGCGTGGTAATGCAAACAATATTGATCTCAACAGGGATTTTCCTGACCAAGTGAGTACTTTATATGTTGCACCTCTTTTCCTTATGGAAGCTTCTACTTCCCTTTTTGTACTTTTTTTTCTTTTAGCCATTCAATTGACACTAGCTGAAATTGACAGTTCTTCTCCGTTAACAACGATATTGACTACAGACAGCCTGAAACTAGAGCCATTATGAATTGGGTAAAGCAAGAACACTTCACGGCTTCTGCTAGCTTGCATGGGGTAACTATTCTCACGTACTGTAGTTATAATATCACTTTTCTTGTTGAAATGAGGTCCCATAGTTTTCTCTTGTTTGATTTGATTTTTCAGGGGGCTCTTGTTGCCAACTATCCATGGGATGGAACTAGAGACACAAGGTGTTTTCTTCTTCTACTTAATTACTTACATTCATTTTTCAAGTATCTCAATTAATAGTGTTGCTCTCTAAAACTTTTAAAGATGTAGAAAGTCTGACAAGCTTTTCATGAAGTATTGCCCAAAACTTGTGGTTGCATATGCACAATCGATTTTTGTGTTTGCCTTCTTTTAATTCTTTTCCTAATTCCTATCTCCCCATGGTGCTAATGGTTATTTGAAGTTTTGATTGCAAGTAGGTGCCTTAATCTGTTCATTTTTATTCTTTGTATGAAAATAGTCCGATTTACTATCACTTCATCCTCTTGACACCTAATGAACTCATTTTGCTCTGCCAAACTATTTAAACTGGGGCAGTTCACCCCCTAATGAAAAGATTATATTTGCTTCTCCCTGTTGAAATACTGATATACTTTTGTATCATAAGGTATGTTGGCATCTATTGATTTGCAAATTAGGTGGTGGCTTTTTTCCACCACGGTAACACTGAGTTTCATTACGACATCAACGAAATTACAATGTTCAAGTTTCGTTAGGTGGGATCTGTTTGACTTATTTAAAGATTTTGGGAATTTGCTGATTGTCGCCACTGATTTTTAGGGCCAAATGTGACTTCCTTGTTTTCACATTGTAACATTCTCAACAAACATTTGACTTCTTACAGCAAACACTACTACGGATGTCCTGATGATAAGACGTTTAGGCACATGGCATCTGTGTATAGTCGGTCCCACTACAACATGTCTTTGAGCAAAGAATTTGAAGGAGGGATAACAAATGGAGCTTTCTGGTAAACAAACAATAGCAATTTCATACTGCATATTAGATTTTCTTTATCTAGGTAGTGTATGTATGGGCTTTGAATCAAACAACATCATTGCTTGTGGTTCAGGTATCCAATATATGGTGGTATGCAGGACTGGAACTATATACATGGAGGCTGCTTTGAGTTAACTCTGGAGATTAGTGACACAAAGTGGCCAAAAGCAGATGAGGTACCTTTGCATCTAGTTAGGTTCCACTTCTACTGTTGCCGACCCAGACCATTTGATAATTATTTTTCTGTTCTGTTGTTTATCCTATCATTTTGGTACAGCTTCTTGTCATCTGGGAACACAATAAGATGAGTATGCTCAATCTTCTTGCAAGCCTAATCAAGGTAACGTGTTTCCACAGTAGTCTCTTTATGCATTGCAAAGGGTGATTTTTGCACTAATTGAAATGAAATGGTGTTGGAATAGTGAATTGAGGCACATGGTTTCTGATGTTTAGACCAGGGTTTGGATCATAAACTGGTAATTGGTTCATAGTAATGTTTGTAGCATCCAGTTATTTCCTATAACTAAAAATGCAGGGCAACAAATTTTTTTTTCGATCAATGGCAACCAAATTTTTAGAAAGCAAGCTGGTTCAGGGTACCCCATTGTGGCTAAGTTGCTTTAGTTCTGAACATGCCCAGCCAATTTTTCTTAGAGTTTCTCATTGCATTCACTGTCACAGCAATGGCATGAGCACTAGGAAGCTTATCCTGCTTTCCTTTTTCAACAAACCTTTCACTGTTCGTGATGGGTTCTTCGAATTGGGATGATGTTTTCGCCACTGCTGTCTCTAGTTCTGATCAGTATGTTTTTGAGGTTCTATACCCCAAAGAGCTTCTCACCATGTCTCTTTAGCCAGGATTTTGTGGGATGTGTTTCTTCTTATTTGGTAAGAACAGAGTTTATCAAGTAATATTGCAGTTATTCCAATTGCATTACAAGATTTCCTTATCATTGTCTTTAAACGAAAAAAGGGAATTCTATTTCGACTGGAGGAATTCTGTTGAGTCGTGACTTGTGACTCTCCAAAGGTTACTTAGGTAGGTTTGATGTTATTGTGATATGTGTGATCATTCTTAAGTGTGCACCCTGGTGCCACAACCCATTCTTAGTCCCACAAATTTACCCTTTATGCCCTGTATTAATTGGAGAAACCTTGTGGTTTCCCTGTCTGTTTCTGGGAGTTTACCCTTTTTTGTTCTATCTGCAAGAGTTACCAGAATGTATCTGGCTGTCCCATCATATTGACTCTAATTTTAGTCAGGAGTTCATGGAAGGGTATTTGCAGCAGATACTGGCAGGCCTATACCTGGCTCAGTGATGATAAAGGGCATTGATTCCAAGGTTAGTTTATTTTAGCTGCATTAATTATGATGAATATAGATTGTTGATGAGTTTTCAGACTTACATAACCTTTTTTTTTTTTGCTATAGGTAAGCGTGAGCAGTGCTTTCGGAGATTACCATCGAATTGTTGTTCCTGGTGAAACATATGAAGGTAAATTCTTTTCATTAGTTTATCATCCCATATACTACAGCACAACATTTATGATTCTTTTCATTAGTTTATCATCCCATATGCAACACAAAATGAAGGTAAATCCTTTTTTTGGTAGTAAGACCAAGTTGACCACCCATTAGATAGACAGCTGAAATCAATAGCCTGAAATGCATACCATTGCTACTGTACTGCCCCTCTATAAAATCAGTGACATTTCTGTCCATCATTTTTTTGATGAAATTTCTGTCCATCATTCGTGTCAGTTGTGGCATCAATGGAAGGCTTCCGACAAAAATCTACACGCATCATGCTGGAGCAGGAAGCGGTCAACCTGGATTTCATCTTGGACCCGGACAGAACTTATGGACAGATGAAACTGCCCCGTAACGACTCGGGCTGCCACTGCGACAATGCCAAGCTGTTCCATGTTCAAGAAGCTCACCTCTGGTTGTATCTTCTTATGGTATCCGTTATCCTGACCCTCTATTTAGTCTTCAAGAGAAAAACTGCGTCAAGGTTGGCATCAAGGTTGCTGACATATAGATATTCATCACCCAGACGGCCTGTTGCTGTATAGGAGGAATTTTGTGCCCTAGGACAGTTTTGTAACTTACTCCATATAGGTTCTCACCAAAACAGTCAATTGTTGTATAAGTTGAAGGATGGGCAATGTACCATGGAAATGGAAGTTTTGCATCGATGGAAAATATCACAATCTCAAGGTATATTGTGTGGTGCAGATGAGTTAGGATGTTATTGTTGTTATTATTTTTTTGGGGGGGGGGGGGGGAGGGGGGGATAGAGCGTTGTGGTGTGACGACGCTCTACCTTCTAGTAAGCTGCTATTTCATTATTGGCCATTGTTGATCATCAGCGAAAGTACAGCTAGCAGGTACTAGTTCCTATCTGCTGGCAACAAAATGCGGTATCATGAGCAACAAGAAACACACGTCAGTTCCCACTTTGCAAAGCACCTATAGGAGTTACCAAGTCAAAACATGCTTATGCGTAACATGATGGCAACTGCAGAAGCAATATGTTGGGTTGGTGTAATTGCTTTACATTATTGTACAACATACTACTGACTTTAATGGGCTGCTAACATGAAAAAAAATGCTGGTCTCCGATTTGGTCCTCGAGGATCTGCATAACTTTTCTGCTGGGGTGGGTCGAGTGGCATGTTACTGGCATAAGTATTTGACTTTGTCCCGTCCCCCCCTCTCCTATTGAAAATTAACATCGCTTTGTTGGTCCTTCGTGGGATCTGCAAAGCTTGTGTAGCATATAGTAGCATGGATGGACTTGGAGCCACATTCATTCTTTAATCCAAGAAAAGGAAGCCTCTAGCAAATAACATCATACAAAGAGAAATATATGTAGAAGTGAATCAGGAGGCGTCGAGTTTTCATGGCATGGAGAGATATATTTATCGGTTACATACGTACTAAATCTAGGAAAATGCAGCCACCAACAAACACTAATAAAATGGTGGACTTCTCCTAGTGTTTTTAAGTAGTAAGAAAGCACTAGCACTAGTCATAGCATACATAATTCTCACTAGGAGACATTTACTAAGGAAAAATTATATTAGTTTTTTTGAACGAAAAAATTATATTAAATTTTGAATTTCAAAACACTAACAATTGATATTAGGTTGTGAAAATACAAAGAGAAATGTATCTACAACTGAAACAGGAAACATCAAGTCTTGATGGTTTGCCTGAAGAGATATTTTGCCTGAAGAGATATTTTGCGTAGAGTACCACGGGCCGGCGATGCAATGCCATCTCACTATCGCAGCCTCCTTTTCTCATATATATTCTCCAGTTTTTTTTTTTTTTTGAGAGAGAGAGATTCCCCAGCTGGTCATCATGTAGCTGGAGGACACGAAGGAGATCAGTTCTCCCCGGCAATAGAAGAGACCCGGCCGGGGCCTCCTAGCTTCAATGGTCACGAGTCACGACACTAGTACTACTACTACAAGTCGATCAGTCCCACAGCATCAATTTGTTCTCGCTCGCAAGGGAAAAAAAAAGGGCGCACAGATAAATAAAAAGTTGGCAACGACGACGATACCGACGACCCTGCAGCGCATGCAGAGAATGATGAAAACAAAAAAATATCTGCAGTTGGATCATATCTGGATGATGAAGCAGAGCAACATGCGATCTCTGCTGAGCTGCTGGCCGTGCATGGCATGCACTGTTGCCGTCGATGTAGGCACGTATATGCACGCACCATGGTCATGTACGTGGACTTGGACATCAGTGCCTCCAGCAAATAGCTAGCTAGAACGGCTACTAGCTAGCTATATGGGTCGTCCAGCCATGCATGCATATCCTGCAGGGCATGCAGAGTCATCCATTACTAGCAACACAGCACATTCAGAAACGACCTGCATTATATTATCAGGGCAGGGCAGGGCTGGATCATATCGATAGATGTCAATCTCTAGGCAAGTGGTTTACCCACTGAGGAGGCAGCGACACGTCACAAAAGTGCTGCTTGGGCCACATGCATACGAGGATCAGTCAACCAGGTGGTAATCGTAAGTCGTAACAGAGCATGCAGCACTAGCAGTGGATCCCATCCATCGAGAGTGTTGTTGTCACGCGCATGCGCTAATAAACAATACTGCTGCTCTCACACACACGCACAAAATATTTGTTTAGTTCCAACTAAAATTTGATTTATTTTAGATTTCAATGATGAGGATTGTGAGGATGACACAAAATCCAAAATTTAAAATAGGGAATGAATCACTTTTTGCTAAATTTTTTAAATGATGTTTAGTTCCATTTTGTAAAATGAAGAGTCAAAATCCAAAATATTTTGGATTCCATAATAACCTAACAGAGGTTAGAAGTCAAAATGGACCATTCTTCCTCTTTTATATATAACATAAAGGCGATGGATCGAGTGGGCGACGGACGGAGAACGAGCTAGTTTAACATTGCTCAATAATGCTAGTTAGTTTATTTTGGACGTAGCAGCAGAGGTCATGGTCAGCATGGAGTGGATCTGGGAGTGACGACTGAACGGCGAGACCACCAAGAAGCGCGCGGCATGCAAAGGGCAAAGGGCAAAAGCAAAGGCAAAGTGACGACGTACGAAACGGACGGGAAAGACGAGACGTCAATCGGAGGGAGGTGCATGATGCATGATGCGATGTCGGAGCAAGCAAGCTAGTGCGGCGGATTATGCCGGGAATATCCGCTCGCTAGCTCTCGCTGGAGCGGCGCGCGGCGGCGGGCTTAGCTTAGCTTGCGTTGGACTCGATCGCTCTCGACGGACGGATCATCGGATCAGATAGGCTGCCTAGCTGTCTGGCCGATCGAGGAAGAAAAGGAAGCAGAAGGGGCACGTACAGGAGCTAGCTACAGTAGGTAGAGATGATCGAGCGCCGCCGCGGCACGGCACGTACTGATGGCGTTATATATATATATATATATATATATATATATATATATATATATAACGCCATTGATGACGACGGTGCTGCAGCAGGCCGGGTGCACGGATATGGCGATATATATATGGAGCCACACCGACCGGCATGCATCAAATGCACCTCTCGCGCGCGCATGCACACGACGCCGCCTGCCTTTGTCGACACGTAACGTACGCCGTTTAATTCAGTTTTTCAGCATCCAACATATGCATGCCTAGCGTAGCTGCTTGCCTGCTGACTTTGGTAGGAGTATACGTACGTACGTACGTACGTGTGCGATGTAATGTAACCAACAAGCGATCGAGTATCTGATGACGACGGGCGGCATTGCTTGTCCGTCCATTCAGTCCAGTCCAGCTATCTAGCTGCATGCTTTGGTAGTGTTTGGTCCATATGCACGTACGTACGTACGTACGTACTTTACACTCCATCAGATTTCAGATCTCTCTCGGTGTGCAGTACTGTCGTACGTCGATCGGGGCAGTTATATTGTTGGAGATATATACGTATGCTTCCGGCCGGGGTTTAATTTGCACTACTGCGTTATACGTATCCAGAGTACGTCCAGACCCGGCCAGCGTGTAATAATACGTTTACAGCCTGGATGCATATATATGGACCACATGCATGGCTGCTGCTATATACCTGCGCTGACGATGCTCTACTACTAGCTAGCTACTTTGGCCATGCATACATACATGCATGATCGTGGAGAATCCTAGCTGGTACAAAATCGACATCTTGTATCGTGGAGAGAGCACGCATGCATTTCATACTATTATTGGCCGGGTCGTTAGCGCACGGTTCTTTTTTTTTCTTTTTGGGCCGATGTCGTCGTTTGCACCGTTGTTTGATGCACCATTTGGTCTAGCTAGGAGTACGTGCATGCATGTACGTGGATCACAGTCACATGGCCACGTTCCACGTTCAGGAAACGTGATACAATTTCGTTCCTGTACCAACCAAAATTAACGTTATATGTGCGCGTTCTATGTTCCGTGATTCACGATCCGAGAACTTTTATGGCTGTGGCGTGGATCCAGCTAGCTAGCTAGCTAGCGCATGCATGCTACGCGCGCCCGGTTTAGTGAATTTGCTAGACGTACTGTTGTACGTCGTCTACTACTATTGGTCTTTGCGCCCGGCCAGGGGAAAGGAAAGCACGCTCGCACGCACGCAGCGAGCAACGCGCAGTAGCTTTCCTTACGTCGTACGTCCGTCTCGGCGAGCGTCCTGAATTATTCATTAATTCCTTGCTCTGGGTCATATATACGCGCTACCTGCCTGCCTTTGACTCTCTTTTTTTTTTTAAAAAAAATGGAACAGAAGAATCCACTCGACCGACCCGTCCCCGGTCCCCGTCTCCGGCCGAAAAGGAAAAGGGTAGTAGTGCAGTGGAAGAGGATCGGAAGGCGATCAAAGCACAGACACACGCGCGCACTGACGACGCGGCAACGGCGTGGAGCTGTACGTGCTTCTGCCTAGCCGCGATCGACGTACGTGCCCCGCTCGTGAAAATTTTGCATTTTGGTCCTACAAACAGCACCCTGGCGAAACTATTCCTAAAAATAGACCATCTACTCAGCGCATTAGAACAGTACACCGAGGTATACGACTCGGCACGCTGTCCTCTCACGCCGAAGTCCTGCCACGTCATCGGCGCCATCGGGCTGATGTGCCCGCGTGGCTTGCGGGCCCCACGACCTCGGCGTGCCACCAGTTAACGCCGAGCCCCACACCTCGGCGTGACCCGACTCAACGCCGAGGTCTGGGACAGATAAGGCCCGCGCGGGCCGCCTCTCTTCTTCCTCCCTCCCTATTCTATCTCACCTCTCTCCCTTGCGTGAGTCGGGCCACGCCGGCGTGAGGAGTCCGCCGCGACGCCGGCCGCCGTCTGCACCTGCCCGCCCTCCGCCCTCTCCCCCCGTCGTCTTCCTCGCCGTCCGGCCCCGCCCGCCCGCCCCCGCAGTCTTCTTCGCTGTCCCTGTTCATCCCGGCCTCCAAGAACCCTAGCTCCTAGTTTGGAGGCTAGGAGGCTGGATCTCCCCCTGTTGGCGACGTCCCAAGGTACTCCTCCTTCCCCTCTTAGTTTCTGTCCGGCTTGAATTACCTGCATTGGTTGTTTAGCTGTACAACCTTAGGTTATGTATTCTAGTATGTAGTACTCCGTATATTACTACTTGTCTCATTTTAGTTGGTATTAGGTTAGTATTACCACTTTACCTCTACCGGATACTACTCATGTTGATTATTAATTTGTATTAGTTGTTGACATATAAGTTAATTGTGAGGAAATGAATTAATGAATAGTGATTTTTATGAATTATATTATGACTACATTTGTTGTATCATGGTTGTAGATGGATAAATTAGTGAGGTTGCATCATGGTGGCCGTGTTGTTAGGACAAAAGATGACAATGTTGAATTTGAGGATATATTTGAGGTTGTGTTGACATTTTCAGAGTCACCCTCTTTGACCCAATTAGTGGACCGAATGAAAGTAAAGTTAGGGTGGTCGGAAGTAGACTCGAATTTTCAGTTTGATGGGGTCGCAGATGTTGGTTCGTCTAATGGTCCACGCATCAAGAGATTGGTAAGAATTTCTAACGAGTCGGAATGGAATGATTACAAGGAAATTGTGTTGTCCTCAGAAGTGCGATCTTTGGATTTGGTGGTGACTAAGGAGTACGGAATAGGATTTGAAGGATGTCCATCGACGAACGATCACATAGACAATGTTCCTTTGGTAGAAGAAGAACTAGTTATGACACAACCAACCTATGGCGGTATTGAAGGGACATGATACGTGGAAGGAGATGAAGATTTTTATGAGTACGATAATAACGCTGGAGGCGTTGGTGAAGGCACTCATAATACTGATGATGATGGTGGTGATTATGATGACGATGATGAGTCTTATGGAGTTGGTGAGGGTGAACAAGGTTTGGACGACGTTAGTGGAGATGACTCAATTGATGATGATGTTAGTGAAGAAGCTGATTTAAGTGGCAAAGATGACTTTGGCGATGCTAGGGTTACGAACAGATTTAACCTGAATGTAGCAGGAGACGAGGAAACTTTTGAAGAGGAAAGAGCTCAAGACTCTGACGACGACCGCTGTTGACGGTAATTACCAGCTATTTTGTCACCATCAAAATACCTTCAACATCCTCATATTCAAAGGAAAACAAGAATAACATGAACATAATCTACCCAATAACTTGGTTCCACATGTATATGTCCTCTATTTGAATGTAGGCACAAAACGTCATAATTCAGGGCTCAACATGACATATTTCCAAGTATGGTAAATGTGCAAAATACATACACCATCATGATGGGCATTACCTCTAGAGGCTACCTACAAAAGATGAGCTCATTTGGCCACAAAAGTGGTTCGGCCGATCCAATACTATCTTGGAAAAATACCAAACCACTGCCCAGGTGCCAATGACATGTGGGCCATGCTCCACACGAAATATGGAGGCCAAAGGCCACAACTCATGTTCTGCCGATCGTGGATATGGGCCAATAGGCCACCCACAGGCCTCCCTGACCTGTGGGGACAACTTCTAGAAGAAATGGGCAGGGCCCACCTCTAGGGGGTGGTCGGCCGAACCTGGTTAGGTGCCCAAAAGGTGCACCGACCTCCCCACCGACTCCCTGCATGCCTCCATGCATCCACTTGATCTCCCCCGTTGATATAAGTCGGTTATAATGACGGTTTGATCCTACAGTGGCTGATGGAGGTGGCGTGGATCGCTGACGTGGCACCGGAGTAGCCCCTACTCCACCTCTAGCTATAAATAGACCCCTAGGCCCTCACTCTCTCTTCATGCCTCATTGGAGAAACACTACTCCTTAGTCTCTTAGCGGAGCTCTCTAGTAGTGCTATGCTAGTTGGAGGAGAGTGAGGAAGGTCTTCTGGAGAAAGCCCCGGGCCTGTCGGGAATCTTCTCCGGAGTTCTTCCTTGGTCGGAGGTGGTTTGAGTGTGGCCGGGTTCCATACTGTGTGCATGTTAGTCAACACGAAGAAAACGCCGAGGATTGGTAGCGAATTATTGGGAATCAGTCCTACACTTGTCCTATCATACCTTCTTCGTGTATATGACTAACTCAATTCTTAGGAAATCGCGAATTAGATCATTTGTTCTTACCTCAACAAGAGAAGCACGAGCCCCCTCCTTTTCTTCTTGTTCCCAATTCACTACTAAACAAGTTCGAACGAATTGACTATTCGTGTGATAAATTCTTTGAAGGCAAGCTTGTCACTTGTTTACAATTGAACTAAAGTTTGAATAGCCAACTTCTACATCATTAATAACCAGACAGTTCAAAAGAACGAACCAAGACTATACTACTAAGCTTAGAAATAATGTTTCGGTTCATTTGATACAACAGTCTTTCCCTAGTCGGAATAGTCAGAAACGTAATCACTAATCACTTCATTGCCGGAGGACCATTCCTTGACAACGGGCAAATTCGACTTCTGTGCAGATAATGTACTCCGCGCAACTCCGCATCCGCTACAGCAGCTGCTTGACAATAAAAGTCATCATCAAAGTCGCCATATTTATTTTTGTAGTACTCCACCTCCGCTTATTCTGCAACTTGAGTAAATAAATCATCATCCAACTCATCATCCACTTCATTCTCGGCACGACCACCTTCCTCTGCTTCGTCTTTCTCCTTCCTTTCCCACGATCCACCTCATCAACAACCGACACTTGATTCCCTCTAGAGCAATCACCTCTCTCTGGTACCTAAAAGGATCAAGATGCCCAAGAGGGGGGGGTTGAATTGGGCTTGATTTTAAATTTCTAAAGCAAATATGAAAACCTATCAAATTCCGATCACCCCCTAGTGCCTACGATCCGTGTATCCTAGCTAGAAAGCGGTAGCAGTTCATGGGAATTAAAAACAACCTAAGCAATTCTAGTAGGTAATATAAAAACAAGACGGAAAGTAATGCGGAAATGTAAAGAGCTAGGGAAAAGAAATTCTCAGTGACGCAACGATTTTTTCCTGAGGTATCAAGGTGTCGACACCCCCCTAGTCCTCGTTGGAGCACCTCGCAAGGTATCGCTCCCCCTCTACCCGCGCAAGGGTAGAGTGCTCTCTACGGGCTGATTCTTCGCCACTCCGGCTCGGTGAATCGCTCACAACCGATCACAGAAGCTTGGAGAAGAGCCGCCAACAATCTCTTGGCGATCACTTCCTCCGAACACCACCAAACCGTCTAGGTGCCGTCGAACACCAAGAGTAACAAGCACAAGACCTTCACTTGACCAACTCAAGGCTAGGAAGGTGGATGGATGCACACAAGTCACTCCTAATCACTCTAGGAGGGAAGAACAAGATGAACTCTCTCTAATCTCTCCCTCACTAGCCTCTTGACTCTCCAAAGGATTTTTCAAGGTGTTACCAGCTGAAACAATGGCCAAGAGAGCCTCTAAGGACGAAGGGGGCAACTATAAATAGTCCCCACCTCCAAAACTAGCCGTTTTTTACTTTTTCTTCTCTCTGCGAAGCCACCGGACTAGTCCGGAGCTCATACCACCGGACCATGCACACTGGTCCAGAGCTCACTCTGGATTCAAACTCAGGCACCGTCGGACAACTCTGCTTGGTCCGACGCTCTGGTCCGACGTACTGGTCCGGAGCCTCGGTGCTCTCTGAGTGAAAAACTTCCTCTCTTATACGAACCATCGGACCACTCTTCTTGGTCCGGTGCCCTGGTCCGACGCTCTGCTCCGGAGCCAGAGGGCTCTCTGCATGAACCCAACTTCCTGTCTTGAGGCGTCAGACTAGCGGTCGGACTAACCGTCGGACTAGTCCGGAGCCTTCTTTCTCTCTGAACCAAGCCATCGGACCACTCTCCTATGGTCCGACGCTTTCCAGACAGGTGGTCCGGAGCTCCCCGAGCTGGAATTCTGCCTAAGTCAGGGACCGTCGAACCACTCTCCTTGGTCCGACGCTCACTTAGCAGAGTGGTTCGGAGCCTCTTTCTCCCTTTATATCAACTGTTTTCGCTGAGGTTTCTCAAGGGATTTTGCTCCTACCATTTCTAGGGTTTATCAAGGGCTAAAAGCAGGGTCTCTAGGACAAGTTGTGATAAGTGTGCATGTACCCACTCTCCTAAACTCTCCTAGGTCAAGCTACTAATCTCATACCCCCCTTTATAGTACGGTCAAAGGAAAAACAAATCCCTAGCTAAACTTAGTGCCCTTCTCAACCTTATGGCACTAAGAACTAGCCTAGTCTTCGATGTGTATCTTCATCCTTTGCAGCCGAAACGATTTCCATCTTGGGGGCATGAATATCCATTAAGCCCATTCAAATTGCATCACTAATGACCTAACATTAACAACTTTGCCTCTGCAAAACACACGTTAGTCATAGTGATCTAGTATTGTCGTTAATCGCCTAAACACAAGGGTCCATGATTCTTCAGTACCTCTTGCTCCTGCCTTTTTCCACGATCCTCCTCATCAAGAACCGACAAATGATTCCCTCCAGAACGACCACCTCTCTTTGGTTCCTCTTGCTCCTTCCTTTTCCCACGCCTAGCTTCAGTCAGCTGTATGGCATGGTCACTAGAAATATCATGCTCACCTGCATGTACAAAAACATTTATTATGCTAAATGTACACAAAGCAATACGTCACAAACTCAAATTGATTGCATAGAAACCAACCTTCCAAGTTAGGAAGTTCTCCAACTAGCTCATACATCCTCTTAATTGCGTCATCCTGAGCGTCAACCTTCTTCCATATCTGCGCTCTCCTATCCACTTCAAACCTAGGATGACGCCTTCTGTTTTCGCATACTTTCTTAGCAAGCTCAATTGATTTTTTCTTACGACACCTTACATAAGAGTCAAGCAAAGCATCAGGACTTTTGAAGCGTCGCTCAACTTCTTCTTGCCCCAGTATTCCTCCCACCCACATTGACGAGTGCTCTACGAACAAATATTATCGAATTAGTGTTCCAAGCCAAATAATATAGAATACAACTGTAAAATAATGTCTGAGGTGACGAACCAGATCACGATCAACCATGTGTCCACAATAAAGTCCAACGCCAAGCTCCGAAGGAACGAGGCCATATTTGGCTACAATACCACATGGGCAACGACGACAAACACGGCCCACAGGTGCTTCCACCACATCCTTCTTCCTCTGGGGCCAACGCGGCTTTGGTCCGTATAGATATTCATTGAAGAAATACTTACGAGAACTGTACTATACAAAAAGATCATTAGTAACAATTATAAAGGATAATACAAATCAATGGGTAAGAGGGTAAAATATAATTGCTTACTTTGTTCTTCTTGGCACATCGAAACTCACGAACACCATCACTAGCATCAACCTCAGCTGCAATTCCGCATTGGCAATGTGGGGGGTTCTCAAGACGTTCCCTAGTGGCAACATCCTTCTCCTCACCTGTCATGGGTGCAGGGTCCGGAGGTGGGGGAACCCAACGCTTGAATTGCGAGTGAGGAAACGTCCCACACAACTTAGGAAACAGAAGGAACCTCATGTCAACTTTGTAGGGGCCGTAGATCCACTGGAAGAAATAGCACGCCTCGTCATCCTATAGTTTAAAATAGCAACATGATTAACTCAATATATTACAATCCACATTATATTACAAAGAAGGACTAAATTGCTTACACGATAATCAACGCAGCAGTAGTAGGCACGAGCAACAGTTTTCTCATGCCTAGATTGAGCCACACCAGCCGGTTTTCCACAGTCGCAAATAGGAACAGGTAATTCAGGAGGGACAGGTGCATCTTTGCATGACACATCAAAGTAAAGAGATTTCGGACGACCTCTCTTATCCCACTTGTACCTCCGCATCTACGCAAAAGAATAATCTCATAAGGATACATTTCACATTCATAATTGAATGGCAAAGGACGTAGGTATGAAATATAACCCAATAAATATATTTCATAAGCAAATAAAAATACACTTAGCCATAAACCCTAAACAAAACAAAACTCCCAAGTTCATAAACATACATTTCATAAGTGTCATAGAAATGCCAACCCTAACTATAGAAGTGCCATAGAAATCAAACCGAATAGAATGACAAAGGGGATGGGGGATTACCTTAGGGAACCTTCCACAACCTCGATTTGGCCTCTACACCTGCGTCGAGGCTTTTGGGGAGAGGGCTGGCTCGTGAGGAGAGAGGCAAGGGAGAGAGGTGAGATAGAATAGGGAGGGAGGAAGAAGAGAGGCGGCCCGCGTGGACCTTATCTGTCCCAGACCTCGGCGTTGAGTCGGGTCACGCCGAGGTCTGGGGCTCGGCGTTAACTGGTGGCACGCCGAGGTCGTGGGGCCCGCAAGCCACGCGGGCACATCAGCCCGATGGCGCCGATGACGTGGCAGGACCTCGGCGTGAGAGGACAGCGCGCCGAGTCGCATACCTCGGCGTACCGGTCTAATGCGCCGAGCAGATGATCTATTTTCAGAAATAGTTTTGCCAGGGTGCTGTTTGTAGAAATTGTTTCCAAAATGGGTCAAAATGCAAATTTTTCACTGCCCCGCTCCATCTCTCGCTGTTCTGACGGGGCTGCATGCAAAATGCATGCATGGGCCGGTTGGTAGCGCAGGCGGGCAGGCAGGCAGGCAGGCAGGTCCAAAGGTTGCTCTCTGCACTAGTCAAGTCACTACGATATGCGCGTACACCGCCGCGGCCGCCGGCCGGACGGCGCGCGGGAGGGGCCTGGCCGTGGCCGGCCGCCTGCGTGCACGTGGAATTAGCTAGGCCGCGCTGCCTGCCTGCCGGCCGGCCGGCCGGGCCCCCTCGCTGGCTATGTAATGGCGGAGACGCGGAACGGGATGGATGGACTTGCTCAGCATGGAGTCGAGCCGCGTCGCGGGCCACACGTACACGCTAGCTGCTCGCTTTTCTGCAGACTGCGCGCGGGCACCGCACCAATGCTGCAAGGCATGTGTTGTTGGGCCATCGATTTGATCGGGAAAATCGACGACCCCGGCCGGCCTGCGCGCCACAGCCTTTATTTTCGCAAAAGCTTCCAGCCCCGCGCGCGCCTGGCCGCATGACAGGGCATGCATGCGCCCATCGATCGGACACGAGATCTTGCAATGCGTATAGTAGGGTTCTGCTTCTGCACTGCACTGATGGTTCAGTGGTAATAAGGGCGTCCCCAGCGGTGGTCGACGTAGCTAGCTGACTAGATTTGGATTCAGATTGGGACTGACGTGGAGAGGAGAGAGAGCGCAAAAATCAACTCGCTAGCGTTTGGTTCGTCGCTAGCTAGGAGCACTAACCCAAGAACACAGGTACCGGTATCGATGGTTGGCTGATACGGCACTTTTCTTCCTTGCATGGTGGAGAGAAGAGAGAAGATAAGAATTAAAAATTTCATCACCACATATGAGGTGGCATCAAATAGCTAGCAGGTGGCACCAAACGGCATGCATGTTAATCTCGAAATTAATTGGTCCAACATCTGTACTAGCTAGCTAGCTTTTGCAAAGAACAAAGCATTGCCATAATCCATTGTCATCCAACTCCTGTACACATATATATCTTGCTTCCATTGGCTACATCATTATTGCACTATGACAACCATATATATATATAGTCGCCAAGTTTTAGTGCCCGGCGAAAAAATGGAAATCATGACAGACCCCAGCCACCTTTAGTTTTTGTTCACGGCGCATGTTCTCCCAACACACAAGAGCCGTTCAATCGGTTGGGCTAATGATTATACACATACTCCTATGTGTGAGTGCTCCGGTTTTTTTTCCCCATTGAGGAGGAGTGATTTAAACCATTTAAGCCGTTGAAGAGAACCTTTCCAAGGATATCCCGAGCAGACAAGAAAAGAAGGTAGTGCCTACCAATCTACTACTATGCATATATAGCAACCAAAAACAAAAAAGCTGAAGGCAATAAGCTGAGTATGTAGTGAGTACGTATAGTCCAGTATAAACCACTGCACAAAGCATAAAGACCAATAATGCAAGATGAAATTATTCTTTACGCGCGCACCCACGCGAATAATTGTCCTTGGACTATATCATGTTTTAATTATATATGAGAAAAATGCATTTAAGTTGCACAGTAGTTTAATTTTCAGCATTGAACTACAAAACTGGGTAATGCACACTTTTAAAAATGGTTCCAACATGAACCACCACTAGAACAATGGTTAGAGGAAGTAGGTATTTCTAAGTGGACCTAGAAGCCGGCTCGTACAAAACCCGACTGATTCTGGCTGATTGAATAGTGTTCTGTGAGAGAGAATAAGATGAAACAAGTTGAAATAAAGTGGAAGTAGTTCAAGCAAATGGAGCCGAAACTCCTTGGCATAGTGGCGAGTGCTCAGCGCGCCGCCCAACATGGCCGCGGTGATTATGCTCCCGGGCACGCACGTGGGGTGGGGGAAGGTGTGGGGGGCTTGGTCACGAACACCCCCGATGTGGGTGCCTCTCCCAAGCGGTGGCCCACATGACATACAAGGGCGCTCTCCCACATGGTGAGCCACGTGTAGGTGCTCAGATGCATGCATTGAGATTATCACAATCGAATTATCACCAAATGAAGATAAACGTCAATGATGAGGCCTTTCCAACCGAGAATGTGATAGATATTATATAATAGTACCAACCACAAGAGAAGAGAACCCCTAGTTGGGTTGGGTCATGATGACATGACGAGTCAACCATATAAACATGACGACAAGGAGCCATCAAAGATGAGGAGGGAGTAAAGGGGGCTAAAAACCACAAGTGAGATGTGAAGAGGCCCTTAAGAGCATCTCCAGTAGGGATTCTAAACAAGACCTCTACTCTATTTCTAGTGTCAGAGTAAAAAAACTCAATCTAACAAGGCTCCAACTCATGTCCCTTTTTTTATAAAGCCTATCAGATCTCCTCCTTCAACTCCATCTCCCAGGGTACGTAGGGAGCCGCCCTATTCGCCTCTATGGCGTGGATCTCATGATCAAGTCTGGCTCCTCTCCGTGTTTTGTTTTTTCTATGTCAACTCTCTGTCTCTCATGCGCCGCCGCCACGCTATTCCCCTCCTGATGTGGCTCTCCTAGTGAAGCACAAATCCTCTCCTCTCGGTGAGGCTTCCCTCCGTGTGTTGTCTCTAGTGCTCCTCCACTCCTCTCTTGCGCCCACATAGCTCAGTCGATTAGAACGACAATGGATATTGCCGAATCACGAGGTGGTCCCATATACTAGTGTCTATTGGAATGCCCTAATTTTAAGGCTCCGACTAGAATAAATGCAGAAAAAGTATATCTTCGAGAGTATATAGAGCCCTTAAATAAAAAAATAGAGGCCCTGATTTAAGATCTCAGATGCTTAGACCAGTTTTAGAACAATTGTATTTCTATCCATATGCATCTTGATAAAAAAATGATAACTAGAGAACTTTGACACCTTATAGTTATAGTAGATGACAAATAGCAGAAGGATGCAAGTTTACTTGTCTTTGGATTATTGGTCGATCCAAAGTAGTACATAAGATGAAGTAGTCTGGATTTCAAAGCAAGAAAAAGAGAAAATAGAATGAACTAAATAAGCAATGGCCTAGAAACTCAGTTCATATCCACTTGCATCCTTAATTGGTAGGCAGGCTCAAAATCTCTATTTGAATTAGTCAATTCAAGTTGACATTGTCAATTTATCTATAACTTCTCTGTTTTCCTCAGTGAAACAAGAATCTGTTTTGCTCAAACCAAAGGCAAGGGGCGCTTACTTTACCCTTTGTTTCTTTTGTGATATGTCTGCCTTAAGGATTCATCCAATGTAATCCCCACTTCCCTTCTTTTTGATTTCCCTTCTATTTAGATATGATATAGACCTATTTCTTATACAAAGAAAACTCTTTCGCTTCAATTTGTCTCACTTTCTCTAGAATCTCTAGAAAAAAGAATTGCTCTACCCTTTATTTAATGAGAGGAATAAAAAAACTAATGTGTATTCAGTTCTTATAGATGGTAATAAGGAATTTTTAATCTAGATAGAGACAAGAGGTGTAATAGTTAAATACTCCTTCCCTTGTAGCACAGAACCTAATTGAGACGCACTCTCCTCTCCAAAAGCAAGGATAAATAGATTTTTTTTTTTCAAAACGGTCGGCAACGAGAAATTCGCAAAGGAATCGCGCACGTACGTATACGCACTGCAGCAAAGGGAACCAATTTAGCACTCCGATCGGCAATGATAGTAGTATAAGAGTTTTTGTCCCCTTCTCTCAAAACGAGGGACTGAGCTAGCTTTACGAGATATGCTTAGCTAGGTTATGGATGCCTCCAATGGGGTGTCGCGATCGAGGACCAAGGAACAACATGATCTGAGAAAGAAAGGGCAAAGCCAGCCGAGACCGAGAGAATAAAACTTGCAAAGGCAGGTCTCCAGTCTCCACGCCGGGGAAAGAAAGATAGAGCTGTCCCGCCGGCCGCTCGAGATCGCGTCGCCTACGCCTACCACTCGCCGCTTCCCCCGAAAAAGAGGCCGATCGATTTTTTATACTGGAATAGTAAAGGAGATTCTCCATTCGGCGGCCATTGGTGGACGCATGCATGCACTGTCACATCATCTATCCAATGGAGTATGGAGCTCGATCTGCGAATGGAATGGCTCCGATCGATCCGGCGCTGAGTGGCCGCCGGTCTCCTTTGCTCCATCGATCGATCGCCCATGTGTCCATGCTTTTGGCCTCGGGCAGTATGTAGATCGAGCTCCTTTAATTTTCCTTTTTTTCTAGCGGCAGCTACTATAGCTCCACCATCCATCTTTTCTCTGCCGTATACATACTGCTATCTACCTTCCAAAAAGAACAGAATCTGGCTTCCCCAAGTCAAACAATCTCAAATATAACTATACAAAGATATAAATATTTATGTATGAGATGTATCATAAATATTGTTTAGCTATCAATCACTAGATTAAGCATACAATATAATTTATAAGAAAATATATTTAAAGATACAAATATTGATAAAGCCCCTCTAGAATTCTAAAAGAAAATGTTGATACAATTTCTATAAATCTAGTCGAATTCAAGATTGCTTGACTGTCAGTGGACTCAGACTTTCATTCTTTCTAGAACCGAGGGAGAGGATATATATATATATCCAACAAGTCAAGGCAGGTGAAGGACGATGTTGATGGATCTTAGCTTGCATCAGATCAGAGTTAATGCTCACGCGCGCCTAACACAGACATCAATTCCGTTACTCAGTTGATGGATTCTTTTTTGGTACAAAGCAATGAAGGAATAGTATATTTATGTTGATTATTGAGCGGTTGTGTGTATGTGGGCGTACGTGCTGATCCAGGGAATCAGGAAAACAAAGCGCAAATGATGCGTGCAATCTCGCACTGATCGCGACCAGCGACGACGACGACGACGACGACGGACGGACGCTTGCTTGCTTCTTGTGCTTGCATCTGTTCTGTGGGGGGTGTTGTGTTGTGTTGTGTACTATACGTCGTCCTTGGCCAGTTAGCCTAGGCTTGCATGCCGCTGGCATGCATGCAGGAGAACCGTATTCGATACGATATCTGAAATTCTGAACCAAGGAAAACGATACAACACCCGTGACACTTCATGCTTAAGCTCAAGCATCGATTCAGCCGTTTGACAGCAAAGTTTGTTGTTGTTAGAGCATCTCCAAGAGACTCTGTAAATATATTAGTCAAATTTAGTGATTTAGTTACTCTCTAAAATATATAACACTAGATTACTCCAATAGACTCTGTAAAATGAAGAGTCTAGATGGCTAGTGAGGTAGGCTACTCAAAGATAAAGAGCGAATGAGGTGAAATGAAGATCTTCTAAATTTGGAGAGTCATTTATAGAATCTGTTGGAGACATCTTTTTCTTTCATAGTAGTCAAATTTATATTTAGAAAACGATTTGAGTAATCTCTTAGATGGATCCGGAGATTCCGGACGATCGAGCAGCACATGCATGCATGCAAAATGCAGCAGGAGCAGTCTGTCCATGCAGTACGGTACACGGCTGGGTACATCCATTCCATGTATTTATTCGATCTCCAATATATCTCCAACGTGTGCCTCGGTCGATAAATACAGCAGTAAACCTGAATGATTACGATGATCATAGCTGAAAATGCTTGATCCCATCACTCAAAATTCTATTGCCATATTGGTGGTGATGTGCTTGCGTCTTGGAGTGGCTCCAATAAATGAGTAATCATTCGAGCTAGCCTACTACTAGCAAAAAGCACACAATTCTTCAGGCTTTATTAGCTGCTGCGTTGGCGTTGCGTCCATCCATCACACAACAAGCTCAGAGCCTTTACTCAAAAAAAAAAAAAGCTAGGTAGGCAGATGCCGTCGTCGTTGACCTCATCCGTCCGTAGTGGCCGGGAAGACTGGCGCACCGTACCGGCCAGCACAACTTCTTCAGTTTCTCAGGCTTTCAACCATTTCATCCTGGAGCAACGGGAGGTGTGGGCATGTCTGATGTCTCGTCTCGTGGTTGACCCTGCCGCCCGTGAGTTCAGGAATGGACCAGATTACCAGCTGAATAGATAGATAGATGTTGGCCGGTACAGGCGTACAGCGGTCCAGGAGCAGGGTAAAAAGGGGTGGTGCAGAGCTAACTAGGTAGGCAGATGGTGAAAAGGAAGGCCTGCATTCATCACTGAGTGCACCATGCCATGACTGGTCTGTGTGGTACACATATAGCTGGAATCTGGAGAGTGTGATATGTCAAATTGCATCGCCGGTAGATACGAATGAGTACAGTACACCATGGATGGTTACAGGTTATTACTAAATAGTTAATTTACATATTTTGGTGAAATGTAATCAGGGGCTGATCCAGAAATGCCTTCAAGAAGATTCTATTGCAAAGCAAAGTTTAAGTGATGAGTAAATATACTGGCGTTTTAGAGTAAAAATTTAAGTGATAAGAAAAAAAATACTAGCATTAATTTTTCTATATTTATATTCCAAGATTCAACGACATCGTTGTCTTAGTGATTAACGAGTAGCGACTTTCCCCATCTATTGTGAGGTGCTAGGGTGATTTTATCAATCTCAAAATCTATCGGTTCAATCTTGAGAAGGTGCTTGTTGGGACAGAGGCTGCAAAGGTAACTAACTAGACCCGAAGGTATGATGATTTTACGCGCAGGTCTTAAGGAGCACGCAGGAGTTGGCGGCACATGCCAGAGCCTTCGGCGACGCAAGGGTGCACCGCGAGGCCTTCGCCAAGCTCGAGGAAGTCTAGCGACGAGAGGGCCGAAATGGGCAGATGGGCCGCCACGGTGGGATTAGGCCCATCATGTAGCCCTGGTTGGGGGGACCCGGTAAAGCCCCTAGAGCGTTCTGAGAGGAGCCTGGAATATCCGGAGAATTCCCTTGTAAAAGGAGGACACCAATGTAAAAACACGCGACTCTTGTATAGTGCCCTATAAAAAGGGGCTACACCCACAGTAATAAAGAGAGATAACGCAACATCTGTCCCAACAGTGCTCATATAGGTAAGGTGTATATGTGTGTATTCATAGAGATTAGTGTCTGGGTTGTGTGTGATTCAGAAAAAAAAAACTATCGATCGAAACTAGAATATAATAGAGAAACAAATTTGAGGGACTTGATCCTGTTTAGTTGCAAGCTAAAATTGATGATTTTTGTCTGACCAAGCAAGTATAAAAAGGATGTATTTGATTAGAGATTTGTGCGTAAGAATGTTAACGAGAGAAAGATTCATAATATTTATCGATTTCCTTAGTATTTTTAATAGAAGAAAATGCAGTGCCTTCAAACAAATAACAATACACAAAGATAAATTTATTTACAAGTGAAACAGGAGACATCAAATTTTCATGGCATGAAAGAGAGATATTTATCTATAAGTGAAACAAGAGACATCATATTTTCAGTGCCTCCAAGTAGGTAGAACGTCTAGCTGTATCTGTATGGGTCGTCCAGGTAGACATCCATGGCATGCATGCAGACTGCAGAGCTAATATCCAACACACATAAAAAAACGATCATTATCAGGTCACGGCGAGTCACATCGGTCTCTCTCGTTTGTGGTGAATGAAGCACGAGAAAGTTGTGCAGCTAATAAGCCTAGGTAAGTGCTTTACCCACTGAGGAGGCAGCGACACGTCACAAAATCAAAGTGTGCAGCACCTGCTGGAGCTGGGCCTGGCTAGTCACACGCACATTGTTATCGCCTAAAACACGCTTTGTCGGGTACCTAGTTTAACGATACATTTTCAAAAATAACCAACAACCATCTAAGGGGGAGCAAGAAGCCCATCGGAGGCAAACCGTCACGGCCCATCGGTCCGCAGGACGAAAAGCGCGGGGTCGCCACCTAGTCGGCCCACGAAGGCAGACGTGCCCCGGGCAGACGTGCCTTGGGCGGGCTCGGCTCTGCCTCGCCCGACGTCCTGAGGGAAGACGTGCCCATACCTCCCTCCACGTCGGCATTCCCTGGCTTAAACCAATCCGGGCCTTCACGGCAAGGCCGTTGGTTCCAGGAGACGTGTCAACAGTAGAGGAAAGACCTCTTAACCCCTATACGAAGGGATAAGGTCGCTAGTCCTTAGCTGCCGACGTCACACTCTCTATAAGATAAGAACGGAGGTACAGAACCACGTAGAATCGTACACCCCGTATAATCCGGGGCTCATGATAACATCATGGCTCCTGCCCAAACGAAGACATGTCAAGTTCCCCAATCAGGACGGGACGAAGCAAGACACCTGGACAGGACGGAATCATGCCTCTCGCGAGGCGGAGACAGCCTCACACATCCCCGACCCCTACAGGAGCTCATCGAACGAGAGTACAACGGGTATAGTGGGACCCTCTGAATAACGGAGTCCATTGGCCAAGCGTGGAGGAATCTCACAGTACGCAAAAAGAATTAGGGGAAGGTACAAACGGTGTACCGGCCGACGGAGCTCTAGGCATCCATGCCTCTATCCACTACGTGCTTAACCGGAAACCCCCCCCCCCCTATTCTCCGGCGAAGCGGTGGAAGGCCGACACGACACCCAGCCTCCGACCAAGTACGAAGACAATAAGAATATAGTATTATGGGTACTCCGCATCCTTCTCGGAGAAGGCAAAGACACCGCCTCTCAGGAATATACTCCTCGGTGCACACTTGTAACTCCCCCACCCTTCTTGCTACTATAAAAGGAGGGTGAGGGGGGACGACGACGGGGATCAGACAATCGGACAATCGAAGAACAACAAGCATAGAGCTAGAACACACTCATACACCAACGCACTCAGAGACTTGGGGCTCATACCCCCTCTCACGACCAAGCTTGTAACCCCCTCCAAGCAGAGATAAGGAACACGAGCAGCTACACACTGGACGTAGGGATTTCTTGCCCGAACCAGTATAATCCTCTTGTCTCTTTGTCTTACCATTCGGAACCCGACACACGTACAAATTTACTTGTTGATAGTTTCTAAACACCGACACGCTTATTAATAACTAGATATATAGATGGTCAGTCAACAAGGCCAGAGCACTACCAGTTGATCCCATATCCATGGAGAGTGATGTTTTTTTCACGCATGCGCACGTTAATGCTCCTACTATTTGCAAGAGCAACCAACGGTCATTATATTAGCAGAGTTAATTGCCATCTTATACCACCACCTTCCTTGTATATATATAGGACTCCGTTATTTAGCACCCAGTGCTCTAAATAGTCACTCAATCATCAATCACCGTAAGCGTAAAAGTTACTATAATTCTCATTCTACAACCATAAAAGGCCGGCCAACTATCAGTGTGCCTCGTTGTGGTTCCACAACCATAAAATTACTACTAATTCTTATCCGGTAACCGTAAAAATTCTTAGAATAATGTTGACTGATGGCTTAACTTTTACGGCTACGAGATGAGTTAGTAATATACGATTGTGGGTTTGGATACTTAGAATGCAGAGATCTAAATAGCAGTTTCATATAACCTATGTGTCTATCGTAAATATATATATATATATATATATATATATATATATATATATATATATATTTATTTATTTATTTTATCGTAAACTAGTATATAAAACTAAGCTACTGAATATACTTTCACTGATGGCAGTCAAAACATAGAGGCGACAGCGGACGAACTTTAGCATTTTGCTAAATAAATAATGATAGTTTATTGATGTAATCATCGTTATGGAGTGGATGGCTCGTGGTGGATCGAGATCGGAGTGACTGATGAACGACGGCGAGAGGAAAGCGTCAAAAGAAAAAGGCAAAGGCAGTGGGATCGGAGGATGAAACGGACGGGGAAGAAAGAGGGAGGGAGCGAGCAGGGGTCAAATCGTCGTCGGAGGGACGACGACGGCGTGGCGCATGATGCGGTGTGGGAGCAAGTGCGGGGGATTATGCCGCGAATATCCGCTCCCCTCCAGCAGCGGCCGGTCGGCTTGCGTTGGACTCGACGGATCAGCATGTACACTTGGCCGGCCACGGCCGGCCGGGGAAGGAAAGGAAGGGCACCGGGCATGTACAGCAGGAGGGAGCTAGCATGCAGCTAGCTAAGCTAGCTAGAGAGCCCCGGCACATACGGCGATATGGAATTTCCAACGCCATTGATGATATGATAGATGCACCGATCGAGCCAGCAGGCACCGACCAGTGGTTGTTCACCGACCGACCGCGCCGTTTGCATCAGGCCAACTCTCGCGAACGGCGTGCCTTTGATGTAACCAACAATGCAAGCGAGTATCTGATGACGACGGGCATTGTCCATTCCAGTCCAGCTAGGCGCTAGCTCCATGCATTCATGCACACTACTCCATCAGAATTCAGATCTCTCTCTCGGTGTGCAGTACGTACTGTCGGGGCAATTGGAGATATGCTATATGCTGTGTTCCGGCGTTTGTAGCCAAACCCAGCATGTAGTTGCAGCCTGCAGGACCACATGGCTAGCTGCTACCATGATGCTCTACTAGCTAGTTTGGCCATCCATGATCGTGGAGAATCCTGGTACAAAATCGGCATCTTGTACCCACAGTACGCCTGGTCTCAAAACTGAAACGAGGGGCAGATCGAGCATACATTTCAGACTATTGTGTTATTAGCACCCATTTTGCCACATTGGCGATGTTTGTACCGCTGATGCATGCATGCACTAATTATTGGCGGTACAAACATATGTATTTCAGTAGTTTACAAGTTGTTATATCAATCTGCACACATGCATATATCTACCAGGTAGTTGTAGGATGAATGAGATTCACTTGTCTATAATTTAACTAGGCATTTTTTTTGTCTTGTTCAAGTCTACTCTGGCACAACATTGTTGCCAATGTTGTTAGGCCATTTTGGCATGGAATTTCATAGCGTTTTTTTCAAGAGAGTTAGAATGCAACGAAATATGGATATGCAACTACCACACTTAATGTGCATAATTTTATTCGTTTGTTTTATATAGACATTTAATTCTATATCACTCATCTTGACTTGGTAGCCGATCCAAGAGAGTTTCATCCATATCAAACTCACATTATTTCTTTTTTTAAAAAAAAATTATTGCCACATCATAAAAATACTTATTTGACAGTTTATTTAATGTAAATAAAACTCTGATAAAATTCTCAGGGAGACTGTTCTTAAAGAAAAACCAGGGCAATCTCAAATATATGCATGCATGTGTGGATCCAACTAGCCAGCTCGTGCTATGTCGTTTAGTGAACTAGTTTATCAACCCGTGCTCTCGCATGAGTTTGAATCTTAGAAAACATCACCTAATAAAAATTACTTATATTAAATATTTTTTCTCTTTACTAATGTTCTAAAAACAATAGCAATAAAAGGTACTATATAGTCTATATTTAGTTGCGATAATCTATCAATTATTGTTTTCATGTATTTTTAATCAATATCCATCGCATATACCACCTCTTTTTATCTCCAATATATATAGATTTAGTTGAAACATTTACTTAAGTTATGATGATTTAGCTATAGTCTATATTTTTAACGCAATGAACCTAAATCTGATTCTTTTTTCCGAAAATTGAGCTTATTAATTGATACAATATACTGTAGTGGCTATTATTTAGTTTGGTGATCATACTCATGGCAAAATGTTTTAGCATTTAATTTTTTTTTTCTAGCGCCACTGGTCGGTGAGAATTACTTCAGTTAGTTAGTGATAGTATAGATTTGTTAGCCTGTGTCTACTATATATTATTGGTGCGTCTTTGCGCACAGCCACAGAGGAAACGAAAACCACGCAGGGAGCAACGCGCAAGAGCTTTTTACCTACGTAGGCCTGCTTCTTCCTAAGTCGTCGGCGTCTCGCGCGGCGAGCCAGCCAACCAGGTTCAGATCGACCGTGCCACGCCTCCATCCGGCCGGCCGGCTCGGTGCATGCTCACGTTTAGGGATGAAAAGAAAAATGATAATCTCCGATTTTCGAAAATTGTTTTCGAGTTTTTTCTGATTTTTAGGCCTAAACGGAAAAGGTAGCGGTAACCGAAAAAACGAAAACAATAATGGTAAAAATAAATAGAAACGAAAGTAGAAACGACTTTGTCCTCTTCCGACCGTTTTTAAGATTATCGTATTTAATCGGTAATTTATCGTTGGTAATTACCGATTCAAAGGTTTTGAATCCTAATTTATTTATAGACTATACAATGAAGAGGAGACTCTAATAATTTATGTTTTTATCACTATGCTTTGTTAAATAAACTTAGAATTTTTAACATTTATTCATGTCATTGTCAAGAATTATCATGCTCTTGCGTAATTTATCACTGTTTGAGATTAAGATTGGTGTGAAATGTATGATTTAACTTATGGTCTTGTTAATTGTGGTTTTATTTATTAATGTCATATAAGATAAGTCAAGTTATATGGCTCTTCTCAAGAGGTTTGTCGATTGTCGTGTTTATCGTTTTGTCGTGTTCATCGTTTTTAGGATATCGTTCTTATCGATTTCGACCGTTATCGTTATGTTTTCCGATCGACTATATCGTTTTCAAAATTAACGAAATACCGGTGCCGTATTCGTTTCCGACAATATCATATCGATTTCGTTTTCGAGAAAAAAAAATGAAAATGAAAATGAAAGTGATTTGACCTCTTACCGACTGTTTCCGATCATTTTCATCCCTACTCACGTTCACGTACTACGCGTTTTACCTAGCGAGCCGCTTTGAGTCTAAACCGCCAATCCAGAAGAGAGAAGAACCAACCCGACCCTTCCCCGTCCCCGTCGTCACCGTCACCGGCCGCCGAAAAGGCATAGTAGTGGAAGGGCGAGCACAGACACGTACTGACGACGACGCGGAAATGGTGCTGCGCGTGCATGATCTGCCTTCTCTCCGCTCCCACTCCCCATCTCTCGCTGTTCTCATGGGGGGTGGGTTATTTGCAATGCATGGGCCTGTTATTGGTGGCTCATGGAGGCGGGTTCGGCCCGTGTCACTCGCTGGGGGCCCTGGCTAGCAACAACCTGCTTTTGACCTGCCTGCCTGCCCTCCCCTGCCACTAGTGGCTGCACGTACGTACACCGCCGCGTCAGGCCGGCCGGCCACGGCCAGCGCGTGGGAGTAGGAGTGGGACTGTGTGGGAGTAGCGCGCCTGGCCGTGACCGGCCGCAGCCTGCAGGTTCCGATCTCCTCCATCACGTGGAATTAGGCCGCGCTGCCGGCTGGCCGGGCCCCCTCAGCTCGCAAATATAACTCAATTTATGGATATGAGTTCTGATAATTTCAACTGTGAATACTTTCAAACAGTTCAATTCAGATTTGAACCGGTACCCAAATTAAATATAACTCAAATTAGTCGAAACGCCCGCCATAGCAAGCATCCATTTATTGGCAGTTTTAAAATGACGAAATCATTATACAGGTAACAAAGATCAAAGTATAAATACTTTACTGTATATTTCAATAAATAAATAAACAACATATACATAAATAATTATTAAAAAGTTAAACAAGTATAAGATTATCCATCAAGGACTGAATTCAAACCATGAAAATGTTCACAACCAAGTTCGCATACATCGACCCATTTAGTATTCAATTCAGAAATAGATTTAAGAATTGAGTGTAGCTCACTTAGTTGGTACCCTTGTGGATTTTCTCATCTAATTTTAAATCCTCGAGTTAACATGCATGCATGGATGCTTGCATTTATCTGAATTTATTTCAGAATTTTTCTTCATTCTTTTAGTGATAGAAGGCATGTATGTTTATCTCAAAATTTATGGGTCCAACGTTTGTACTAGCTTTTGCAAAGAACAAAGCATTGTCATCCATTGTCATCCAACTCCTGTAGATATATATCCTGCTTGCATTGGCTAAATCATTGTACTATGACAACCATCTTTAAGAAGGGCTTTGGTGGATAATAAACTTACAGAATGGCTTAGTTTAGTAGCACAGATCTCAAATGTTGAATTGGTGGAAGGTTCAGATTACTTTATGGAGTCTAACCAAATATGGTTTGTTCTCTGTCTGCTCTATGTATTTCAATCTTATAGATACACAAACACCTTTTCGCCATAGAAAGATCTGGAAGATAAAAATTCCTCTAAAAATTAAAATCTTTCTTTGGTTCTTGCAAAGGGGTGTCGTCTTAACCAAAGACAACCTTGCTAAGAAAAATTGGAAGGGGAGTCAAAAGTGCATCTACTATAATGGGAATGAAACTATCCAATATTTGTTTCTTGACTGTCCCCTTACCAAAATGATTTGGAGGATTATCTTTTTTCTACTAGTTTGACCCAACCTAGATCAATCAACCACATGTTTGGTGTTTGGCTAACTAATCAAAATAAAAGGATTAGAAATTTGATTTGGGTGGGAGTGACTGCCATGTTTTGGGCTATCTGGAGATGTCGTAATGATGTTGTTTTTAATCAAATGAAATCTAACTCTATTATGCAGATAATTTTCAGAGGAGCGTACTGGTTACGCTCTTGGGCCAAACTGCAGCGTGATGAGACAACTCTGAACGATGAGCAAGAAATTAGAAGTTATTGCTTTAGAGATATCCAATAAAGGATGAAAACATTTATATTGTTTGAACTACCATCCCTGTCAATCTATAAGACTATGGTTTTCTCATTTTCTTCCTCCAAAACTTTGTAATAATTGGCTGTGTACATCCTTGGATGTAGAGGCCGGATTTTGTTTATCCATTATCTAAAAAAAATCTATATAGTTGCCAAGTTTTAGTGCATGCCCAGGGAAAACATGAAATCCTTAGAGACCGCTGCCTTTATTTTCTGTTCACGGCGCATATGTTCTCCCAACACAAGAGCCGTTCAATCGCTGGGCTAAAGATTATACACATATGTCTGAGTGCTCCGATTTTTTCCCTTGAGGAGCGATTTGAACCATATAATCCGCGGAAGAGAAGCTACCAAGGATATCCCGAGCAGTCAAGAAAAAAGGTAGTGCCTACCAATCTCTACTACGTACTATATATGCATAGCTAGCAACCCCAAAAAAGCTGAAGGCAAGCTGAGTACTGAGTACGTACAGTCCAGTATAAACCACTGCACAAAGCATAAAGATCGATCAATGCAAGATGATATTATTCTTTACGCATACATGGAGGACAAACTTTGCAGTTCCACGCGAATGATTGTCGTTGGAGTGGCTCTTTTTCGTGCGCAGATATTCATATTCAATTCGTTTGCTTCGCGACCTGATTGAAGCTAGTATTGAACTGCTCAGAACTAGTACGTGGGAATGCTATGGGCTCAGAACTAGTGGGAATGGTATGGGCTTTTCAGTAACACACAGATCAGGGGAGTTAGAAAATTGGTACAAGAAAATTCCAGGGAGTGCACTATCTATCACTTGTTCCTTTGGTCGTGCAAAACGTAGAAATAAAAGGTATGAACACTATATCATATATGGGAAAAGTATATTTTTCAACTTTTAAGTTGGACATTAGTCTAATTTTCAGTATTGAACTAGAAAACTGGGTAACACACACTTTTAAAAATGTTTCCAACATGAACCACCACTAGAACGATTTTTAGAGGTAGTAGGTATTTCTAAGTGGCCCTAGAAACTCTTGGCGTAGTGGCGAGCGCTTCAGCGGACCAGCATGGCCGCATCAAAGGTGCTCCTGGGCACGAGCGCAGGGGTGGGGAAGGTGTGTGGGTTGGGGTGGGGGGGGGGGGGGGGGGAGCTTTGTCACTGACGCCCCCGACATGGGTGTCTGTCCAAAGCGATGGCCTAGATGACAAACGTACGCCCCCCGGTATGACAACCCATGGTTTAGGTGCTCGGAGGCATGCATTGAGATTACCACCAACTGAGGGTAAACATCAATGATGAGGCCTTTCCAACCAAATCTGATAAATATTATATAGTAGTACCACTCACAAGAGAAGATGGACCCCTAGTTGAGTTGGAACATGATGATATGACGAGTCAACCATGTAAACTTGGCAACAAGGAGCCATCAAAGATGATGAGGGAGTAAAGGAGGCTAAAAACCCACAAGTGAGATGTTAAGAGACCCTTAAGAGCACCTCCAATAGGGATCCTAGCTAATCCTAATCAAGGCTCCTACTCTATTTTCGATGTTAGAGTAAAAAAACTCAATGTAACAGGGCTCCAACTCATGTCCCTGCGTTATGGAGGCTCCCGGATCTTCTCCTTCAACCCCATCTCCCAAGGGTATGTAGGGGCCTCCTTACTTCTTCATGGAAAATAGTTTTCCTGCAACAACTTACTCCCACCATACATCTTTCTCTCTCTCGAATCTTTCCTGCATAGCCACCACCCTATTCCCCTCTATGGCGCAGATCTGATGAAGTCCAGCCCCTCTCCTCTCGGGGAGGCTCCTATCCATGTATCATTTTTTCTGTCAACTCTCTGTCTCTTTCTCTCTCGTTCTGCGCTGCCGCCATGTTATTCCCCTCCCTATGTGACTTTCCTAGCGAAGCACGAACCCTCTCCTCCCAGTGAGGTTTTCCTCCGTGTTCCCTCCTCTCTTGCTCCCACATAGCTGAGCCGATTAGAACAACAATGGATATTACTGAATCACAAGGTTGTCTCATATACTAGTGTCTATTGGAATGTATTTGGCGGCCTTAATTTGTAGAGGCATAAAAATATACCCTCAAGTGTAGATGGAGCCTTCACATAAAAAATAGAGGCCCAGATTTGAGATCTCCTATTGGAGATGCTCAAGCCCGTTTTAGAACAACCGCATTTCTATCAATATGCATCGTGATAACAAAAAAGATAACCAGAGACATCTTATAGTTACAAATGACAAATAGCAGGATGCTAATTTACTTGTCTTTGGATTATTAGCCGCTCCAAAGTAGTACATAAGTTTTTTTTTAGAAAATAGAATGTATTAATATCACAGTTTCTGCATCGACTAATGCAAATGAGTGTTCATTATTATAATTTACAAATAAGCGAAATAAAGTCCAAGAAATCTCAAATACGAAATTTTAGGCCATGAAGATAGCTAAGATCTCAAACAAGAAAGTTCTAAATAGCAATTCTGTTGCTAAAACGATAGCCGTACTTTGGATTTCAAAGCAAGTAAAAGAGAAAAAAAAGAATGAACTAATTAAGCAATGTCCCAGAAACTCAGTCCAAATTCATTTGCATCATATCTCCGTGGCAGGCAGGCTCAGTGCATGAGGCAGGACAAACTCGAAGACATGTATATTTACGGTTTTAATTTGTATTTTATTTTAAAAAGGAAATGACGCGAGGAGCAAATTTCCATAATCTGTTAAAAGCATTCCATTTTAGAGGAATCCAAAAAAAAAAACTAATGCGCATTCAGGTAATAAGGAATGTTCAATCTAGATAGAGACAAGAGGTGTAATAGTTAACTACTCCTTCCCCTGTAGCACAGAACCAAATTGAGGCGTACTCTCCTCTCCAAAATCAAGGGTCAATAAATAGATTTTTTCAAAACGATCGGCAACGAGAAATTGGCAAAGGAATCGCGCACGTACGACGCACTGCAGCAGAGCGAACAAATTCAGCACTCCGATCGGCAATGATAGTCTAAGAGTTGTCCCCTTCTTTCAAAACGAAGGAGCTAGCTTTACGATATACTGCTTAGCTTAGGTTATAGATGCCTCCAATGGGGTGTCGCGAGGACCAAGGAACAACATGATCTGAGAAAGAAAGGGAGGCCGGCGAGACCGAGGGAATAAAATTTGCAAAGGCATGTACGTCTCCACGAACGACTGGATGGAATCCACTGTCAAAGCTAGGCTCGCCGGCCGATCGCGTCGCCTGCGCCTACCACTCGCCGCTTCCCCCGAAAAGAAGCCGGATCGATTTTTGCACTGGAACAGTAAGTGAGATTCTCCATTCGGCGGCCATTATTGGTGGACGCACGCACTGTCACATCCAATGGTTGTCTTGTTTATGGAGCTCTCCCTCTCGACTGCAGGCTCTCGGATGCTCAGTTGGCCGGTCTGCTTTGGTCGTCGATCGATCGCCAGCCCATGTGTCAACGTGTTTGGCCTCGCGCAGTAGAGCTCCTTTTCCTTTTCCTCGCGGCAGCTACTAGCTCCACCAACCACCATCAATCCATCTTTTCTCTGCCATACCATACCTGCATACTCTCTGAACTTCCAAAAAGAACAGAAGTCTGGCTTCATTCCCCAAGTCAAACAATCTCAAATATAAGCATACAACAAAGATACTAATATTCATAATGTATAATAAATATTATTTGACTGATTAAGCATATAATATATTTTTTCTAAGATACAAAAGTCAATACTATTTTTGTATAAATCTAGTTAAACTCTAAGATTGTTTGTTTCACTCTATCAGTGAACTCAATACTCACATTCTTTCTAGCTAGAACGGAGGGATCGAGTATACAAACCGAACTAGTCAAATGAATGTTGCTCGATCATATCTTGCAGATCAGAGTTAATGGTCATGCCAGGTTGCCCAACACAGTCATCAATTCTGCTACTCCTCAGTTGATGGATTCTTTTTGGTACAAAAGCAATGAATGAAGACTTTTTTTCTGTCCGGTGATACAACTACATACATACATGTTCTCAACGAAAGGAATAGCATACTTATGTTGATTGATTGAATGGTGGTGTGTGGGCGTGCTGATATGATCTAGATAGGGAATCAGGAAAACAAATAATGCGTGCAATCTCGCACTGTGTTGACACAGTTTTTCGGCACGTGTCAAATGAGTTAAGACTTGCGTGAATCAGTGGCCATTTTCTATCGGCATCAAAAAGTCATCGGTAAAATTTATCGATGGGAGTGCACTGTAAGAAGGGTGAGTTTGTTGCTCATGAAAGCTGGATGGTTCTTGCCGATGGAGGTTGATTGATGAAGTCAGGTCACCAGGATTGCAAAGTTACCGATTGCCGATGAGGGGATGTTGCTGATGCCGATTGCCGATGGGCATGGGGTGTCGATGGATACAGGGTGATGTGGCAGTTGACGTCAGCAGGAGTTGCTGGTGGCAAAAGAAGGAAAATAGCGGATTGAAGCAGTCTGCCGATGGAAAGTTTTCATCGAAGCAAAGATATAAGGAAACTGGAGATTTTATACCAGTATTATTATAGTAGTTTGAGTCTGACTCTTGCATGAGTTGTTTGTTTTCCTTTAAAATAGGTGTGTTTGTTTAGGAAAATAATATTGTTATTTTAGATCCGACTCCTGCGAGAGTCAGTTTCCTTAAAGTTAGGAGTTTGTTTTAGGAAAGGTACGGGTCGTGTCTCTGTACAACTCTCCATGCGGGAGTATAAATATGTGCCCAAGGGCTGCATATCTAAATATATCAATCATATCAAAATCAAATCAATTTACTCTTATTCTACTTTTATCGCAATTTACCCTTTTATTGAATTAGTCTTAGATTATCTACGAGTTTTTCAAGTCTTCGATGGGCTGCATCACCTTGATCTCCGTCAAACCCTTGTAAGTTCCGTGTGGGAGTACCTCTGAGCTTTGACATCCGGGCGCATCGCTGTTGTCTCGTTCAGCTCTGCTCTAGTTATCCTGATCAGGTCTGAGTCTTGGCATCCGGGCGTATTGTCGTTGCCCTGTTCAGATTTTGTTCTAGTTATCGTCCTTGTCGATTAACTGGTCAAATCGACTGGCACACCCTCGGATATCGAATTCGGGTAATAGCCCGAGGTGTTCGCAGATCCTGACGCTTTTTGTGTCAATACCTCTTTTGGCACGTTCGGTGGGACCTAATTATATAAATTATACATCCATCATGGGTGATAACGCCGACGTTAACCAGAGGAACGTCATTGAAGTCTCCGAGGCCGATCTAAAAGATGATCAGAGGCTGGCCATGGAGCGGGCTATGGAGGAGTACAAACAATTATATCTGAAATCCTTCAGTCTAAGCAGGAGCGGCGAAGCAATCCAGAAGCAAGATCCGCCGTTGCCACGGCAGGTCACGTATGACGCCAATCCTGGTAAGTTACAAGAGATGGTTAATTCTGCTCTAAATCAAGCATTAATTAGCCACTCCAGCGTGTTGTCCAATACTGTGTACAATGCTGTGATGCAATCATTCAAAGAAGGACATGCACCTCAATATGTTGGTTCAGCGTATCATCAACATGGATCGGCATCTATAAGCCCATCGGCAGCCCCAATGGCGTCTTATACTCCTGTGGAACCGTCTGTCGATGTGGCTACACCGCCAAGGCCGAGCCCTGACAGCGTCACCAAGCTCCATACAGATCCAGTGACGTCGGCAATTTCAGAACCTGCTATCCAAAGTCAGTCAGCCCCTGCTAACTGGTGGGGATACGGTATGCCTCCGAATCTATCTGCTGGTTCTAATCTGGTGTAGGGAGATAGTTCAGCTTGGAAAGGCTCTGTGGCATCGGCAATACAATCACAGTCGGTGATCCCGACGATGCATTATTCTACGCCCCCTCCGACTGTACAAGTGCCATCAGAAGATTTTCAAGTGATTCCTAAAATACCTCTGATGCCACCATCGGCAAGCTTCGTGCCGATGCAACACAATATAACAACTGGAAGTCAACCCGTGGTTGTAAATCCTCAAGCCGGAGTACTAGCACATCAAGGTAACCAATTTGTTGATTACTCTAAGGTGCAGGAACAACAGGTGCCAGTTAGCTATCAGTCATCGGTAAGTCACATGCCGATGATTTACAATTCTGGATGGGCCAACCAGCCGCCAGCTCAACAGCCTGGCGTGTCAATGTATCATTATGGAGGCCCAGCGAACACTCAGAGCGGACCATCGGTACAGCAACCGATGAATACGATGACTCAACCTAACCTGCTAAGTGTGCAAAACTATCCATCGGTAAATCAACCGATGCATAGTGCTCAGATGACTGGTGCTGCGCCCGTGACTACTTCGCATCATCTTCAAGAGGCGCATCAGCCGGCTCCACCAGTCAACAACCAGCCAATGAGTCGGCAAGAGCAGGATGCATATTGGACCGATAAGATCGCCGAAGTTATGAAAGAACAATTCGGCATTAAACCCAAAGTCAATACATACTCTTATCGGACTCCGTATCCCCCAGCATATGACTTGATTTCTCTCCCAAATCGGTACAAGGTACCTGATTTTACCAAGTTCTCCGGCCAAGACGATACATCAACAATGGAGCACATCAACCGCTTCATTATCCAGTGCGGAGAAGCTGCCAGCAGGGAAGAATTGAGGGTGAGATTATTCTCTTCATCATTGTCTGGATCGGCATTCACATGGTTCATATCGCTGCCTCCAAATTCTGTAATCACATGGGCCGATCTAGAGAGACAATTTCATAAATACTTCTTCGCTGGCATACATGAGAAGAAGCTTACCAATTTGGTCAAGATGAGGCAACACAATGATGAATCGGTAGAAAGCTTTGTTCAGAGGCTGCGAGACGTGAAGAATAAGTGCTATAGCCTGGTACTTGATGATCGGCAGCTGGCAGATTTGGCTTTCCAAGGACTACTGCCGCATATCAAAGATAAGTATGCGTCACAAGAGTTCGAAAGTTTAAGTCATCTGGTGCAAAGGGTTGCCGATCAAGATCTCAAAACCTTTGAACCCAGGAAAACTTGGAATAAGAAGGTAACCTTCATCGGGCGAGAAGAAGATTCGGGGTCAAATGAAGAGCGAAGCATCGGTGCGGCCGAATGGGTGAAGGATAAAAAACCTGTGTCTTGTCCGTTCGGCCAGAAAGAAGCTGAAAGGTTCACCTTTGATATTACCAAGGCCGATAGGATGTTCGACTTATTACTTCAAGAAGGGCGGATCAAGTTGGCGCCTAATCAAGTAATTCCATTGGCCGAAGAGCTCAAGAAGATCAGGTACTGCAAGTGGCATAATGCAATGCAACTTCGCACAGTACCAATGACTGCAAAGTATTCAGGCAGCAGTTGCAGTCAGAGATTGAATCTGGACGAATCAAGTTTGAAAAGTCTAAAGTCCAGAAACCGATAAAGATTGATCAGCACCCGTTTCCAAATAACATGGTGGAAGCTGGTGGAAGAACCAAAGTGCTGACATCGGACGCTGCCAGGAAAAATGCATCGGTGGACCCTAACCATCAAGTAGCTGAACGCGACGCAATAAGGTTTACCGATGACAGGAAAGGTAAGAAAGTTGTCGATGAAGGTAGCAGCGCCAATAGGGCTCCTGGTGTTATAATCACGCATAAGCAGCCAAGGCGAGACTATCGGCAATCACGTGAAGAGCGATATCGGCAAGAGGAAGAAGAGCACCAGGAATGACTTCGACATAAGGACCACTGGAAGTGTCCCTTCTTCGTTCACTGTTGGGAAGAAGGCATCAAGCTGCCTACTGCCGATAATTGTCCCGAATGCAATGGGTACTACACCGTTGATCGGTCAGGTAAGAAACCTTGTTTTGATGATCGGGCATCCAGGTACGCCAAGCTGCTCAGAGAGAAGAGGTCGGCGCATGACCGACTGGGGGGCAAGCTTAGTGCCCATAACAGGCTTGGCAGACGTGTTGATCAAGAGGAGCTAGAGGAGATGGCCAATGCAAGAGTGCCTGACGAAGAAATATTCTCCAGAGATCCCAACATCAGAAGAAGTACCGATGCAAGCGGTGGAAAGCAGCACTAGCCTGTCTGGAAAACTAAGCTTCCTCAGTGGTGCCCCAAGGGTCTGACAAAGACTCAGAAAAGAAGCATTCAACGCGAACGCCAAAATGACTTGTATGACAATGAGGATCCTTTAAGGGAAAAGCAGTGGAGGCCAAAGCGCAAGGGTAGGGATTCATCGGCAGAAATTAATATGGTCGTCATGTTGCCGATGGAGTTCATGACATCTGTCAGCGATGATGAGGAGACTACTGAGATGGCACAATTGGTGCTGGATCCAATGACAGTAGTCTTTGAGAAGCCTGCCGATGATGAAAGGCAGCATTTGAGGGCTTTGTTTGTTAAAGGTAAAGTGGATGGACAACCTATGACAAAGATGCTGGTAGATGGTGGGGCATCAATAAACATAATACCGTACGTCGTGTTCAGAAAGCTTGGGAAAGGCGACCAGGACTTAGTCAAGCCGACATGAAGCTCAAAGATTTTGAAGCTCAAAGATTTTGAAGACAACGTGTCACCAGCCATGGGAGCTATATGTGTTGAGTTAACCATCGGCAGCAAAACTTTGCCGACAACATTTTTTGTAATCAGTGGTAAAGGCACCTACAACTTGCTCCTAGGAAGGGATTGGATCCACGCCAATTGCTGTATTCCTTCCACCATGCATCAAAGCCTTGTGCAGTGGGTCAGAGACGAGATTGAAATCGTCCGCAGTGAAGCCCCATCGACCGTTGTGTCGGCGGAATCGGACACTTATGAGCAATCCAGATGCATATCAGGCGAAGCTTGGGACAAGGAATTCCTCAGAGTTGCCGATTACTGCATTACACCGATCCAAACAGTCGGTCCTGAAGAAGGGTTTTAATGGATCGGTTCGCTGATGATGGAAAACTGGGACAGGGCTTCACATCCGTCGATGATTTACTCGAGATCGACATCGGCGATGGTAGTAAACCTAGGCCTACTTTTATTAGTGCTAAGTTAGATTCCCAATGTAAACAACAGTTAACTGATTTATTAAAGGAATATAAAGATTGTTTTGCTTGGGATTATATGGAGATGCCTGGTTTAGACCGATCGATAGTCGAACATCGGTTACCTATTAAGTCTGATTTTCAACCACATCGGCAACCTACACGCCGATGTAATCCTAATATTTTACCTGACATTAAGGCTGAGATTACAAAGTTAATTGAAGCTGGATTTATTCGGCAATGCCGATATGCCGAGTGGATTTCTAATGTGGTTCCTGTTTACAAGAAAAATGGAAAACTTCGTGTTTGTATTGATTTCAGGAATCTTAACAAGGCTACACCGATGGATGGATACCCGATGCCCGTTGCCGATCTGCTGATTGATGCTGCTGCTGGACATCAAATCATTAGTTTCATGGATGACAATGCTGGATATAATCAAATATTCATGGCTGAAGAAGACATATCCAAAACTGCTTTCAGATGTCCAGGTCATGTCGGTTTATTTAAATGGGTTGTCATGACTTTTGGCTTGAAGAATGCCGGTGCTACTTATCAGAGAGCGATGAATTTTATCTTTCATAAGTATATCGGCACAATAGTCAAAATCTATATTGATGATGTGGTGGTTAAGTCTGGAAATTTTGAGAAGCATCTTGCCGATTTGCAAAAAATATTGGGATACACAAGGGAGCATGGGTTAAAGATGAATCCTAACAAGTGTGCATTTGGTGTATCGGCAGGACAGTTTCTGGGCTTTATGGTGCATCAAAGAGGCATTGAGATTGGCAGAAAGTCTATTGACGCAATTAATAAAGTAGTTGCTCCTACAAACAAGACTGAGCTGCAATCTTTGATCGGCAAGATTAATTTTATTAGAAGGTTTATATCCAACTTATCTGGTAAGATTAAATCTTTTAGTCCATTACTGAAGCTGAAAGCCAATCAAGAGTTTGTATGGAAAGAAGAGCAGCAGTTAGCTTTGGAGGAGATCAAGAAATATTTAGTAAACCCTCCAGTCTTGGTTCCACCTCAAAACGGGAAACCTTTCAGGTTGTATTTGTTTGCCGATGACGGCGCTATCGGATCAACATTGATTCAAGAATTTGAAGGGGGAGAACGTGTAATATATTATTTGAGCAGGAGGCTGGTGGATGCTGAAACCAGGTATTCGGCCATAGAGAGATTATGCTTATGTTTGTACTTCTCTTGCATAAAATTGAGGCATTATTTATTGTCGGCTGAATGCACCGTCATCTGCAAAGATGATGTGGTTAAGTATATGCTGTTGATGCCGATATTAAGTGGGAGAATCGGCAAGTGGATTCTGGCACTTTTGGAATTTGATCTAAGGTATGAATCGGCTAGGGCAGTTAGGGGTCAGGTGATGGCTGATTTTGTTACGCAGCATTGCAATATGGTAAGCTCTGTGGAGATTGCTCCTTGGACTTTGTTCTTTGATGGATCTACGTGCAAGGAAGGAGCAAGTATCAGTGTTCTCTTAATTTCATCCCAAGGGCGGAAGTATGAGATCTCGTTGCCGATTATTGCTACCTCAACAAACAATCAGGCTGAGTATCAAGCTTTGATAAAAGAGTTGGAATTGCTCAGAGAAGTGCGTGCCGATGCCGTTGAAATCTTTGGCGACTCTATGTTGGTAATCAATCAGCTGACTGGAATATACGAATGCAAAAGTGAAGTGTTGATTGCACACCATGAGAGGTGTTTGCGACTGTTGAAGGAGTTCAAAGAGTACCGCCTTGAGTATATTCCTAGGTTGCATAACGAAGAGGCCAATCGGTTGGCACAGAATGCTTCAGGATATCAGCCAATTCAAGAAGTCATGACATCGGTAATGGTTACCGATGACTGTAAAAGTGAAATTGCCGATTACTTAAGGGATCCGTCTAAGAAAGTTGAAAGGCGTCTAAGGTTCCAAGCCATTAAGTATGTGCTCTTTGACGATGAATTGTATTATCGGACGATTGATGGAGTTTTGCTTAGATGCCTTAATAAATAGGAATCAAAGGAGTTGATGGGTGAAATCCATGAAGATGTGTGTGGAGAACATCAATTGCCATTCGAGATGAAGTGGATGATTAGGCGAAATGGATATTATTGGCCGACAATCCTTGAAGATTGCTTCAACTATTTCAAAGGATGCCAGGATTGTCAGAAGTTTGGTAACGTACAGAGGGCACCTGCATCGGCAATGAATCCTATAATCAAGCCTTGGCCGTTTAGAGGATGGGCTATTGATCTCATCGGCCAAATTTATCCACCATCGAGTAAGGGGCATAAGTTTATACTTGTCGCTACCGATTACTTCACGAAATGGGTGGAGGCGATTCCTTTGAAGAAAGTGACATCGGCAAACATGGTGGATTTTGTTAAAGAACACATTGTTTACCGATTTGGTATTCCTCAAACTATTACTACCGATCAAGGAACCATGTTCACATCGGGAGAGTTTGATGAATTTGCTGCTAGTATGGGGTTCAAGGTGTTAAACTCTTCTCCTTATTATGCTCAAGCCAACGGTCAGGCTGAAGCGACTAATAAGGGAGTTATTAAACTTATCAAATGCAAGATTGAAGAGAACCCTAAAAGGTGGCATGTGGTGTTGAATGAAGCCCTGTAGTCGTATCGGATGGCTTGTCATGGTGCAACCAAAGTTTCGCCGTATCAGTTGGTCTATGGACACGATGCTGTCCTGCCCTAGGAAATTAAAACTGGTTCTAGGCGATTATCTTTTCAAGATCAATTGACGACCGATGATTATGCTACTCTTATGAAAGGTGAGTTAGAAGATTTAGTAAGTCATAAGAAAACAAGAGAAAGGTTGCCAGATGGTATGACAAGAAAGTAAAGGTAAAGGAATTTGCCGATGGTAATTTGGTTTGGAAGTTGATTTTACCGATCGGGACTAAGAGTTCTAAATTTGGAAAATGGTCTCCTAATTGGGAAGGTCCTTATCGGATAAAGCAGTCTGCTCCTGGTAATGCCTATATTTTGGAAACTCTCAAAGGAGTTGCATTCCCTAGAGCGATCAATGGCAAATACTTAAAGAAATATTACCCTAGTATTTGGGTAGACGCATAGAATGCTCGTTTGAATGCCGATGAAAGAGAAAGTTATAATACATCGGTAAAAGCGTACTGACATTATGTTACAGAGCAAAAATCAAGTATCGATGTTACATTTGCCGATACAATAAATTACAACAAGGATTGGATGGCTGATATCGCACGCAGACGAATTTGCTCTATTTCCTCAATCTCCTTGGCATCGGCGTCGGTAGTCCCTTCGATCGACTTGATCTTTCTCTTCAGAGCGATGGCTTGTCGAGCATTACTATCCCTTTCTTGACGTAGGACTTTGATAGTGTCGGGTAGTTGGGCTTTCTTTTGGTTGACTGCGTTCAAAGCTTCTTCAACTTTTCTCAGCTCGGCTTGCAGCTCTTCTTTCCTTGCCGATAACTGAATGAATTCTTGGTCAAGGTTAATGCCAGAAGCTTCTACTTGACCGATGTCTTTATGCTTCTCATCGGCAACGCGTTTGTGCTTGAACATTTCTTCTGTAAGCTTGGATTGAGCATTCCTATCGGCTATGGGACGGGAGAGCCTTTGGTATTGGAGTTGTTTGCTTTCCAGAAATGTTGCTTGGAGGAGGATCTCTTCTGTATCGGCAGGGAGGTGGCCTTGGATATCCTTGAAAGTTGTCCTTGCTGCAGTTGAATCTTGAACGAGCTGGGAGATATCTTGTTGCAGCAAGGAAAGCAGTGCTTCGAGCTTGGATTTGATCTCTGCCGATAAAGCTGGAGCAGAATTTTCTTCGTCCTCATCCTCATCAGGGATGTTAACGGCAAAGGAGAATAGACTGTCTGCTGGAGCAGGGCCTTCTGAGTGTTCGTCCTCTTGAGGGTTGATGCCAAAGGAAAATAGGTTATCCGAGGAATCTTGGGCCTGAAAAAGAAGAAGTTAAAATGCGCCGATCATAAGATTATACTACAAATTTTTAGGTAACCGACTTACCATCTTGAAGCGAATTTCTTACCTAGGACTTGGAATGTCGGCTGGTACAGCTTCATCCAGGAGATCGGCAGCCGTTGCCGATGAGCGGGCTTCTGTTGGAGAAGTAGGTGACGCCGTGGGTGCTGGTGGCGCTGCTGCTGGTGTTGCTTCTGCTATGGCGGCTGGCTCCTGTGGTGGCGACACCGTTCTCTCATCGGGGGTTTCGGTTGGTGAAGGTGTCGCTGCCGATGTCGCCTCCGCTGTTGCAGCGGGTGGAGTTATCTCCTGATCAGGGATGTCGTCCAGTGGATGATCAGGGATAGGAGCCGATGATGGTTCTGTCGTTGGCACGTCGGCAGTTGGTGATGCGACTGGAGTCGATGGCGAAGATGGGGTGGCTAATCTCAGGCGCCTTTTCTTCCTTGGTGCGGCAGTGGGAGAGCCAGCCCGTTTCGATGAAGCCTGGGGGGGCATCGGTAGCAGGACTTGGGGATGCTTGTACGTTTGGAGCAGCTGCCGATGACCTCATTGCCTGAGAGTTTAGTGCAGGTTATATAATGTAAACTGTTGTCGATGAGGCAGTATGTGATCGGTATAAGTAAAGATGAGATTTACTGCAAAAACCCGTGTCAAGGCAGCAGCAGCAGCCGATGTAGCCTTGGTTTTTGCAGGCGTCGATTTGGGTACCTTCTGAGGGGTGAAGGCAGCCAGTGTGGGGGCGCTATTGCCGATGAGTGATATATGATTCATCATTCGAAGGTTGAAGGGCTTGCCACTATTGCTCATCTTAGGGATCGGATCGTCAACCTGTCAAACATAAGGAGGTCAGATGCCAATGATAAGAATAAAGTAATAAGGAATGCATCGGGATTGAAAACTTACTGCGTCATCGGGGATGATGTGGTTGGCGTCAATCATATACCGATAGTAGTGTGATGACTTAGCGAATAATTGATATCTCCATTCTTGCCACCAGAATTTATATTCATTCGTGATGAAGGATGTTGGTGACCAGGAGGATAATTCAATATCTGACGTATCGGCATTGGGAGGAAGATTGACGATTTTGTTCCAGTCCATAGCACTAGAGATGGTCTACCTTGGTTTTATCACCTTGGAGTAGTAGAGCTTGATCGGCAGTTGGCCAAATGCCAGTTGTCTTGCCGCTGCCGATGGGTAGTAGAACTCGAAGGATGGAGGGGCATTCTTCCCGGTTCCGAAAATATTGACTGGGATAGCTCGGGGAACAATACTGGTCTTCATGATTATTTGATTTTGAGGCACATTCCCATCGGTAAGGTTGAACAGCAGCGGAAATCGGTTGTCCTCGTCAATGTATGGCCATCAGAGCCGTTCTGAAGCAGGGATTCTGTTGTAAAATTTCTGGAAGAATAGACCAAACTGCTCTGCATCGACATCGGTCCCTGGCAACACTATGATGGCCTCTCCGAAGTTGAGTGAAGGACGAGTTGCCGATTCATCATCCCTATATTTGTAATCTTCCGATATGTCCCTTGGGAATTGTTGAGCGAACAAGTCGAACTGAAGGACTTTGTACATGTGTGCGTTCAGCCACATGTTGATAAACCACCAGGGACCCCCGAGGTTGTCGATGGGCTCGCCTAGCAGTAACTTCTTGGATACTTGGTGTAGAAGGCGGTATACCGATCTAAGAAGATATCGGCCGAGAGGGAGTCTTGTTCCATCGGCTAAGAGCTCTGCTGCTGGGAGGTACATGGTGGTCGGTCCAACAGTTTTGCCACAGAAGATAAATTTCTCTATCCACATGTTCAGAAAGGTGGCATGCTCCCTTTGACCTACCGATCTAGTCTTTTGGTGCTCTTGGATGTAACCGGTCCAGCCGCCGATGTTCAGTGTATTCACTCTATGTTCAGCTTTCCGATGAAATAAAGTTGAGACATCATCGGAAGAAACATCAAGGCCGGTCAGCATGTGCACATCGGCAAGTGTAGGAGTGGCTGGTCCATGTCTGAATATGAAGGCGTTCATGGTGTCAAACCAGAAGTAGGAGGCCGCTATCAACATGTTCTCGTTTTTCTCCATATCGGCAATGGAGAGCCGGATGCACTGATCCAAATTGCGCTCTGACCAATAGACTTGCTGTGTTCTAATGATCCTAAGGTACCAGTTCTTCCACCCCTTGGTAGGCTTGGGCCATGAACGGAAGGCGTCCTTCCATAATCCTAAACTGAAGCTTTCAGACCTGAATGGAATACGGTTGGCTTCCGCATTGATCAGATAGCTAGGGTCAGGATTTCCCATTGGGCCTAGGCAGGTGAAGCTGGACTGTTCGAGAGGGATCACTACTTTATTGTACAGTTCCGAGGTTTCAAAAAGAAAAGAGAGGAAGGAATCAAAGAAGGAAAGGAAAAGATTATGGATTCATACGGACAAGGGACTTGCAGAAAGAGTAAGAAGGAAATGGATTTACCTTGGGGATGTCAACTTGGATCGCCATTGGAGCTGAGGGAGTTCTTGCGGTTCGTACTTGGCTTGGGGAGAGTACTGTTGCTTGAGCTCGGATTCTTCGGAGGCGCCGCCGGAGGTTGAAGACGAAGACAGGTGAAAAGTGAAAGTGGGCCTAGGGTAAAAGGTAAGTTGGATCGTGGTAACTTTTATAGACTTAAGTCAGAGGTATTTTGGGATTTCGGTTCGTACTGTGCAGGAATGTGGAGAGGCCTACGGTGGATGTGCGCAATAATCAAGGAGATATTATCAGATTTACAACTGTTTGTGCTATGATCGAGGAATTTTATTAATAAATTGCGGTTCTGTACGCGGGAATCGAGGAAGTTGTGCAGTTATCTCGGAAGGAACGGCTACAGTGGAAAAATTTTTGGCGCGTAAAATATTCTACACTCCGAAATTGGGGGGCATGTGTTGACACCGTTTTTCGGCACGTGTCAAATGAGTTAAGACTTGCGTGAATCAGTGACCATTTTCTATCGACATCAAGAAGTCATCGGTAAAATTTACCGATGGGAGTGCACTGTAAGAAGGGTGAGTTTGTTGCCGATGAAAGCTGGATGGTTCTTGCCAATGGAGGTTGATTGATGAAGTCAGGTCACCAGGATTGCAAAGTTACCGATTGCCGATGAGGGGATGTTGCCGATGTCGATTGCCGATGGGCATGGGGTGCCGATGGATACAAGGTGATGTGGCAGTTGACGTCAGCAGGAGTTGCTAGTGGCAAAAGAAGGAAAATAGCAGATTGAAGCAGTCTGCCGATGGAAAGTTTTCATCGAAGCAAAGATATAAGGAAACTGGAGATTTTATACGAGTATTATTATAGTAGTTTGAGTCTGACTCTTGCATGAGTCGTTTGTTTTCCTTTAAAATAGGTGTGTTTGTTTAGGAAAATAATATTGTTATTTTAGATCCGACTCCTGCGCGAGTCAGTTTCCTTAAAGTTAGGAGTTTGTTTTAGGAAAGGTACGGGTCGTGTCTCTGTACAACTCTCCATGCGGGAGTATAAATATGTGCCCAAGGGCTGCATATCTAAATATATCAATCATATCAAAATCAAATCAATTTACTCTTATTCTACTTTTATGGCAATTTACCTTTTTATTGAATTAGTCTTAGATTATCTACGAGTTTTTCAAGTCTTCGACAGGCTGTATCACCTTGATCTCCGTCAAACCCTTGTAAGTTCCGTGTGGGAGTACCTCTGAGCTTTGACATCCGGGCGCATCGTTGTTGTCTCGTTCAGCTCTGCTCTAGTTATCCTGATCAGATCTGAGTCTTGGCATCCGGGCGTATCGCCGTTGCCCTGTTCAGATTTTGTTCTAGTTATCGTCCTTGTCGATTAACTGGTCAAATCGACTGGCACACCCTCGGATATCGAATTCGGGTAATAGCCCGAGGTGTTTGCAGATCCTGACGCTTTTTTTGTCTACACACTGATCATTTGACCAGCGACGACGACGAGGGACGTAGGCTTCGTTTGCGGCTTGTGCTTGCATGCATTTGTTCTGTGGGGGGAAATGATAAGTTGCTGTACTGTAATATACGTCCTTGGCCAGTTAGCCTCCCTAGGCTGGCCGCTGGCATGCATGCATGCAGGAGAACCGTATTCGATCTCTGAACCAAGGAAAACGATACAACACCCGTGACACTTCTTGCTTAAGCACACACATCACATTCTTTTTGGCAGAATATTTGTTGCTGTTGAGAGATAGAGACGCGTGGATCCGATCCGGACGAGCAGCACATGCATGATGTAGGCAATGCAGCACGAGCAGTTTTTGCGGCTGTTGGCTTATGCGGCTGAGACTATTTTTAACTGTTTTATTGTGAAATAAAAACACGATATATTATAGCTGATAAGCCAGATTAATAAGTCAATCGAATAAGACGAACAAGTCTGTCCAACGCGTGCCACGGTCGACGAATATAGCTAGCTTAGTGAGCCTGAATGATGATGATGTATATGAGCATAACTGAGAATGATCGAAACGCATCGATCAGTCACCATTGGCGGCGATGTGCTTAGTTGCATGCATCTGAGATCTGAGTGGCTCCAATCATGCGTGCGAGCTAGCCTATACCATATACAGTATATACAGTGACCAAATCCTAACCCATTAGAAGAAAGCACACGACCACCGCCGGTTCAGGGTTTTTGTTAGCTGCTGCGTTGGCGTTGCGTGCATCCATCACACACACAACAAGAGCGCCGTCGTCCTTACCTCATCCGTCCGTAGTGGCCGGGAAGATTAGCTAGCGCATGCACCGTACTAGCCGAAAACTTGAGTCGTTTCAGCCATTTCGATTCATCATGGAGTACGGGAGGTGTGTGGGCATGTCTTGTCTCGTGGTTGACCTGCATGCCGCCCGTGAGTTCAGGAATGGACCAAGGTAGATAGATGCGGGCCGGTATACAGTGGTCCAGCAGCAGCAGGGTAAAAGGGGTGGTGCAGAGCTAGCCAGGTAGGAAGATGGTGAAAAGAAAATGCCCTGCTGCATTCACCACGAGTGGTGCACCATGCATGCGTGGTTTTGCTTTTTTTATTTATTTATTTACAAAAGCTTCGTTTCGTTAGTTAAGGGCGTATTTGTTTACACCTTAGAATCAAAATAATCCTAATAAACACCTCTTCGATTATTTTGATTATTTTGAGCTGTGTGAGACACATGTTAAAAGGACCTTAGGGTGTGTTTGGTTGGCTGCATTAGACCTCAGCTAGACTCTGCTGGTGCGAGATCAAGTGTTTGTTTGGTTTGCATATTTTCTTAACTCGGCTCCGCTCATGCAAGATTTCTCTCGCAGCCAGACTCTCGAGAAACACATAAATCGGCCATTGCTTTGGGTCAGCTAGCTCGCGTGGTGCGAGTAATTAGCCATCTATAACGTTATTAATGCATGATTAGTATAGATTAAATGATATTAACATATTTCAATTAATATTAAGGAGCAATAAGATAACATAAGAGCAATAGAATAGTAGTTGCCCATAATAAACGATATTATGATGGAATATTTATATATTTTTATCAATAACTTTGGTTTTGGTCAATTTTCCGTCTGAGATCGTTTACAAAATTTGAATTTCAAAATTTTAGAACTTCAAATACAAGTTTGAGACCCTAAATGCTTTCTAAATAAAACATTATTAACTACAAAGATATAGATCACATCAAAATCTAAAATTTTTCTTTTTATTATTTTTTCATGTGAGGTCGTTTGTACACAAAAAATTAAATAGAAGAGCTTAAAACAGAATTCTAAGACCGTAGATAATTTTAAATGAAAAAGTCATTAACTAAAAAGTTATAGATCTCATCGAGATCTAGAACTTTGATATTTTTCTGACTTTATTTTTTAAAAAACATGAATTTTATTGTGTTGTAGCATGATTATTACCTCCGTATTATACAACAAGATGTCAGTGAAAAATGTCTTCACTACCGGTTCATACACGGTGATGCAAATCGGCTATAATGAGGAGCTATATCACCCCCGGTTAGTATCGTAAAACGGCGGCGATAGTTATCAATCCCAACATTCTTATGAACCGGCGGTGATACTCTCGTGAAGTTGGTCATAACTATAACTGTCAGTTTTAATAATAACAGCTACGTTAAAAGCTTAGATCTGAACATAGTAGTGTTATATTTAAATTATTTTCAATCTGTGCTTTTGACCCCTATTTGGATTCATTTTGGGCGCGCCGCAAATCCGTGCACTTTATCGCATTTAATCCAAACCCTTTGAGGCTGCAGGTCTTTGTCTTGGCACACGCGTTAATTCAGTCTCGCATTGCTGCTATGCACACCTAGTTAACAATTGTTCCTCTTGGCACGCCTAGTAAAGCACTAGTACAGCTGATGCCAAACTAACAATATATAATCCACTTACACCAACAGTACTAAACCATACATTTTATTTGGGCCTGAGAAAGCAAAAGGTTGGATCCTAAAAGGTTAAAACGTAAGCACCGTGTTCACTTGTAATTAATTACCTTCAGCAAAGTGAGATAAAAGCGTGTTTTTCTGCTCAAGGAGATGAGTTGAACAGAAATAAGGAACAAATTAAGTAATCCTAATATCACGGTTAGATGAGTTTAGACTTGATAAGTGGATGAACCATTAAGATATCTAGTTAGGCACCCCTTGATCGGACGTGTTATTTACTTATTTTGATAACACGTTGACTTGCTTCTTCATTAGAGAGAGAGAGAGAGAGAGAGAGAGAGAGAGAGAGAGAGAGAGAGAGATGGCGAACTTGGTGACACACACCGATGTCTAGGCATTAGGGCCTTAAGGATGCACGTGAGCCGTGACAAAGCCGAGCAGGTTAGTGAGCATTTGTTTGGCGAGGGATGTTTAGCTGCATCAGCACATGCTATCACTTAAGTCGAGACGCAATAATCACACTCATGCACGGACGACATCAACCGTACATAGCAAAGATACACATGTATGTCTTTCACCTTGTATGTACCTATCTAGTTTGTTTTGGTTATTGGCCGGAACCGGAACATATATATGTGGCCATGGACCTCATTGTGGGTGACTCGACAGCTCCTTTTTCCTGAACCTATCTAGCTAGAACCCCAAATTGAGAAACCATGCAAGTTGTCTAGACCATGACTGATGAATTTGAGCAATTAAAGGAACACATCATGCATGGAGAATGCCTACCAGTCTATTATCATTAATTTGCTAGTTTTGGTGCTCCACTCTTAGCTTGAATCTATTTTAAGGGTGCATTTGCTGGCCGACAGTTTCATGTTGCATTGCCAAATTGTCCTCTAAGGGCACTCACAGTGCAAGACTATATCACAGAGTCCAAGACTATTTATTACCACTTATTTATGGTATTTTGCTGATGTGTCAGTATATTATTGAAGAGAGAGTGAAAAAACAAGACTTCAAGTCTTATTTAGACTCTAAGTCCACAATATTCGATGTAATAAATGAGTTTAGACTCTATGATAGAGTCTGCATTGGGAGTGCCCTAATATCACATCCTCGCTCACCACGATTAGGGCTGCCGACCCGACGATAGGCGCTATATATATGTGTGTGTATGCATTTCACATGGTCATCCACTAAGGTGATCATCGTGTATCTTTCCTCACCTTCATTCAAAATGTTCCTCAACGTTTGCAAGAAAATGTAGGACAGTAGGTACATAGGTACATAGGTACATAGGTCACCTTTGAAAGGAAGGTATAGGCTATTGACTCGAAGGATTGATAATTGGAAGTTCCAATATATGCGGTAAGTGATAGATGTGCCTTATCATTGAAATGTTAGCAGTTGGTATCATTATTGCTCTTGGTGCTCATGTCACAACTGACGGTTCAGAAGGTACTAGCTCAACATGTCTCCAAAAATGTGAAAGTGTAGTAAGTAGCATTGCACCGAACAAAATATTACGACTCTCCACTGGTGTGGTTTGGCATGTTCAGCTTCTTTCTAATGATATATAGCTTTGCACTGCGCTGCCATAGATTCTACTTAAGATAATCTTACTCGTTACAGTATATAAAAACAATTGTGCCAAATATATACCTCCAACTCCAATAATAATGCTAGCAACCAATAATAGGGATAATCCTTAAAATTAAATGTCGTCACTGCAATTTCCATCATGTCATGGGCACATCAATGTCATAACCATATCTATCCAGGATTGAGAATTTTCCACTGCCAAATAAGAAACTATTTAATGGTTATTAAAGTTAAATGCAAGAATAGGGTTTCTAACTTGGCTTGACAACATGTAACTAAACAAAACGACCTCCTGATGATTAATCAGCATAGCGAGTAGATATCAAGCTATATATATCAGCATACCGAGTAGATGTTAAGCTATCTTGAGTGAATATAATCCATCTGCCAATATTTTAGCAACATATTTGGAGAAGGAATGGATGCCTTCATTTGCTTCTTTTTTTAGTTAAAATAACACACCCCTTTTCCAAAAGTAATCATGTATGGGTCAAGCAGCATGGGTGTGCTCCAAACATCATTCATTATTTCTAACTCCTAAGCCTACACATGTTACTTGCCTCCACACATGTGGGCCCATCAGTGCACACGTGGCGTGGACACACGCCGCCCTGGAATCTATACATCATTCCCCTACCACTTTCTCTAAACAAAAAGCTGTGCTCATATAGCTAATCATGGTCACCGGATGGATATACACGACCGTTAAAATTGGGCACCCCACTGAGCATATGAGCACAAAGTGATGCAGAGAACTTACCCCACCAATTGCGGGCAGCCACTCCATCATCCAGCATCTATCCAAGTGCCAAATTCCAAAAGGTATTCACCTTCCACCAGGAGTTTCTTCCTTTGTTTTTACAAGAGTGGTGAATCTGCTGCTTTCTTTTTTTACTAGGGGGTGGCACTGGATTCGAGACAGATTCACTGCTAGAGCAGAGAGATGTTCTTTTTCCTTCAAATTTTACTGTTGTCTACTGCTGCAGATTCGAATGGGTCTGCTTGATGCATCAACTAAATTTTAGTTAGCTAAATTTAGCTAATATATATCCCAACAGGCTATTTAAAACTCTAGCTAAAGTTTAGTTATTTTTAGCTACTTTAACATAGCTAAAGCTAACTAAAGTTTAACAGAGTTTATTAGCTGATGCATCCAAACATTCCGCTAAAGTTTAGCTATGAGATTTTTTAACGGGCTAAAGTTTAATTATAAAAATTTAGCTAGCTAAACTTTAGTTATGTACTTTCAAACAGTCAGGATTACACAATGGTCAGGCTGCGATTTATCAGGCATGGCATGTTTTTATGTGTAAAGGGTTTATTCGCTCTGGTACCTTAAATAATTAATCAATTATTTATTTAATGTAACGGGTTGGCTTATTGCTTTTTTAAGAGGTAATAAATCAAATATATATTTAGTTAATTTTTAATTTAGTAAAATAAGACAATTAAATAAAGTATTAGATATAAAAATCTTTTTTCTAGATTTAATTGATGTATATAATCTACGATATGGTAAAATATTTTATTTTACAACTTTCGATATGACAAAATTTGATTAGTATAAATTATCATGACACAGCTAATTTAATTAGTATGTAACTTGTACGTGACAGCTACACGATGTGGCGTGTTTCATACCCAACGTCTATTTAGTTGGCGTGCAGCATATTCTAATTTAGAAGATCTTCTTAATTATAATATAATTTTAATCGAGTTAGCATGACGCACATTTGACTACATGATGTGTTAGTGTGTAACGTATTTTGGATCACAAAAATTAAAAATTCAATCAAAGTGGTAGCTACCGATCCTTTTCAGTTTTCACGCATGTAACACTAAAAAAAAATTACTATGTAACATGACATTTTCTATGTAATTATTTGTCGAACAATAAACTAGAATATATACAATAACTTTTTTTTTCATATGTATAAATACACCAGCGGGCATGAAAAAAAAAAAGAACCCGCTTCTTGTGCGTGTGCCTTAGGCTGCTGCACATGGTGCGTTGTGCATCACGTACGCACAAATGAAAAAAAAAGGAAATGCCTTCTCGGTAATTACAGGGTTTTGACAGATTTTCTGTCTTTTCTTTGGTATTTGTTTATTTAATTAATTCATAAAATCTAACAAATCAATTGTTCAGATTGTTTTGAAGTATTATCTTCTAGTTAGTAATAATGAGTGTACTTAGCAATGCTCATGTTTAAATAGACACGGTAGTCTAGTGTAATTTTACTTGTATGTGATCGTTTGTATCTATTTGTATTGTAATTCGATAAAAAACTGAATTTTATGGTCATGCCATGTGTGGTTTCAAGGAGCAACAGATGAACAAAACGTAACGTGAATCTGCTACGAGGCCTCTTCCATATCCATATAATTATATAAGAGAGGGAGAAGCGTAGATGAACCTGTTCTCGATGGAATGAGATCATTTGCAGTCAATTTATCTATGCCTTATTTTTTTTAAAAAAATATAATACAATGTAGACGTCCACTTACCCATATGAGCACCTCTGGCAGATCTCAATATTATATTCACAAAATTAACACAAGCACCTCGTTGAGCACCTCCAAATAACTAAGCTAACAAATCTCAAGATTCACAGAATCACCACAAACACCTTGTTGTCGAGGGGGACATCACCTATCACTAAAAGTCTGTTAAATCATAGAATAAATCCAAAAAAACTTAGGAAAAGGCAGCGTTCCACTACAAGAAATCCAAGATTTGTTATTTCGTGAGGGAGTTGACCAATGAACCCTTGAGTATTGTTTTGTTGTCATTGTGCCAAGTGGACAAGTTTCCGATAAGCTGTGTGCGCGACACCGTTGATAGCTAGTTTGAATTTTATTTCTACTCCAAAATTGTAAATAAAAATAGTACGGCAACCAAGAAAATAAGGTTTACACGCCAAAGCGGGTGTTAAAAGGTTGGGTTTAACCATTTTAGGATTCTCGTAGCATAGAAACTACTCCCACCGTTTGAAATCACTAGTAATCTTGTTGGTCAGCACCACATTTATTTCATATTCTATAATTCAAGACTTGTGCGTCCTTCATGACATATATAATTACTTGGCTTTTTAACTTAATTTGCGTGTTTGCTTGCATGTATTAAATCAGGGCATATACTCCCTCCATACACATATTATTGTCGTTTTAGAAAAGAAAATATAAATCATGAATAACTTTTTAAGTTATTGAGTTTGAAAAATGAAAATCGTATCAATAGATTTATCTTGAAAAATATTTTCATAGGATATACATATATTATATTTCAATAAATATTTTTTAAATAATAAACCGTCATAGTTATGTTTTGGGGCGCATTTAGTTACCTTTCGGGTGGCCCTGGCTCATGCAATGCAGGATTGGCGTGATTGATTGCCTGGGCGAACACAAGAGCCAGGCTAGCTGCATGCAAAAAGCTCCGTCGAGGGCTGCATCCCAGGAAACGGATTTCATTTTCGTTTCTTGGGAGCCTGGCTCACGCAGGCTCGGACATGCATGCCTCGTGACTGGACTGTGAGATAGTGAGCGTAGCAACGAATCATTGAACAGTGGCTATGCAGAGCTGGCCAACCAAACACCAATAGTGTGCATGATAATAGTCTGGCCAGCGGCAGCCTGGATGGTAGATGCGATCCAGACTAGGTAGAGAAGAGAACCAAACAACCTCTTGGAGACTGTGTCGGTGTCCAAAACGACAACTAATACGAGTATAGAGGAAGTATATAAACGAAGTGTGCTATTGTCATTCATGTTAGGCAATTCACTTGTTTAGAAAAAGATAAGGATTCAAACAAAGGAGCCGGGGAAAATAAAATAAGCATTAAGAAAAAGAGAAAGGTAAAACAATAGCCATCTTAAGGTTAGATTGTAGATGACACGTTTTGCTCCCTTGCTTTCTTGTTTCACCATGCTTGTCCAAGGTCTCAGGAGAATCTATTTTAAAATATTTTATTTGACCACCAAAGAAGTCAAAGAGTAGTTGTTGCAGTGTATCCCACTCTGCTTCCCTAATTAATGTTTTATTTAATGAAGATATACCCTCAATGATTTTTTTATTTCTTGGCTAATACATCCCTTTTGAATGCAGATAGTTGACCTATTTGTCTATAGTAAAAACTAAGAAATTACCTACGAATTTTTAACATATTCTTGGTTTGAGGACTATATGGAATGGGTTGGTCCAAACTTAGCTTCTTTTTTCTAATAGGGCTGACCTATCGGAGATTGTAGTTGTTCTTACTTTTATTTGTTTTGGTTGCGAGTAAATAGACACAGAACAAGGCACCAAATCAATGAGGTTTACATGTCATTTATACTTTCTTCTTATTTCTCGCACCTTGTTCTATGCCACTGCCATCCATGTTCCAGTTCACCTTACGTTTGCAAATGCCTCACATTACAACTCACCCGCTTACATGCAGTCTTTCTCCACCCGAGTGATGCACCTCGCCTATGTCTACCAACGACATAGTAGCTTGCATGCGCAAATACAATTTGCCACGCCGCTGCCCCCCTCACCTACGCCTGCCCGTGCGCGGAAGTGGGCTAGTTTCGGTCCTCTCGATTTTGAGTAACCGTTTGAACCCGCATCTATGAGGAATATTCTCTTACGGGAGAAATCTAACCTCTCAAGTCTCGAAACCAAACACCTTCAAAAGTGAATTCAGCCATCTCAACGTACTTGTTTTTTTTACTTTTTATTTGATTTGGGCGTGAGTAAATAGGCAATAAAATGAGACGCTTGATAAATGAGGCTCCTTTCCTGCACCGTACTCTATGCCACTGGCATTCGTGCTCCAGCTCACCTACTCCTGTCAATGCCCCACACTCTCTTACATGCATCCTTCTCCACCCGAGGGGTGCACCTTGCCCATGTCTGTCAAGGACATGGTAGCTTGCATACGCAAACACATTGTTTGGTCTGTAGATGTGAACACAATGGGCCACGCCGCCGCCCCGTTGCCCACGCCCGCCCGTGCGCAGAAGTGGGCTGGTTTCGGTCCTCTCGATTTTGAGTAACCGTTTGAACCCGCATCTACAAGGAATATTCTTTTCCGGGAGAAATCCAACCTCTCAAGTCTCGAAACCAAAAACCTCCAAAATTGAAGTCAGTCATCCCAACCTACTTGTTTTCCTACTTTTTGTTTGATTTGAGCGTGAGTAAATAGGAAACAAAATGAGACACCTGATAAATGAGGCTCTTTTCCTACACCTTAATCTATGCCAATGGCATTCATGCTCCAGCTCACCTAGTCCTGCCAATGCCCCCACACTCGCTTACATGCATCCTTCTCCACTCGAGGGGTGCACCTCGCTCATGTCTGCTAAGGGCATGGTAGCTTGCATGCGCAAACGCGTTGTTTGGTCTGCAGATGTGAATATAATGGTCTGTGCAGCCAACCTGTCACCCACGCCCGCCCGTGTGCGGAAATGGGTTGATTTCGATCCGCTCGATTTCGACTAACCATTTAAAACCGCATCTACGAGGAATATGGGCGAAATCCAACCTCTCAAGTCTCAAAACCAAACACATTTAAAAGTGGAGTCAACCGTTCAAACCTACTTGATTTACACCATCTACATACCAATTAATTAATTAACAGTAAGAATTAAGAGGCCAAACAAATCCATCAAGATACAGTAATCAACAGTAGTCCATTAATCCATGTGCCTCAAATCCTCCAAGAAAAATTCGCTAGTAATAGGCGCACCCAAAATTAACCACCAGACACCAATAATCGTCTCTTCTCTTCTCTTCTCTTCTCTTCTCTTGTGTTGGTTCACTCGTCGACCGTGGTCACCAAACCGGGTTGGTTGGCTTCTGGTTCTGGCTCGTCACGCCTCGCCTCCCTCTCGCTCCCGGCTCCTGGCTGGCTCCCTATAAAAGGAGCGTCGACCTCCTCCTCCTCCTCCGCAAGAATCCATCCATCCAGCAAGCCAACAACAAACACCTCCTCCTCCCTCTCTTCACTCCCTCCCCTGCAACGGCAGGAGGGAAGCCAGAGAGCACGAATCAAAATTCCCAATCGAGAAAGTCCTTCCACGCGCGCCGCCCTTGCCGGCGATAGCCGACGGGGACCACGCACGCCATCGATCGACCAGCTAGCGATTAACCAGCATCCATCCAACCATCAGCATGGTTGTGAACAACAAGGTGGACAGCCTGTCCTACGACGTCGAGGCGCCGCCGCCGCCCGCCACCGCGGCAGCGTCACCGCCACCGCCGGCGCCCGTGACGCGGCCGGCGTCGGTGCTGGAGCTGCACAAGGTGTCGTTGCCGGAACGTCGGACGACGGCGAAGGCACTACGGCAACGTCTTGCCGAGGTGTTCTTCCCCGAGGACCCGCTGCACCAGTTCAAGAACCAGTCGTCAGCGCGGCGCCTGGTTCTTGCGCTGCAGTACTTCTTCCCCATCTTCCAGTGGGGGTCCGCGTACAGCCCTCGCCTCCTCCGCTCTGACCTCGTCGCCGGCCTCACCATTGCCAGCCTCGCCATCCCGCAGGCACGTGCTCTGCTCTGCTTCCCCCCTGCTTCTCCTCCCCTCCCTCCATCTCCTCCATCTCTCGCCTTCATTCAATTCCTAGCAACTTTTGGCACGGTTTTTTATGGCACGGACGGCCAAGAATATAGGCCGGCGCAATAACTGCCTGCCTCTAACACCGTTGTCGTTGTCGTCGCTGTTGCAGGGGATCAGCTACGCCAAGCTCGCCAACCTGCCGCCGATCATTGGCCTATGTGAGTTTCTTCTTCCTCGTGCCTGCAAATTCGTAGGATTACAAATCTCAATCTCTGCATGTTAGATTGTTGGTTGATGAATGAATGTTTGGGATTGGGACGGGTTTGGTGCGTTGCGTGGATGCAAGCAGATTCCAGCTTCGTGCCGCCGCTCATCTACTCGCTGCTGGGGAGCTCGAGGGACCTGGCGGTGGGGCCGGTGTCCATCGCGTCGCTGGTGATGGGGTCCATGCTGCGGGAAGCCGTGTCGCCGGACGAGCAGCCCATCCTGTACCTGCAGCTGGCCTTCACCGCTACCTTCTTCGCCGGCGTCTTCCAGGCGTCCCTGGGATTCCTCAGGTGCGTCGTGGTGGTCGTGCCATCCTCATCTCTGATCTCTGAACAAACCAACCACTGTTCCATTGCCGCCGGAAAAGGCAGAGCACTAGAGCAGAGCAGCTCACGCATGCATCGGCATGTATCGGCAGGCTGGGCTTCATCGTGGACTTTTTGTCCAAGGCGACGCTGACGGGGTTCATGGGCGGCGCCGCCGTGATCGTGTCGCTGCAGCAGCTCAAGGGCCTCCTCGGCATCGTCCACTTCACCACCCGCATGGGATTCCTCGACGTCATGCGCTCCGTCTTCATCCACCACCACGAGGTACTGCGACTGCTCTCTGCCCCATCCGGCTGGCAATGACAGAGCAGCAAGCCTGTCTTCGTCTGCTGTACAGTAGAATTCAATTCACCAGCTACGCAACAAATCGTCCTCCTTCTCACACAACTGCATGCTCGTGACCACGAACGATTCTGCAGTGGAAATGGCAGACGATCGTCATGGGCACAGCCTTCCTCGCCATCCTCCTCCTCACGCGCCAAATCGTAAAGCTCTTTAATCTCTCATTTGATCATTCATCTTTTCACTTTATTTACTATATACTAGTATATTTCTTCTGAAGCATGCATGTACTGGATTCAATTTCCATCTGATTATTAGTTATGACAGTCATCGTCAAAGAACAAAGGCAAGAATGAAATTGCCAAGATTAAACAACTAATTACTATTTGTAGTAGTAAAGAGAGAAGTAAAGGTAGCAGGAGTAACAGTGGCCGCACATACAAAATGGTTTGTACAACAAGTGGTTTCGCATTTCTCCCGCGACACCGACCGGTGTAAACGAAACCGGGTAGAATCTGATCTCTGTCACTTTTCTTTTCTAAAATTCTAAAAAAAAAGGATTGCTAATGGGCAGATGCAGTTAGATTGATTGGTGAATCATCAGTCGGCAAAATTCTCTACGATTTTTCTGACCATGGTGTTTGGGTGGACAGGTAGCTTAGCTTAGCTTAGCTTCTAGGAAAGAAAAGATGGGGCTGCAAAAAGGGAAGGTGGTGATTCAAACCCTGAGTTCATGGTGGGGCCCAAAGTGTGCCTGCCACTAACAAGGAATTTTTGACTCCACTGCATATATAGTTTATTAAAAAAGAAATGTCCAGTAATTCATTGTGGTGATTAATTAAGAGCCAGCTCCTGCTTCTTGGGACCTAGTAATGTTCACATCCCCTCACACCCCCACCCCCACCCCCACCCAAGAAGAAAAAAAACTCCTTTGATTTCAATATCCATTTGCCTTATATTAATTATTGCAAATAAAAATCCTAAGTTGAGCACATTGTTTGAGTAAAAGAAATACAATATTCTATAACAAAAAAAAACAGCATGTCCTGGTTCCCTGATTTAGGATCTTTTGAACGGTTTCAGTTAGTTACCCAAGCTAGCTGTGCTCTATGCAGTATACTTGAACAAAAAAAGGTTCAGAGTTACTTGATTCTACTAAACAGTTGGTATGCCAAGAAAAGTTGTCCTTACCCAGGCCTAATCTTCCAAGCTAGCTATCAATGGACTGAAACATGGTGCCAAAAGTGTTTCCTCTTTAAGGTTGTGTACTTATAAATTGGGAATAGTTTAGAGCATCATTTTATTTCCCTTTTTATTTTAAAATGAAAAGCTAGCACCACTGTTTTCTTTAAGTAAACAAGAACCAAGCACATATTGCTGAAGGCCTGAAGCACACACGTGTATTTTGAAGCAACACTTTGTTTCAATAGTTATAGTCTGGTGTGAACTTGCAAGTACCAATTGTGTGTGTAGATAGAATGTTATTTGCAAGCATTCACATGGCTAAACCACATGGATCAGATAGAGTAAGACGTGTGCTTGTGGCTTTAGAATCTATTCTGACAAAGCAGCTCAATGCCCCTTTTGGGGAGAATGCATCTGATTTGGCTTCTGATGTGTCACCTGTTAATATGCAACAAGTTGCCCATGGCCATCTGTGCATGATATATCACCATTTCCCAAACTCTAATATCTGCAGAAAAGGATTGACAAGCACCTCCATGAGAGTTGAGACTGTAACTGATTCGCCATCACTCATGACAAGTGGCTATAGTTTCATCACTCTTTAGGCTTTAGCTAGCTCCAGAAAAAAAAAATTGCTTAAGAATGACGCTGCTCCTTGTCACTTGGTATGATATGATTAAAACTGTCAGTCTGATAATTCCACTCTGCTGGGGCCATGCCATGCCTGAGAAATCTTCAGAAATCAGGGCCACCAAAATCAACAGTTTTTTATATAATTTAGTTATTCCTCTGCAGTAAATGAATTCCAGCATCTTTAGTTTACAGTACACAAAGCTATCTATTTTGTCTTGCTGAGATTATAAAAGCAATTTTTTTTTCAGAGCGCAAGGAATCCAAAGCTTTTCTGGATATCAGCAGGTGCTCCCCTGGCGTCGGTGATCATCTCCACCATCCTCTCATACATCTGGAAGTCCCCCAGCATCAGTGTTGTAAGTATCTTTCTTCAGTATAGCCAATCTGAATCAGTTCTTCCCTTGAGACCTCACCAACCATTATTCGTTAATTCATCAGTAAATATATCTTTTTTCTTACAAATATCTTTTTTTCCTGTGTGGAAACAAACACAGATTGGCATCCTCCCCAGGGGAGTGAACCCTCCTTCAGCGAACATGCTCACCTTCAGCGGCTCCTACGTGGCGCTGACGATCAAAACAGGGATCATGACAGGCATCTTGTCCTTAACTGTAAGACAAACTAACTGTGATTTTGATCTCACCATGCATGAAAGTTTTGATTTTGACGACCCAACTAGCTGATCCAAGGAGATCTGTAATTTCTCAAAAAAATGCATGCAGGAAGGGATTGCAGTGGGCAGGACGTTCGCGTCGATAAACAACTACCAGGTGGACGGGAACAAGGAGATGATGGCAATAGGGCTAATGAACATGGCGGGATCCTGCGCGTCCTGCTACGTAACAACAGGCTCCTTCTCCCGATCAGCAGTAAACTACAGCGCCGGGTGCAAAACAGCAGTATCAAACATCGTGATGGCGTCAGCGGTGCTAGTGACGCTACTATTCCTAATGCCGCTGTTCCACTACACCCCGAACGTGATCCTGGCGGCGATCATCATCACGGCGGTGGTGGGTCTGGTGGACGTGCGCGGCGCCGCCAAGCTGTGGAAGGTGGACAAGCTGGACTTCCTGGCGTGCGTGGCCGCGTTCCTCGGCGTGCTCCTCGTGTCCGTCCAGATGGGACTCGCCGTCGCCGTCGGCATCTCTCTGTTCAAGATCCTGCTTCAGGTTACCCGGCCTAATCTTGTTGTCGAAGGGCTTGTTCCTGGTACCCAGAGCTACCGTAGCATGGTCCAGTACAAGGAGGCTCTCCGTGTGCCCGCGTTCCTCGTCGTCGGCGTTGAGTCCGCTATCTACTTCGCTAACTCTATGTATCTGGTGGAACGCGTCATGCGGTACCTCCGAGATGAGGAGGAGCGCGCTCTCAAGTCTAACCTCCCCTCCATTCGATGCGTCGTCCTCGACATGAGCGGTGAGCTAGCTTGCTGTTGAAGAATCCACTGAAAGAATTTATGAGGTGGCCTGACGAATCCTCTTGTTGAATTCTTGTCTTGCAGCTGTGGTGGCGATCGACACGAGCGGTCTAGACGCGCTGTCGGAGCTGAAGAAAGTGCTGGACAAAAGAAACATCGAGGTACAGTGCTGCTGAATCGATGGATCGATGAATTAGATTGCTAAGAACTGCTGACAGTGTAACTAACATGCATGCATGGGATTGTGGTGGTGAATTTTGGTTGCAGCTGGTGCTTGCCAACCCGGTGGGATCGGTGGCGGAGAGGATGTTCAACTCGGCGGTGGGGGAGACGTTCGGGTCGGACCGCCTCTTCTTCAGCGTAGCGGAGGCCGTCGCGGCGGGGGCATGCAAAGCGGCGCAGCCATGACCGGCCGGGAGGGAGTATGGAGGAGCACGGGGAGTCCTCTGGCCAGCAGAAGCAGCAGCAGTAGTAGAAGAAGAAGCGAGTGCTAACTTCTCGGAGGAGGCTTGTCGTGTTCCATTATTCCATTAGGGGAGACGGAGACGGAGACGGAGACTACTGGTACTGATGGTAGTGGTAGGGCAGGACGAATAACAATGGTGATGATGGCCGCCGCCTCTCTTCCTCCTCCGATCCGCCGATGCAGGGGAGGGGGAAGAGTTTTTGAAGGATGTGACCAATTGTTGTAGTTGTTCTTCTCAAAGTAATGAATTGAGAATTGCTTCGTGGCAATTCAGGCCTTTTTTGCACTAGGAAAAAGAATTCCCTGATCGAGACCGGGTCTAGTTTGTGCGATTGTTGGAATCTGCTTTTTGGAAGAGCCAATCTTTTTTTTAGGAACTTTGGAAGAGCCAATCTAAAAAGGGGAAATTTGAAGACTAAAAAAAATCGGGGAATAGCTTGTGTCAACAAATTGGACCATATTGTCACCCGACCACTAAAGTTTGATTCCCTCAATTTTTCTCAGCCCTGATCTGACATGTGGTTTATCTGATAAATACAATGCAACATTTGTATCCATGTCTAGGATAATAGACCTAGAACATGTGCATCTATCATGACAATCCAAAATCTAGTCATCATGATCATTGAAGTCTTGCACACACACAAAAATATATATGAGGCCAAGTCTATTTTTTCAAGGAAAGAGTGGAAAGGGGGATTGCACGCGGCGCAAGGGGAGATAAAGGTGTTGATGAAATTGGGTGTGTGAGTTTGTGATTATGAGAATTTGCTTTTTGGAAGCACTAGTGAAAAGTCTTGGGGTTCTATTTACTGATAAATTGCTATATGATCATGCTATTTGGTACAATTTCTGTTGAATTTGTGAAGAAAAAAGGATAGCATGTCTGTTTGTGCCAAACTGGACCATGTCAATTGAAGGGTCATTCCATATATAACCCACCAACAACATAATTTCGCTGGATACATGAGCAACAAGAGCAACAACTACTGCATACAATTAAGGCTCAAATAAACTTTTGGTGTAAATGAGATTTTTAATAAAAAAACAAGTTACTTGCCAGTAAAATATATGAGTGTTTCCACACCTGTAACAAGTCTGCTTTATTAGAAACTGTTTGATGGAGAGAATCCACTCGACCCCAGTTTCCAAAAGAAACACAAGAGACAGATTCATCACTCACATAAAAGAACAACTAGTGGAGTGGAAGGTGAATATCTTTTCCCTCTTGGGTGTTGGATTCTGGAATTCATGGTTCGTGGTCACGCAATTGGTGGGGTTTAGTTCCCTGGTCCGGTCCTGGATCACTTTGTGTTCAGTGGGGTGGCCAAATTTAATCATGAGATCAATTAACATGTTGGGAAATGATTAGTGTCTTAGTGATTAGTATAGGCTCACTTTCTTTACATGTGTCTGGGTCTCTCCTCTTTCTGTTCTGTTTCGATCTGTTCTGTCTTTCTCCTTTTTCTGTGTTCTTTGTATATATTACCTATTATTGTTGTTGTTTTTTTCATAAATTATAGTAGGTGCTTCTTGCTCCTCTTGATTCCTAAAAAACATTATTTATCATGAAACAGACTTTTATCATACTTTGTCTAGTAATAAGCGTTGGGTGTGCCACGTGTACGTACTGTGCACTGAGGTCCCACACGTGTGCCAAGGCAAGTAGTAATAACATGTATAGACATGTTGTTTGTATGGAGTGTACCCAGTACCCCAAGCTATAATCGCTTTCCTTTGAGGAAGGGCTTTGTTAAGAACGAACTATGGAAGGCATTTATTCTCCAACTCTGAATAATTTAATGGGAAATGGATGCTAAACACATTGCCTGATCAAATCACTCGTAAGAGCATGATAATTTGCTAAATATCAAATTTTGATCACACAGAGGCGCCCTATTAATTATACGTGCCACGTCAATGAGAATTTCTTTTGTTAATCTAGACATCCTAGCATTAAAAAAAATCATAATGGCAGCTTATTAGCCTTAATCTCAATACTAGGGGAATAATGCAAAAGCAAGTGGGTAATTAGTGTACCTTATCTTGACTCAAGTTGATGTAGTAGCATGTGGACCATCAGTTGTGGCAAGAGCACCCAGGAACGAGAAGCCACATGATATACACCGGCCAGCAGCTACAATTTTCAATGATGATAAGGCATGTCTATCACTTACAGCATATATGGAGTGGTACTCACATCTTCCTTCCAAAGGTGCCCTGTCCCTAAATTTTCTAGCAAAATCTTGAGGAACATTTATAGCAGTCACTCTGTAACAAAATGCACACGTATTTATAGCATCTATTGCCAACCCTAGCTAGCTAATTGTGGCGCGCGATCGAGGGTGCAATATTAGAGGCAACATGAAACTGTCGACCAGCAAATTCGCCCTCAAATAGATAGATAGATAGAAACGTGGTGGAGCACCACCAAAACTAGCAAATGCTAATAGAGTAGTGCTCCATATATACTAGGCAATGTCCATGTGTTTCTTTTTCTGAATTTTGAAATGTAGCTTTGGCCAGCTTGTGTTGTCCATTTTGAGGCTCTGTTGGTGTCTAATATAAACGTTCCTTCGGTGTACCAAAAGGTAGCCGTACGTCCAGCTGCCCATAATGCGATCTATGGCCATGTGTACAGTGTACGTACGTCCTCCGGCCAATACTTCCCAACAACCCATTGCAAAAAATATGTGGTGGAAATAAATTACTAGGTGGAAACACATAAAAATGGCAGGACCTGTTTGTTACAATTTATAATAGTTTCATGAGTTATTATGTCCTTTTTTTTGTCAAACACATATTTTCAAAATAACTTCATAAGTGAAGCTGTTTTTTCTCCCCATGCATGAACTAGGATAAAGCTGAAAAAAGTATTTTATCATAATTCTCTTCCCTATTTCTCTGTCTTATTTATGTGCTTCCTTCATCCCAAATTATAAGATGTTTGGTTTTTTTTACCTCAAGTTTGACCACTTGTGTCTTATTCAAAAAAATTGTGTAAATATAGTCAAATTTAAGTCATTCTTAAAAAAATTATTAATAAAGCAAGTCACAACAAAAGAAGTCATATTTTGTAAAAAAAAATTGAATAAGACGAGTGGTCAAATTTAGCGTAAAAAAGTCAAACATTTGGATGGAGGAAGTATAAAGTTGTTGGTAAAGTTATTTTGTCAAACATTTTTTTATAAAAAAAAACAGCTCAGCTTGGGTTTTACACTGATCTACGTACGCATGCATGATCGAGCAACTCTGCGTGATCATCCATCCATTGAGCATGGCCTGGCCTGTCTGGGAGGAAAACAAAAGCAGGATGTTGGGAAAAGGAGATCTAGCTACAAGGCCAAAGGCGCGTGTTGACCTGGCTTGACACAGTAGATCGACACAAGGGCAAGGCGTACACGTACACATGCATGCAGTGACCGACCAGTGCGTGAGAATGAGACGTACCCTAGCAGCTAGCTGATGAGTTATATATCAGCCGTTCGTTCGAGTTCCTTTGGACTTTTCAAGATGTGATGCTGCCTAGCTGCAGAGAAGAGATCGATCGGATCGGAGAGGCCGCCGGCAGCGCGCGGCGAGGCGACGAGACCAGTGCCGATCGAATCCCTTTATTTTTTGCGGTGGGTGCGCGCCTTACTGCCGTTGACAAGTTGACACCCTCTTGCATGCATGGCCGCCCATATGGCCTGGTTGGGTTCGGTTGGTCGGATTCGGTTTAAACTTTTACCAATTCGCTGCATAATTTATATACTAGCAATGTTATACTCCCTCTATCCTAAATTGTAAGTCATTCCAAAAATTTTGGAGAGTCAAAGTTTCTCAAATTTGACCAAACTTATATAACAATAAAATAATATTTATAATGTCAAATAAGTATCATTAGATTTGTTATCAATTATATTTTCATAATATACTTGTTTGATGTTATAAATCTTTATAGTTTTCTCTATAATTCTTGGTCAAACTTGAGATGCTTTGATTCTCCAAGATTCTTGTAATAACTTACAATTTGGAATGGAGGGAGTAGTAGATATTTCTAGATTCGGTTTAAGCGAAACTTTTAAGATTTGACTAGCAATGTTCTGTACATGCATGCAGTTCACAATTGGACTGCGCAAGCTTAGGACACCACTAATGGAGGCTAACACTACTAGTGGTTTTGGTACAAATAAAGTGATCCACATAGACTAGTAAATGTTTAGGCTATTATGTACACAATGCAAACTACTATTACTTGTGGCTCATAAAGTGTTTTTTTTCTTTTTATCATGTCAGACATTTATTTTCTCTTCCTCCTCTTTTTTTTAGAATGAATCATTTTCTCTCTCCTTAAGCATATGTATCTTCACCAAAACAATATGACAAGTTTAGAGCACCTACATTTTTTATCCGAGCCTACATGACACTTGAGGCTACAAGCAAAAAAATATGCATTGAGAAAGCCCTAATCAAATGATTAAATGAAAATGTGTGGAAACGTACGGCAAAGTTTGTCCTCCAGGTATCATCATTCGTTGCTCGAAAAAGGACGAAAGAATGACATGTAGCGTTTGACCTTGATCGCGCGCTTTATTCATGGTTCCAGACAGTCTTTATTTTATTGGCTACACTCCTAGTACTAGCTTTCTAGTAGTAGTCAGTGTGGAATATTCATGGTACATTCTTTGCGCAGAAAAGGGCGGTTTCACTTTCACCCACCACCATCGCGGTACGTAGGCAGTGATCTCGAAAGTGGTTTTACCAATCGGACGGTCCTGGCTTGTTCAGGAACATATATATTATTTATTTATAAATATAATAATGCGCGTGCAATGAGTGAGCTAGTGAGTGGTTCCGTATTTTCGCCATTACGATTTCTTTCATTCTTTGACAGTGCATTCTGTAATTATATTGTGCATGCATGTATCCTGCCGGGCCTAATTTCACGTGGAGAGCGAGGTGATGAGGGACGGAACGAACGACCCGTCGCCGCCGGCCTGCCGGGCGGAACGGGTCGGTGGCAGATCGAGCACGCAAGCGCCTGGCAGTACGTCGGCGAAAATCCTGCGGCCAGCAACAGCCGACACGGCCGGCGGCGACACCTGCTGACAGGCAAAAGGAACAGATCGAAGCGCGCCAACCTTGCCTTGCCTGTGGGCTGTGGCACGTGCAGGAGGGGGCCCCGTATGTCGATCGGCGCGGCAGGTTCGGTTCGCGTCGCTTGCCGAGTTGCCGTCTGCCGGCCGGTGCAGCGCAGTACTAGATATACCACGTACAATTAAGCCGACATAACTCAAGACTAATAAAGTAACCACGTGATAGGCATATTGTTGTTATATGCATGTGGTTCTACCACTAAAAACAATGAGGCTGTTAATAAGGTCCAAAAATAATGCGTGAAATTAAATCTTCAACATTTTGTTCGTTTTTTAATCATTCGTGGCTGATAAGTCGGTTGGTGTTGTTTCTTACTGTTTTGTTGATAATACACGCTGATAAGTCAAACGAACAGGCTGTTAAGTGAAGCACGGGACGACCACCACCATGCTCGCCCATGGTACGTGGATTCCTCGGTCCCACTCCCGTAACAAATGGGAATCCTCGTCTCGTGTTTTCTGTGAACACAACTGTAGCATGCCATTATTATGGTCAAACGACCTCTGCAGACATCCAATATAGCCGTCCTATTCGTTTGGCTTATAAGTTGGTTTATCATCCATCGAATTAGTGTCAACAAGCTTATCGGCCACCGAAATGAGGGTGCTAGTTAGCCGGCCCCTGTTTGGTATGGATCTCGTAAACTAGTTTAGTCACCTATAAACTATAGAATAAACTTTAGTCCAATCTCTTGGCGATACATACAAACTGCAGCAAGTTTAGAGAGGTACTGCCCAGATCGTTCAGCGAGTACATGTTGGGAATCAGCGCTACACCAGGTTCGTCAAATCATTCAGAAATAATGTTCTGCATCCGCCAGCCGCGCCGTACGTGGAATAGAAAGACTACAGTTTGAATCCGTGGCCAACAAGTATAATATGAGTTTGAGGGCACGTCTGGTTCGTGCCACATTTTGTCGTGTTACATCTTAATTAATAAACTGTGGCTGTCATAAAAAATTTGGGGAACAAAATTAAATTCAAAGCTTAGCAAAGTTTAGCAACAAAATGAAAAGTCATACCAAAGTTTAGCAACAAAATCAGTCTATTCTGTATGAGATAGAGTGCTAAATCTACCCCTTCATAGTTGTGCCAGCGAACTAAACGACTATCATAATAACTCCTTGTGTCCATTCGTCCTAAACAGGCCCGGAATCTACTCTTCGTCAGTCAAACTTAAGATGTTTTAACTCTTTTTTTACAATGTTTTGTAATCTGAAATGGAGAGAGCATCTGCCAAAACCAAAAGACGGTGTGTGAGATCTGAATGACTGAATCTGTCTGTAGTCCTGTACTTGTTATTAGTTGCTCTCCCAAGGAATAAAACGTGTACGGTTCAGCAGCAGTTTAGACCGTGCAGTGCAGACTCTGCATCGTGCCCGCCGTCTCTGAGACCTTCGCATCGTAATATGATATGAACAACAATTAACGAATCCACGCGATCTTCAAGAGATGCCCCGCCCACTGCATGCGCTGCATGCCGCTGTCAGACTCAGAGGTCGGAACCGTCTCTTGAAGATAGGAACAACAAAACGCCGGGCGCATGATCATCATTCTGGAGACGACAAGGGTATAGTAACAGGACCAAAGTTCGATCGATGGGGTTGTTCGCTCGTGAGTGTGCTGACCAGACGCCGAGTTGGCTAGCGACTGGCGTGGCGTCTCCGTCTGACACAGCAACGTGCTCTCAATTGCTGCTTCTCTGCCGCCGTGTGTTGCTGTTGCCTCGCGCTGTGGATACGACACCTGGCTCACTACTGCATGCCACACCAGTACACCACACGCTGGAAGAATTTGGCTTCCGCTGTCCCAGAGCCTTGATGCTGCTGACCTCTCTAGATCTCTCTCGTTCACAGGTGAAGAGCCTTGTTTTCCTCAGGAATCACGCTGCTCTCAAATCAAAGACTCCCAGAAGGATTACTTTGTTCCTTCCCCCACAGATTCGGAGCTGTCCATTACGCGTCAGATCGGAGCATCTCCGTCCCAAATTTTTGCAATTGTATAACCTAGCACCATTACCAAGGAAAGTTGTGAAATTACTATAATACCCTTGGTTCCCAACTCACTCCCTCGGAAGGTTCACGAACTCTCATCAGACATCACCCTCTACTCTCTCACCTTTAGAACACAGGTTGCAGCAGATTTATTATTATTATTTTTTTACGGTGGCTTTTGTGGACTAGAAACATCCACGTGGTAACAGGAGTATGTTCAATTCTTGCATAAGGGACCCACGTTACCTATATTTGACATTTTTTTTGGGACAAATTCAAACTCTAGGATTGTAATTTTTACAGGACGGAGGGAGTACATACCAAACCAGTTCCTGACTCAACTGGTTAACCTCTTCTTCGAATACCAGCTATCATGTCACTATGTCAAAAAGCTGACGAAAGACTCGCTAGCCAGCTTATAATTCACCACACGACACGTGGACATACCACTCTTTTCCTTTTCCCTTTCCAGTGTCGTTCTCTTGTTATGGAGGAGGCTCTCATGGGAGTGAAGAATCCTTTCACAGGTAGTGGCGGCGTCCTCTTTCTTCTACAGGCGGTGATACTGGTCCATTCGCATTATATTCCTCTGACCTTGGTCCTTGGAGGTGGATGCTTGGTTTCCAGGCAGCTACACCTTTCGGTTTATTTCGTCATAAGTGCACTCTGCTGCTAGATCCCCCGTTTTCTACGAACACAACTTTCAGCATCCTCTAGGGCGAACTCTGCAGGCAGCGAGAGAACCAGTCACCTTAGCATGCTGCAGCATTTCAGCATCAGGATATTTTTCATGTACTACCATGGTTTGAAGCAGTGAACAGGTGTTCAGTGAGAAACTGTTCCAGAGCATATTTGAGAGTTATCAATGCTTGGAATCCCCGATGATAAAGCTACCTCATGAAGTGACTGCACTCTTCGATGTAGATTACACATCATAGGAGTGTATATAAATCATAGGGTTTTTTTGATTAATGCCATTATAATTCTTGAAGTTTTGAGATATGTCATTAACATTCATCTATCCCGAAGCACGCCATCACAATTTTCGCATACGTTGAAATATCCCATTCTGTACACATGCCGAGCGCTTGGGCCCACTTGTAGGTTTACGTGGCCGTATACCTCTGTATTCCGTCCTCAACTAAACGGCTCAGTTACCTCTGTCGTCTTCTCCTCTCTGTCAATCTCATTCTCCTCTCCCTCTCTCGCCCAAGCCCGAACCCTAACCCAACGACGGCGGTGGCAACTTCGGCGGCAGCGACAACGACGAATCCTACGGTGCCGCAGCAGAGCAAGGAGATAGGGGCAAGGGGGGCCATCGAATGGAGGCAATGGAGCCGCGCGGTTCGCCGCAAGGGTCGCCGCGGATGGAGGACGGCGACGAAAGGTATGTTCTCTCCTTGTTGAGCATAGAAACGAGTTGATTAGGCCTCGATTTATGCATTGACATTAGTGATGTCCAGATTTTGATGTGATTTCGTTGATGCTAGGGTTCTACTGTTTTCGCTAGAGATTAAAGTGGAAGCATTATGTACAACTGACTCTTTAGGTAGGAAAGCTTACAAAAAGGGTTGTCTGATGAAGTGGGATGTGGATATAGGCTAGTTTTCCTTTGATTTACTCATGAGTAGCTTGAAAAATGTAATTGAATGGTCTCCTACTCAGTGTCTAACTGCTTGGTTCTTTGACAAAAGGGTGTGTGAAGATGTCAGACTAGAAAACGAGTTCCAGATGAATCACATGTTTGAGATGTATAAGGAGTAGATGGGTTGCCAGATTGTTGTAGGAGTGTTTGACAAATCTGTTTGCTCTTATGATGAATTTGATTCACTAGAGCCTTTATGTGTGATATCTCCTGACATTTGCACTACCAGCCAAACCATGTCAATAGTACTGTTAAGCAACCTACATGTAAATTAAAGCAGATGATGCACCAGAGGTTCCCATTGAGGCTGAAGTTGAGCATGAACTTGAGCCTGACAGGGAGCTAGATATGTTTGATAATGCTGAAGAGTACGTGGGTTATGATGATGAGGGGATGTACTTGCCAATACCACCTACACAACCACCTATCTCTTCACAACCCCGTAGTAATTCACCTTCACCTTCTTCTCATGATGTTGGAAATGATGTTGATGCTTTTCCTATCGAAGCAGAGCTCAATGATGTAGACACCGAAGAGATCCATGTCATCCATGACCTAGAAAATCCTAAGATTGTGAAGGGGGAGCTATTTCCTAATATTGTGGCATTTAGGAAAGCTATCAGGCATCACGCTGTGATCAAAGGCTTTGAGTTTGCGGGTCTAAAACAGACCCAACAAGGTTTATTGCTAGGTGCAAAGCTGAGGGATGTCCATCATCTTCCATATGTCTCTAATGATGCACATCATCAAACAAAATGATCCTAAAAATATATAGTTAATCTTCCATTATTAATTAGTTGCACAGATCCAATAGTTGGACCCAAGTATAAGTTCAATATACACAATTTTAGACTTGATATTGACAGGATTTTAGAAAACCAACCAAATGCTAGTTCAGTTAGCAAAACATGGAATCAACAACCCTTAAATTACTATAGAACTTGAACAAGTAATTAAAATTAATTCCCTACATAACTTGAACAAGTAATTAAAAAATAATTCCAAGACGACTCCCTTTGCAAAACATGTCTTGTGCAAAAGAGGCAAGCAAAATGAATAGGATCTGATGAATTGACTAACAATGGGATGCCAAAACGAACCAACAACCATGATCTGCAAAAGCACCTAAAAGCTTTGCATTAAAGATTATCCTGGCGTATTGGTGCTCGGCAACGCGACAGAAGGTGCTCTACATGCTCGGAACCCGGCAAAAGACAGTTGTTCCTATTCGCCCCATTCGTATCAAGGCCGTTGGTCGGGGATTGGCGTAGGCCGCAGGAGCAATAATCCGGCCCATCATCCTTGCAGGCCAGGGATTAAATAGCAACGGATTGGAAGAAATAGGATCCGATGGACAAAAAAATTGAATAGAATGAAAGGTACTCACCGTGGAGGACTAGAGATTAGCGATGAACTTGAGGTGGAGATCCCAGTCTGGAACACGATGCTTTTCCACCTCACATGGATCACACTATCGCGGGACTCGTATGGCCAGATCCCATTGATCCATGAGGCTAAACGGATAAACAAATAGCAGATAGGAGCTGCGGGAGAGCTGAATGAATAAGGAACCACCAACCCGTAGAATTGGTCACACTCACACATGGGAATGAGATGGAGAAAAGGTAGATGATTGAGGGTCTCATGAGGAACTCGGAGTCCTTTACCTGTATACCCCTAAAAAGATTGCAGACTCCCACGTACTGCTGAAAAGTTTGTTCTCACTTGTATACCATCGTGCCAACTTTTCGTTACCCACATGCCCTTCCGTCGGTATTATGTTATGTTTGGTTGTTAAGTGTGGGACCGGGGGTGAAAAAATGACCTTTTACCCTCTAGGTCAATGAAACTTCTAAAATTCATAGTAATTCATAGACTAATCATAAAATAAAAAATGAAGATGTTTTGAAATCCTTGTGAGTATATCTATGAAGTAGGTGTGTAATATTGTATGTTTATATAGAAAGTTTCTATGGTAAAAATATATCAAGTGCAGCAACTTCTATTTAAGGATGGAGGGAGTAAGAACATAAGATCATACTGGGGTTTGACTCGGTTGTCAGTAGAGAACGGCAAGGCGTCGGACCTTGGGGTTTGGTCCGACGGTGAGCTCCGGACGAGGTCCGACAGAAAATCCAACGGTTTGGACCTCAGTGTTGTGCGTTGGACTCAACTGCATGGCGTCGGACGAGAGGGCTTCGAACCATGGCAAGTCGTCCGGAGGTTGGCGAGTTTGCGCGCCAACGGTCGTTTTCAAAAGTTCAGAGACACGTGGCAATCTGTGGAGGCGTCGGACCAGTGTGTATGGTCCGATGGCCACGCAGAGTGGTCCGACGGTCTGTGTCCAGGCTGAGAAAAAGGCATAACGGCTAGATTCTTTTGAGAGGCTATTTAAGGTGTTTGACCGGCTCTAGCTCACTCTCTTGCACACTTGGATATTGTATACACATTGTGAGCTTGTGACATACACTCCCACTCATCTCAAACTTGATTGATTATCCATTTGAGAGATTTGAGTGATTCTAGTGCATTGCATGGAGTGAGTTCATCTAGTGGCACTTGGGAGTTGTTTCTCGCTACGGTATTCTTGTTACTCTTGGTGATTGCCATCACCTAGATGGTTTGGAGCAGCGGAGGTGGTTCAGGAAGAGTTGGTGATTGTTCTTCGCCGCCACCAAGTGATTGTAAGGGGTTCTTGTGCCTTCTCTGTGGGAGATCGCAAAGGCAACTCTAGTGGATTATGCGTGGCTTGTGAGAGCCTCATCTTGTGTTGGTTGTGCAGGACTCGGTGACGGGTTTGGCGTGTGATGCCAATTAGTGCGTGAACCTCCAAGTGAGTGACTCGCCACAACGGGGACTAGCTAGTTGGCAAACTAGTGAACCTCGGAGAAATATCAAGTGTCAACTCTTATCTCCATATTGTGATTGATTGGTTCTTCATTGGTTATATTTCGATTGGATCAATCGTCACCTCTACACGGTGGTATATCCGTTTTTATCCTCTCTAGCTTTCATACTTGCTCTTATTTCTAGTAGAACTATTAGGTTGCCTAGTAGTTAGTCTTGTGTAGCTTGTTAGTTCTAGTAGTAGTTCTAGTCTTGTGTAGTTTGTGTAGCTCTTGTGTGACTTAGAACTGTATTAGGTTAGTAATTGTTGGATAGGTGGCTTCGCAACTCCCTTTAGGCTAGCACAACACTCGCTTCATCGGTTGTTTTACTAACTAGTTTGCAAGTTGTTCTTGATAGTTTTAAATTAGGCTATTCACCCCCCCCTGTAGCCATCACTTAGGACCTTTCAGTAATTTACTAGATCATGGTGATGTTACAAACCTCCCTAGGCTGCCACAAGATGAGGGCAAGCTCTAGGGCGTCGCGCTAGCCGGCTAGGAGCAAGCTCCAAGAGTAATGAACTCAAACCGCCGGCCACCACGCGAACCAAATGCTTGTAGGAAGTAGTAGATCCGGAGGAGAATCTTCCGCTGAAGCTTGGAGGCTCAAACTCTCAAAGATTTGAGTGGAAATCAGTGGAGGAGAGTTGGGGAGCTCCCAAGCAAGAGAGGGGAGCAAGGACAACTTTTCTGTTCTGTTCTTGCGAGTAGAAGTGAGTGGAATGGCGGAAGTGACCGTTGGGGGGAGAGAGGATAAGGTTTTATCCCCTCTCTGCCAATGGGCAGAACTTAAGTGTTGGCAGTGCCGCCCTAGGGCGCGGCACTGCCGCCCTGAGGCGTGGCGCTGCCGGCCAGACTAAAACAGCAAAGGATAAAAGTCTTTGTTGCCGGCTGTTTTAGTCAAGGCATATGTGGAGGTGTATAATAGATAGAGATAGCATTTGGTTCATTTGTTGGCATGTGTGTTGAATCCCTCTTAATAGTACGTCATACCTAACTCAAATTCAAAATATAAATGAAATAGAAGTCCTTTGAGCTTGTTACCATACACTTTTGTAATTGGAGGGGGCCACCAACCTGTTCATCAACCTCCTTATATGTAACCTGATTGTCATCTCGAAGAGTCTCATTAGTTCTCTAAATATGTTGTAATGTCACCAAAACTCACTTAGGGCTTGATTGCACTTTCAGGCTTGTATAGTGGCTTATCAATTTCAATCCCACAAGGGGTCGCATGTAAATTACCACTCACCTATATATAATACTAAGAGCATAAGGATGGAGCGGCTCTCTCCCTTCTGACTCCAATAACTAATCCCCAGCCGACTCTTCAATTTTCTATCCTAACACTGCTCAGGACCGTATTCCCAACACTATATTACACTGTAACATATAATATGTCATTTAGGATGTATTTCGTTTAATTGAAACAACAGGCCTAGCCCACATTAAACCTAACAATTTTATGTCATAAAAAGACATAAGCATATATTGGTGCCTTTTTATAAAATAAATAAATTTAGTCAAACCTGAAATAAGTTATTTCACTTAGAAAAAAATTAGAAGTTGATTTGTTTTTTTAATAGTGAGAGTATTTTGTAAAAAAAAATAGTCCCAAATAAGAAAGTGAGGAGGCTACCTATAGATGATTTGTTTTTTAAATATAAGCATATGATTGGATTGGTAAAACAATACATATAAACAGTTGTCACCGCTCTCGGCCACCTCCACTATAATGACTGCACACAACAACATGAACAACATGATGGTACTAGCAAGGTGGGCATGGAACTTTGCCAATGCCCTGATACACCGACACCCATGCAATGCAGACACTAGAGGCCAACGAACGTACTACTTCGTCTTCGCTACTTTCTCCTCCAGCTTGATCGGCTATTACGTGAAGAACCGCGTGCCAGACGCGGCCGGCGGCGTCCTCCAGAGCCTCGGCGCCAAGCGGGGCAGTCTGCTGCGCCGGCGGCGTCCTCCAGAGCCTCGGCGCCAAGCGGGGCAGTCTGCTGCGCGCGCTCGCAGTAGTCAGGTGCCTCCTCAACATGTCGGCCTCGATGCTCGCCCTGCTCACGTACATGTTCCTCCTGCATGCGAAGCTGGGCCTGTTCGCCTGCCTGCCGGCGTCCACTCGACTTGGGGCGTACCTGACGTGGCTGCATGTCAGCCTCGATGCTCGCCCTGCTCACGTACACGTTCCTCCTGCAGGCGAAGCTGGGCTGTTCGCCTGCCTGCCGGCGTCCACTCGACTTGAAGCGTACCTGACGTGGCTGGTGGTCGGCGTCGTCCTCGGCGACAACGGGGTCAGGACTATCCTCATGGCGGCCCATTAGCTACGACATAGTATGTTGTGTGTGCGATAGTTTTGCCCTTCGTGGCCTTCCAGCTGCTCGGCACCGCATGTTCTCTAGTTGCACCAGTTGCGCGTTCTATTTCTTGTTAGCTTTGTCGTTGTGTGTTGTGTGTTAGGGTGTCATGGTGGCCCTTCTATTAGGCTTTAGCTTGTACACCATCTTACAGTGTGTCCTTGTGGTGGTCTCTGTAGCTAGTTCACAATTTTCCTTGTGGCGTCAATTAATAGTCATGTTTGTGTTATCTTCTGGTGTCTTCCTACGCGTTCGATCTCCTTTCTAGACAACTCTAACTAGATCGAATCTTGTTTCTCGGAAGAAAGAATTTGGTAAGTTACTTTGTGTTCTTTTTTTTGTTAAAAAGAAGAAGAAATCAATGTCTATGAGTATGAGAGATGTATAGTATGCTGCTGTATATGCAGGAAAGAATGGGGATCAGTGGTACAAAAGAATCAAAGAATGTAGTAGTATAGGAAGAAGAAATTGCCTAGAACATCTAGAAAGACCGGGCAACAATACTTTCTCCAGGGCAATGCATCTGTGGCGTGCTTGTGCCGCATCCCCCGCGGTGCGGTACCAGTACGATGGGGCACGCGTAAAGCAAGCTGCGCGTTGCATCCTATAGCTAGTACGTACGTAACGTACGTGTACCGCTGGCGAAAGGTGGCATGCAATGGGTGAATAATATCGCGTCCGTCCGATATCTACATATGCGAGCTGAAACGGTATGGATGGCGCGTGCGGCTTGCCCTCTCCATATACAGTAGTATATCGTGTCTGCATGCATGCTACCGTCTGGGGAAAGGGTTTTGTTCGCCTTCCACGACTGGCTAGTACTGCCATGTGCCTATGCGTGCACCATCGATCGATCGTCTGCCATGAGACAAAAAAAAGACAAGCAACAGCAATACCATCTGCCATGTGCGGTTATATAGGGTTACGGACTACGGAGCGACACAAAAATCCCCAGCTGGCTGAGCACTTTTGTGTTTTGCCGAGCAGGAAACCGAAACTACTTTGTCCTCTTAACTAGGAGTATCTCCTAAACATGCTCAGCCCAGTCGTCCATGTAGTATTTAAGCACTGCATTAGTTACCACGGCTGATTGGTAGATGAAGTATTTTCGGGCAACAGATTATTTGTACTATTAACCCATCAGTTTAATTGGTGTACTTTGAGGAGTACTGTTTATTAGTCTAGTTTGGATTACTCATGATTTTTTTTACTTCCCATTTGTGGTGATAAACTATCTCTGCTGATTAGTCGTCTTGATAATCTATTTATTTAAGTAAGATTAATGTTGCTGATTAGTTGTCTTGATAATTGGTTTGTCGTGTTTTCTATGTGGGTTAATACCATTTTTCTACCAATTTGAATTTGAGTTGGAGGAAATACAAGTATGAGGTTTTTTTTATCCCTTTATTGGTTTTTTTCTCCCTTTATTGGAAGGGTTTTCTTGGATTGATGCCATTATAATTCTTGAAGTTTTGAGATCTGTCATTACTATTCATCTATCTCGAAGCACGCCATCACAATTTTTGCATATACATTGAAATATGCCATTCCGTAGGCATGTCGAGCGTTTGGGCCCACTTGCAGGCTTACGTGGCTGTATACCTCTGTATTCCGTCCTCAACTAAACGGCTCAATTACCTCTGTCGCCTTCTCCCTCTCTCGCCCAAGCCTGAACCCTAACCCAACGGCGGCGGTGGTGACTTCGGCGGCAGCAACGACAAACTCTACGGTGGCGCAGCAGAGCAAGGAGACAGGGCAAGGGGGGCATCGAAGGGAGGCAATGGAGTAGCGTGCGGATCAATGGCGGACGCGTGGCCGAGCAGTTCGCCGCGGATGGAGTACGGCGACGAAAGCTACATTCTCTCCTTGTTGAGCACATAAACGAGTAGATTAGGCCTCGATTTATGCATTGGAGTACAGCGACGAAAGGTACGTTCTCTCCATGTTATGTGCAGATTTTGATGTGATTTCAATGACGCTAGGGTTCTACTGTTTTCGCTAGAGATTAAAGTGGAAGCATTCTGTACCACTGACTCTTTGGGTAGGAAAGCTTACAAAAAGGGTTGTGTGATTAAGTTGGATGTGGAGATAGGCTCATTTTCCTTTGATTTACACCTCATTTTCTTTTGAAAGAACCTGTAAAAGCTTTGAATTCTCCCAATCATCAGCATTAAATAGGCATGTGTAAACAAGCGAAACAGATTCTGAAGGCAAGCCGATTCGATGGAAAGATACTAGTACATAACATGGGCAAAACTTTCGGCCCACAACTGCAATCATATCATATACTACACGTAACCTTGTCAATAACATCATTACAATGAATGGCTAACAAAAACTGTCATCTCCTAGGAGAAGTCATGGCTATGGTAATCTGGCATATTTTACTAGATACCTCTATAACAATTATTCAAACACTATTCATTACAACTGGCTCCCCACATGATTCATTGAGTTGAGTGCAGGGAAACTGGGTGCGCAGAAGTTCCAAGAAGAAAGAATTGCCCATGTTGTTGACAAGAGAACCATGGCTGGATGGCCCGATCGACACAGAAAATGAAGCATGCTTCTATATGTCAAGATTGGGGTTCATTTGAAAGATTGGACAAGCAACAACTGGTCTCAAATGGCACTGGCATTGCCAATTCTAGGGCGTAAGGGCGTACCCAGTGCCGTAGGCTCCCGCACTACGGGGTCTGGGGAAGGGAAATAGCCCGCAAGCCTTTCCCGCACAAATGTGCAGAGGCTGGGGCTCGAACCTTGGACCTCTTGGTCACAGGCGGTAAAGCTCTACCGCTTGCACCAGGGCAATTCTATTGCTTCAAAATACAACTGGGGGCACATTTTATCCCCTCAGAAAAAACATATGTAACGAATGAGTTGTGCTTCCCTCGGCCCCTATTCATGTTGAATTAGCACTGCAAGGAGCAAAACAATAATTAATTACAGCAGAAAAAGACCACGCTGGAATTAATAAGAAAGAAGGTAGCTAAAACTGCATTATGTTTTCATCAGGCACATAGACTAAAGAAATTTAATATTTCAAGGTTCCTTAGAAACATAATGACACCATCAATCACAAAACTATCAGAACAATTGTAATAAACAGATGCATATAAATAGCACATTGATTAAAAAGGTCAAATGAGGGAGAGGTGAACTGACGATCTGGTAATCTCTTGGTGCAATTTTATCTCCTATTGATTGCCAATAGTGTGTATTGAGATAAATTGGGTTGGCTACCCACACTTTGAGGACGACAATGGATTTAATTGTACTAAAAATCGAAGCCAGTGAATCACCATAGGCAAAACTTGGGGTTTCCACGTTTGCCAAAGAATTCTAGGCAGAAGAAGCTCCTTCATTGTCAGTACCCTGCTGTTCCTCACCCTCATTCCCATTTACAAAAACCGTCTCTTCAGGTTCACCAGCATAATCTGTGTTCTGCATTTCAGTCTCTTCCAATGCCTGGAAACAATGATATTCATTTTATTCCAAAAGCTAACAAAAATTACAGTCATCAACAAGGAAAAATAATTAAATAATTGCATATCAATCAAAATGTAAGGAATGGTCCGATGTGAAAATGGATCAGTATATGTATATCAAGTTTCTAAAACCACTCCATAGTGCATAGTTGAAAATGGGCAATAGAAGCAGAATGCGCATGAGATACCTGTTGATCAGATTCTCCATTTTCTTCAGCTGCATCTTCAGGTTCCTCATGCTCAATGACCTGCATCGTCTTGAAAGCTTCCACAAGAGTCATGTCTGACTTCTCAGCATGATTCAAGTACTGGTCAGCAGGAGGATAATGGCCCCTGCACATAAGGACTTATGTTATTGCAAAAATTTTACTTAATCAAAAACTATGAGGTGGTCAGGATTCAGGACTCAGGTCTCAGAGCAGATGCAATAAAATATTGGTGGCATTACTCTTTGGAACCAATAAGCAGTTTCTGTGATTCAATGTATTTTCTTTTTTTACTTCTGACAAGCAATATTCTAGAACAAAATGTAGTAGTTTGTGTGATGATGTGTACCTCTGAGATGCAACGCTTTTTTCTACAGTTAGAGCAACCTGCCAGTCTTCAAATAAATTTGGATATTCAGAAGGATCTGCCAGAGACTCTGCAGCTTTTGGATTAATCTGCATACATGGTACAGACAAAAAGAATAAGATAATAGCATGATTTTTTTTCTAATGGCACAACACTTTCAGAAAGAAGACTAAGATGAGAACATTAAGAAATTACTTTACTGAGGTCGTTTCTCCAAATTGCTACTATCTCTGGTACTTTGCTAGGAAGATATGATCGCGCCATTAATGCAGATTCAGGTATACGGTTACTGCAGAATACATAAGACAATGTTTAGCTGTCAAAGAGTACCAAAACAAGGATTTAATCACAGTAAAGAAGATTTACCTGTCTACAAGCAACTGTATGCAATCTTCCACTTTTCCAAGCATAAAAAAGCAGAGGAAAGCAACATTGTTTTTTCCATGTTCTTTTGCCAAAGAAGCAAGCTTTTCAATGCCTTCAGCATCACCAAGAGATGAGTACAGTAGCAACAATCCACTTAAATCCTTCGCTTGAAGAAGGCATTCCTCCGCCATCTCTAGCTGCAATGTAGAGTTGTGCAATACCCACGCTAATAAGCTATCATTCACAAGCTAATACAGATACAGATAGGATATGTTCGATTCAGGTCATGTCTCAATTGGCATCAAATGGTTGCAACATTGGCCATTACCCATTCCCACTCGCATGTAGACTTTTGGCAAGAAAAACATGTTTCGTTGAAGTTTTGAGAAAATAAAAGGCCCGACCCAAAACTATTTGATCACAAAAAAAAAATCACACTACAACAAGAGGTATTCCATCCTCAAAAACCTATTTCCTAGCAATGTAGTTATTGAAATATCAAATACAAAATTTCATAAGGTTTAACAGCCAACCTTGCCTGTGGACATGGCAAGCTCGCCCAACTGCTTCCATTTAGATTCACTTTGTGCTTCTATGGCGATAGCCTGTAAAGTAAATAGGCAAGAGAGGTCATACAATATACGTTACTTAGCAATTTTGCAGCAATGCAGTATACATTACCTCAAAATAGTCTACGGTATTAGAAGAACGAAAATGTGACAATATAATCAGTACCTTGGCGACTTCTAATTTCCCAAGCTGCACGGCTAGGTCAAACTTGTAGTCAGCATCGGTGGCTATCTCAAGAGCTTCTTCCAACATACCTCTAGATTCCAAAAAATGAGCAACACTGCCATACGAAAGAGAAACAAGAACTAAGGTTAGAAGAGAACAGACTCTAAATGAAGTTGGACAAAATACACAAAAAGGGTGAAGAAAACTAAGTTAATTCAGTAAATTACAAGCATATCCAAGATAAAAACCGATAGTTAGTTTTTACAACAAAAATATACCATTAAAGGAGTCTATTTAGATATGACATACATCATGACAGTTATGTGACACTAGTATATACATCAATTTAACATATAACCTGCCTTCCACGAAATAGAAAATGGGTCTAAAGGTGAAGATGAATTAGAAAAAGAAAAAGGAGCATAGAAAAACAAATCAAATTTAATTTTGGAACAAAGTGGTAAATCACGAACCTATTATATTGCGCCTTTGGTATGGATGATAAAATTTCATTTGCATGTTCCAAATCCCCACGCATCACAAGGGTCTTGTACTCAATCAAACTCAGAAGTAATGTGTACCCAATGACACTGTACCAAGCTTATATGTTAGTCACAGAAATTAACAAAAAATATGCTACAAAGAAAGGAAGCATTGTTTTCAAGAAAACGCACTTAAACTCCTTGTCAATAAGATAAACTCGACTTTGGTTCGCAAGATATCCCAATAGGTACATAGGGCGATCCAAATGATACATTGTAGTGACCTGTAAGTATAGAGCTTATAACTAGGTAAACAATTGAAATGCCCATATAGAGAACTTATACAGAAGAAAATGTTTTCAAGGAGTAAACTATCTTTACCTCACCACCAACACAATAATTTAGGTGCCACAATGAGTTGTTATAGATAAAGCAGTCTCCAACCCAAATTCCAGTTCTCACTCGCTCATTGACCTCATGAAGCAGCTCAAAAGCATCTTCGACACCTTCTTCGTCCACAGGTTTTCCACCTTCTAGATAAGAAGCAACAATATCTCTCTGCAAAGCACAAATCATAGTCATGTTGTGTCCCCATGCATAACAATGAGGTTGGTAAAAGAAGTGAAAAAACAAGATAATAATCATTTGAAGATACAATGTCTTACATTGTACTTGAGGATGTAGAATGATGTATCACTTGCTATTGCAACTAGGTCGCCACTATCAGCCCAGTAAACGTTCTATAAGCGCGTGATAAAGAAAAGTTAATAGTAAACTCATACATACAAAAAACTCCACCCAAGAAAAAATAATACTTGACTCACCTTAACATTCACATCGATCCGGCGTATTAGTCTACAATCAGCCCAATCATAAAAGCAGATGAAGTCACTAGAACACATTGCCAACAATACCCCACCAAAAATACGCTCTGCTGAAAATGAAGGGCGGGTAGTTTTCTTCTCCTAAAAATCAGATAATTTTATCAAAGACACAATGAGAGCACCAAAAGATTAGAATGTGCTTTTTTTTGTGAAATAACTCCCAAAAAAACGCTAGATCACAAACTTCACATTTGCCTCTATGGCTAATATAGGTGACCACGCAACATGCAACGAGCATAAGCTATGAATCTCCAATGAATTGTAAGCCGTAGCAACATATCGTGGGAAACTTGCTGCAGAAATCAAAGTACGCAAGTAAAATCTTATCCAGAACCTTCCACTGTTTAAAGGACACGTGCTGAAAGTCAACTGAACTAAAGGAGTAAAATATGCACACATATGCCAAACCAGAGGCAATGTTTAGGTAACTATGGAAGAAACTGGAAACTTGCATCTGACTAAGCAATTTATATATAGAAAAACAACTAAAGTAAACCATGTACCTGAAATGATTTACTGTAAATCTTTATTCTTGATGTACTTTCCCTAATTGCATATTCTCCTTCTGATGACCAAACAAATTCCAGTGCAGTTCCAAATGATCTATTCCTCCAGGCCAGAGCCGTATAAATTATAAACTCGCCATCTCCACATACAACAACGAACCGTCCATTAGGGTTATGCTTCAAGCTCTGGCCAACCAAAATGATTACTCACAATCAGATTACGCCAGTCAAGATTAACTACAAATGAGCACTGCCAAATAAAAGAATAAAACTGTCTACTATAAACATAGAATATCAACAAATTTAAAATACAAAGAACATAGCAGCATCGAAAAGTACCTGCGGGTACAAATCACAGCTTCCTAACTCTTTCACAGCCAAGGGTAATCTTTCTCCATCTGTGGCCTGATTTGCAAAATTCAATAAACTGTTAGACAAGTGCTTGCTAAATTATTTCATTTTACGCTGAAACAAATCAACTTACCTCAAAGCCTGCACCAACTGTCTTGATATTTACAGTTTGTATTTCATTATGTTTCGCCCAAATGATTTTCCCACTGGTATCCATACTTGCTATGGGTACTTCACGGCCCATTTTTATCATAATAGTCCCCTCATCATAACCAATCACCATCCTAGACAGTAACCAACTTGTTTCAGTATTAGAAAATACATAGTAGGCCCATAGGCAACTACATAAAGATAAAATCTCAACCACAGGGACAAGACAATGTGAAGAACTTAAGAGCTACAAGCATGAACATTGCAAGAAAGATAGAAATTAACAGGATAGAAGATATGAAATTGTAGCAGTAGCCGTCCATCGATCAACATACAGGAATTATACGAGTTTGAAACCACTAATACAATTGACCATACGGTATTCCCTGTAAGGGTCTCAGCTAACTAGTGTGGCCCTCGTTAAAACAAACATAAAACAATGTATTTTTTTGAACAAAACGGCAGGAGCTCTGCCTCTCAATTAAGGAAAGAAAGAAACAAAGTTTATATACAAGTCGTAGCCCTAGCAGGGTGCCCAACAGAGGTCACAAAACACAGAATAAACCACAATATACGGATATAGCAAGATCCCGGCCTGTTAGCTCCCCCTCACGAACGCTCTCTTAACATAAAACAATATGTAGACAGCATTTCTAGTTGATTACTCGATTTACTAGCAGAATGGCACAACTATGCATACCTACCATTAACAGACAAAGTGATATGATGCTTCTAGTTCTACTCAAAAGTGAAATGCTATATTAATAACTGTGTCCATTATAACTGACCGCACTGCTGAAACAAAAACAGAATGCAAATTATCTTACCTTCTTGATCCCTTAATGTATCCAACAGTCCAGACTCTCTCAAGGCCATAGTTTAGTGTGTTCTCAAGTCTACAAAATAGTTCAAGATATAAAACAAAGAATATCTCAGGATTATGAAATTTCAGTAACACAAGCAGCATTCAAACTCATCACTTCATCAGTATAGGACATTTTCCAAATTATCACAGAGGCAAGAATAATTTAACTCAACCAACCTAGGAGGAACTAGGTCGGTATTGTCAATAAGAAGGAATAGGCACCCAAATTCAAGTTCAAGAGGACTTCGACTTGTGTCTGGGTGGTGGGAGTTCACACCAGACCTCCCACCAAAGTCAGGCTCCATTGCTAAGACTGATTCAAAAAACTAGTGTTTGTAATTTCGGTAACCAAAATAATTAAACTGCCGCTGTTCTTTTGTTTCCCACCCTACATGATTTCAGGCTCAACATCACTAACTGAATTTTCCAGAATATTCAAAACACCATGCACTTTCATCGAGACCGCTTTATTAAGTGCTTTTTGCAGAGGCATATTTCCTATACTTTGTCACTACATAGACAATGTGATTGTGCTATCTTCATGTAAGACAGATCCTGACAAGCAAGCAAAAAGGAACAATATAATGCACAGATAGGGTTTGGTGAGAAATGTTCAATTGCATGCTATCATAAAAAATAATAAAAAGGTATCCTATCATAAAAAATATATATATAGCATATTTCGTTCAATGATATGGCAGATAAGCACATATATTCAAGTTAGCATTAGCACAACATTAAGTTATCATAGGTTTGAACTTTAAATCATAAGAGCAGATAGTTAAATCCAATGTCAAGCCCATATCCCTTTAGATTAAAATTAATTGTTACCAACTGTACGAGAAACAAGATAGTTGTTTAGCATTCAGGTTTATGACGAAGTCAGTAGCGTACTAGAGTTGTTTAGCATTCTGTGATAAATGGCCAAATTGTGACAATGAGAAACCGACAGACCTCTGCCTACATAAACAAGCAAACATGGAGAAAAATAAAAATATGTTACCTGTAAGTTGTCGAATGCCATATACGAACAGTACCATCTTCAGATCCAGTAACGATAATAGGGAGCTCGGGATGGAAACAAACAGCAGAAATATTATGTGTATGCCCTTCAAGTGTCTGAACACAGCTCTTCGTCTGGTAATCCCAGACCTATTTGACATAAAACGCACCATCATAGAACTGCATAGAGCAACCAAACATTCAAAACATAAAGCTGAATAAAAAAAAGTACCTTTGCAGTGGAGTCATCAGAACCAGTAATCAAATAGGGCCTGTCACCACCAGTGAAGTAGTCAACACAGTTGACGCCCTTTTGGTGTCCATCAAGTGTGAAGTTTGGATCTGGAGAGCCCAAACTCCATATCTGCAATTTCAGAGTAAGAAGTATGAGTGAACAAGATTACATCATGACTCAAGTCACAACTAACATCTTGCCGCACAATATTGTAAAGGCATACCTTTGTAGTGCGGTCAAGAGATGCACTTGCAAAGGTGTTAATATCCTTTGGATTGAAAGTAACCTGCATCACATAGTGTGAATGCCCTTCAAATATTTGAGTGCACATCCACCCTTTATCCCAGTCCCACAGTTTTATTAGCATGTCATCAGATGATGACAGCACATATGGTAGAGTTGGATGGACTGCAACACATCTGATGTAATCAGTATGAGCCTCAAAAACTTTAACTTTGTCCATGGTATTGTAGTTGTAGACACGAATGAACATGTCATCTGCACCAGCTACAACCCATTGTTTCCTTGAAATAAATTTTGCCGACCTCACTAAAAATAAGTTCAAAGTATACATTAGCATCATCCTGTTCGCCAAAAGTTCTCTTTCCACGTGAATCTAAGTGCTTTGGGTACCTGGCAGTTCTGAAGCTTCAAATGATTTCACCATTGCCTGAAAAGGTATATACAAAAAAAACATGTTAATAAATAAAATTCGCCTAACCCAACTTTATTTTTGTAGCCAAAAAAAATATATACTTTTTTATAAGTAAATGACAACATTGCACTGGTAAATCATATCATTCATGACATATACATAGAATAGATGAACTAGCTGGATCCTAATTTCCCAGAAATGAGACAATATTTCTTATGTCATACTCATAATTTTCACAAAATTATTTTGATTTCTTATTGTACCTAAGGTAAATCCCCCATTTTCTACTTACAGATCTTGCAGAACTGCAATTTCATGTACATGATATGCAATAGTTCGACAGTGCAACTCAGACACATATTGGTTCAGACCCACAAGCCACAAACATGAAGGTGAAGATTGGTGACAGAAATGTAACAGAAACAGGTCATCTTATACATCAATGTAAAAGGTCATCAGGTATTTAGGTTAACACCTTATCTCACAGAAATGCAGACTGGCTAAAAAGGGAGAACATAATCATCATATAGCAGAGCCAATATGATCACTCGGTGGTAAATGAAATTGAACTATCAACGATAACCCAGGATCAAAAATTTTCAGTGTAGATTGTAGATGCGTAGTATTGTATCAGCACGGTCAAGTGTTGTTTGTAGCCCTAATGCCCTATATACTTGAACAACATATAATGGGAGAAATAAACAAGGCGACCATATGAAGTTCTTAAAGCTCATAACTGAAACTTAAACATGCAAAATTCTACAGCATGACAACCCACCAAACAATAGGCACCACCATAGATCATAGCAACAGCAAAGATGTCCAGCATTGAGAGAGTAAACTCTATGTTATGCTTGGTTCACACAGTATCTTATTTATTTACTAGCATTGATACGAATTCATGCACATGGCGTTTACAGAAACCAGTTTGGGCCCCTTACCTGTGCCTGATAATCCCAGATGCAGACACTCCCCGAATAGAGGCTCGACAGGATCCTGCACAATGCGAAACCACGTATAATGAACAATAAGAAGAAGCACACGAAAACGGTAAGCACAAGCAGCGGCAATGGCTGAAAATTCAGTGAACGACCACAAACAGAATCTGAAGTTACCATGGCTCCGTGGGATGCAAATCCACCGACTTGACCCTATCCGACCGTTGAGCGAACTTCCGCTGATCACCACAAAAATCAAACTGAAATCAGCGCAAAATCAAAGCGGCGCGAACAGTAGAAGGACGACGTGGAGACCGAGATCCAGTGAGGCCGAGCCGGGCAGGCGCACGCACCTTGATCTCCAACCTGAGCGGCTGCAGGGAGCACGAGCAGAAAACAACATTGGTCAGATCTCTGAGCGAACGTCGTGGACCGGGCTAGAGGAGAACCGGCGAATGGATTGGAGATTCGGGAGCGGGCGGGCGGGCGGGTTCAGATCCACGTACCATGGCGGCAGCGGCGGGGACGGCGCGGGGTCGAGCCGGACGACTGCGCTAAACCCTGGAGATCCCCCCAGCGGCGTTGGGGTGGTAGGGCGCGGCGAAGAGGGAGCGAGCCCGATCGCGAAGGCGCGGAGCCAGCCTGGAGCGGCGAGCGACAGGGAGGGAGAAAACGGAAAAGGGTCTCTGGCAGATGAGGGAGGTTTTGTGTGTAATTTTAATTATTACTTTTTAATTAATTCGTTCAAATTATCACTTGGAAATTATTGTACTTATTGTAGTACAGTATTTCCCAAATTGCAAACTGTGTGCCGCATATAGCCCACCATTTTTTTTTCTTTTTCGTTCATGGCCGAAGGCAGTCCTCGCACAAGCTCAGTCGACTTCCTCCTTGATTTTATTGCCAACACACACCCAATGGTTCAGGCGGTTTATCAGCCACCGAAACGACCAGATGAACAAGACATTCAGCGTTACTATTACGGTGGCACTAAACATTGATTATGGCTGCCTGTCGACAGCGTCAAAACATGCTACCATTAAGATCCACACTTGTGATTAAAAGTTCGATAATTATTTAAGTAATCATCTATAAATAGTAGTAGTATTGAGTATAATCAGATCGATTTGTATGTTACTAGTAGTAGAATTGTGTTCTCTTCTATCGGTGCTTGAAGTTTTTAGCTCCTACTCCTTCTGTCCCCTTTTAACGGTCGTTCTAGGGATCCTTAGTTGCACGTATGTCAATGCAAGGCTGGCTAGATTCAGAGCACTAACCAAGTATCTAGTACAGAGCTCAAACGACATTTAAAGCGGGGCGGAGGGAGTACTAGGGTAAGGCCATAGAAATAGGAGGGGCCAGATCATAGACTTGTGAATTAACCAATGATGAACCATACTACTTTTACTGTTTAACTAGTGCAAAAATCACATTGCAAGGGGTGGCCATGGCCCACTTTGGCCATAACGTAGCGAATCAAGAGGACTCGAGTCTCTACAGTTCGAATGGGTCCAATGCCTTCATCAGCGAGGTAAGATAAGATGTAAAAAAGAATATATCTAATGGATCGCAAAAACAAAATGTCTAATGTCTTTCCTTTTTAGAATGCAAAAAAAGTATAAACATACACGAATGACGCATCAATGTTGTTTCCTTCGCAAGATAGGATGTCATCGGCTCAATCTTTCGTCTTTCATATTTTCTCACAAACCAATTGTTCGAACGAACCAAAATTTTCGAGTCCTTGAGCTTGAAGGGGCTGGTTCTAAGCTCACTTTTTTTTTCTGCTGAGACCAAATAATAGTACTCTCTTTTTTTGCGACAACCATATAATAGTACTCAAGAAACACTATACTACACAAGTAAAACAAACTAACAAGGCATTTTAATTTGCTATAGATAGATACTCCTAACAAAGACAAATTTAGAAAACAACAATGAATCCATAATCTAACCATTTTTGGCGAGGCACTACCGCCTAGTGCTTAAACACATCATTACAATATTCATGGAGAGTTATAGACAATCTATTTTGGACACATGGGCAAAATATCTAAGACTCCATACTGAATTGTAAAAGGTTAAAAACAGTGTCCAAGCCTCCAAGGTTGCTCCAAGCACGGTCAAAATGTCTAAGGGCCTCATCCAATTAACGTAGAATGTTAAAGTTTCAATTGCATGACTTGTCACGAGAACTACCACTTGCTACTTTTTTTTGTATTGGGTGGCGGGGTGAGCAAGTGCAAACTTGAAGTACTTCTAGAAACCATTTATTTTTTCTATTGGAATTCAAGTACGGTATAAGGACTATATTGATGTACCATTCCTAGCTTTAGTGAAATATAGTAACATTTATAAATATAACTACAATTAAATGAATTTATATTATCATTCCAAAAATACATAAAGTTCGACTTAAGATAATTGATTCATCAAGTCTATAAGATTGCATTCATGATGTGGAGTATTATTTGAGTTTCAATTGATAGTGTAATGTGTGTAGAATGGCCCGAACGACCGGTATGAACCGGAATGACGGATGATGGCTAATATATGGGTATGTTCGCTTGGCAGAATTATGCACTGTTCTTGCAGGATTATGCACTGCTAGCTGATTTCTTGTGAGAGAAAAATACTATTCTAGTTGAATTTAAGTCGGTTGAAAAGTCAAGCGAACATATCAAGGTCAGGGCCGTATCAACATACTCCGTACTTGAGTAGGGGAACCATACGACCACAGATGGCGTCATAGTGTGTAAAAAAACTGACACATAAAAGTATGCAAAAAGGCATCCAAATGAATATCTAGATGCACCCGTATTTGATATGAAAGAAGTTTCGAAACCATATCCCAATTAAAATATATTTTGATGATATTTTCGTAGATAATATTTTTCCTCATGAAGCTAATGACCTTTTTATAAGTGGAACAATTCCAAGGTTTAATTGGCCCATTCTTATAGGAAAGAGAAGTTCCAAGTCCACAGGAGAATTGTTCCGGTTCAAACGAAAAAATGTTTCTAACTTCATAAAAAAAAGTTCTACCTTCATGAAATTTAAAATATAATCATTTGTTCATTGTAATGTTCGAACATATTATGGTCCAACTAATTTGAAATTAATTTTCCACTAAATATTGGCAGCATGGATGAAAAAATAAATACGTGAAAAATTAATTTATATATTTATAAAACTATATAAAATGAGAGAACAAACGAAATACGACTAAGAAAAAAAAAATCGGGCCCACGTCCCAGGCTGCGCTTCCACTGGGCCGAACAGCCCCGACTGGGCAATCACCGCCGCCGTTCTCTCCGCGTTGTCTCTCTCTCGGCGACAACTGTGCTACCGCCGCCGCCGCCGCCGCCCTACACCAGGTGCCCAGTTCTTCGTCGCGCCCTTCGGCTGCAACGAGCGCCCACTAGGTATACCGGCCCCTTCGTTTCCCTTCCTGTTCCTGCTCCGCTGTGCGAAACCGAGCACCTAAGCTATTTGGCTATCTGTAATTGGATCCGATCTAATCGCAAGTGTTTATGTGTATGAATGTATTATGCTTACTAAATTCGTTTTTTTTTTGGCAAAATCATCGGGTGTACATGGGTGTTGTTCAGCGCGCACAAGATCGGTCTATCTCAGTTGACACCGTATATACAACTTTAAATTAAGGACAGCAGTGGTTGAGTTCGGTTTCCCAATAAAATGTCCGGTTCCAAGAGAAGCCTCCCGTCTTGGATGGGTTCTTCTAAGGATGGAGAGGACGATTCAAGCAAGAAGAAACATGCTGGCACCTCCCAGAAGGCTCAGAAAGAGCCTGATTTCTCCAAACTTTTGGTACCTATCTATTGACCACGGCTCAATCAGATATATGTACTGTATGTATACTGTTCTGTGTTGATGATTTCATACATCTGAGCAGGACGGGGTGGTCGTTGTGCTGTCAGGGTTTGTGAACCCAGAGAGGGGCACGCTTCGTTCACAAGCATTGGACATGGGGGCCGAGTATCGAGCCGATTGGACATCGGACAGCACCCTTCTTGTTTGTGCATTTGTCAACACCCCCAAGTTTCGACAAGTTCAGGCGGATAATGGAACCATCGTCTCAAAGGTGGGTTCTCAGCTATTGTCGTTCTAGTGAGCATTTTTGGCAAGCCCCTTCAAGCAAACAATTCCTTTCCCACCAACTTTCAGAGCTAAAATAAACTGTTTATGGTCTTGCTCTCAGGACTGGATCTTTGAATCTTACAAGCAAAGAAAACTTGTGGACATTGAACCTTTCCTTATGCATGCTGGAAAGCCATGGCGAAAAAATAAGGAGCCCGTCGTAACTGATCAAGGTGATAGATATTTTCACCAGAAATATGTTTTATTGGCACAGGATCTTGTTTTTGGGTGCTGCTATGCATGTCCATAAGTTATATCTGATATACACTCTATCCACAAACTTTTGTACTTCGAGTTCATGATCATGTCAGCTGATCAATAACGTAGCACTTATTAGGTGGTCAAAAAGCTCTACATTATTCCCTTTGTTTATTTCCATCATATAGTACTTTCTGTTCTTTTTTTCTCTTTTTGTGAACCTTACACTAGGGGTATAACTGTATCATGTTGTTGCACTAATAATGAGATGCCCAAGAAATTAAACTTAGTTGCTTACTCTCTCAATAAGTATTCTAAATCTTGAAACAATCCTTCATTTCTTCGGTGTTTCAAAGGATGGTACATTCATAAGCTCCTGTGTAAACTTAGCCACATTTAGCTTCATTTTCACATTTTTCTAGAAATTTCAGTAAGCCAATGGTGCGCATTAGTTTAAATGGACATAATATACTGGTTTTAGCCTTTTTTGGTTAATAATTCTCTAAAGCTGCGGTGACGTTTTTTAATATTGGCGACCTCAAAGAATCGCCATTTGATGCCCATTAACTAATTTGTTAAAATATGAAACATCCTTGCAACTTCGAGTGCTTATCATTTTTTCCTTGTATAAATTCACATGAAATCAATCAATTAAAAAGTATCATTTTTATACCTTGTTGGTCTAGATGAGAAGGAGACACGCAAAGTGCATCAAAAGGAAGTTCAACAGTCTCGTGTCAAGGCATCCACCTCTGATGCCACGGAGGTCTGTTCTGTTCAAAGTTAACTTATGAAACAACCAAAAACCACACATTTGATGATTATGGTGTAAATGACAAGATGATGTATTTTCTGGATTTGGGAGCTGGCTACTTGAATATGATATGAGTATATTGGTAACATACTTCCTGGCAAACCTGAATACTTCAGTTATCTGATGGCTTTAGCATTTCTAGCTATTTAATGTATTTGTAAAGTATTCTGTTTTTCTAAGGAACATCAGTATCTACGAAACATTTATATACCTTTTTCTTTTGTAAGAATGGAGCGCAATCAGATGTGTGTGTATTCAGGTTGGAACCAACTATGCACCAGATTTTTATGCTCAGTCAGGATAATCTACAGCCTATGATCCTTACCATTAATTTTCCGTTTTTTTTTTGTTAAGCATTAAATCCATCCATCGAATGCTAAAAGGACATGAAAAATTGTGTACAAAGTAATTTTTGAGTAAGCAGTTGAATCTGTTAGTGGTAGAACAGGGCATCCAGCTCAATCCTTTTTCTTTTTACAAAATTCATTGATTATGAGTGCCTGGAACACAGGAGCTTTGATGATTCTGTTGCATGTTTTTTTTTTTGTCCAGAAAAACTCACAATAGTTTTTCCCCTTTTCTGTACAGACAGGAAATTTAGAATCTGCGAACAAATGCTTTTCTCCTTCAAAAATAAAGAAATGGGCCGTGGATGATTTGGCACAGACTATGTCATGGCTGGACAGCCAAGAAGAGAAGGTGGGTGCACCTAATGAAAAAAAAAACATGTATTTTATGCTGTAGGCTTTTTGTTTAGTATTGCCTCTGCTTTCCAAGGGTCTTTTAACAGATGAATGTAACGTTTGCTTTTTTGTGTGACTTGGGGTGTATGGTTTCAGGGACTAAAAAAAAGTCCCTGTCACATCGGATATCTAGACACTAATTAGGAGTATTAAATATAGACTATTTATAAAACTAATTTGTCAGTCGAAGACTATTTTGCAAAACAAATCTATTGATATAAAATAGTCTATGATTTGATAATATGGTGCTACAGTAAACGTATCTTAATGATGGATTAATTAGGCTTAATAGATTCGTCTCGCGAAGTACTACATGGCACTGTAATTAGTTTTATAATATAAATTATATTTAATTCATTTAATTGGTACCAAACATCCGATATGACAAAAGACTAAAAATAAGTCAGGCAACCAAACACCCCCTTATCTTTCTCTGTTTCCTTTTCTGACAGCCAGAGCCAAGTGAACTGAAGACAATAGCTTCTGAAGGGGTAATCACTTGTCTGCAAGATGCCATAGAATCCCTCGAGGAAGGCAATGTAAGGAATGCAATATCACCGTTCATCATTTATAAAGTGCATGTATTTGCATATTGACTTTTTTTTTTGCAAAATATATTTGTGTATCGACTAGTGCTGGTAGTCAACATAAACTGTGCTATATGTGGTGATGTGTTAGAGGACATCTTCATTTTCTTTCGTTATCGCTCACACTGGAGATGTGTTGTATTGTAACTCAATTAGTCTCAGTTGACTAAGAAAAAAAAACTTTTTTCAGGATATCAAGGGAGTTGCAGAGCAGTGGAGCTTTGTGCCCCATGTCGTCAACGAACTGCTGAAACTAGAGGGAGGCGGAAAAGGTGCAGCTCTGCCCAAAGAACAACTATGTCAACTAGCAGCCAAGTGCAAGAAGATTTATCAAGCCGAGTTTGCTCGCGTGGACATCGACGACAAGAACAGGGATCATAAGCATCAAAATGACTCACATGTGTCCGAGCATCGCAGGAAGACCAAATCAGATGGTGACCACTACGATAGCGATGAGACGATAGAAATGACAGAGGAAGAGGTTGATTTCGCGTGCAGACAGCTTCCTGGGCTATGCGGATGATGCTAACTAGTTGAGAGGTGAGGCGTGTGTGGGCCCCTCTAGAACATAAGAGGAACTAGTTGACATGTCTGGTCTGTCTGGCTCCTCTTGAACAGAAGAGGAAGGGTAACTGGATATAGCCGCCATCTCTAGTAATCATTATTTTTCTGCTGCCACCCAAAAATAATGAGTATTCGCGTGTCGGTTGTTTGATAGACGACGGGTATTTTTTACCATATATATATATATATATATATATATATATATATATATATATATATATATATATATATATATATACGAATCCTGCACACAAAAAAACGGGCGGACGGTGGCTGTGGTGAGCTCAGCCTCTGATAGTACGGCAGCCTCCCTTGCTTAGACATGCAGCAGTGCATGGACGAGCGTCTAACGGCGATCCACACAAAGGCAGGCCCTCGAACTCTCGAAGTGCTCGACAGGGGCTCCGAGTCGAGCTTCCCCCTCGTGGAACTTGTTCCAGACACTGCATTCCTCCAAATCGTCCCCTTTCTCATGCGCACAAACCCCCCTTCGTCCTCAACCATGCATGCCCCTTTGATACCAACTCTGCACTGCCAAATGTGGCCAGTCTTTTTTTATATATATTTCGAAAAAAGTGGCCAATCTGAAATTCTGATTGGCAGTTTTGCTAGTAAAATATGTCATTGTGCCTGCCTTATTACAGTCTTTGCTTTTCAAAACATGATTTTTTTTGTTTATTAATCATATCGAAAGACGAAATGCTACACTACACCTTATAATTGTTGTATTTTTGTTTGTTCTCATTTCACTTTCACGTTATACAAACTTGATGGCTAATATAGTACAATGAAAGCGATGCTATCTGATTATGGCTTTTAGTCTTTTCAGTCGATCTATGCTTTACTGAAAAAAAATGGAGCCAAAATTACAGAGGCGTGTGCGTTTACATGGCATTTAAACCGAGTTAAACACTTAAACTGTCTATACAATTTTACACAACATTACCAAAATATGCATATTTATTGATGTAAAATCAATTATTTTAGTATCGTTTTCCCTTCATAGTTTTAGTACTAAGCATTCCATGAACCTCTTCCTTTATAAAGGTATCATCTAGTAATCAAAGTGACAGAAAATCAAAATTATTTCATGTATGCAAAATAAAAGAATTACATGACCTTTCAATTACCAAACATATCAAAATAGAAAAATTTAACACACATACTCCCTCCATCCCAAATTATAAGACATTCCAAGAATATTGGAGAGTCAAAGCATCTCACATTTGACCAATAATTATAGAAAATATTATAAAGATTTATGACATCAAGTAGGCATATTATGAAAATATAGTTGATAAAGAATCTAATAATACTTAGTTGAAATCATAAATGTTAATATATTGTAATATAAGTTGATTCTTGGGATGTCTTATAATTTGGGATGGAGGGAGTACAAAACAAATTTATTCTATAGAGTGCAAAAAAACACAAAGTTTTGGTGTCCTTGTATTAAGAAAACATATCAAATACTACGGAACAAAGATTAGTTGGTGTGTGTAATCCATAGCACTATAAAGGGCTCCATCACACGATTTGGATGAGCCAAGACAGGCATAGGGGCTAGGGCAAAGATTTCTACATGAATCTTTAGTTACACCAATTGTACATGGAATTATACAAAATAATCACCACAACTTTTAGTGCAAGTCCAGTATAAATTGATAATAACTGAATTTGGGGTAGTGGGGTACGGTGTGGGAGAGAAGAATTTCACCCAAATCTTAGTTGCTTTCATCCGTGTTAGTTGCTATTTAGAAAAAAAGAAAGGGAAAGGAAATGAAAGCAAAACAAAAAAAAAACAGGTGTGATATATAATGATTTTTCACCAATGATAGCGAAACCAAATAAATTCCATGTACTGGAACAAAAGCTTATACTGCCATTAATTGAATTAGATCATAATCCGTACTAGGCAATTTAAAAATAATTTTCTTTGTACTCTTCAACCACGGCAACACAAAAGCCCAGCCGTCCAAGTCTACTACCGTCCATGCTCACGCTGTCGGCCTCCCGCTAGCGTTGGCGCCCAGACAACGACGGCGGCGACAATTCTACAAATTTGGCTCGTACACGTTTAAGCCAGTGAGGGCACTATCGTCGATCTTTTTTAAAAAAAATCACGTATAACGCGTGCTTCATTAAGGGAAGATGGAAGTTTCATTACAACTCAATGAACGATGGCGAGATGCCTCATCACAAAGAGCGATACACAACACGGATCACTGGCTCCAACGGTGATGCAGCTCGATTGTACTAACTAACGCCTAACTGTGCAAATGTAGCAAGATGGGTGCGAGCACTATGTCGTGAACAGAGGTGCTAGCGCCCTGAAACCCGCGCTGACCCACTCGCCGCCCTCCTGGAGCGTTGTCGCCAACACTTGGGAGACTGAGTTCTCAACCCCATCGAACGCCCGATGATTCCTCTCCTTCCAGATTGTCCACGAGAGTAACAACACCATAGAGTCGAACCTTTTTCGATGTCTATCCGGCAATTCCAATGATCGACTGATGGTTGGCTTCACTATCGTCGATCTATGCATGCCTAGCCCCGTGATTGTGATGTCTATAATATATGGGCCCATATATGGGATGGGAAACATCTATAGTAATATCAATATGACCTTTTGGTCCTTGGGCCCACAAACTGATCATACAAAAGAAGAAAGGGACAGAGAGGAAGAAGAAACAGACAGGGGCAAAAATGTCATTTTAGAGCTGTTTTCTCACCTCTAAGCCAGAAATGATGATTTTAGTATGTTCCTCCATAAAATTGGCACAAACTAGAGTATCCACCGACAAATCAATTTTTCGGTGTCCATTGACAAAACAACCTCACTTTTTAGCGTCCGCCAGCAAATTTTGCCTAAAAAAATAGGTATTGGATAGCATCCTCATTATTGCAAAAACAACATCTGTCACCTCTTACTCCAATAATACTTAGTTGGTATTATAAATATTATCATATTGTCATATAAGTTTAGTCAAACATACTTTGACTTTCCAAGATTCTTGGTATGTTATAATTTAGGATGGAGAGAGTAGTACTACTACTACACAGAGACGTCAAATTCTCTCGAAAAGCATCACCACCCATCTATTATTTCTCAAAGTAAAATCTCCAATTTAACTCCAATTATATCTTTATAATTAATAACCTTCTCCGAGACATCATTTTTAAATACAATTGTGGCCATCCTATTGAGTCTTTCTTGCGCCATACGGAATAGTAGAACACAAGTAGAATTTCAATAACATGAGGGTGCCATCTATTATCTATTAACATATCTTAATCCTAAGTTAAATCTCAAACTACAAAAAATTAGAGCTGGATTGACCAATTTTCAGCTCCTCTACACTAATATTCATGTGCAACACTAAAATGACCACCGGCAATCTTAAAGATGGTGTGGAGAGACTGAGGAATGGTAGAGTTATTTGATTCTAAGGTAAGCCACAAAACTAATTTGGATGACGTCCCTGTGAAAAGTTCATAAGCTTTTAGCTAATTGAGGCATCAAATTTAAATTAGTAAATGTCAACCAAAATAATTTGGAAATAATTTAGGGAAGATATTAGTGTTCTATTTTACTAACATGCACACTTAATAGTTTCAAATTGAGTTTATTAGGTCAATCATTGTGATTGGGTTCAAATATTCAAAAGTTTTAGCCACGTTTAAATGGACCAGCCGGAAGTGATAGAAAAAAAGAAAGAAAATGAAGGGAGGAGACTAGGGAAGAGAAGCTTAAATAAGCATGTAGCACTATTTGAAGGTAAATCTTGACTTATGCTGCTCAATTGCGTTCGAAAGTGTATAGCTCCATCACATGTAAATTTAGTATGCAACAAATATATCCGCCAAATGTAATTTTCAATACTCATATAACTGAGAAGAGTTAAACCGTTAAATTGTTGTTACCTCATGATTTTATTTGTACACAAAAAGGAGAACCATCTGTAATACAACGGGCATGGGCGCATGGCCACTGGCCATACGCGGCAACGCCGCGATCTTTTCTAGTGAGAAACGAATTTTCTAATATATTTACATATACATTAGTTAACGGGTCTGTCACTTTGACCCGTTAATCAACTGGATACCCAACGTTCCGTGGAGTCAGACCGGACGGCAGAGACGGAAGTCAAGCATTTAGACGAACGGAAGGGGGAGTAATTACACGCAAGAGTAAAAAGGAATTTTCATATATATATATATATATATAAAAGACACAACGGTAAAAAAGAAGTTTCAACACTCCTAATCTTTATCACACTCCTAATCTTTATCGTAAACAATTTGAGCCATCATTAATTCGATCGAGTTCCTATAGTAATAAGAGAGAATATAGCTAGAGAGTTACCTAAATTTTTTGTTTTTGGTTTACGTAGAAGGCCTCTGGCCATGCTGGTTGTGCGGCCCTCAAATCGAAGAGGGGCCCATGTTTAGCCGGGCCTCAAATTATGGGCTTCTCTTTTGATTCGCTACAGCCAATTTTGGCCCATGAAGAGGCGGTCAGCACAGGCTACTTTCCTGACCCGCCCATCGTTTCATTTTCCCTCTCCCGGTCGTCCTTGTATGCACGCCAGCTCCCAGTGATCATGTTGAACACAGGGCTCGTTTTCTTGTTAGATTAGAATTGGAATTGGAATGCACGGCACACGCCCACGCAGCGATCAGGACACTCGCGACAATTCCAATCTCATAGTCCTAGCTAGTGGATCTAAATAACACTTGACTAATAATTAGCTAATTAATACTCTCTCCATCCCCGAATAAATCAATTCATAGAATTCATGACATTCAAACTTTTTAAACTGTGAGGGTTTAGGGTACCATGTCTATGACATAAAATGAGCACCATGTGAAAATATATTCTATGGTACATATAATGATACTAATTTGATATTATAAATCTTAATATTGTTTCTAGAAATTCGGTTGAAGTTTAAATAATCTGACTTAAGACAACTATAAGAATCTATTTATTCAGGGGATAGAAGGAGTAAAATGTTAGTCACCTAACCATTACTCCCTCCGTCTTTAAATAAATTAATTCCTAAAATCTGTGTCAATTAAACTTTATAAATTTTGATTAACTTTATAGAAAAAATTATAACATCTATGACATAAAAATGGGTATATTATCAAATATGTTCTATGCATGGTATATCTAATGATATTGATTTGATGTCATAAATCTTGATGTTTCTTTTTAAACTTTGGTTAAAATTTAAAAAGTTTGACTTATATATTCAGAGAAATAGGGAGTACCTGTAAAATCTCATGAACTACCTGGAGGAATTTTCTATCTTCTCATCTAAGAGAGCCTATTGCCACCTGCAGGAATTGAGTTGGACTCACCCTCTCTTCAGAATTCAGATGGCTTTAGAAATTCTATCTTCTGCTCTCTGCTCTCTATTCTCGATCTGTTAACTTTGTTTTGTACGTTGTAACGACCTTCTTAGTTGCGGTTAATAAATTTTCAGCACAGTAGAGGCTTACTCTCCTCAGCCGACCGTTGGGAGGTACGTACGGTTATTACCACACCACCTCATGGCTCATGGCAATTGGCATCGCTTGCATTGCTGAGTTTGTTTGGCAGGTGTGTGCCAGTTTCTACGGCTTTGGCTTTCTGTGACCGTAGATAAAAGATTTGAAGCAGATTTCACCCAAAGATCAAATAAAAAAATACAAAATTGATAAATACTAGTTGGTGGTATTGTCTGAATTCATCTTAAATTTCAGACACCTGGACTATAGGAAAAGTGTTTAATTAAACTTTAAAATAGAATAACTTAAGATAACTCTAAAAGTTGATTTATTTTACTATGGCCACCCACTTAGAATTAACAGCTCTATTATTATTAGGTGCACCATAATTTTTTAGCCCCAAAAAACTAATATTTTAATAATAGCATGCATGCCTGAAACTAAAATTTCAAAAACTAGCCCTTTAGACGCACCAAAGTAGAGAACGCACCACCGGTTATTTCCTCATATTCTTTTTCTTAATTCTTTTGTAATCGTGATCCCCGATCTATCTTTTATTATGTTTTCATTCAGTATTTTAAGATGAGCTGACATGAATCGAACTTGTGTGTGTGTGTGTGTGAGAGAGAGAGAGAGAGAGAGAGAGAGAGAGAGATCATTCTCCAAGCAGACAAGGCCTCGTTCAGGAAAAGGAAAACAAAGCAAACCCGCCCCAATTATTCATTCGGCCACCAGGGCTGAAAACAAAGCCCACTTTCCCTTTTCTTTCTGTGAGGTCTGCGCGTATGTATGTATTTGTTTGTTAGGGTTAAGCTTGTGCACGTGTATGTATGCCAACGTCTACTTACCCTATTTTGCAAAAAGAAAAGGGGATATTGGTTCGGATTGCAGCCAAATTTTGTAGAAACAATGAGACAACAGAAAAAAGGTAACTGAAAAATTAACTAACATTTCATTATTTAATCTCGTTTTAGCCTTGTCCTTGGGTTCACAGGAATATAAGAGATGAGTCGGTCTCACGTTTTAGCTAACAAACTCAGGCACGAATCAACACTGTATCAAAATGGTAACGCGGCACCGAGTTGCTAATACTCTACCAGAGTCTAATTAACAGTTCAAATTGAGTCTTGCTCAGTTCGTTAGGTCTTTTATGGTGGATCTTGCTAACCTAGTTCAAGTTCTCGACTTGGTATGGAGTAGGGTAAACGTACACGTTGAGCGTCTGCGCGTATGTACTTATGTAATTCATAAAAAAAGTCTAATTAACCGTATGTTCACTTACTCCCTCCATATTCTTTTGGCAAAGCTTATCAGCATTTTTTTCATTTTTACTTGAATAATATAGAGCGTTTGCATCAGTATCAAGGCAGGCTATTATGAGCTGTAATTCTACTCATGCATGGTTGTTAGGAAAGTCACAGTATATAGAACGTGTAGAATATGCTTGCATATGCTCAAGTTCCCGACAACTCAAAATTGCTATATATGGTAAGCTTGTTTCTTTGGATTGAACAACATTTTTCATGCCCCTGTCACAATATATCCGAATCATACACAAAAATGGTAATTTAGCCTCATGATGGGAAATCTTCTGTCTTAGCTAGCTGAAAGTTTAGCAGATTACAGATGCGGCAACATGGTTTGTTCACAGAGAGACGTGCCACGTGCACCAGAGATCGCAGAACAAATAATTATCTGCTACAAATTCATGGATCTCACGTGCTGGTTCAGCAGTCCGTCGAAACCCATGAGGCTCGCAACGAGGCTGGTACTTCCTGGCCTACTGGACCAGGCCTTGGACGATGGCGTGTTGGGCCAGTAGCCTTTGGGCGAGTGGAGCACGGCGACTTCTTTATCGAATTTTTTCTTCGTCTCTTTCATGTGCGTTGATGCTCGAATCTTCTGTGTGCTTCTCTGCATGCGTCGTAGCATCAAGTTCATCGTGTTCAATGAACTTGATGGCTGAAGAAGACCTATATATGGGCATCTTATCAGATGCGTCTCTTGATGGATTCTCTGCTGTCCAGTTATCGACCCTTTCTCTGGCTGTAATTGATTTCTTGCCATTTCTGATTGAAACAACATTCGGTAGCCAATGCATTTCTTGGATTCCTTATCCTGTCTCCCTCTCATCCAACAGTAAGTAGCTAACAAACTCACTTCACTCTGATTATCTTATCACCTTGGCAAGTTAAAGTTTTTTTTTCACGACAAATGTATCAACTACTCTAGTTGTAACTCTGTAATTGAACTAACTTGCCATGTCTCCCTCTCAAGTCTCATCTAACAGTAGCTGCTCTAGTTGCTGTCTTAGTAGTGAAACAAATGTGCTATTTTGTTCATCTGCTCTGAGGACGAGCTGTATCAGCTTCGTTCATTTAAGAAATAAATAAATTAAGTCATGCAGGGCTGGAACAGAGTCTGAGAATACGAGCACTATTTTAAAGGCGCGTGCCTATATTATTAGGTTTGGAGTTGGAAAGATTGTTGCTGATTGCTGAGAAAAATTCACACAAGCGGTTTTAGAAGAAAATCTGGAGCTCTGACAGAGATTACCAAGACAAGAGATCGTGCTCTCCTCGTACATATTTAATCTAATTAATTTAGAGAAAGTTAAAGCTATGCTGTTCTCTGACTGACTGGTGACCTTGCGCCTGATCGAGCTGTACAAGCGGACCCTGTTTTGTCAGGTCCGAGCCCCAGCGGTAGGCACAGCACAGCCCAGTCCGCCCGGGGATGAAGCTGAAGCTGAAACTGTACAGTGCACAGTGCACAGTGCACAGGCGCACAGCTGCTACTGCTGCTGTATCCATCGTAGCCAGGCTCCCCCGCGTAGCTTTAGTGGCTCATGATGATGAGTCCGGCTAGGCTGACGAGTACTCCTACGTATGACTGCTTACATCTGTCTGTGTGTTTAGTTCTCCCAATTTCCTCAACTTTCCAACTTCCTCAACTTTCCATCATATCTCATCACATCCAATTTCTATTTCTCGTCACATTAAAATATCGGTACATAAATAGAATATTAAATATAAATGAAATAAAAAACTAATTACACAGTGTTGTTGTAATTTGCGAAGCGCGGCGGAACTGGGAGACGACGGCAGCGCGGCGGCGGAGCTGGGAGACGAGCGTATCCGCGGCGGAACCGGTGGCGCCGACGGAGGAGGGGCCCGGCGCGCGGGCGCGGCGAGGAAGCGAGGAAGCGAGCGTCGGCGGCGAGCTGGGAGAGCGAGACGGCGGTGGAGGAGAGCAGCGAGACGGTGTGGAGCTGGCCGAGCCTGGGCGTGTCGGCGTCCCCTGCGAGGGACACAGACAGCAGCGCGACGGCGATGGTAGACGGTGCGCGAGCGGCGCGGAGTGCGTTGGCGGGAGCTGCGTCTCAATGCGGCGTCGTTCCCGCGTCTCGTTTCTCTGCTAGCTTGTTGGTGTGGGGCTGAAAAGTTGCGTTGGAAATCGCTGTATCCGTCAGATGGCAGCTCGAGGGTGTAGATTGAGGCAAAGTTACATTACTGAATCTGGCTCCTGCAAGAAGAGGTCACAACCACAGCAGGGAATTGAATTGAAGGAACAACAGGTCAAATAAATGCCCATGCTTATCTATTCTGTACTACACACCCTTGTATATACTATAAATGCCCATGTCTATTTGTAACAAGTACACGTAATGTAATGAACAATTGGTACACCCATGTAATGAACAATTGGTACTAAATTAATTATTTGAACTTCCCTCAGTTTTTAGTGAAAAACTTATTATTAGGGAGTAGCATGTGTAAGTTTAAATAAATAGTCTATCAAGACATGCAATAAACATTACTCCTACAATGTTATTAGTAAGCCCACTCTCCATCTTGTTTTTTTTTTCCGATGAAAACAAAAAATGTTGAACAACGTAGTAACTCTTTAATCCTAACTGCAAGTCGATTCACACATGGGAAAACCGCACTCTTTTATTCTAAAAATAACTGGGAAAAACATGATTACAAGAATGGCAAAGTGTCCCAAATCATACCAAGAGGCCGGTCGGCGGTCTTTTCCTGGACAAATTTAAGGGCAAGATTGGCCTCAGTTCGATCATGCCTTCTCTGGGATGATTATTATTGGCAAAGGCAGCCTCTTTTCTTTTGTCAAGAAGCCTGCTATCTCCCTCAAGTATGTTGTTTCTGTTAGTTCAGTCTCTAGCTTATTTAATCTCCCAACTTTTGGGAAATTCCATCAACTTGAAAATCTACTTCAAATAACAGATGAAGCTGATATTTGGACACTTACATTTGGGAAAAATCCATCTTCTCAGAGCCTATTGCCACCTGCTGGGAATGAGTTGGACTACTCACCCTCTCTTCAATTCTTTGTAAATTCTATCTTCTGCGACCGTAGATAAAATGATTTGAAGAAGATTTCACCAAATGAGATCAGAAAAGTACAGTAGCTTTTAGTACACAGGTAGAGGAATTGAAGGTGTAAGAAGACTTTATTTTTCATGATGATCGAGACTGCGGTCGTCGTAGACTCGTACTAGACCGGCCAGTAGCTAGGTGGGTCATGATGGCTACTGTGCATGCTACTGGGATTGGGAAATTTGTAGCACAAGAAGAGGTCACAAGTCACAACCACAACCACAGCAAACAACAGGGGTAAGCTGAGAGCAGGTCGACAGAAAAGAGAGGGTGTGGTTTCGTACGTGTCTCGCTCGCGTGCACGAGGCTGCTGATGGAGCAGGTCGACACTTGAGTGCTAGCTAGGGAGGGTACCCGTCTGCCGTTGAGTTGGGAGGATGCGCCGCCTGCACGAGCCAAGTTACTGGGATCGATGTAGGAGTAATCTCGAGTAACGGCAGACATTTTCAAACGATTACTCCAGGAAAACCGATGAAATACCCTTCTACTCCGTATACTGTACCACAGATAATGTATAATTGGTACTGCTAATACTTATCATATTTGCTAATTACCAATGTGTCCGTTTCGTTCGAAATAGTTGGACGTAATTTCCTAGAGGAATTGAAGCTGTACTCACTACGTACACAGCCGTCAACCGTGCAAAAGAAAGACTTTTATTTTTCATGATGATCGAGACTGCGGTTACAGACACTGATCTAACTGGTAGGATGACCCACACACTGATCTACTACTCGATCTACGAATAAGAGACTAGATAACAACTAACAAGGATCTGATGAACATGCTGCTACAGACGAGGGATAGATGTGCTTGGAGTAGGCCAGTAGTAGAGGTTGCGTGCTAGGCAGCTGGCACGCATGGCATCGAGTGCTCCCGGCCGGCCTCTCATATCACACGGCCGTGAAGAAGAGCACTGGCATGAACCCGATGACGAGAGCAGTGGCAATGGCGGCCACCCAGTAGAATGTGGCGTGCTCGCCGTGAACATGGCGCGCGGTGATGATGGTGATGACCTCCAAGGCGCGGTAGATGGCGACGGCAACCCCCGCGCAGGCACACAAGATGAAGAGCGCCGGCGGTCGGGCCGCCCCGGCCCAGCGCTTGACGATCGCCAACAACAGCAGTTCCCCGCCGGCCATCCGCAGCCGGTCCAACGCGGCGTGCAGGTCGCTCACGTCCGTCGGGGCGGTGCCTCCGTCCTCCTGAAAAAGTAACAAGAAACCATTAGATCTTACGCGACTGGCCGGCTGGAAGAAGTTAGGATGGACTACCAGATAGCCGGGCAAAAGGGTGAGGAACGTGGCGGCCAAGGAGAGGTAAAACAGCACGACGACCATCTTCATCGTATCCTCTATCGGCTTGCGGGCTGTGGCTGGTTGCGTTTGCTGGATGGATACTTGCGGAGGAGGAGGTCGACGCGCCTTTTATAGGGAGCCAGCCAGCCGGGACACAAGCCAGAAGCCAACTTGGTTTGACCACGGACCACGGTCGACGAGTGAACCAACACAAGACAAGAGAAGAGAAGAGAGACAGTGAGACGACTACTGGTGTCTGGTGGTTAATTTTGCGAAATCGTCTTGCAGGATTTGAGGCACATGGATTAATATGGACTACTGTTGATTAAAATATGACTATGACAACTACTATGGCTACCACCACCATGCATGCATATTATCTTAACTAACCAAACCGTCCATGGTTGCAGGATGAAGTAGTAGTACGTGTTAGTGTAGTCTAGCATCACGAGTTCACGTACGACTATGATTACTAGCTACCTCTGAAACCAGCTAGACCACGCCGTGTGCGTGAACCTTTTCTGTTGTTGTCTCAAGCTGCCACCGTGTGCCAGGCTTCCGGTCTCAGGGATTCACCCAGCGCACGCGCGCTCATGAAAGATTTGGATTGGCCGACGACCAGATAAAGGCCGGCCCGTTCGGAACGCAGCATACCTTTCACATTTGTATTTTGCAGCTCTGCTTGAAACTTCGTGAACTAAATTCCTGTTGTGTATCAACATAGAACTAAGTTTACTGGTAAGTGAGGGAGACGGTCTCTGATTTCCGTTTGTTTCTATCCTGTAGGTTTTTTCACTGTATAACTGGCAGTAAAGCTAGCAAGCGTGCTTTCTTGCCGTCTATGGGTGCGCACAACGTTTTTTTTTTGTTTGAAACAACGTATATCCTTAGACACTTGGTCCAGCTATAAATCACTGTACATCAACAAAGCTACAAAGTCTGGCATTTGGTCTTGCCAAAGCCAGAGGACCATCATTACAGTTAAAACATACTCCGTAAGACCCATGGCCGCCAGAGTATCGACAACGTTATACTCTAGAAACATGAGAGACAGAACATTATGAAAAGCTATTGTACATTAAACATTTAATCACTCCTCTTAGAGGGCCTAGAACTGATCTGTCAAGAGCAGGGTTAGATAACATTTTTGCTACAAGAGCAGCATGAGTTTCTACTATGACTCTTGTTATCCTAAACGCAGATCCAAACTCCAGACCTTTCATGCAGGCGATAGCTTCCGCGTACTGCCCAGACATCATAAAATCTGCTGACCCACTAAGTGCAACTACAACATTATTACCCAAATGATTTCTTATAACAAAACCCCATCTAGATTTGTGAGAGCATGGACTGTTAGCCGCCTCACAATTAATCTTGTAGACCTCTTTAAGTGGTGGTCGCTATTTTTGTTTGCAGACTGATGTTGCAACTCTTTTTATAAAGTTGACCGCATCCCTCCATGCCTACAAATTTTTTAAAAAAATACATCACTGATTATTTGTTGAGCCTTTTTTTGTCTTTTCCCTGCACTGAGTTTATTGCGTGTCGACCACCAACACCACATAAAAATAATAATCTTGCTTTGACAGTCATCATCAAAACTCCAAATATATTCGAAGACTACCCGAGCAAAGGTTTGTGCACAACATTGGACATGGACAAGTCAGGCAGCGCCGGCCCACCTATTCTCGACATCGACCTGCTTCTCCCTTGGTCGTGGGTGATGACTTGATGGGGGGGGGGGGGGGGGAGTCTGGTTTTCTTTTGACAAAATTCCATCCATACTACTATGAAAACTTTCTCCTCATATAGCGACACTGAAAAACAATTCTTTGTTATCATTATCTAGCACCGATTTAAGTTTTTTTTCTATCTACCATTTCCATCAGACTTTAGAGTCGATTATGTTAGGATACAGTTACGTGTATTGTTTGGACCATAATACCCTTGTGGCATGGCTCATTTGAAAAAAAAACATATATTTTTCATATAACGTTGGATGAAGATCATTTTGAATGAAAATTTTCGTAGCTCTCAATGAGATTTATAACTTCTAGTTTGTAGTCTTTTTTTTTCATTTGAGATTGTTAATATGCTAAAAAATCAACAACATATTAATCGGGTACCTGGGATTGTCGTCTTAGAAAAAATCATATATCTTTCATTCTTGTATGGTTTGGTGTAAATATATTTTCTAGGAATTTAAAATCAAATGAAATCCTCTTGTCCTCATCCACTTAATTATCAGGTTAACAACATCCACTGTTAGTGGTTAGCTCCTCAAACACAGGAACGAAGCACATTAACCATTCATGAAGCACCAATTTGTTACCTCTGAGTTGGTGTAGTGATGAAGCACAAGGCATAGAGGCAAAAAAAAATTCCAAATATGCCATTGAGCGACAAAATCATGAAAACTTGTGGTTGTTTCACCTGTTTGCCGATTGATTTTATTTAGTTCAGAATAAATTTGCATGTTTATGAGTTTGAATAAATGGTCACATTTTAATAGTTAGTTCATTACAGTTTGTCAAATCAATTTATTATGAGTAAAATGCATGATGCGTCCTCAAACTTCTGAGGCATTTCCATCGGAGTCCTCAAACTAAAAAAACAACTATATAAGTCCTTGATCTACTTACAACAATGCACCAAAGGCCCAAAACATGCCACGCTAGCGCTAACAGCCGACGTGGCCATGCCACAGTTGGCAGCTGGACACCATGGCCGTGCCAACTCTTCCAAAAAAAAAAGAAGAAGAAGAAGAACATGTCCCATTTCTCTTTCTCACTCAGGGCAACCGCAGTGGTGGGTCGGTTCATCGATCAAAAGGACAACCACGTACTCAGAAAGGTTGAGTCGACTCTTGAGGCAAAACTAGCATGGACCCCACATAAAAACTAAAATAATCAAACAATGGGTCTTTACCAACCTCTTCTCTCCCGTGATCCTTTTCCAACAGCAGAACTGTGCCTCTCGCTGTGTTTTTTATTTGGGATGAGTCGACTCTGCAGAATGAGTCGATTCTTCTCTCTCCTCGACATGCATCGACTTCTGCAGTGGTGAGGAGTCGCTTTCGCCAATTCTGCCCAATCCACGTCAGCCGATGAGTCGACCACTGGAGAAGCCCTTATGGCTCCTCCCCCCTCCTTGAATGAACAGAGCAGAGGAGCACCGGCCACAGAGGGCTCGGTGGTGGCGACCGGCCGGCCAGCGGGGTGCGCAGCTAGGCCACGAGTGGACCTGGCCCCGGCGCAGTCTTCACTAGGGAGAGGCCGCAACGGGCCATCCACGGGAGCAGGCGATGAGCAAGGCCGCAGCCGCGGGCGCTCCGGTGTTTCTCCTGGATGTGGGAGGGGTGCAGTAAGCGCGCGTGGGGTGGGGAAGGAAGGAGGCATGCTTGAGGTGGCTTGCACGGGCGCTAGCAACCTGCGCGCGATGGCGGCGGAAGCAGCGATGGCCAGGCGCGGTGGACCCGAACACCGTCAGCAGTCCTCCTTGCGCGTAGGGCTGCGCAGACAGGGCGGCGGCGACAAATGCGCGAGCGAGCGACCGCACGCACGGGCAGCGCGGCGACGTGTGCCCTGACTAAGCGAGGTGGAGGTGGCGGTGCCAGCGGTCGACCACCGAAACGGTTGGTGGGAAGGTTGTGGCCTGAGCTCGTGCATTGTGGGGCATCGTCACAACAGTCAAGGCTGCTCGGCGAAGGAGCTCTGTCGGCGTCAGTGCGGCGGCTTGGGCTAGCAAGGATCATCACCACATCTCGGCAAGCGTCGTGCGCTTTGCGTGTGCGCCCAGTCCCAAGGCGAGAACTTGTTGAGCTGAGCAGTGGAAATCACCGTGATGCTGCCGATAGCGTACGTCTAGCAGAGTGCACAACAAGAACAAGATGCCACATTTCAGTTCTCAGTGTGTGCGGCAAGTTAATTTTGACACGTAGCCTCGACTGATGAGGTCGACGAAGTGGAGCTGTGGAGGTACCCCACGAAGCCGCAGGCATCGATGGTCCAGAAAACTAAGGCCAGGGATCCCTATCTCCTCGGCGATCCGCTGCCGGGCGTGGCGTTCAGCCACCCCATAGCAAGTCCCTGAAAGGTGCTGCACTGCGCTCGGCGGTGAACACTGGACAGGCAGACCGTCGGGACGGCCTCAAAGTGAAAGTTGTCGGTGCCAGCGAGGGAATCCTAGCCGCAGGACCGGAGCACGCGCGATGATTGTGCTCGGAGCCTCGGACTCGGAGTTTACGTAGGTGAAGCGAAAACCCTTGGCATGCAACGCCATGGCGAGGTGTTGCGTGGTGAGCTGGGACTGGGAGAGCGTGGCGGCGGTGGAGTGTGGACTTGACAGTGAGAAAGAGAAATGGGGCAAGGGATTTCTTAAGATATTGGCATGGCCCTAGCGTACAGTGCCACTGTGTCATGGCCACGTCAGATGAAGATGATGGGGTAACGGGTTTTGCACCGTTGGTGTAGGGGGCAGTAGATTAGAGCATCTCCAACAGTATCCTAAATTTTTCTTCTAAAAACCTCATGTTTTCCAACTCCTAAAAAGTTTTAGAAGAAAAGAAAGAAAGCCATCTCCAACGGTACCTAAAATTTCACTCCTAAAAAATCATAATTGATATCTCCTTGTGTGATCAGTACTGTTTTTTTAACTGTAATTTTACCAGCACATTAAACAGCTACTAGCCAATGAAGCTATCTGTAGGTGCAGCTTAGCACAACTATAGCCTCACCATAGAAATGTTGTTGATAGCATGAGAACCATATCCAGGGAGTAGGGACTCACCTGCACTACACAAGCCTTCCTTTATATGTTAATACAAATAAAAAGAACTCTGGTACAATTTTGAAAGACATGAAAGTTTGTTTAGGGTTAGATATTGCTAGTGGAATCAGCCAATCTTTGGAACTCCAATCATCCAATGGAAGCAACCTTGCCTCCCATATTTGATTATATCAACCATCTGCTTATAAGCCAAATAGCAATCAGTCGGATAATGTTCCAAACTGATCTTGGGCAGATGGGTAACTGAAGCATGAAGGTTCCAATGACAATGAGGTTAATCTGATAAATGAGTAGACGTGCAGAAGACAATCCGATTAGATCCAACAGGTACATGAACCACTGCACCTGAAGTGAAGAAATCACTAAAACCAATCAGAAGGAATCCTCAATCACTAGACTCTTTGCCAATTGGTCGCAGGTAGCACATCAACCAGCACAAGCAATGGTGCAGTTTATTATGTTAACCTTGCATATTAAGAGAGATTGGTGGGAGCCGAGAACTGAGCTATGTTCACAGATGTAGGTAAGCATACACCTAAATTTGTAGGAACCGAAAGGAATGTAACTGAAATATATTATCTATATAAAATTAATATAAATTTTATCTCAAATCCTCTAGAACAGTGACTGAAATATGTAAAGAAGAGTCTTATTGCTTGTACAAAAAATAACAAAATAAAAAGCTGAGGGAGTGAAGTTTATATGTATATGGTTTGCTATGCATGTCAGCCATGGGAAATTTTTGAGCTTGTAATATTTCTTTGTAAATAAACATGGTTTCTTCATCGGAATTTCCCTTGTAATATTTCTCTGTAAATAAACAGGATTTTTCATTGGAATTCGCTTTGTGGACCAATAAGTGGGGTTTTAACTTTTCATCTTCCGTTGGCTCTATGAAAATAGGAAGAACACGAATGATGTGTTTGTACACATCACGGAAAGATGCCATAAACACAGTAAGCTAAAACAATTCACTAATTCAGAGGGACACAAATGGTCTTACAAATTAACTTCTACAGCCAAATAAGAAATATCCCAGATAAACATCTAAAATTAGAGAACGTACATGAATCAGTGAGTCTGACAAAAAGTTCAGTGCTCATAAATGCTAAATCCTGATCCGTAACCAATATTATATCTACAGAATCAGCGGATTATTTGGAGTTCAGTTCTCATGATCCTTTCTTGTCCAACTCATGGAATTCAGAAAGAAGCTTTGTGCGAGTGTTGGAACACTGCTGCAGGAAGGAAGAGGAAACGGACCTGGGCGCTTTGGCTGGAGCAGCCGACAGTTCAGGGGCGGGCGGAGCTTGCAGGAGCATGTCATCGGTGGGCTCCACGCAGCAGACCTCAGTGTAGCGTCGATGGGGCTCTCGGCGGTGGGCACGGCACCGCCTGGCGCCTGTTTCTCCTCGTGGGAGGCGGGCGAGCGAGAGGCCTTGTGCTACCACATCGCGGGTTTATCGGACTGTGGCATGCTACCTCGTTGTCCGGACCGTACGGCTATCTGGCCATATACTAGCATTGCATCGAACATATGGTGGGCGTTGACGCGTCGTCCATCTCGAGCTTGAAGTCGAAATCTGGCACGACGTCGCCATCGGCCTTGATTTCCTACTTTCCTTACGGCTAGATTGTCGGCGTTGGGTGAGCGCCCTCGCTAGATTCCAGGGAGCCGCACCCCGTGGCCGGGGGCCAAGGTCACCGTGCCAAGAGCTGCCGCTGCGCTTTGTTCCCGCCGCGCCAGGAGCCTCTTGCCTCGCCAGCTCGCCGGTGGCAGGGATTCGCGACGGTATCGTGCCGTGCCGCGCCAGGGACTCGTGCCGGGACCTGCGGCCGGTCGCAACCAAGCAGAGGGCCCGCCGCTAGATCCCCGCGACACCAGCGTCTCACGTGGTGACCGGGAGCCTTCCACGCCGAAGACCAGCCACCAGCGCCAGCTTGCCATCGTGCTAGTGCGGCATGCCAGCTGCCGGTAACCGCGATTCCAGCCCGCTCCTGTGGCGCGGCAAGGGTGGAGCGGTGAGCGGAGGCGGCGGAGCAGGTGAAGAAGCGAAGGGGAGAGCGTCGGCCCGCGAAGCTTCGTGACAACTCGGGTAGATCACAAAGCGGGTTGGAAACCCGAACCGATCCACATTGGACGGACCAGATCGTGTAATCCTCTGATCCAACGGTTATCGGTTAACGGGCGACGTGGCTCAATCGGGTATCCGAGCTTGAACTCTGGATTCGAAAGGTAAAAGATCTATCACATCCATCGGCCACACCCAGACGGCATATCCTCTTCCCTACCGACGGCCGCGCTGATGCCTTTTCCCTGGCCGGTGGCCGTACAGACGCCTCCTCCCAGACTTGTGGCTGGGCATGCGCATCCTCCCCAACCGGCGGCAACTCCTCCGTTCCCATACCGTAGCGGCGCCGGCGAGCCCTGTCCCGCGTCACCGGGCACAGCGGTGGCGAACGTCCTTCCCTGCCCCTTGTGCGGCATCATATCGGTTGCGGGCCTCCTCTCCTCGCCCCTCCTCGTGTGGTGCCAGTAGTCAAGATCTAGATCGGGTTTGGAGTCTCGCCCTCCACTGGCGATGGTGCATGGAGGACATACTCCTCCGACGAAGGCGACGATGGCGGATCTGGGGCAACCGCCCCTCACCAGTCGAGGCCTACAGTGCGGCTGGCCCTATTGTCGGTGGCGTCGCACCCCCCACTACCACCGGCGGCCTCTCCCACCAGCATCTCCGCTCCCTCAGTGGAGGTGGTGGTGACACATCCTCCATGGTGGCTGCGGCAATGTCTCTCCCCGTGATGACCCTCCCCGGCCCTCTGCCTGCCCCACCAGCGATGGCACCCACCTCCCTTCATCGGTACCTATGGCAGTAGCAGCGGCATGGCAAGACGAACTATCCTGCTTTCTCCTGTCCGTCGTGTTCTTCTTTTATGGTTCATCCGGCAAGTCGTCGTTGAACACGGGAGGATAGAACTCGTCATGTAAATGGTGAATATGTATTCTTAATATTTTCAATCCAATTCGAAGACAGTACATGCGCAGCCTGCTGTGATCCTTTCCACTCAACAGCTCAGCGTGTGACAAAATAGCAATGGCGCCTATAATTTCATGGTTTTGTTTTCCAGACGAGAGTATCATCTGATACTTATTTGATTAGAGTATCCTTGGAGTCTTTTTTAGATTAGATCTAGTATTAGTTCATGATTGTTTTTGATGTTGCGATACAGTTATTACTTTCTCAAATTTGAGTATCACCTGATACTTTTTTTTTTATGTCAGAGTATCATTTGATACTTTTTTTATTTCAGATTGGATCTAGTATCATTTTATATTTATTTTTATGAGAATTATCATAAAATATTTAGGAGAATATGCACTAAAAATATTTACGAGAATTTGCACTAATAATATTTACGAGAATCTCCAAGAATATGCATTAAGAAGTATTTTACGAGAATCTGCACTAATAAATATTAAGAAGTATTTACGAAAATTTTTGTGAATACATATTTACTAGAATTCACACCAAGAATTATATACGAGAATCTACACTAGCTAAAAAATTATTTAGAAGAATATCCAAGAATATGGTGTAAGAAGTATTTACGAGAATTTGCACTAATAAATATTTATGAAATTTACGAGAATATGCATTAACATGTATTTACGAGAATGTGCATGATAATTAAAAGGGGAATTACTAATCCATGTGAAAGTATGAAAATTTCCAACAGTAACAAAATCAAATACAAACATGTCGTCGTTGATCGGAAATATATCATCACATGAACTTTAGGATGAAATTAAACTAATTCATTTGTATTTGTAAAAAAAATTCAACAAAAATTGAATCAAATAAGTTATGCTGCATCAGGCAAGGGGCTTGTCGCCACGCCATCTGAGCGAGACCAACTGCGTCGCCGTCTGAGAGCCATCGAGTGGAGCGAGCCGCACTGCTTCCGCCATGGACGCGTCGCGCGATGGAGCATGGAACTGACGCACTGGTCGTGCGCAGGTAGGGAGGGGCGTTGGGGGAAGGAGCGGTGCTGCTGTGTTGGATTGCCGCCGCCGCCACATGAGCCGGGAGGACGCCGTCGTGACAGCGGGACATGGATTAGTGGCGACAAGGAGGCCGCGTTGCCAGGGGTGCTATCCTCGCACGTAGGCATCGTCCGCCAGTCCTCCGCACGCCGCCCCCGCTTGCCGCGCCACCATGGCAAGGCGGTGCGCACTTCGGACACCAGGGATGTCGTCGTAGCACTGTGTCGGGCCCTATATGGTGGAGCTGCCGCTGCCGGTGGTGGCCGTTGGCCGTCGCGTAGTAGGCGGTCGAGACAGGCGGGACCGGCGTGGCTAGCACCGTGTTAAGCTCGCCTACACGACCGTGAAGTTCTTCGGGACCATGCATGGCCGAGTTCGGCCGCGGCGCAAACAACGCCGTCGCGGTGTGCACCTGCACCAGCGGGGGAAGCAGCACTGACGAGATGGAGCCATGCTTGACTGCTTGTTGGCTTGTGGTTGAGGATGTCGTCTTCCTCGTCCATGTTCCTCTAGTTTATACTGTACTATTGTTAATGGAAACGGAGCCAGCAACATAGCGAGATTTATGGGCGGAGGAAAAATAAAGCAACGTAGTTAAGGTGATTAAATGCTGCCTTAATTTTATTTTTGAGAATAAATGCTTCCTTAATTGAATGAACGCTCAGCCACAACAGGATGCTAGGCACGTTGGCACGGTCGGATGGGTTCATTGGGTCTCGCTACAGAATTAGATATTCTGTAGCCAGCTATAATACAACACTTCCTTATATATATATACTTCCTCCGTATCATAATTAGATGGCGTTTTAGACAAGCTTTGAGTCAAACATTGAGAATATAAATCATCAATAACTTTTAAGTTGTTAAGATTCTAAATATAAAAATTATATAAATAGATTTATCTTAAAAAATACTTTCATAAAAATATACATATATGATTATTTCATAAATATTTTTATAAAAATAAGAGGTCAAAGTTATGTTTGGGAGACCGTGTCGCTATCAAAACGTCATCTAATTAGAATACGGATAGAATATATATATATATATATATAGACACACACTGTTGTGAACGCGGGAGACAGTAATGCATTTGTCGGTTAATCTAAAAATATACTAGTATATAGTGGGGACCGAATTCAGGTGGAGGATCAAGAGTAGTACTAGTTCTTTAGCTAGAATCTGAATAGCACACAATAAATGTATGTATGGTTCCCTACAAGGGCACAAGGGAAAATATGTAAAGCTCTCGTACATACTCTAGCGAGAAACATGGTTTGATCCGTGCAAGATTTGGTCACCGGGGATGCAGTGCAAATGAGGTGCCAGATTCCACTTACGCCTTTGTTTGGATGCACACATGTATGAGTTGAACTTTTAAGTCTTTTAACTACAATTTTACAAAAGTGGATGTCTAAGCTGCTCTGCTCCTCTGCGGGCCATGATTACAAGGCTACATCTCCGCTCAGAAGAAGGGAGTCCCATCGTCTCCCAGGTAGCTTCATCCATCCCAACATTTCTTTACTTTCTTTTTTTCAACCAAAAAAAATCCCCTCTTGTGGATCCTCTGATCTTAACCTCTCTCCCTCTATCATGGATCGAATCGCTTGGATTCAGAGCAGCAGGTGAGGAGATCGTGAAGAAGATGGCATTAATAGGACGATTTGATATCCTGCTAGGGTGATTTTGATGTTATTGGTGGTACTTTGCATGACGAACTAGACATGCATGTTCTCCAGAAGGGTAAGAGTCGTATGGTCTAGCTGTGTGCAGAATGTGTTTGGCAAAATGCCATAGACATACATAGAGTTAGTGACGAGGTGGCATGGCACGTAGGGAGAGACCACAACAATTCGGTGGAGAGACCACGACGGTGCCCAAAGCGAGCGCATACCGACTACCGACGGTGTGTGGTTGTGGTGGCGAGGTGTGGCTGTGGCAAGTTAATGCAGACATGACAGCCACGCCGGTATATATAGCCGATCATCATTCCCGTTTCCGGTGACGTTGAGTGGTTGTATGTTATATTATCGTGCGATCCGTGTGTTTTTAGGATAAAAAGTTTTGTTCCCATAACAACGCACGGGCATGAATCTAGTTCTTGTTAAGGTAAAAGTTAAAGCCAGCATTTGGGGTCCAATGCAAGTTAAACTGCCAAAACACAGCCAGCTGGTGGCGCCATGCGCCGGGTACCCGGATCAGACCTGCTGGAGGGAAAAGCTCTCGGCCGGCAAATGGCTGAGATGATGGCATGGCCCATTATCTCGGCCCGCGTGCTACAGTCCTGTACTCGTAAGTCCGTTTAATGGCTTGGATAAAAAAAACATTTTTATTTTGCTTGGCTGTTTCGGGCACGTCAACTCTGGTTTACCCTGAAGAAAGAAAATTAAATTAGTACTCCCTGTCATGTTCTATCCCATGCTTTGTTGCCTTTCGTTGCCTCTCTACATGCATGATTGCTGCTATAGCTAGGATACAATCCGGGTAACCACCAATTGCTCTCCTTCTTTGTTCCTTAGGCTGCTTGCTTTTTAATTTCATTCTCTCCCCAACCCTTTTTGTACTGACATCATTTGCTTCAATTCAATATAAATATAAGGCAACTGCTCCAGTACTCCCTCTTCTGAAAATAGTACGGATCTCAAAGCAGAAAATTAAAAAATTAATTATTTTCTATTTGATTTGTTGCTTGGGTTACGGTTGGGCTTACTCTGTTCAACCCAGCCCCAAGTACAACGTGTCCTCTCTGATCCGTTCATTTGTTGGAGGCGCCGCGACTTGTAGGGGCACTAGCACTAGTCTCCGAGCGCGGGGCGCGGCGCCGCACTCCCCGGCGAAGCCCACAGCAACGTCCGTCGGCCTGTCAAGAAGAAGCGCCAGCAGGTAGTTGTGGTTCACCAGGTGCGCCACGAACGCGGCCGCACCCGCTAGTTGGTGCCTGTTGCCGCTGGCGTGGACGCGCCTGATGCAGAGCACGAGGCAGACGAGGAAGATCCGGCTGACGCAGGAGAGCGTCGCGAAGACGTCCGTGAGTTCCGCGGTCTGGGCAAGCTGCCTGGGACCTGAGGAGGCCACGGCGGAGCTTGCTTGACAGGCACTGGGCACAGCACATCTAGCACAGGTTCTCGGCAAGCAGCTCGGGGGCACGGTGCTGGTCGTTGGCAGCGGTGGCCTTTGTTGACGAGGCCGGCCGGCAATGCTCTTCCTCATTGGACCTTCATGTCGTCCAGAATTCTATTAAAATAGTACATCCTGTGGCATCAACAATACTAATTTGATATTATAAAAACTAATACAAGCTACTAGCTTTAATTTACAATGGACCACAGAGTACAGTTGCTGTTGGTGGACTTTTGTTGGTCGTTCGGTTTTGCTACTCACCTACCTTTTCAATTCCAGCATGACATCTTGGTCAAACACACGGAGCTAGCATGTTGTTTCCAGAAATCCAAGATCGTCTTAACCATTTCCCTAAGAAACTGGTTCAGATGTCCGATGTATCAACCTGTCGCATGCATGCACACGAGATCCAGAAAGGTTCTCGCTTCGGATCTTCCATGCATGAATTCATAACTGTTCATAATTAAGCAAATCACGCCGACGCCGCAAGTAAAAACTTGAGACGACTGCATATACACTTGACAACACCGATAGAGAAGCAGATAGACCGGCCAGTGCTGCACTGCTGCGTCAGTTATCCTCAACCTCAACGGTGCTGTTTGTTTCCCGAAACGGTAATGGCAACGTAAAAGAAATGAATACCAGTGGGTAACGGGAAGGAAACGTTTGATTTATTAGTTTTGTTTGGTTGAGAAGCTAGACCTCTAAATCGTTCCCGTGATCAGTTACCCCCTTTTGAAGGAGCGGACCCGTTGCCCCGGCAGCAAGTTACGTCGCACGTTAAACAAACGTGACCAGTTGACAGCGTGATCATAAACGATCGAAACAAACAGCACCAACAACCGGGCACAGGGCTCTACTAGATGGCCAGGTGGACAGGACAGGCTACATACGCAGACGGCTGCACTGACAGCAGCAGAGGCGGTGCTGGCGTGGTGCATGCAAGCGTACGGCGGTTCGGGACTCTGGGAGGTATCAATCCGGCGGAAAATGGTAGGACACCGGTCCGACACTGCACGGCCGGCCGCCAAAATGCACCCCCATGCCAGCGCCCGGCCGGCCCCGGAGCACGCGGACCCGGCACCCGCCCGCCCGCACGCGTCGGTACGTGTCCGCTCATCAGCGGATTCACAATCGATTGCGGACGGGGTCGTTGCGGTTCGGATTACGACCATACGTACATGTGGCCTCTCCCTGTCAGTCTGTCACCACACGTCCACGACGTACGCGGGAGGATTTGCCTTTCGCCGTTGCGATGGCCATGCCTCTCTCTCGCTCACTCTCTCACTTGTTTTTCCTCAGGAGATCGAGTCAGGAATCATAACTCCTTGGTGGGTTGCTTTATTTGTTCCTAGCTTCTCCACGGATCCGGAGCATCGTACACGATGGCACAGTAAAAGATAAGATTGAGACTTGAGAGTAGAATAATAGATATCGAGAGTCATGGAGAGGCTTGGTAGGTTGGGCTTAGGAGTAGAGGGTGATCGAATCGAAGATGATCCATCAAACTCCAATGCCCGCCACACATACTGTATACTAGCCGGTACGTTCCTCAGTAAACTGAACCTCTTCTTTTCCAGAGCAGCTATCAATGTGAACTCAGATCTCACGAAGGGTGGTTATTAGCTAGAGTTCACCACACGCACGACACATGGACGACATGCCACTATTTTCCAGTGATGTTTGTAGCTTGTTATATAAAAATTCTCATTGAAGTTAAAAAAACAATCCTTTTAGAGACACGCTAAATTAAGTCCTTTTAAAAAAATAAACTAGATTTGGCTAATTAAGTACCAAAATAGTTAACATGGGTAGTGTAAGCTTTTTTTTTCAATTTACATTAAAAAAATGTATTGATTTCCATTCGCCAATTACACAATATAATAATATAATATGAACAAGAACATTGAGCATATGAATATATAATGTATAGAGGAAACTGTATTAAGAGTAGGAATTCCAATTAATTTTATATTAAATTGGCCAACTACAAATATTACAACATGTACCTCTATTTTGGGTTTTTTTTTGTCATTAGTTAATTATTGTATGTTCACTGAATCGATGGACAAGGATAAAACATGACCCATCACGCTATTTTGTCCTGCATGCGGAATCTTGCTACTCGGCCGCCATTGTCCACTTTCCACGGGTGGTCCTAGTTAATTTTGATGATACGATGTCGCAAGCAAAATTGAAAAGGCAAAAAATATATTTTAATTACAATAACTTTTGAATAGTGTATCTATTTTCAATTGTGTCTACACCGTTAGTCTTAGGAGTAGTAGGTAGGGGCATATGCCCCCTTCACCGTAGCAGTAGCTGACTATTAAAAGTAGCATACTAGCATGAGCTGTGATGATGGCGATCGAGCAGAGCACAGCAGATAGTCGAGCAGAGCATAGGAGATAGTGTTTATTTGTATTTGGTAATTATTGTTTAATTATGGTAATTATTGTTTAATTATTTTTAATAGTTCAAAGATTCAATGTGATAGATAATCTTGTAAACTTTTAGAATTTCGAAGCTTTACGGAGTAAGGGTCTATTTGGAAACTAAGATTTTCACAAGGATCATTTCATTTTCACCGGAAAACCCCATGAACATGAAAAAATCCCCGCGTTCCAAACATGGCCTAAAGTTTTTGGATCTAAACGTGGTTGTGGGGCTTGTTGGGTTCTCACCTTGCCCGTCTCAGAATATATGATGTTATGAGATAAGTCAAACTTTCTCAACTTGAACTATCTAACGATATTAATTATGTATTATAAATATTAATATTTATTTATATATAATTGGTCAAAGTTCAAAAAAGAAAGCGAAAATGACTCTATTTTATAATAAATTAATTTATTATAAAATTACATTTCACAATTAGATATATGATATTTATTTGATATAAAAATGTTTATATTTTTATCTATAATTAATTAAAAACTTGGTATATTAAACCATGACATTCTTCTATAATTGTTTTGCCCACGCCCGTCCTTCTTTTATAATTGTTTTGCACGCGCCCGTCCGAGGTCATTTTCCGTGCAACTTCCTCGCGTTTTTGGCACTTGGCACTGCAGGCATATATAAGTACAGGATGTGTGGCTTCGCTCGACCATCCCCCAATCCTCATTGCCCTGCCACATATTCCGTAGCTAGTAGTGTCATTTTTTCCACTACACGACACTCGATCGATGCAGGAGCAGCTGCACAGTCGCCGCCGGCGTCAACCGCGCGTCTAGCGTTGGCAGCGGCGATGATGGTGTTCGTCTTTCTCCTGGCAGTGTGATGCACCGCGATCAGCCTGCAGGTACGTAACAAATCTTCAGGAATAACCGCAAGTAGTGGATAGGGCCACGTCACCCGTAAACCCGCTAGTCATTGGATCCAGCTATCATGCGATCTGGTCCATCCGATACGGGTCGGTTCGGGCCACAAACCCGATTAGTGACCGATCCATCACGAAGCGGGCCACGACTTCTCTACCCGTTTCCGACGAACTAATCTTCCTCCCTCCCACTGTCAAACAGTGGCGAGGGCGCACAGAGAGAAACAACGGTGTGCTCTAGCTTCTTCTTAGGATTAGTAGGTAGGGGCATATGCCCCCTTCACCGTACATGTAGCTCAGACAAAACCAACATATTGCCCTTGTCGTAGAAGGATCGATTGTGTCTTGCTGCTCAGCGACATCGACCGCATCTACTTTGTACTCTAGCACTAGTGTACTCGATCATTAGTACTACTATTAGTGTAGCCGTGTGTATAGTGTACACGCACTGCTACTGTGGTACGTGATTAGTTACTGGCCAGCCGTCCGCAGTCATGGATGATGGGGCCAGTAGTATATCGCAGCGCATACAACTCTGCCAATCAACTTGGTCCTATAAATAGCTAGACGCGCGCATATCGGTCGATCAGCTCGCCTCTCCAGCTAACTAGTCTTCCTCCCTCCCACTATCCCCCACACTCGGACCCCACCAGCGCGCAGGAGCACCTCGAGCTCGAGGGCGCACAGTGGACAGAGAGGACCGACGGTGTGCTCTAGCTTCTTCTTAGGAGTAGTAGTAGTTTGTATACTATCACTACGTACACCATTGCTTTTGCTTGATTAGCGTGCATGTATGCTAGCCCAGAGGCCGGTCGGCTAGGATGTAGATTATTTATTCTACTACCTAGAAATGTTTTAATTTACTTGCTTTCATTTTTCTCACGTAAAGAGACAACGTCAGGAGGTAGCATGGGGATGTTAATGTAGACCACCACTCAGGTGGGTTTCCTGAACACGGCGGTCTTCGCCATGTTCGTGTTCGGCCAAGGATTGTCACCGCTGCCGCAGACGACTCCCGGGGTACCCTCCACCTGCGATGCGCCCTCCACCTCTTCCTCGGCATGGTGGTCGTCTCCTGCTTGCTCGGTAGCCACGCCCGCCGCATTGTGGCCACGACGATAGAAAGTGGAGAAGACGAAGAAGAAGGTGAGGCGAACGACTATATGGTAGTGGACGTAGAGCTTGTCGGTGCACGGACAGATAGGCTTCAGCGACGTCAGGGGAGTCATGGTGAGGGCGAGCACGATGATGAATAGCGTGGCCTGGAAGATGCTCAGGTCGTAGACCTCCTCCATGGCCTTAATTAATCATCATTGGTTGGGTTTCCCGCTTCAGCGACAGGCTTGCTACGCGCGTAGTTGACCACACGTGACCTTGAGTATGTCAACCATATATTGGAGGTGGCATCCCCCTTGCCACCTCCAAGTAGGACCGGCGGCCGTCGCTTTGTGCTTGTGGTTGTGGTGGGAAAAGTTGTTGCTCAGGAATGCGAGTTGCGTGATGTGGTGGGAAAAGTTGTTGCTCAGGAAGACGGCGACAATTAATTGCGTGATGCTCTCTACCATTGCAGCGCCAGCATCGAGTAGAGGATTTGCACTCTCTTTTACCTCATGGTCGAAATCCAGACAATTGAAGCATGCATGCTGCCGGAATAGTTCCTTTCCTCGTATTGGGTCTGGGCGCAGGCTTGTGTCCATCGACGCGCGATTGATGAATCTTGCTTCTCTTTCTCTTTGCGCCACCAGTGACTGTTTCAAAGCTTGATGTGACAACTCGCCCCTCTCGACGCGTGCTTCTCGAGCTCCGCATAGCTGCAGAGTAGTGGTCGACGCCTTAATGGAGGATTTGAACGTTGGGGACGACGGGGGTGATGAATCCATGGGCACAATCGACTACCCTTTTTGCCCTCTCCTTCTGTGATTGTTGTCTTGGATGTCTGGCGCATTGAAGACCTAGCTGGTGAAGTAGGCTTGAGGCTGCTCTTGGTTGATGGCATTGGCTGATCTCCATGCCGGAGCAGCTCGGTATGGTGCTTGAGCTCTTGGTTTGTATGCTGATGACGTGGTGGTGTTCGTTGCGCCGGAGGTTCGTGATCTGCAGGCTGTGAGGGCCGTGCTATCCATCTTTGGTATGGCCTCCGGTTTGTTCTCCAATCTGGACAAGAGCACAGCAATCCCCCTTCATTGTTCGGAGGCCGACATGGCTAGAATCCGGGACACGCTTGCTTGTCGGGTTGAGCAGTTTCCATGTCGTTATTTGGGCTTACCACTCTCCGTCTACAGGCTCAAACACTCTGAGGAGCAGCCTTTGATTGACAAGGTGGCCGGCAAGATTCCGGGCTGGAAGGGTGCACTGTTGTCTGCAGCAGGACGTACGGATCTTGTGAGATCAACCTTGTCCGCCGTCCCCGTTCACGCCTCCATCACGCTCTGTCTCTCGCCATGGGCCCTTGAGGCCATTGATAAGCTGCATCGTGCCTTCCTCTTGGCCGGTGCCGCGTCCATCTCTGCAGGGCGGTGCAAGGTCGGTTGGCGAGCGGTGTGCAGACCCAGGGACCTGGGAGGACTGGGAGTCACTGACCTCCGGCGCACGGGCCTTGCCCTGCGGGTCCGGTGGGTCTGGAATGATCGACACGCTGGGAGACAGCCTGCGTGCCGCGAACGTGCTGTGCTCGACCTGTTCCGGGCAGCCACGAGGATCTCCGTTGGCAATGGCCGGATGATTTTTTTTCTGGACGGATCCGTGGCTGAACGGTCGGTGTATCCAGGAGCTCGCTCCATTGGTCTTCGCGGCAGTAAGCCCCAGGAAGTGGTATGTCAATGTGGCTGATGCGTTGCTGGGGGATGCCTGGGTTCGTCATATTTCTAGCCAATATCTCTTTGCAATTGTTGGTGGAGTTTAGTCGGCTCAGTGATCGAGTTGATGAGGTTGCTTTGTCTGATCAGCCGGACACCTTTGATTGGCAACTCACACCTTTGATTGGCAACTCACCTCGGATCACTGTTATTCGGCAGCTTCGGCCTATGGGGCGATGTTCTTTGGTTCTTCTTCTGTGTTGGGGGCCAAGCAAATTTGGAAGACAGCCGCACCGCCAAGGGTCCGCTTCTTCTTCTGGCTAAACCTCCATGGAAGGTGTTGGACTGGGGATAGGAGGTTCAGGCATGGCCTTCAGCAATCCAACATTTGCGTCATGTGCAATCAAGAACCAAAGACTATGGACCATATTCTGTTAGGCTGCGTCTATAGCCGGGAGGTGTGGTGCATCTGGATGGGTTGGTTGCGCTTGAGGATCGTTCCTGTGCAGGCGTCGGCCATGTCTTGGTGGCTATCAACAAGGAAGCTGGTGGACGAGGCTCTCCGGCGCGGCTTCGACACCCTCTTCTTCCTCCTTGGATGGAGGCTTTGGAAGGAGCGCAATGCGCGGACTTTCAACGGCACCGCCTCGACACCCTTGTTGTTGGCGACTGACATCCAGGAGGAGGTGCGCGCCTGGAGCCTGGCTGGCAACAGACGCCTCGCTGTTTTGCTAGCACGGTTGTAATCGTTCTTTTCTCGCTTAGTCGCCAATCTGGTAACCATGTAATCGTCTTTGTTGGCTTCGTTGGGGTTTGCTAGGTGCTGTGCTTTGTGTGGTAACCTGTGGGTTACCGCTTAAACTTTATTCCTGCTTAATGAAATACACGCTGGTCATGGTCTAAAAAAAATGCTTCTGCTTATCTACAGGTATGAGGAGCTCTAGTGGGACAAAGAAAGTGAAAGGAAGAATCAAGAGAAGAAAACACCGTTCGGTAGATAGGAGAGCCAGGCAACCGATTTTGATGGCTTGAGCTTCAATGACTGCCTCTTGCAGTTACCAATGATGCCAGTTAATAACTAGCCCTGAGCAACTCCAAGAGAGTAATATTGAAAAGAAAAAAATGGCCAATTGGTGAAAACAACGTGAAGCGTATATCTAACTCGCACTGCCAAAACATTTTATGAAGCATACCCATGGCGACCAATATATTTTTGGTTGTTCACTTTATGGAATAGTCATCGGTGTATGTGTGTCGTCAATTGCACCAGTGCAGTCTTCAAAATGAGGCCAAAACCTAGCTTCTCGTAGCTTAGGATGTATTGTACCAAACTGTGGATCTTCAAGCCTAATAATGTCAAAAGCCAAGCCCATGACAGATTCAAGCGCCTATGTAAAGCTTCCAGTGACAATTTCTAAAGAATGGCCAAACTTATTCTTTAATTGACTTAATGATTGAGGTGCACTAGATGGCACAAGTAGGGCTTCCTTGGTACATATTTCTCTATTTTGACGCGGTTAAAAGGATTAGTTTTTAAAAATTTTAGTTTCAGGCATGCATTGTATTATTAAAATATTAGTTTTTTGGGGAAAATTTTATGATGCATCTGATAATAATATAGTTGTTCTAAGTGGATGACCGTAGGAAAATAAAATCAACTTTCGAGTTATCCTAAGTTAAACTATTTTAGGTTTGACTCAATGTAGAGGGGAAAAACACTAACACGTATGACATCAAACAAGTATATTGTGTAAATATTATTTTATATTGTATCTAGTAATAATATAGAAATTTCGTGTCACAAGCACATGCTAGTGCTCTTTTAAAAAACTTTGGTCAAAGTAAAAGTGTTGACCTTAGCATAACTTTGAAAAAATAATTTATTTTTGGACGGAGGGAGTAGTATTTTTTAAAGAATACTCCCAAACTACAAAAGAGTAAGGAAAAAAAACAAGATATAATCTATAAGAAGAACCTGTGTTTTTTTTTCATTATGATTAGGAAGAGAAGTATGCACCCCAAATTCAGTCCAAGAGAGAAGTTGAACCTGGGTGTTTGGATTGGATGTATGACCACACCCCTCTTATTAACTAGTTGAGCTGTCTCCTCTACTTCCTATAACAAAGAGTACGGCGAAAAGCGTGTTGAACACTTAAGGAAATGCAAGTGCATGTGCCGGCAGGTAAACAAGTTAGGAAGGCGTTGAAGGATCGCAATTTAATGCATGCCAGGTAGAGACCCATATATGGGCGCAAATTATACATACCATATATGTTGACAAATACAATTAGCGAGGACAGATTGGTTGAACGTGTTGGTCTATCAGGGGCCGGCGGCAGAGTGAACCTACTCGTAAAAACGTCCCACCAGCTTCGTCGGATATTATTACCGGCCAGCTACAGTAACACATATCTGCAATAATGGATAAGATGTAGCGTGACGTGGCTGATGAGCTGATAAAGAGATTCCTTTTGTAACTCTGTTGGCAAAGTGTATATATATACATGCGCATTAGTATGCAAATACAAATGCACACCACCTTCGATCTCTGCTTGTGATCATCGATCTTATTGTGCCCGATCCGAGAAAGACTGCTGCTTCAGATTGTTTTTCATGGAGCGAGCAACAGTGGCACCTGCCGTCAGGGGTATCATCCTGATGCTGGTAGCGACAGCTGGAGCTTGCGCGTTGGTCGTCAACAAAACCATTGAGGTACGTACGTACTCCACTTATTCAGCAAGTCTCTCTATCGATCCACCGTCCACGATCGGTACTGTGTACGTAAATGCCGGCCAGTGGCCTGCCGTCATATATGAGCTTAGTTCACAGACGATGATGGGCTGGGCTGCGTTAACTGTGTTTAATTATTATTTATGCGTGATGTATAATGCACGAACGGGAGAACAGAGCGACGACGGCGACGTGATTGACTGCGTGCACGTCGTCTACGACCATCACCAACCGGCGGAGGTGAAGCATCATCACCATCGTCCTTCTTCGCCGCTGCCAATGAACATGACAGCGATGGCCGCCGCGTCCGCCACGGCGCGGCTGCAAGCGCGCCCGCAGACGTGGCAAAGACATGGCAGCTGCCCGGCAGGGACAGTTCCTATCAGGAGAGCCTCTCCCACAGCCAACCCGGAGGTCGTCGCGCGGGCGCTCCGGGCCTCACCGTTCCAACGACCTGCCGGTGGCAACTCCGCCGTGGAGCACCCTGAATCCATGGACACCTCGACGGGCAAAGTGGAGGTAATACACATCTACTTGATCGATCACTCTGTCTGTAGTTAATTACGATGGTAATTTACAATTACACGCTGTTTTGGTGTGTGTTGAGGTTGTTGATGATGATGCATGCACGTTGCCATCTTCGTACTACGTAGGTGGCCGCCGCCTATGCCTGCAATGCGCCCTACCTTGGAGCTCGGGCGCATATTCCTCACTGGGAGATCAATGTTCATTCTGACGAGTTCTCTATGAACTACCTCTTGATTGGATACACGCTGGACGACAAGTTTACACCGTTTCCAGGTCACTCACCGCCCGACAGTCTTCCCAACCAGATTGCGGTTGGTCTTGTGGTACGTACGTGTCAGTGCTCACGACATGCATGCATGTATATAATACTACGTACGTCTTTGTAACATAACAAATAAATATACTCCGTATATTATTACAGGACAAGTACAAAAGTATACCTAGCTTTCCAAAAGTACAGTACAAAAATACTAATATCGTCCAAGGGGAGAAGCATTAATAATTTTCATTTAACCTTTTTGTATGCACACGTACTTGGCGGCAATTTCAGGCTTGGCCTTCGCTCTACGGAGACTCGTTAGCAAGGCTGTTCGTGTATTACACTGTAAGTATATCGATCTATATATATACATATATACTCAGTAGTCGAGACTCCCTTAGCATTATACACACACACACACACACGTTAAGTACCTCCACTACCACAATCCAAAAGTTCTCCTAGTGTTTTGGTAGTCAAAATTTAGTACAATCTTTCTCTAGTAAATGTCTCCTAGTGAGAATTCTCATGTGTTATGACTATTTGTAGTGTTTTACTACTAATTAGAAACACTAGGAGAAATCCACCATTCTAGTAGTGCTCGCATTTATATATAATTTGAAACGTTCAAATTTGAAAGATTCGAACAAAAGAAATATGTCGATAGATAACTAGACACTCACAAAAGTAATTTGGTTTTACATAATGCAATGCATCATATGTTTTCATAAACTCAGACAAAATTAGACGAGTTTAACCTATGACACAAACCTAAATTATAAACTACACTTTTTGGGAACGGTAGTAGATTAACTAGATTATTAAGCATGCAAGCATGTGTAGCAAGATTGCTATTTTTATATATTATTAACAGTAGGATATGATTCCGTATTCCACATAATTAAGAAAAATCTTACTAGTACGTACGTACATCACTGTGTCCATGTCGGGTCGGCATGCATGCAAATGCAGAACGATGGTGGAGTAAACAACAACTGCTTCAACCTTGATTGTGGGGGATTCCAAGTTCAAGAAAGCCCGTACGCGCTTGGAGCCGCTTGGAGCCCGTCCTCGCAGCTTGGAGGTGACAGATACGCCTTGCCCGTTAGCATACACAGAGTACGTACATACCTAACCCAACTCCATCTATCGATCTCTTCCATCATTCCATGCTTGACATCTACGTAGTACACACTAGTACTCCGTATCATTTATATATATATATACGTGCATATGTCATCATTATTGTACCGACGTATTAATGGAGCAAAGCGAGGGTGCATGCATGCGGGACGCTACTGAAGAGAAATGGGTGGTGTCGGTGATGGGGCACGACATCGGGTACTACCAGGAGAGCATCTTCGACACACGGTTCCCGGAGGCCTTCTACGTGGAGATGGGCGGGCGTGTGCTGGACACTCGGCCCGGCGGCAAGCACACCACCACGCCCATGGGTAGCAGCATGCCGCCGTCCACCGGCTGGCGGTTCGCCGCCACGACCACCGACTACTACGCCGTCAACTACAACGGGGTGCTGGCCAACGACTGGGCCGACCGGACCGTCGTCACCACGCCGGGCTGCTACGACGCCAAACCTTGGGGGTTTGACCAGGTCCATGGTGGCTACGTGGTTCTATACGGGGGGCCGGGCGGGATCTATTGTGACAACTAGCTATTTTTACTAGGTACCTAGGGTATGTGTATGGTGTCATGCATGCGTATCAATCATTTGTTGTTAAATTATTAGGTTCTTATTTCATCGATCACAAATTATTGGGTAGATCATGTATATATATCTAAACCCTACGGGGGATTGTTCATCTTTGTGAAGTTCCTGAACCGCATCCGAATTACCTGAACCTTATAGGGATTGTTCATCTTTGTGAATTTCAGGTAGATCAGGAATATCTAAACCCGAACCGAATTACCGGGTAATAATTTTTTAGGTAAAAATCGGTAGCAATTCGGAACTACCCAACCCGAATGCGCAGGCATAGGTGCCCCTAGCAAATGACCGCACCAGACCGGCCCTCCGTAGACGCTCGTTGGGCCGGAACGCGGCACCTGGAAAAAGGAAATTAAAGGTCAATGGAGATCAGGAGAGAGAGACCGAGCGAGGCAGCCAGCCAGCCGGGCCGGATCCGAATCCGACTTGCAGGCCTCTAGGGAACGCAGCGGGAACCACATGAGCTGGCCCTGGTTAGCTTTAAATTTCTGCAGGGCCTCTGATCCAAACGACGATGCTAAATACTATCTAGAAGGCGTCATTGGCATTCGGACAAAGTAAAGGAAGACATGTGTTGGGATTGTAGTTGTAGATATCTTCACAAATCATAAGCTCATACACACTAAGGGTGTCTCCAACGGTATAAGCTAGTACTAGCTCTTAAGCTAACTTATATGATGAAGAGAGATTATCTTAAATATCGTGCTGTGAGAGAAGAGTGCTATGAAACTATCTCTTGAGTCCACGCTAGTCTTTTATCTCTTACATTATTTAGTGATTAAAAAATTTATAAGCTAGCAATAAGTTAGATCATAGGAGACGCCCTAAGTTTGCCATATGATCCCACGACGGATGCACGTGACATCGAGAAACGTGGAGGCAGCACAAGAAACATCAGGATCACACGGATATACAATTGGTTCCGCTAGTCGGGCGTGTAGAACTCCACCAAGGCAGCATGCCCATGGAGAAGCCTACAGCATGCATGGTAATCTCACGATTGAAATCACATGTATGTATATCAACACACAGATTCACCTCGAAAATAGAGCCGTTGCATGGGATATTAGTTGGATTTCCATGTCTGAACACAAAAACTAGCCCTATTGGTTAATGGAGATAGGAAAGGCTATTGTCAGTGGGCTCGGTCAGTTGAGTTTCACTTTTGTGTGTTTGGTTTGAGGGTTGAGCTAGGTTCGAGCCAGATGGACCCATGTTTAGTCTAGGATTCAGTAGAACCGAGTCGACTTGGGTTGACATATTCTCCTTAGATGCGGGTTACAGACCAACTCGACCCAGATTGACGTCGTCGCTCTCCGTCTCACAGCCATGAGCCAGGACAACACAGTGGGGCCAACACGGGGCGTGCCTCCATGGCCGTCGGGGCGAGGCGCAGGTCGCCGGCGCGATGCATGCGCCATGATCGCCAGGGCGGGTAGGCGGTGGCCGCCATGGCCGCCAGGTCCTGCACGGGTGGGGCAGGGAGAGCAGGGGAGACGATGGTCGTTGGGGCCTATGCGGGCGGGGAGGGGAGGTGGTGGCCACGGCGGGGCGGCCCGGAGCAGGGTGGGTAGGCGGTGGCCGCCATGGCCAGCAGGCCCTGCACGGGGCGGGGAGGCAGCGGCCAAGGTGGTGGGCGAGGAGAGGAAGAAAATAGGAAAAAATAAATAATAAAGAGGATGACATGTGGGTCCCACTATCTGTACGGTTAGCCTTGTCAAAATGATATCCATTTCATCCCTCTCAATCCTTACAACCAAACAAGAAACAGGGTTTAACCCAACCCCATAACCAAACTCGAGATGGATTCATCTCATTCCAAAATACTAGGTTGGATACAACCAACCCACTTAGGGCGTCCCAAACAGGCTTGAAGTCGCTAGCTCGGAAGTGCATGTGACCAACCAGAAGGAGTGTACAAGCGCCTAGCTCGCACGTCTCCCCAAAATTTCATAGTCTCTGACACCGCTGCACCATTTAACTTTTTTTTATTTTTATTTTTTTTGTTGTCCATGTCAGCCGGCGATTCCCACCTGTTGTTGGGGACGTCCTTAGTCCCCAAACCAAACACACGTTAAGTGTGTTGCTTAGCGTTATCCGTCTGAGCTATCGTGTATTTTTGCCGGTTTTCTTTTAATAATTGTGCGATTGTGTTTTCAGGAATAATATCGCTTTATCGTGTTTTTGGTTTTCTTTTACAGAGGCTGTGTTTAGATGATAGAAGTGTCGGATTCTTGGTTCGGTTTTGGTTTTTTTCATCTAGGAGCTTCGACTATCGGATCGACCATTAGTTTTTCCCTTAAACCAAGCCAAAAAAAACAGTTCAAACCGGACAATACGAGCAGACTCGTCTATCTTTTTTTAGAAACACTCGTATATGATTAGTTTAGCACACTCCGTCTTTCTAGTCCACGGTCCTCGTGCCTGTGCGCCAATGCCCCTTCCCAATGTGGCCCAAGAATCCACCAGAATCCACCGGTAGGCAGCAGCCCATCTCAACCCCTCTCATTCACACCTGACACCACCAATCCACGGGGTTGAGCGGCGACTGGCCGGCACGACCATGCGTGGCAGGCTGGTGCAGTGGTCAGTGGATGAGCTGCGAGCCGACTACGAGCGACGGCGCAAAGGATCTGAGCTGTGGGCGGCCGGGGCATTACAACTAATTCTCTGTCAAAATGCATGGCTCGAGGCTTTTCAAGCGAACAGTGGTTCAGAGCTAGGACGATTCATCCGATTTGGACGGATCCGATGCGCCACCCCGGCCATATAAATATGGCCCACACAGGCCATAGGGGCACACACTCCTCAGCTCACCACAGTAGCACACAACAGCTCCTCGCGAAGTCGATCCGTGCTCACAAGCCACAGCAAAGCTTTGCGCCTCTTCGTGCCATGGCTGTCCTCCGAGATGTCGCCCGCCAGATCCTCCTACTCACGCTAGCCCAGTTCGGCCTGTTGCTGCTGCTGGCCACCGGCAGCGTGATGCCGCCGGAGCAGAGATCGCTGCTCCCTCCGTCCTTCTGCGTCGCGCGACCGGAGTTCTACCAGCAGATCGGACTCCTGGACTTCTTTTTTGTGCCGGCGGCTGTCGGCGCCGTGTCTCTGGCTGGCTTGGTCGCTTGCCACAACCAGGTGGCCGGCGCCGGCGCTGGCGCTGGTGCTGGTGGGGCGCCGAAGGCCATGCTCCGTGCCCTGACGCTGCTGGCAGTGGCGCTCTCCGCTACCGCCGCGGGCCTCGCGATGGCAGCCTCCGTCCTGGTGCTGCAGGTGAAGGCAGGGAAGCTTGTTTGCCAGGCCGGAGCAGTTCGTTTCTCGGTCTATGCCTCCTACGTGGTGGTAGTCCCCGTACTTCTGCTCTGCTACATCGATCTGGCCAGGATGACAGTGTTCTCTAAGTAGGCGTGGCGGGTACGTGCTGCTGCTGCTGCTGAGTGCTGAGAATTCTGCGCAGTTCTTCTCCGAGCCGAGTTGCTCTCTCTGGTGTCATTAGTACTGTAGTTTATGTCGTATGAGATGCTGAGATGCACTGTGTATGTCTTTCCACGATGTATTGGGTCGTTTAGATGTTTATGCCTTGTGTCGTCAGTGTGTACTTTTTTTTCATCTCGTCAGCAAGTGATCACAAGAGAGGAAGTTTGACATGCATATCATTTTCGGATGTTTACATGACCTCGGTACTGCAGTGTTTATACTACGATAATGATTTCGTTAGGATGTGAAAAGGTGTAAAGCCTAATCATATATACATGTATCGTATGTATAGCACTGAATATATCTTGTAGAGTGAATTTTCTAAAACAGTAGGTAACTACCTACCTAAGTATATAGTAGCTACATTCGATATTGGATTGTTGACTTGTGACCTTGTTACTCAATCGACCGGTCTATGCATGTTCTCTTATCTAGAAATGGTACAGTAGAGCACGATGACAGCGGCCTTTGCAGTTTTTTCATTTCCCCTTCTGAAATATCCTTGTTACCCAATCGACCGGTCTATGCATGTTCTGTTCTCTAGAAACGGTATAGTAGTACCCAGCGACCTTTGCAGTTTTTTCACTTTCCCTTCTCCAAAAGACAAGCAAAGGAGTACCATGGCAGCTTCTTTCGTACCCTTTTTGCAAGGTGTATGTGCTCTAGAGATGTATGTGCTCTCTTGTAGTCCATACCCTTTTTGCAAGGTGCACACACAGAATTGGTCATGAGGTTGATCCTAATGCATGGCCAAAGTGAAGAATTACAGTGGGCCCATTTGTCCTATTTTGTAGTTGCAGGTCTTATTGTGCCAAACGAAAAACGTAGTAGGGCCTTGTTTAGATAAAAAAACATTTGAAATTTTAAAACTGTAGCACTTTTGTTTGTATATGGTAATTATTGTTCAATCATAGAGTAACTAGACTCAAAAGATTCGTCTCGCAAATTACAGATGAACTGTGTAATTAGTTATATTTTTTATCTATATTTAATACTACATGCATTCGTTCAAAGATTCGATGTGACGGAGATGTGACAGAAAATTTAGAATTTTGAAGGGATCTAAACAAGACCTAGGTATAGGGGCTCTAATCCTACCCTCTTTGTAAAAAGGCTCATCATGAGGACCATGGTGTAAATTGTAAGTCGTCAAGGGTTGAGAGAAAAGTATAGTCTCACTCTGCCAACTCACAAAGTCACAAAGTCAGGAGGATGCAGCATGATCGGTTTAATGCATGCATGATTAGTGTAATTAAGCCATAATGGATCCATATATTTTTCTTAATCGGCTAGCAAGGTGACCAGGCTGTGCGGTGGCCGACGGTGGCTGCTGTGCCCGACGGAGCCTGGGTGGGGGTGGGCATCGACGGTGCGCGAAAGGGGCGAAGGACCTCGTGCGAAACGACCCGGGCCCACACCATGCGCTGGCCAAACCAGGATTGCTGGAAACGACCCGCACGCTGCTGCGTTTGCACTTTGCAGGGAGCCAAGCGCGGAAGTGGTTGCTGCATTATTACCAGGACCAAGGCTTTGTTTAGATCAAAAAAAATTTGGAATTTTGATACTATAGCACTTTCGTTTATATGTGGTAATTATTGTCCAATCATAGAGTAACTAGATTCAAAAGATTTGTTTCGTAAATTACATATGAACTGTGTAACTAGTTATAGTTTTTATCTATATTTAATACTACATGCATGTATTCAAAGATTCAATAAAGATTCGATGTGACAGGAAATTTGAAATTTTGAAGGGAACTAAACAGGACCCAAGCTAACAGTACCATGCTACGTAGTCGACCAAACAATGCAAATGTGGCTTCCAAATAAGCATAAGCCTAAATAAATATATAACGCAATCATATATGAAACCCGAACATGAAATTTTCACTACATATTAAACATATAATGATTAGTCCATCATAAAAATTTCACCACAATAGGACCACGTAAACTACACTTATGAATTAATCACATAAAAACGTAGATCTAAAACTATGACAAAAATTTTATACTAAAGCATTTTATATCATATGTTTACTACTATGTAGATCTACTAATGCATAGTTCAACAACCTTTTTTTGTAATTTACTCTTTGCTTTTCAAAAATTCAGCCAAAATAATATAAAAGAAACGGATAAAAAACCACGTAGATAAACAGTCAGGGAGGTCATATGTCCGACTTGAAAAAATGTGAGAGGAGTTATGTCCAGTTTTACAATAGTTAGAGCATCTCTAATGGTTTGTCATTTGCACTTGCTATCTTGGTTATTTGGCAAAAACTACAAATTTGTTTCTCTAGTGGTTTGCTAAAACACTTGCCAAATTATGAGGAGTTGCTATCCAGGGGTGAGACACGCGTAAATTTGCGCGCAGTCCTCGACTTGCCATCGCGCGAGGAAGCCCGCGCCGCCCCTTCTCCCGCGCAGCCTCGGAAAATTCCGAACTCCTTCCCGCGCGTTTCAATTATCGTCGCTCGTCATATAAATCGCCGCACCGTTCGGTCTCCTCGCCGATGAGATCGAGTCAGTCTCTCGTGCCGCGGTGGTCATCGCCGCCCCGTCCTCTTGCCTCCGTCGTCGTCCGCGTGGCGTCCGTCTGTCGTTGTACGCGCAGCCGTCCTCCGTCCGTCGTTGTCCGCGCGGCCTCCGTCCCTCCCGTCCGTGAAGGTATGTTCCTGGAACTGGCCAACTGAGTAGCAGTAGGGTAGCAGTACTGATGAAGACCGGTAATTGTAGAGTTGCAGATGGATTGATGAAGGTATATGTTAATCGTCTTGTGCATGTATCTGCTAGATGGATCCGCTCCTTTATTTGTCATATTGTGCATGTATCTCTGCTGTCCATCTGCTATTGTAATCAAAGACTAGTGTTCTTTTGTACATGTACTTGTCCATCTGATATCTCTGTTGTTCAGAACGATGAATAGTTGTAGCCAATCATTCATTGCCATGAAAGTTGTAATATGCAAGCTGTTGTTTATAATTTTTTTTAATTGCAGCAAGCTATTGTTCAGGCTGCTATCCATCATTATGTTCAAGCTGCTGTTGTTTTTGTCAATTTATAGAGCCTACTGTCCTTTTATTATTTTGTAGACATGTAGAACCTGAACATATTGATTGGAATCTGAACATGTAGACAGCAGCCTGAACAAACTCAATGTAATTTTTGAAAAAATCAAACTCAATGTATTCATCTAGGCATATTCATGATACTGAACAAATACGGAGGAGGCTGGGAACAAATAACTTGAACGAGATGCTGGGAACGAGATGCTACGAACCAACTTGGAGCACTCTGTGAACGAGATACTGACCTGCGTACGATGGAGACACGGCGGAATCAAAGATCGGCACAGCACGGCGGCCAGGAGATGGAGACCACGGCGCAGCACCACGTCCAGGAGATGAAGACCGGCGTAGGATGGCGGCCAGCAGATGGAGATCGCCGCGATGAAGCAGCGACGCACGACGGCCACGAGATCTCGGCACCGAGCATATGAAGAGACACGGGCACGGTCCAGGCCGAGCGTCGCGACAGTTGAACGGTTGAAGGATGTGGGCCTCCTTTTCTATTTTACCAAGCCCAAATGCCAAACCATTGGAGATACAAGATTATTTCACTTATCATTTGTTTTAGCCACTTGCCAAAACCCAAGATTTGGCAAGTGCAAATTGACAAACCATTGGAGATGCTCTTAAGCGAGCAAAGTAGATTTTTTTCCATCCAACGGCTGGGTTGTGCAACTCAAACCATGCTCCTGCCGGTTGCCTAGCCCGTCTGGTACATCACGTCGGCCATGGTAACATGCAAATTAAAGTCCCAGAGAAAAATGCAAAATAAGCTCAAAGATTTCAAAATTAATATGGAGTTCAATCTAACAGTTCAAATCTTGTCACTCACATGTAGATACCAGGTCAGTCGCAAAAAAAAATGTAGATACCAGGTCTAGGTAACCTATGTGTTGGACCCACACCAAATTAAAGCCACCTACGACTACGAGGCTGCCATCTCATTTTTCTTTTTTTAAAAAAAACACTACCGCACCTGAGAGAGTTAGTGATAGACATGGAGGGTTCTTTGTCTCCTAGTATATATGCATTTTTGGTATTTCATTCCACTTTAGTCTTCATGCACAATCCTACAATTACGTTTACATTTTTTCAATCATACATATGTGTAATAATATACGTAATATTAAATGATATTGAATATTAATGCTATATGAACTATTGAACTGCCTTGGTGCCAACTATTGCACTGTCAGTGGTCCGTCGGACACCCTGCGAGCTGCATCAGGGACGCCTCCGTTTTTTTGGGCCCGGAATAGTGGTAGCTACCTCAGTCTTCAAATTGGCAAACACCATCACATCAACTTAGTTTGAGAGAGTACAGGAGTACTGTGTTGGAGAGAGTACTACTAGTAGCCTAGTAGGTGGCGCCGTGGCGGTCTTTCTTGCGGGGGGCCGCGAAGCTCTCTCCTCCAGTCCTCCGTCTCGCTCGCAGGAAGAGGAGGAGGGGGCACCCTGGCCCTGGCATGGCAATGGCAGGTGACAGAGGAGCAGAGGGGACTAGTAGAGGCGGGAGGGTTTGAGATTTCTGTTCCGGGGAAACGGACAAGCCGGCTGCAGGGGCAATGGGGCCTGGGGTTGGGACTCGCCCGTTGCTGCCGGTGGCCACCACACCACCATTGTCACTGTTCCCTGTGCGTGGCGTGGTGGCGGAGGATCAGTAGTTCAGTACAGTGGCGAGCGCTGCGGTGTTCTGCATTTCCGCTGGCCGCTGTGGTCAAAGAGAGAGAGCAGCAGTGCAGTGGCATCTGCACTTGTGTAGAACGATTCGGTTGCTGCGGCCTGCTGCCAATGCAGCTGCAGGAGCAGGACGGCGACGCACGGCCTGGCCGCTAGCTGAGGGCAGCAGCTTCCGAGAGAAGAGAACGACCGGACTGCCGCTGGCTGTTTGTGTTTGATTCCCTATCATCCCCCTCCCTCCCCGGCTCTCCTCTCTCTTCTGTTGTGTCTCTCAGCAACAGCAACAGGCATCTTGCTTGCGTTGGCTCAGATATTGCAGTTCCGTTTTTTTGACTTGCACAATTGCAGTTTCGTTTTATACAACTTTCACCGTTATTTTTTTTTTTGAACTTAAGAGCCCATATTTCAACCACATGAGGGTGATTACATACAATCAAGAGTCCAAGGCTGCCAACGCGGGGTTGGAACAACTTCAGACATAAACCAGAAAAAAACCACTCTCCTGCTAAAATTGCTCTAATAAAGCATGAGCCACTCCGTTCTCCGGCATGTGATATTTCTATACCTATTATACCTATTAATAAAGAATCAAAATTTTAAACTCTTTTTTTCGTCCATCCATTCTATTTAAGTCTATCTCTCTCCAACTAATGGATAATAGATAGTTACTTCCATCCGAACTTATATATATAAGTATAATCGATGCTCATATACGAGTTATAATAGTTCTTGTCTAACAGGTATAGAGTTCGATTACAAATAGAGTTTCTTAATTTAACCTTAAAAGCTATGAGTTCTAATTGTAATTCAAATTGAGCTCTAAATTCTATTTCCTATTACGAAACACGTGAGACTTTCAAATAACATAAAAAACAATTCTAATCCAGATAGGAATAGAATAACAAGAATAGAAATTTCGCGCCATCAATACTAAAAAAAACAAAAGAGCTCCAAATCAAAATCAAAATAACACCACGTTGGCATCCATGACTAAGCATATATAATCAAACAAGTAAGATATTTTTACATGTGAATCTTATTATGACTATGCACGGGGCGGCGACATTATGAAAGTTGAAAGAGAAAAAAATCAATTTCCGTTGCAACGCACGGGCATATTTGTTAGTCATGACTAAAATCTTGAAATAGTCTCAGCATTTATTTTGCCTGTTCAATGATCGATGATGCAATCAGTGGATCGATTTCGAGTTTTGCAATTAATTAGTGCTTGCAAACTTAGCCAGACAGTCAGATTATAGCCAAATAGGTCCCGTAGAGGTCGAGAAACCTTTTTACTTTTAGCATCAAAAAAGTTTTGTCAGCAAACGTGCTAGTGCCACAGTTGTTCTTGATCTTCCTTCGATCCATTCCAAGTTTATTTGTAAGCACTTCTTCTAATAGATAAAGATCCATTATTTTTCATAGTGCCATGCTACGATGTCTTAAGCATTGGAATCTAGTATTCTAATATTGGATTTTTTTCCTCGAATACGTAAAAAGTTTGCATGTCTTTAAATATAAGATTAATTTCTTCATCTTCATGAAAGAGGAACATTTTCCTTACTAGGGGTTCGCTCCAACCCCTTGGATTTTGAAGGATCAGATCTTGCCACTTTTTGTACTATATAACTTTTAGGTGTGGACTTGAAATTTTAAATGAATCTGATCTAGGTATCCAGTTGTTCCTTTTTTAGAGATCCAAGCCATCCTCAATGCTCTTCCAGAGACGTGAGGAATTCTGGGGAAACTGGTATTTAGCAGATCGATCACCAATATGATAACCCTTATCTATTTTGACCTTCATATATATGATATATCGTTCTCTAAATTTAATGGCTTCAATGTGGTTCATTGTCACCAAAGCCAGTTGTTGCATCATGACTCCATGCAATTTTTTAGATTTTTCAGACCTTTTTAGGTATTATTAAAATTATTTTATAGTAATATGGAGATAGAAAGTCGAATTATACCTACACTACAAGTAAATATTTCATCTATCTCCACCACAAACTATTGAATGGACCATATGAACCAAAATATATTTTTCTTTAATCTTTTCAGTCTTATTAAGGGCAGACATAGTTCGGTTTGAATTTGCTTCAATTGGCATGCAAAAATTCATTTAAACTATTAAAGATACTGAACTATTTCCAAAAATTCTAAAATCTCATATTTCTTTAACTAGTGGTAAATGGAAGGTTTTTGTCAAATTTTGAGGTGCTTATGAGTTCAACATTGATATGAGGTATTCAAACTTGAATTTCTTTGGGCAATATATTTCCTCGTAACCGACAAGAAAAATGCACAAATCGACATAAGAATGCAACAATTTTCATGTGTGTTATTAATTAGTAAGCTAACAAGATAAAAATTATCCTGTCAATTACATACACAGATGGTAATTTACAATTTTCCTGACTATTATTTTTGGGGTGTGTTTTCCGAGAAAACCACCAAGAAAATTATAATTATTATGTGTGGGTTATTTAAAATTTTATGTGTTTTCTGAAAACTGTCAAAAAATTCAAAACCCTTAGGAAAATTCGGTTTGCAGTAGTGATCGAGTTGAGCTACCTTCACTCTTCGCGGCATAATTTTCATCCCTTTGTGGGTTGCTGGCTATATATGTATACTCCTTTGGCCATGCTGGTTGTGCGGCCCTCATATCCAAGTGTGGGGCCCATGTTCAGCCGGACGCGCGCATCTATGGGCTTCTCTTTTGATCCTAAAAATAACTGGGAAAAACATTACAAGAATGACAAAGTCCCAAATCATACCAAAAGGCCGGTTTTTTTTTTTGTTTTTGTCAAGAAGCATACTATCTCCCTATTGCATTTGGGATAATTATATCTTCTCCCTATTGCCACCAGCTGGGAATGAGTTGGACTCACCCCCTCTCTTCTCTAGAGGAATTGAAGCTGTACACGCTACGTACACAGCCGTCAGCCGTGCAAAAGAAATACTTTATTTTTCATGATGATCGAGACTGCGGCTCGTCGTAGCCTCGTACTGTACTAGTAGCTAGCTAGGTGGCCGGGTCATGATGGCTACTGTACATCATATCCTACTGGGATTGGGAAAATTGTAGCACAAGAAGAGGCACGTCACAACCACAACCACAGCAAACAACGTAACAGGGCCACAGGGGTAAGGAAAGCGAAAGTTTGCGTGGGGGAATTGAAGCTGAGAGCAGGTCGACAGAAAAGAGAGAGGGTGTGTGGTTTCGTACGTGTCTCGCTCGCACGAGACTGCTGATGGAGCAGGTCGCTGCCGTTGAGTTGGGAGGATCAATGCGCCTGCACGATCGAGCCAAGTTACTGGGATGGATCGAGGAGTAACTAATCTCGACTAACGACGGCAGAAATTTTCACACGATTACTTCAGCAAAACCGATGAAATATAACCGCTCACTTGATGTCTTCATCAATGCAGCCTAGGATGACCCACACTGATCGATCTACGAATAAGAGACTAGATAACAACTAACAAGGAACTGAAGAACAAGCTAAGATGAACATACAGATAACACACGGAATTGATCAAGAACAAGATGAACATGCTGCTACAGACGAGCTGAGGGATGTGCTTGGAGTAGGCCGGGGTTGCGTGCTAGATCGAGGCAGGCACGCATGGCATCGAGTGCTCCCGGCGCGCGGCCTGTCACATCAACATCACACGGTCAAGACGACCACTGGCATGGCCCCGATGACGAGAACAGTAGCAATGGCGGCCACCCAGTAGAACGTGGCGTGCTCGCCGTGAACATGGCGCGCCCAGACGGTGATGATGGCGACGACCTCACACGCGCGGTACACGGTGACCGCAACCCCCGCGCAGGCACACAAGATGAAGAGCGCCGGCGGCCTGGCCGCCGCCCCGGCCCAGTGCTTGACGATCGCCAAGAGCAGAAGTCCCGCGCCGGCCATCCACAGCCGCTCCGACGCGGCGTACAAGTCGCTCACGTCCGTCGGAGCGGCGGCTCCCTCCTGAAAAAGTAACACAGAGACCATCAGATCTTACGCGGGCGACTGGCCGTCTGGAGGCCGGAAGTTAAAGGGTGAACTACCAGATAGCCGGGCACGACGGGTAGCGTTGCCAACATGGTCAGCAACACGGCGGCCAAGGCGAGGTTAAACAGCACGACGGCCGTCTCCATGGTATCCTCGATCTGCTAGCGGGCTGTAGTGCCTCAGTAGCTGTGTGGTGTGGCCGTGTGGGTGCGGGTAGTTGCGTTTGCTGGATGGATTCTTGCGGAGGAGAGGAGGAGGTCGACGTGCCTTTTATAGCGGGCCAGCCACAGCCGGGAGCGAGAGGAGGCGGAAGAAGCCAGAAGCCCACGGATTATAATGGATTAATTAATGGACTACTGTTGATTAAAATATGACTATGACAACTACTATGGCTACCAGCACCATATATGGTTGCAGGTTGAAGTAGTAGTGTTAGTGTCTAGCATGATTTAACTATGACTAGCATCACGAGTTCACGACTATGATTACTACTACCTCTGAAACAAGCTAGACCCCGTTCGGAACGCAGCAGTTTCACATTTGTATTTTGCAGCTCTGCTTGAACTTTCGTGAGCTAAATTCCTGTTGTGTATCAACATATATAGAACTAAGTTTACTGGTAAGTGAGGGAGACATGATGGGGCTGTTTGGATGAAGACCTGGAGTAGAGTTGCCTGGCTTGGGAGCTGCCTGTGATCTGTCTGTACTTCGTTTGGTTGAGACCCTGGCATCAAGACTAGCGCAGGCAACACCAGGCATAGGAAATCGGTCGCCTGGCTGGAAGAGGGAAGCTGCCTGGGCTAATCACGTGTGCAACGCTTTTGCTCAGGACGGAAGCAGTTGGAAACCTGGAGTTCGTAGCTTTCTAGTGTAATAATAATTTATATGTTTTAAATTGGTAAAAGTACGCATTATTAGTTCTATAAAATATTTTTCCGTCCTTGAATCAAGTCAAAAAAGTTTAACTTTAACTTAATTTATAAAAAACGTCATCGATATTAATGTCTCCTACAATAAAAAAATATATTCTATATTCTATAATAAATCTAATAATATTTAAATTGTATTAAAAAATGTATAAATTTGGTCAAATGTAAAACTATTTGAGTTTTAAAAATAATTACATTATTTTAAGGATATATGTAGGAGTATTTGTTTTTAGCATATTACAAATTAAGAAAATAAATTGATATATTTTTATTTTAATACCATATATTGGCTCTTGTGTATATTTATTAATAAGGTATTGTTAATAAAAAATAAATAATTATCTCTCTAGTAAATAAGAAAACATATGCTCTCTATTTATTTAGGTTTCTCAGTTCATGCTTCCAACCAAACACATAACTTCTAACTTGTCTGGCCAGACAGATTCCTTTACATTTTCAGGCAACTTCCATGCAACACTTTTCTCCAGGCAAGTCATCCAGGCTTCCAACCAAACATGCCCATGGTCTCTGATTTCCGTTTGTTTCTAACCTATAGGTTTTTTCACTGTATAACTGGCAGTAAAACTAGCAAGCGTGCTTTCTTGCCGTCTATTGGTGCGCACAAATTTTTTTTTTGAAACTACGTACCTTAGACACTTGGTCCAGCTACAAAGTCTGGCATTTGGTCTTTCCAAAACCGAGGACTATCATTACAATTAAGACCCATGGCCGCCAGAGTATCGGCAACAACGTTATACTCTGGAAACATGAGAGACAGAACAATCTGAAAAGCTACTATATATACGTTAAACATTTAATCTCTCCTATTAGTGGGCCTAGAACTGATCTGTCAAGAGCAGGATTAGATAGCATTTTTGATACAAGAGCAGCATCAGTTTCTACTATGACTCTTGTTATCCCAAGTGCAGATGCAAACTACAGATCTTTATGCGGGCCATAGCTTCAGCGTGCTGTGCAAACATCATAAAATCCGATAATCCACTACCTGCAGCTACAACATTACCCAAATGGTTTCTTATAACAAAACTCCATCTAGATTTGTGTGAGCATGGACTGTAAGCCGCACCGCATCACAGTTAATCTTGTAGACCTCTTCAGGTGGTGGTCGTCATTTTTGTTTGCAGGCTGGTGTTGCAACTCTTTTTCTAGAGTTGACTGCATCCCTTCATGCCTACAAATGAAAAAAATACATCACTGATTATTTGTTGAGCCTTTTTTTGTCTTCCTCTACATTGAGTTTATTGTGTGCCGACAACCAACACCATCACATAAAAATAATAATCTTGCTTTGACAGTCAGCATCAAAACTTCAAATATGTTCCAAGACTGTCCGAGCAGAGGTTTGCACACAACGTTGGACATGGACAAGCCAGCCCACTATAAAAGATTATTATAGTGTTGTGGGGCCATTATAGTTTTGACTTGATGGGCCATTATAGTAAACCATTTCTGAACTTTTCGAAAACTCATTTCCTTAACGTACTTGTGGTAACTGTAAGGTTTTGTCGAAATTTGATGTCCATACGAGTTCAAAATTGATGTGAGGTGTGCAAACTTTAAAGTCTCACTTAAGTTACATTGAACTATGTTTGAGGTGTCTCCATTTTGTGAATAGATAATCTCTCTTTATTATTATTTTTTTGAAAATTTTAGTCCAAGCATATATAAACCTGAAATATGACTCCATGCAAACTTTTTTATGTGTTTTTCGAAAACTGTTCAAAAATTCAAAACCGTTAGGAAAATTCGGTTTGCTGTAGTGAGTGGAGCTGCCTTCACTCTTCCCATCATAATTTTCATTCCTATATGTAGGCTGGAGGGAGTATGTTCGTATAATCTGTACTGGAGCAAGAAAAATGCTCTGAGCAATGGTCAATGGATGATGAACAACAGAACAGATCACATGATAAATGCTCTGGTGCACAAGTCACAGTCCCCTCAGGCCTCAGCTTTTCATCATCACTGCTATGGATTCGTAGGTGCATGTTGTCATCACTCCGCCGTCTGATCGATCTCCAATTGAATTGGTGGATTGGCCGTTGCCGTGTTGTATCTTCTCTCTGGCAGTCCAAATATACGCCTGCATGCATGAACAGTGAGCAAGGCAGGAACATGGATGAAGCGGTCGGTGTACAATTCACTACTAATCATAATGATCCACAGTCAAGAAGCTGCACTTGCAGGGGCTGGGGTCAACAGCGCGTCGCTGGAGCCTGGATGTTCATTATTCTTTCTTGTGCTCCTAAATTCACAATGCAAGTTAAGTCATCCACACTTTTGTCACTGTACCGGAAGGTGACTCTTTTAGATAATGGATAATAAATATCCGGCTTCATCTATCAACCGATAGAATCAGACCAATTATTACAAGAGTTTGTCGAAAGGCACACGGGAAATAAAAGTGTCATTGGTGCACAACCGAGCACAGAAAAAAAGAAACATAAGTAAAGTTTTGATTACGCATTGTCAATTCTTTTTGCAGATAACCATCCGTTTGAGCTAAAAAAATGTATCGCCCCTATCTCTAAATGTTGAGACACAAGGGAGAGGTGCTCTCTTGGCTCATCACGCCGTTGCAGTCTTGCCCACTGTCGAAGCCAGTCCGTACCCCTAAAAAGAACCTGTAAAAAAGTTTTTGGTCTGCATTTGTCAAAAACAACTTCGTTTCTTGTTATCCAAATTGCCCAGCAAAGTGCTGATGCTGCTGTTAATAACAATGAATTGTACTCTTTGTTTCCTGCTTTGGACCACCTAATAAACAAATCAATAATGTCGCTGGGAGGTGCGATTCCAAAAAGTACATGTACCACATGCCACAGGAATTTGGCATAAACACATTCTATAAAAAGGTGTTGAATTGACTCTGGCGAATGACAAAAACAACATTGTTTATCACTATGTCAGTTCCTTCTAGCTAAGTTATCCTTAGTTAGAATTACCCCTCATTTTAGATACCATTTTTTTTTTATTTTCATTGGGACTTTGATTTGCTATAAATCCTGTGAAACTGTAACTCTATTGTTAATTAACGCAGCATATATGGATTTGACTGTAAATATACCAGATGATTTCAAGCTCCAAACAAAGACATCTTTCTCCTCTGATAAAACCAAATTTTGTACAGAAGCAACAATTCTATGCTATTTTGTCAAATTTGCATTTACTAAATTCCTCCGAAAAGAAATATTTAGAGGTATTGCATTTAGAACTTGTGCCACATGCAATACCTCTAAATATTGTGACTGTGTACCTCATGCAATGGGCGGGAAAATGGAGGTGGATGGGTGTGTTTGATACTAGCACTGGTGGTGGTGGTGTAACGGTCGGCCGGCATGGGTCGTTTCGATTACTTCATTCGTCACAGAGAGAGCTTGCAAGGACCCGTTGACGGTTGTGCACGGGACGGCCGGATTCCTCCCCCGTCGCTCGCCCAGCCGTCTCAGCTCGTTTAGTATATATATAGTAGTAGATCGTTGGTGAACGTTAATTTTCTTCTTCTATTATATCTTATAAAAAAAGAGAGAGATCGTTAGTTTGGTGAACATCATGCGCTATTGTTTTCTCACCTCTCTAGATTTTGATTTTGATTTATACATACGTCCCTCGTGGTGGAGAGATGATCAATGCGTACTACTACTCAGCCTGTACGTAGTACGTTCCACACAAATTAACCTATTACCACGGCGGAGTGAAAAAGTGGCTACGTCTACTCCACGTACTATACCATCATACTCCTATATCACCTCTGCACTACAGTCTACAGCTGCTGCCTACTACTGGTAGTGGTACAGTAGCATATTGCGGGCCCTCGCTGTGCCTGAATCGCTACTGCCTAGTAGTGCCTACTACTCCGATCCGTGGCTTGAATTGAAGCGGCGCTGTGCCTGCCTGCGTCCTTCCTGCTCCATCTCGCGCACTAGCATGTTGGACGACAACGTATGTACGCCACCCGTTCTTGACCATACCTTATAGTAGTATCTAACCTACCAACCAAATGAGATGATAGATAGTATAAGCGTGCTTCACAGCGCTAGCTTTATTACTCTTTCTGTTCCCCAATCAAGTATAATCCTATATATATATATGCTGCCTGCAAATCACACAGAGTATGAGACAGCAATGTTGTCACCAACCAGTCCGAAAATCCTAAAATGCATGACTTCAAATCGCAATGAACAAAAATGATAAGAGAGAGAGAGAATACACCGGCACACGGTACTTGGTAGCTACAGTAGCTCCTCTTTATATTCCCCCCACACGGCACCCGGCCATCTCCATTCTCCTCAGTCCTCACCGCCAAACGCGAATACACCGGCCATCTCCAAGACTCCAACTCCGAGTGCGAAGCAGCACCGGCAGCCGGCAACGCCTCCAACCGCGACGCCGACGGTGGGTCTCTCACTCCTCCTGTCCTCTCTCGTTCGACCTCGCTCTCGCCTCCCTCGTCTGTTGTTTTAATTTTCTCTCTCTACGTACGCAGCATCCTTGGAGCCGTTCTCATCCACGCCGGGTGCCGGTACAGGGACTGCAATACCGTCAGAGCCGTCGACCAGCCGCCCTTCTGCTTCATCGTTTTCCCGCCGTCTCCAACCGCAACGCCAAAGGTGGGGGCCCTTTTCCTCCTCGATCTCTGTGTGCTTCTCCATTCCTCCTATCCTCTCTCGTACTTTAGTTTTGAGATGAGCCTGCCTAATAGTAATGCTAAGTCATATTCCATGTGGACTAGTTTTCGACCATCGTCTTTCTTTTCGCGTCAGAATTGCCTTCGGAACTTAATTCACTCGCTCCTAGCTGTTTGAAAGAACAAAACATTTCGCATCAGATGAGCACGGTCTGTTTTAATTTCTTTCTCTCTAGGCAGCATACCAGAGACGACGGCAGTTTAATATAGTTCTAGTTCCTTCACATTTTATCAGTCTTGCTATTTTATCTCAATCTATTATTCTAACTGTGTGCGGCACTCATATGTACCTTGCAAATCTCCACAGCATGGCACGTTTTGCCAAGTCCATGGATGTCGTCATGCTCATCAACGCAGCGATGATCGGCCTCTTCGTGATTGGGTCACTAGCCATGCCACCGGCTACGTCGCTTAGCCCACCGAGCGTCTGCATTGCGCAGGCGCCGGTGTACCAGCGCGTCGGCATGTTCCAGGTCTTCACCGCCTGCACTCTCACATGCTCTATGTTGCTGTGTGGACTCGCCATGGTGATGGTGCCCGGGAGCAGCGGCGACAACACCATCGCTGGTATGCAGCCACTCTACAGGAGGGTGTTGCGTGGGTGTATGCTCCTCTCTCTTTTCTTCTCGGAGTTGTCTGCTGTACTCGGGTTGAGTATGTACGCGTACGTGCTCGAGGCCAGGGTTTCGGTACTGTCTTGTCTTAGTGCCGAGGCTCGCTTCTTCTTCTTCGCTTCCTACAGCGTGACCGGCGTCGTGGGTATGGGTGTGTTTGGCGGTCTTCTTTGGGTTGTTGTGTTGTGCGACTGAGTGGTTGTATCCATTTGTCTGTGTGTGTGAACTCATGTAGGTCTGTGTGTGGACTCTATTTATTTGGTACTTTCTCCATCCCAAATTGTAAGTCATTCCAAGAATTTTGGAGAGTCAAAGTTTCTCAAGTTTGACCAGACTTATATAACAATATAATAATATTTATGATGTCAAATAAGTATCATTAGATTCGTTATCAATTATATTTTCATAGTATACCTATTTGATGTTATAAATCTTTATAGTTTTGTTTATAATTCTTGATCAAACTTGAGATGTTTTGACTCTTCAAGATTCTTGGAATGACTTACAATTTGGCATGGAGGGAGTACTATGTTAGATGTGAGATGTAAAAGTCCCAAGAGGGATTTCTGTCTCTATGTGTGTCTGTGTGTGTGTGAGAGTTGTAATCAGTACTCTAGGCTATCTTTGTGTTACAATGGGATGATGATGTACTAGTACTATAATGGTTGTGTGTTGTGAAAATGAGAATTGTGATATTATCAGTACCATACATTTTGTCTAGAGACTGCGGTGATGATGCATATGTATTACTTTTTATGTAAAAGATACTAATTAATCGCTGTATTTTCGTGGGCGTTGCCACTGTCCACACCTCGTCGTCCGAATCGTGGGCGTCGTCGGGCAAAAGTAACATGGACGACGACGTACTATGCGCCCTCGATCGATCGGGTTGCCCGCGGCACCGTCCACCTCCATCCTCTCATCTGCCTCCGGTAGATATATATATGCAGCAATCTGATTATGGTTCAGGTCTGTGTAACGTTGCTTTATACACCAATTAGCCTAGTTGCATTTTTGCTAAAGCATGCATCTTGTCATTGCTAGCCACATTAAGATGAATTGAGTTGCCATATTAATATATATGCATATTTGGTTTCTCATGGTATGTCGTAATGGCACGAGCAATAGTTCTGTAGTTATGAGCTTAGCCATGCATGTATCAAGAAATTCATTTAGCCATGCATGTATCAAGAAATTCATTTGGCAGATAAGGTTACATGTGTTCCGGTTGGCCACAAGGTCCATGTTATCTCCATTGACACGTCTCCTGGGACCTGGGAAGGGTATTGTGAGCAGCAGATCGAGGAGGCCAGAATTGGGTAAGAGGGGAACGAGGAAGAACAGACTGAACACGCAAGAATTCGGAGGAAAGCTTGCTTAGTTTGGGGATAACTGAATTCTGTTACATATCATATTGACACCCCCCTCTCCGGGTCTCGCTCTCTCTAAAGTATTAGGACAGGTGAGCGAACAGTCTTTTGCCAAAAAAGAAGATAAATAAAATCGTATGTTGTGATATAACCACATTTTACTTTGACAATTGTTATATTAGTTGCTTCTGAATTTTAAACTGAGGTCACAGAGCAACTTCTGTGCACAAAATTACCTGCAAATATTTAAGTATATATCCTTCTTATTGGTGTAAAAAGAAAGGGCATCAAGGCTGGTGAGCAAAATAATCTTGTTGATAAAAAGTTTACATATTTTGTTTTCTTCACATCCAAATAAATTGTGAGTGTTTTATATCACTCAGTAGGCCTGGTTTTAGAACTTAGAACAATGTTCCTCATTTATATGAACATAAAAAGAAATTGAGGCAATATTGGCGTGTTTAGAAGGAAGTTTGAAACTAAATGCTATGTACAAATATAGGCCTCCACCAACAAGTGACGTGATGAGGTGGACATGTAAACAAGATGTACTTATTGGTTCATGTGCGGATCTGAATATATATAGATACCATTTACTGCAACTATTAGCTGAATATTGTTTAAGGGTTGAACCTTTTGGTTGTGTTTTTGTTTCTGATTTCTAGAAACATATCTCCGAGGTGCTGAATTTACTCTTCCACTCAAGTACAAGGAATTTTCAGACCCAACCCTACCCCTTCCATTCCACACACCTTTGGGCCAAGGGTCCGGCCCTTCGTGCAGCTAGCGTCACCGGAATCTTGCTTCTCGAGCACCGGAGCAAGGGAACGGCCGGTGACAAGGCGGAGGCCTATAGAATTTTCCGAGGCGAAGAAATTTAGGAGCCACAAGTGCCGCAAGGGGTGGCCCTGTGAGCTTGGGTTACCAGTTCATTATCCTGACCTTGATGGGGTGTGATATTGGTCTGCGAAGTACAGTTTGTCATGCTCATTTAGAACTGCATTTTGCATTGACATTCATTTTCCTATTCCAGTTTCATTAGAGATGCTTATAGTCTTCGTACTGCTTTTATGAAGTGTGATATTGATTCTGGTTTAATAGTTCATTGAGGTATTTTTAATTGTAATATCTCTTATGCATAAACCATGGTGTCTGGTACATCCTTAGATGCTCTATGATATCTGTGAAGAACATTTAATTGAGAATTAAGCATAACTTTCACTTATCAAAAGCTGCTATATATATGAGTGCTTTTAATAGAGACTCAATACAATTGTTTTAATGCAGTTAGGTTTTAATCATAGCTCATATGTTATTCTGCATATCAACAAATGTTTTTCTTGCCTATGAATTAAATCTAATTTGTATCAGGGATAATCAATGTCTAAACCGATTGCATATTCAGAAGCTTAGCTTTCTCTTGTGTTCCTACAAATTATTTAGTACTCTTTTTCAGTTATGCAGAATGGTAACAACCTGGCGTTTTTTGGTGATATGCATGGATGGCGATCCAAACACATATAAATTATTTAGCTCATCTTTTTCAGTTATATTGATGATATCCTTACTCCTTTTTGTCCGTGGTATGGATTGTAGTTCTAATATGTCAGTTCAGTTTGATGATTTCGTGAACTTAGGCTAGGCAGGGACATTCACGTATGCATTACGGAGATAAAAATGATCGTGTTTATCTTGTTTGACTTGAGTTACTATAGCATTGGTTAGACCCTGTCTATTTTGTTATCTGTATATGAAAGTTGAAGCCTTCTATGATTTGTTCCTAATTTATATTTGCTCGACTCTCCTCACATTCTTTATTTTGTTCTTGATTTTTTTTATAACACGACATGTATGGTTAGATCTGTATATGGATTCCATTTTCTATATTTAATTATGTGTGTCGTTCCAAACTCCATATGTATGGTCATGTTTGTTTCTGTTTAATACACCACACTTATTTTGGTTGATGCTCTGATGGTTGAGGGTGGGGAAAATTCTGCTTTGTGGTTGTCCATTAGGGAATGATTCTTAGATTTTTTTTTATCATTATAGATTATTATAGATTTCACACAAGTCACTGAACTCTGCTATCTGTTTTGCTCCCTTCAGCCAGTTGTTGATGCATGTGAATTATGGCGCTTTCTCCCAATACTTTTGTGAGCCTAACAAATTTCCAATATTGTTTCCTTTTGTTTTGTTTGAACGGGGAAATGTCTGCATATCTGGTTATCAAACAAATTTTACTACCGTTGTCAGATTCATGTTGTCTATGAATATTATCATTGTCTGCCTGCTCGCTCTGTAAATTTAGCTAATGTTTAGATATTGATTACTACTGAGATATAACTATTTTTCACCCCAATAGGTTGAACAATACAAGCTGTGATGGAAGGCCGTGTAGCAATGAACGGGAGAATCCTAATCGAGGCCCAGAATCATTGATGTCAGGCTTCCAAACTGAGGTTTTTGAACCGACAGTGAAGACCTGTTGTTGGGTAGAGCCATGTGTATTTTTTTTCTCATGTTTAATACCACACTTTCTTGCTTGTTAGCACGATCATTTTTATCCAGCCTTGTTCCCTTGGTTAGATTGGTTCTGAAGTAATCTTTTAGAATATTTGATCACCAGAGCAGGAAGCAGCCAGCACTGGAGATGGCACATCCTCTTTTTCCAGAGCCGGACTTTGTCGCTAGCTAGGGCCAGCGGAGAAGGGTTGTGGCAAATTTGGAAATTATTAGGCTGTACTGTTAGCATAAGGGGAACGGCTGAGGGAGAAAAATCCATAACGTCTAATTTATATAATAACATAATAGTAATTACGATACAAACTAAGTATTATATTATTATATTCTTTATTAATTATACCATCCGTCCCACAAAGGTGGACGTCTCAGCTTCCTAAGAAAAAAATATAGGCAACATAAATTACCTGGATAACCTCATTGCAATACACTGTGTGTCAGTAAAAGTAGTACTGTAGCATCACAATTCATTATGTGCACACTTTTTATGTCATTGTCTATGCACTGTGTACATCGATTGGAGGGAGTAAATTGGACTAGCATACTACGCCAATCTTTCCGAGACAAAATTCGAATGGTAAAAAGTCTTGTATTATGGGACGGAGGGGTTATATTTACCAAGTGTTTGTAATTCTTTTTGTAATTTTTATCTAGATATTTTTCAAGATTTTTAGAATAAGTTTAATTTTATAATTAGAACGGACAGAGTACAAAGTGCGTTGCGCAACAGCGCAGGTCACCGTGCTAGCTAGTTGGTGTATAGTATGCACTATGCCAATTTCAGAACTTGGGCACCGACATGATACAAGCATACCGTGTTCGTGTATACAGTATACTTATATTTAAGTACTGTATATGGCTGTGTGAGCTACAACTTGATGCTTTTATACGGTATATAGCTGACAGCTGTCTGTTGAGCGAGTCTGGAGCCTGGAAGAGGCGGAAAGAGCACATGAGGTCAGTCTCAATGTATGGTTTCACCGCGCATTTTCTTAGTTGTGTGAAATTTAACATGAAATAGATCTCTCTCAATGCATTGTTTCATGGATAGTTTCATGTAGTTACCAATGTCTCTCTCTTTCTTTTCTTTCTCATCTCCACCATACATTTGCTTTGCATGTATCCTATGAAACTAAGAAAGACTCTCAATGGGGGGTTTCATACGGTTTCCAACGTTTTAGAAATAACGTTGTATAGTTTCATCACCATGAAACCTTTCCACTCTCTCTCCTCATCGTTTCATGCAAAAAGCGCAAATCTGCTGATGTGACACCCTATTTAATTGTCACACCTGGTTTTAAGAACAAAACCAGATTTACACCATATGTGAGCCCAGGAAGTCAAATCTCACATATAGCCACAAATTAAGGTGATATCGGAAGACAATACTTAAATATATAACATATAAGGTCAAAGGATAACCTCAACACAGCGAACAGCGGAAAGACGACTCCGATCTTCAGGCGAAGACTCCAACTTCACAGGGACAACTGACTGGTTGATCACAAACCTAACTCCTTTAACTGTTGCTCTTTGCAATCTGATATGGTTGATAAGGCAAGGGTGAGCACACAAAAGTACTCAACAAGATTAACACAGGGTTATGAAGCTCAAAAGGCTGACACTGGCTTACTGCAGTTGCTTTTAACTTGGTCAAATTTTACCAACACTTAGCTTTAGTTATGTTTAACCCAGTTGGTAACCACATGATCATTAATGAAACAATCTCATATATCATATCTCCGAACTTACCATCATAAGTTGTTCGACAACAGGAGTTACTAACACTGTGAGTTTTCCAGGCCGCTCGTGACCGTGAGCACGGCTATCATGATAGATTTACACTCTGCAGAGGTTATACACTTTACCCACAAGCCATGTTACCCATATGCCCGGGTTAATTACTCCCATAACACTTCCAAGGTGAGTGGGCAGGGAACACTATGAAGTCTTTCAAAAGTTCTTTCTAACATGTAGCGGACCCTACGAGCCCAATGCAAAGGGGAATATGGAACACCCCGATGGTACCACCCGCAACGGTCCCCACACAAGCTATACCCCATAACCAGCTCGGCAAAGGTGCCTTTCACGAACCACAAGCATGCTAGTCCAAACTCTATACTCAACTAAAGCCAGAGCCATATAGCACTCGTGGTTGTATTAAATATCCCAGCTTTTGCCCTACAGTGGGGTCCTATTCCATGTTGCTACAAAAGCCAGTTTTATCTCCTTGTTGCATATATCATTAGTCAATATTCATCTCAGATTCATTATTGTAAAGCATAGCTGAGCTACCCATATGCATAAAAACTCATGGTGACAAGGTAAAGGAAAACAACGCTATGGTATAGATCTAATAGGAATCAAATTAGACACATGCAATATGACTAGATGAATTAAGGTGAATAGGTAACAAGGATGATCCCATGTTAAACTTGCCTTAAACTCTTAGATCCTTTCTTCACTTGATTCTCGATCTTCTGATGACTTCTTCTTGATCTTCACGTAATTCTCACCGATTAGATAAGATCATAAACACCACACAAGCACCTGAACAATCATACAAAGCATACAATATATCTACTTTAGAACAATACACCAATCAATGAAAAAGATTTAAAAGAAATCTACGTCTTTCTACGATCACGCAGACGCGAGAAACACGCTAATCGGATCTATAAAGGAAAAGAAATGTCTACCGAAGATTAGCTTTTATAAACTTCATTTATTTTATTTAAAAAGCATATATTGGATACTTCAGAGAAATACCCAAATTAAATTAAGTCACATTACTTTGCTTTGTAAAAACAAGATTAAACTAAGTATGTTTTGTTTTATGAAAAGCCGAGGTGGTAAACCCTAATTGATTTTAAATTGGAAAGCCATTGATCATATAGATTAATCAATTATCAGTTTATTTCAGAGAATAAAACATATTTAACATTGTTACTAACAGGGAGATCTTATCGTTACGAAACCAACGCAACTCGAACGGGACAAAACGGATCTAGAACGAGAGATTTATAAATTAAACAAGATTTTGAAGAGGGCAAAACATTAAAGAATTAATTTACTTTGATTTTCAAAAGACTTTAACATAGATGAAAACTGTACCATTAGATATGTCTTGAAATTACGGATCTAACGCAACTTGTTTGGGCCAAAACGGATTTGAAACGAGGGAGTTATAGGGTTTTCAAACTCGGTGGCAAATCTGCAATTTGGAAAACGTATTTTGGATTAAAACAGAGGGGTTTACATTTCTGAAAACAGAAAGCGTACTTCCAGATCTACGCTTTGGACGACTGTTGACTGGATCACCGCCCACGTGTGCGCCACGTGGCTTGCTCGGACAGGCTGGTCCACGATGGACCTGCTGGCGTGGCACCAGTGGACTAGGTCCATAGTCCATGATGGACCGAAGGGGTATTTCCCTTAAGTGATCTAATCTGAACCCTTGGACTCAGATCGAGCGGTGGAGAGTGAAAGATAGAGGGAGAAGGAGGAGACGTCGGCCGGGTTCAGAGCCGGCGCGGCGGAACGCCATGGCCAGAGCTTGAAGCTCGTCGGCGTTAGAAGATTGGGGCCCATGGACCACCAAATAACGAACCGAGAGGTTCGGAAGAACGAGGGAGAGGGCGCGAGCTCGTCTGCGGACTTCGCGCGAGCAGAGAGAGGACGGAGGCGGCTGGCGACGCACGACCGCGGGCGCGGACTCTCTGAGGACGACGATGGCACGGTGAGAGCACACAGGGAGAGAAATTGAGGGCACAGGGAGGTAGAGGGAAGGAACGCGGACTCACCGAGAGCTAAAACGGAGGTCAGGGATGCACGGTGGCGGTCGGCCACGGAAGGGGGTGGATGGCGGCGGTCTGTGTTCGTCGGAAGATCTCGGAGAGCGAGCAGAGGCACTGACGGAGCGGAAAACGCCGCTTACGACTTCGCAAGGACGATGCAAGGCTCGGTGCGAAACTTACTGCTACGGCGAGCAAGGAACCAAGCTTCTTGGTGGTGGCTTCTCGGCAAGATGCGACGGCCGCGGCTGGAACTCGAGGCGAGGCAAGGCAAGGCGGCACAGCTTCGGTTGGGGAAAACAACGGGGGCGTGCCCGCTATTTAAAGGGGAGATGAGAGGGACGGAGTCCGTGCGTAGCACGCCACGGCTCGGTGCCGATCCCGACTCTGCGACGCAGAGTCCGCGTCGGATGGGGGAGGAAGAAGAGGGAGATGACAAGCGGGCCCCGGCTGGCAGCGGCACAGAGAGAGAAGAAGGGAGGGGAACGAAGGTGACAGGCGGGCCCGAGCTGTCGGTTGCAGATAGAAGAGAGGGGGAGAAGGGAGGTGCCGACAGGTGGGGCAACAGTGTCAGAGAGAGGGAGCGAGGGAGGAGGCCGCGGGCGGACTGGGCCGGTGAGGGAGTCGGCCCACTCGGAGAGAAAGAGAAAGGGAGAGGGGGAACGGGCTTGGGTTGGTTCTCGGGCTAGAAAGGGAAGGAGGGTGGTTTTCCTTTTTTTTCTTTTTATTTTCTTATTCCTTTTTGCAAAATTTGAATTTCCAAAAGAATTTTGAAATGATTTTTCTAGGGTTTTGCAACATCAAACAATTCAAGAAAAATGTAGGGGCATGAGATGCACAAACATGTGGAACCCTAACATGATATTTAATTTAGTTTTATATATTTAATTAATTCTATGCTTCACAAAAAGATTTAAAATAAATCAAATTTACTCAAATTCAAACCTAATTTCTAATTCAAAATTTTTAGGGTGTTACATTAATGTGCATGAAACTCCCCATAAAACTTCACTGAGACTGGCCTGAGGCATACTCGTACTCCCTAGGCAGTAGTAACATGAGGAGTACTGAACAACCACAATGTAGAGATAAGGGTAGTCCATATGATTAAAATATTTTGTACCAGCTATCTGAAATATTGTGGACTTAGCAATAGAGTGGTCTATAGCTAAAGTCATCCATAGTGCTATGGGTTGCCCATAGTAAATAAAAAATTATTTTCTTTGTTGCTACTGATGTTCAAGTCATTGGGAGGCAGAGGGAAAAGGTGAGGGCAGCAACTTTTTATTCCTTGTGGACCCTATCTTTATGGACTACACATCTCTCCTATAATTGAAATCTTCTTTTTAGAGTGGGAAGCCTGATCTCACCTCTGACCCCATAGCCAGACTTATACTCCCCTCACGCTTTCTACTCGGCCCGTGTTCTGGGCAGGGTTTACAAAACCGAATGGTAACAAGCCGATTACCGCGGTAACCGGCAAAAACCGCCCACCACCGGTTCGGTTTCGGTACCGGTTTGAATTTAAATTTCAAATTTGAATTTCAAAAAATGGAAAATGCTGAAAAAATTCCTAAAAATAGTTCATGATTTATAGAGTCGAATGGTGTAATTTTTTTTTTTTCAAATTGGAGTTCGTTTGCTATTTATTTTGACGTGTACAAGTTTGAAAAAAAAGAAAAAAAAACTTGTACACGTCAAAATAAATAGCAAACGAACTCCAATTTGAAAAAAATTTACACCATTCGACTCTATAAATCATGAACTATTTTTAGGAATTTTTTCAGCATTTTCGATTTTTTGAAATTCAAATTTGAAATTTGGTTTGGGCCGGTTTAGGGCGGTTACCGACCAAACCGGACGGTAACCGACCCTAACCGACCAGTTACCGGCCGCTGACCGTTTACACTACGCCGTTTGAATTCAAAATACAAACCGTTCGGTTTGGGAACGGTTTGGGCGCTGCCGGTGGCCGGTTCCCGTCGGCAAAACGGTAGGGTAAACCTGGTTCTGGGTTCGATTCCCATCTCCACCGCGAGTCGGGATGAGGAGACGGCGGCAACCCCACGCGCAGGAGCCTCCGTGACTAGGGTTTGCGCGAAGGGAACGGTGGCGGCCCCCTCCAGGCCTCGCTCGCGGTCACCGTTGCGGTCGCGCTCGCGCTCGCTGTCGCGGAGCGACCGGGCCACCATCGCGCGGTGACGATCTGTCTTCGGGGTACGGCGGCTGGCGGCCGGCGGCCGGCGCACGTGCTCCACCACAGGGCATGGCATGGCGGCGGCGTGCGGCGCAATACTGACGGGCGCAAGCGCAAGTGGGCTCCGTCCGCTGCCGCCCGCCTCTTCCTCCTCCAGTCCACCCCGTCCCCGAACCCTAGCAGCACCGCCGCCGCCGCCGCCGCCGCTCAAGCCCAAGCCCTCTGCGTACCGCCCCTCCGCCTTTCGCTATCCCGACGCATGGCTGTGTTCTCGCTGACGGTGATTGCAGATTTGCAGGCTCCTCCGGCGGCTCCGAACGTGACCTCAGCGCCTCCGCTGTCTCCGTGGAAGCCTTGGACTCCGTCACCTACGATTCTGGTGCGTTGCTCGGGGCTGTGGGGATTGGGCTTATGTGGTGTTTTTGCTGAGAATTGATAGATTGGGAATTTGTCGGCGCTGGTTTGGTTTTCTGGTTGTGCAGACTTGGAGACGAAGGAGCTGAGCATGGCGAAGATGCTGCCGAGCTTCGAGAACTCGTTCGACAAGTATGGGGCTCTGAGCACACCGCTGTACAGACCGCCACCTTTAAGCAGGTAATTGAGATTACAAATGAATGCTTCCCATTACCAAAATGGGGGAACCAAAAGCGTCGAGCTTTGCCAGTACGTTTTCATTTCCACCATCTGATGGTGTCCCATACTGGTTGCACTACCAATTGTGATCAATCAGTATTTTAGATTTTTTTTTTGGATCTGTATTGGTTGGAACATGGAATGAATATTCAGGCAAATGTGGAAACAATAGGTTGGATGGAATTTTCTTCAATAATTACCAATCTTAGGACAAAAATCTACTATTGTACATTGCTGAAGAATTCGATCTTGGACAAGGTCACCCTGCCTCCGTTCACCATTGACAAAGTCACTGTCGGGTACGAAGGTAAGGGGTACCCTAAACCCTTCGATAAATGAACGCCAAACATAGCAACCCTTTTTAAGGCAGGGACCCGCCCACTACTCGGTAAGGCGCGGCCCATCACTCGAAGGCCCCCCTACATCGACTGTGGCGACGAGTCGCGGGCCGGCCCACTTCGACGAAAAATGACGGACCGAGGGGGCGAGCGAACGACCCCCCGGCTCCACCTCGACGCCGAATGACGGACCGAGGGGGCGAGCAAACGACCCCCCGACCTCTACGTCGACCTCTCCGACCCCGTCGGTGCTCCGACCTCTACCTCGACCGGGGGTCGAACGGACGACCCTCGGACGAGGGGCTCGATTAACCCAACTGCTCCCGGCATGGGTTAAAGTGAACCCACCTAACGACATGGGCGCCCGCGTCCGCTGTTAAATCCGCCAACTCCTCGTCAAGTCCCCGATTCCTGTCAACTGTGCCGCCACTGTCGCCACTACGCGAGTACGGACTCCAGCAGTACCCCTCGGAAAGTGAACAGTGCGACCCTCGACGACGACTTCGGGAACGCGACAGAGCCACGCAGGGCTCGACCCCTCCCTCGACCGGGGGGCTCGACCCCTCTCTCCAACAACTCCAGTACGGAAGCCTTCCCATCCACCCCGTCTCGCTTCAGCCATGGGACTCGTGCCCGCCTGCGGACGCTGTGCTGCGACGACTTCTACTGCCGCCACGACCGGGGACGCCAGAAGGACGGGAAAGGCCATGCCGCTACAGTGCTCAACGTCTCTCCGCCAACACTGTGCCTCGGACACGCTACTCGTACTGCCACAGTTAGGGCCCTGTACCCTCGGACCTCCCCTTGGTCTATAAAAGGGGACGCCGAGGTAGAGAAAAGGGGATCCCACTTTCGCTCCAGGAGTCGGACGATTGGATCACTCCTCAGACTCCATCTCTGATCTCCACACTCCACACACCCCGCCACTCTATCGACCCCTCGGGTGGCCGACTCCGTGTAATACAGCTTGTACCCCCCCTGTACGAGCACGCTTTGGGTGCGAGATAATACAAGTCATCCTCCCCCCGCTGGACGTAGGGCTTTCTTTGCCCGAACCAGGATAAACCTTGTGTCCATCTTGCATCACGTCTGAGAGAGGGAGCACGCGATATACAAATTTACTCGTTGGTGGTCTTGACCCCCGGGTCATAACACCGACAGTCACCCTGCCGGTCTTCGGTGATGCTGAGGGGGATCCTTTTCCTCCCTTCAAGATCGATCTTGGCGATCTCACTCCGGAGCAGTTCGTCCGTGAAACTGACTTGGAGGTTTACGACATTGTGGGCAAAATTACAATCCGCCCCTCCAACCGCGGATAGTCCGCCGTGTGGTTCTTGTCTGAGGCGGACAGTCCGAGCCCTGAGGTCGGACAGTCCGGGAATCCCCAGGAAGGGTGTTTTGACTTGGTTCTTCCGAGGCTTGTTTTTCGACCTTCTCCGACCACCCCACTGCACCTCTAGGGTTCTTCCTAAGGTGTCCACCCACATGTTGGGTCGTGTGCATATCGCGTTTGCCGTGGTTGTGTTTTGGGCGTGATTTTGGGACAAGGGCCAAGTGTTCGAAGTTGAATTTTGAATTGGCTCCCATTCAACCCCCCCTCTGGTCGCCGTTCTCGGTCCTTCACTCGACCATTTCTACGGATCAAGAGACTCTGTCAACACCCTTAGCTTCAATGCCTATAGTGGCTCATCCTTGTCACCAAGCTTGATGGGCTACATCAAATCCATCGACAGCGAGGCCCACCACACCTTCGTCAAACACTTCGACTTGAGGGGCTCATCATTGACTTCACCCTGAACAACTAATTCCACCACTACAACTACGTCGCCTACACCAAGCATAGTTAAGGGCTCGATAACGAGCACTAGCCAAGAGGGGCTAGGGGAGCACACTAGAGGACCAGCCACTCCAGAGTGAGGAGTCTTTTGTCTGATGCTCGGGACCAACGGTTTGAAGGCCTCACAAGAACCTTTGGTCACGACTACTTTGACTACATCGACTACCCCAACCACGATGACTCGAGAGAAGACCAGAGGCGGAGGCCTCAGGTATGGTGACCTACACACTGAGAAGACACCACAGGCAAAGGCCTTGGAGGTGGAGACATGCACGCCGAGAAGACACCAGAGATGGAGGCCTCGAAGACGAAGACCTACTCATTTAGGAGGCCTTGGAGGCGAAGATCTACACAGATGGGTGAAGTTGACTAACCTTGTCATAGAAGTAGCAACATAAGTAGCAGAAGCCCCAAGGTGAACACATCCGAGAGGTCGAGGCACTTGGAGCTAAATGCCCCCAGATTCGGAACACATATAGGATAGAGTTGTGTGCATGCTCTTTTCTCCATACCCTTTTTTCCACAGGGTTTTTGGGATGGAGTTTTTAGTAAGGCGTGCTCATATATGTTGCAAAGGGCAGTCCTCGCAACCAATTTTTGAGTTATATTGTGCCCTTCTTCTTGTATGAGCATCTACAAGATGATGTAGTACCAGTCATAGCCTAGAAGCTAAGGGGCTACTGTTTGGGAAGTCCATCTTTTTATGGGTCAATTCCGCCTAGAAGAGGCCCAACAGGGGCCTGTATAGTGGCTTATTAATTTCAACCACACCAAGGGGTCGCATGTAAATTACCACTCACCTATATATAATACTAAGAGCATGAGGATGGAGGCTATGGCTCTTTCCCTTCTAACTCCAATAACCAAACCCCAGCCGACTTTCCAATTTTCTATCCTAACACTATTCGAGAACCGTATTCCCAACACTATTACACCATAACATTTAATACGTCCTTCAAGATGTATTTCGTTTAATTGAAACAAAAATAGGCCTAGCCCACATTAAACCTAACAATTTGGTTTCATAAAGAGGCATACGCATGTATTAGTGCTTTTTATAAACTAAATAAATTTAGTCAAACCTAAAATTAGTTATTTCACTTAGAAAAAAATTAAAAGTTGATTTGTTTTTTAATAGAGAGAGTATAGTCCCAAATAAGAAAAGGAGGAAGGCTGAGATACGGAATCGGCTAGCTATCATTGTCTGTCGGATACATGTCTTCCCGGTCTTATGTAGGGGAGGGCGCCTCCCATCTCATCATAACATACCACACATGGATTTCTCATTCACTCCACATCTTTCGATCCCCCACGTAGAGGCAGCAGAGAAGGAGTACGTAGAGGTGCAGTGCACACTTACCTTTCTTTGTTTTATTTATTTATGCGCATTTACCCATCTGCATGTTGTCTTTACTGTTTTGTTTATTCTGTCCCTCGTATGTACGTCTAAAAACTATCTCAACCGATCTTCTTTCTCAATGTTGATCTTCTTTCTTTCTCAATCCTAATCTTCTTTCTTTCTCAATTATGATCTTCTTTCTTTCTTAATGTTGTTGTATGCCGGACGACGACTAGAATGTGGAGCCTCTTCCGCCGCAGCGTGGAAGAGCTGCTCAACCTCAACATTGCTCAAGCAACACTCTTCCTTTTTGGATCTGGCCTTACGTTCTCGCCGTAGAAGCCACTAGAGCCGGAGGCGTACTGTCTCTCCAGGTTGTAGTAGCACTATGCGGCAGTGGTGACGTTGAGCTACTACTTTGTCTTCGCTACTTTCTCCTCTAGCTTGATCGTCTACTACGGGAAGAACCGCGTGCCAGACGCGGCCGACGGCGGCCTCGAGAGCCGACGGACCTAGCTACTGCCAAATGTATTTTTGTTTCGGTTGTTCAATTTGGGTTAGAAGGGGTCATATGCCCCCACATTAGGACATGTATGCTGCTCGCGGTCGTATTCTCAGCTGTCGCTGCTGGTCTGGTTGTCACTGTGTACACCTACATACTGCAGATTAGGTTTGTTGTGTTTTCCTATATGCCTGCTGAGATTCACGCGCTTGTGTTCGGCGTCGACGCACTTATAGTTGTCGTGGGCAGCTATACCTACGGCGATATGGCTAGGGTTGTGCTCTTAGCTGATTAGATGAGAAGGTAGTAGTGTCCTCCTAGCTACTGTTACTGTTGTTGTTGCTGGATGTTCACTTAGGCCCTGTTTAGTTCCCTTCAAAATTTCAAAATTTCTGTCACATCGAATCTTTATTGAATCTTTGAACGCATGCATGTAGTATTAAATATAGATACAAATTATAACTAATTACACAGTTCATCTGTAATTTACGAGACAAATCTTTTGAATCTAGTTACTCCATGATTGAACAATAATTATCACATACAAACGAAAGTGCTACAGTATCAAAATTCTAATTATTTTTTTTGGATCTAAACAAGGGCTTAGATATGTGTTAATTTGTTATCATATATTGTTGTGTACGTAAGAGATGTTGTTATAATCGTTTAGTTAGTATGTTGTAACCGTGTGTGTGGACTGTTTCGTTTGGTGTGTATGATGATGATTATTGTAATCGATTACTGTATGTGTGTTTAATTTGCCACTATCTGTTGTTAATTTGCGGACTGGTAAAAAGGCTCGTTTAATAAGTAGAAGTAGGCCGGAGTAGTAGTTTACGACGACTTATAAGTAGGCTCGCTTAATTTGTGTATGATGATGATTATTGTAATCGATTACTGCTGTAATATGTATCTCCTTAAAACCGCATGGTTTAGAGTGGATTGGACTATATATTAATTTAAATATACTCTAACACATGTGGTTTAGAGATGATACATACACATCCAAACAGGACCTTAATAATTAATTAATCCAGACAACTCCGATCCTACGAAGCAGCAATGTACCATGCTTGTTCTAGAGAACGTACTGCGAGTGCAGACCGGCCACATGCTCGATCGCTAGCTTGGGCATCTCTTTGACATGTATTGTATAGGGGTACGTATCTTCTCTACACCTAAAAAGACGAAACAGGAATCATCCACAACCACCCCTTCGCCCCGCTCGGCTACAGCTTCGCCCCGCAGCCCCGCACTGTTCCCTCCATACGGAGCCCCAATCACCATGTCTTCCGTTCCTCATCGGCTCCCTCCAGTCCGTGCGTTCGGCCGCCCCGCCCCGCGCCCCTCCTCACGGCATCCCACTCCGCAGTCCACAACCCTGCCCGCCACCTCCTCGCCGCGACAGCTCCCCGCTCGGCCACTCCCTCTCCTAGCTGCCCGCTACCCGTCTCAGGTCCTATCGCGTGGACGGTCGGCAGACAGTAAGCCGCCGTGGCCCGCCGGAGATTGCAGACGTGTGGTCCCGGTCGGCAGCAGGCAGCAGCTGGCGCGGCTCAGCGCCTGGCCGGCTGCGCCCGGCGGCCAGTGCGCGGTGCACCTTCTGTCCCACCGCCGACGCCTTCTTCTCGCCCCCACTCGTCGGAAGCAACCTGGCTGCCAAGCATCACCCGACTCGGCCGTGTCGCGAGGCGGAGTAGGAAACGCCCGCGACTTCGGCCCGCGACGAGCAACGACGCCCGCTCGGTGGCTCCGACTCTGACCTCCGTGCCCTGCCGCTCTCCGGCTCCATCCATCGGCCCTGCGCGGCTGCCCCTGCCTGCCTGCCGCCTTAGGCCCCAGCCCTCGGTGCCCCCCAGTCCCGCACTCTGCAGTGTGCAGCAGCCCATCAGGCAACGGCCAGCAGGTGAGATCCCTACTCGGCTACGGAGCACTCCCTAGCATGGATTTGACTTTTGAGAACTAGATTTGTCATTTGTGGATTCCCATTGTTCATAGATTGAATGAATAATAAAAAGCCCACTCCAACGCTTTTGGCCTTACGCAGTCAATGCGGCACTTGTGCTACTCGCCCTAAAAAACAGATTTCTACATTTGATTTATAGAAAAAATATTAAAACTTATGATATCAAATTAGTATCATTAGATTTTACAAAATATTAGATTTTCTACATTAGAGAGAGTATTATTCATTGAATACACACGAACAAGTGCTCTGGTAATTCAACTACTTTTTGTAGTCTACAAATCAGACGCTTTGTTCTCGCTGCAAAGTTTCTTTCGATTGAACACAATCCTCTTTGTGTTTACAACTTTACACTAAATAAAAACAAAGTACGTAGGAGAGGGAGAGGCTAAATGAAATAAGATTTTACAAAGAGGAATATGTAGGTTAATACAGAGAATGTGTATATACAACGGCCCAGACAATTAGCCTCATTACACTTGGGGCACCATTCACTGCATATTTGTAAGTCAAATCCATAGTTTAGCTTGTTTAACACACTCCAGCACTTAGTGACTTCCAGTGTGGCCAAATTTGGGCGGCATTGCATTTTTGTTTAAGATGAAATCTTGTGGACCACATGTCCGCATTACACTTGGGGCCCAATCACTGCATATTTGCAAAAAACAAAATCGAAGTGGGGAAATACTTTTTGCGGATTTGTGTGTGAAGGTATGGGGATCCTGGATTTCAAACAGGAGGGCTACCTCAAATTCACTAAGTTTTCCACAGCAATGAAGGCTTGTGACCTCATATGCAGTAGCTGTAGCATGTGTTTCTGATGATGAATGGCAAGGTTCGGCTGCTACATTTTGGACTGATGATCTAACGCAATTGATATGCAGACTGCAGCTCATGTCTTTGGCCCATGAAGGTAAGTGCGCCATGAACTGCAGTTCACCTTGGAATGCAGTAATAGATGGTGGTGACCCATCAGTTGACTGTTCTTGCTTGATTAGAACTGCCATCAGGTATGCTGTTATCAAACAAGGTATGATGGCCAACTTGCAGTTGTACTGTTTTTAGGGTTGTACTGTTTTGCTTAGTGGTAAATATGAAGTTGGTTCAGTGAAGTGTTATGATTTAGCCACTCAATGGTAGCACATGGTTGTCGTAGCATCCATAAGTCACAACCAGAATTTTGTGCATTGTTATTGCTTTCTTCTTATGAAAAAATTGTTGAATGGATTGATTCCTGGGATTATTGACATATGTTTACTTGCAGGTTTACATAAATAAAAAAAACGAAAAATCAGATAATCTGAACCTGTCTTTAATCATTTTCTGAAATTTCTAGCGGACTGAGAGTTCAATTGACCTTATCGTTGTAGGTTTGGCTGCCGCTGCTACTGCAATTTCTAGCTGCTACCGCAACCTGCAGCAGAAAGGCTAATGCCTTATAGGAAGGCAGGAACTCTCCTCGAGTCAAGCAAAATTCAGAATATAGTGATGGAGAAAAGCGAGTCTTAGCATTTTGTTGTAACCGTGTATTTTGCTTTGGTGGCGCTTTCCAGTATGTGGTGATATGGGTTTTACCTCCTTTTGATTTTCAATGTGATGAACCGGTGAATGGTGTTGTAGCTCTTTGCCTAAGTTGGCGTGTAATGGTTCTTCCCTTATGAGACATCAAATAGATTTTAGTTGCCCTAAGTGTTGTTACTTGTTGATAATTGTCTTTGCCCGTGTGTTCTCGCAAATTTAAGTAGCAGAGTTTACATTTTTTTTTCTTATCCCCAAATACTACTACTCCTGATCAAGATCATGTAGCTGAATGAAGAAGAGTATCTCATTTCTGAACAACAAACTGTGCTGAGACAGCTTGAAGCTATTCTCCATAGTGGTTCGTGTTTTGAGCTGGTCAGGAATCTAAACTAATTTGTATCACAACTCTGGAGCTTTCAAACTATTTGGTGCTGGCTGCTTGTGCGTACCATGATTGTCATCCTAACCTATAATTTTTTTTACATTTATTATTGTGTTGAATTAAATTAAAAAATTTTAAGGTTCCGTAGCAACACACGGGCATGTGCTAGCACTTAGAAAGAAAGATTCCATCAGCATCAAACGAACGACACGGCGGAAGCAAGTACGTCGTGCCGCCGTGGAAGTGCGCAATAATCCGCCGCTGGGAACGACGACCTCTCGTTCTCGTTCAGAGGCAGCAGGCAGTGTGCTGCCTCTGCCCGACGTACGGTGGTGTCGGCCGGCATTCACCTCGTGTCACGGCGGGTCATTATCGGGGGTGGCTTTTTCTTCACACCGTACCTTCCGCGGCGGTGCGAGACCTCCTCCACGCACGGCATACATGGCGATGGTGCGGTCATGGAAACAGCTGCAGTCGTCGAAAGTGGCGGAGTCCCGTCGGCGACGATGGTGGCCGAGATGCGGCCATGGCGACATAGCAGGTATTGGATTGCGCCGCACTCGAGCATGGTTAGTGGGACGTGTAGTCCGTGTATGGGCTGAAGGGATTTTGGGCCGTCAGCCCGTCACTCTGTAGTTGTATCTGTTCTTAAACATTTCACTCCGTCACTATGATTAAAAAATACCTTGTATAATTAAAGTATTATTAATCCACCCCGACTGTTTTTCTCGCTTGAGGACCGAAGGTCCCATCATCGTCGTGGGCAGCGAAGGTCCTGTCCTTCCTTTTCTAGATAAATAAAGGAATAATCAGTATTCCGGTCTTGTGAACGTTTTTTTTTTGCCATTTTCTTTTTCTTCACCTATTAGTTCCTAACCTCCACCTTGTGACAGATTCCTAGCTAACGACAACTCAAGATCTTTTTTTAAGGAAAGGGGGATTATATTAAAACTCAGCACCATACATCCTTAATCAAACTATACATGAAAAAAGTATAAAATAAAAAATACATAATATTCTATCCATATTTTTCAATGGTCTCCTTCCCCAATAGCTTCCCTCCAAGCCAGAACCAAAATTTAGTCCTTATGCCAATTCAACGACGACCAACCCCAAAACAGTGGACATGGCCACTTGTATCACTACATTGTCAAGACCACTTAGCTGACCCCATATAATTTCTCCATGTATTCTAGCAAAATATTTAGAGCACAATTCAACAGAACAAAAGCCCATATCGAAAACTAATTAAGAGGCATACTTATGCTACATGTGGCAAGAATAGAAGCTAAATGAGAACACCACTAACCTCTATGGGAGCTCGAGCATTTGATTGAATGGAATTTAGAGTTGGCCCCTTTCCAGAAATTAGACCACCTGAAAAAAGAACAGAACTTGTCAGTAGAACTTGTCAGCAAACCAAAAGATGGAAACAGACAACAGGAAGCCCTTAATCAAATAGTGAACCTTATTGATGCAGCTTTTATCCGAAGTAGCACATTACTTAGGTGTGGTGCATTGAATCCCTAAGCACTAGCAGATGTACAACTAGACGGACCATCATCAGCCTGCATATGTTGTATGGCAAACATGAGTGATGAGAGGGATGCATAACTAAAGAGAAATAATGAGGATAAAATAAAAGGTATCCTAAAATATAATGTCATCGATGAAATGATCGTTTTTTCTTACCTGCTCAGAAGCGTCTGAAATCTCAACTGGTGGTGCTTTTTTTTCGTGGCTGAAGTTCGAGAGGCAAAGGCTAATATAGTTTCCCCTGATGTTTTGGTTATAATACCATCCTACAATAAGTCAATTAGCATATGTAGCAACCACCATTATACAAACATTGTCGAGCAGCGAATAGTTGCATATGAGAAAATAACTGTGGGGTATTAACCTCATGCCCAGAAAAATAAACCACCATTATTCAAACTAGTGTGGCAGGGTTAGCTAAAAGTTAGTGTCCTCTTAGCTAGGATGGTCTGTGTTAAGAGAACCTCCTTCGACGTTTCTTAGAAACGTGTTGTATGTTTGTTTAAACTCTTCTGCTTAATACAATGATACACGAATCTTTTGCGTATTCAAGAAAAAAAATCACTAAGTTAATACTGTAACATTCCGTAATTCTGTGTATGGAGAATCCCGTAATTCTGTGTATGGAGAAGCCCAGCGCGCTGCCCAGTATCCCCTCCCTCTCACTCACAACGCACTCACGACGAAGCTGCTGCCGCCCTCCCTCACGTGTGTGTTTGTGTTTCTATATACCAGACTCTTGTCCCTGGGTCCCGCGCGTCAGTCTCAAGTGGAAAAAGATATAGCCACGCCGCACCGGCCCACGACCGTGAACCCTGCAGGAGCCGCCACAAAACGCGAAGCCGAGACATCACCAGGGCGACTGTGGCGTCGATCGAGCTCCTCCCGGCCTCCGGTGTTCTATGGCGACAAGCCCCGGTGAGCACCCACGGACACAAAAGCCCGGCCTTTCTCTGTTTTCTCTCCTGGCTACCGACCTGTCTGGCCGTCGAGCCGTTTCTGCTTGATCCGCCGTCGTGCGGCTTGTAGCAGCACACACACGCATGTCACCGCACGGCCTTACACGAGCCCTGTACCCTGCCTATTCCCCGGCCACGCGCACCTGGCCGTGGAGCGGCGCGGTCTAAGATCTCGCACGCTGCACGCACGTGCACGGCATCGACACCAGCACCTGCTCGTCGAGCACCTGGACGGCGTGCCTCTCACCAACCTAGCCCGGTAGTAGCACCAGGCCCATCTGGCCTTGGCCCAGTTCGGTCTTCAGGACCATGGCCTGCACACAACTGGTGGTGTGCATATTTTCTTTCCTTGTAGTGATGTTGAGATTAATAGTTGGTTTACGATTTATTCTCAAGGACGTCCGTGGATTGAAGTTTCGCCAAGCTTGGCTGCCGCAATAATTAGAATCTCAGGTGTTTTGTTTGACCTTTGGTCCATAGGACTTGTAATTAGTCTAGTTTTATTCTATTTTTGTACTGTATAACTATGAAATCAGCTGAAAAGTGGATGCTCTCGGTCCAGCTTGCACGACCAGACCAGCCGTGCACGTGTCGCGCGTCATCCACCAGAACGTTCGCCGGCATCATGCACCATCGCCCGCGGCAGTGTGGAGTGCAGGTACGCCAAAGCGCGCGCGATGGAGAGGGAGAAGGAGGCAGGGGCACCAAGGCCATTTCTCGTGGCCTGTACATGCAGAAGAGGTGCACCGGCTTGCGACGTCGTCGGAAGTAGCAAAAACATAGCATATGTTATTTTTCATCTGACAAATTTGTAAATAATTGTCAAACTAAAGTTGGCAATTAGACGAGTGCCAACCACAACCACAACCATGGTAAAAATTTAAATTTCCCCTGTATTACCGGTTCGTTCTGATATGGAGGAGGAAGCGTTGGCGAAGCCTCAGCTCCGGCTGCCTGCATGCTCCTCTCCTCCTCTGCTTGGCGCTTGCTGCCAGGAGCAGCAGCTACGCGAGGTGTGTCGCCAGGGATTCCAGCCCCTGCACCATATACCACATGAGCTTTGAGCTCTACAGGTGAACTCCTCTTCTTGTCATCAGTTTTCCTCTTCTTTGGTGAATAACTAACTAACGTTGGTGTCTGCTCTGTCACGCTGGACGGGAGCAAGGAGTGTGCTGCGCGGCTGCGTCATGGCTGGCTGGCTGGATGGGGCTCCACCAGGATCCTGTGTCGTGACCTTGCATGTGATCTCCGTGGACCGTGGGCACCCTCCCAGCAAGCCTGGGCGCGCGGCACAAATGCCATGCTAGTTTGTGCCCCATGCGTGGGGAAATTGCCACCGTGAGCGAACGTGCTGAGAATGAGATGCACCCGGGCCACCACTCACCATGCTCCCGATCGCGGCCGAGGCTGCTCGCCGGCGCAACCGTGATCCAGACCTCCTCGTCCTTTGCTCGTGGCGACGGCGCAAGCGAGTGCGGCTCGCGGAGGTGGCAGGCAGCATTGGAGAGCACAGAGCACGGCTCGCGCGTGTGGCTGACACGGTTGAAGAGAGGACCAAGAAGAGGGTAGTTTAGGCAATATGGAAATACGGTTGTCTGCTGATGGGTCCCATGGGAGTCAGCCGTATAAAATGACAACATACGATAGCAATTGTAATGGCATATTTCTAATATCGTAAATAGTAATTGTATGGTATGGTTCTAATGAATCCTTTTTTGTCCATTTTGAAGTGCTGCTCTGCCGACACCACCGTGCCAACACTTCTAGGCTTTGATCTAGTGGCAGCAGCAATGCCTTGTGATGTCACGATATTCAGTGGAAGAACCTCACAACAGTATGAGATTTGTCTTCAGTGGCACTCTTTAATGCGGTACACGATGTCTTCAGTATGAGGGGAGTCGCGTCGAGGGGCGCCGCCGATGGGAGTTTTTTTTTTTTTCAAAGCACGGCGCCGATGAGAGTTCACGTAACGGAACGGGGCGTAGACTGGGTTTGATTAGGAAGTTTTTGGTGGGAGGGTTGAAGTGAATAATTGTCCCACCTCCATCTGAAACCATCAAATTATGATTAGAGTTTGCGTAGTTTGCATAGCTAGTAGGTTTACATAGCATACGCTCGGTAGATAGATATATAGATAGAATAAAATAAATAGAGAAGAGCAGAGCGATGTACGAACTAGTAGAAAACAAATGAAAAAAAGTTTGTAGCGGCTGGATCTTCTTGTAGGTGGGTCAATGGGCTCTGTTGGGCTTGCGTGTACCATACCAGGTCTTGCATGCTTGGGGTGCACGTAACGTAGCACGTTTTTCCTTCCTTCTTGTCAACCGGATCCGAGACGAAAACAGAGAGACGCCCCGCAGTCAGCCTTTTTTATTCTGGCCGCGCCGCCGCCACAGCCAACCTGAAAACAATCTCGCACGCCGTGCCAGCCACCCATGGATCTCCTCCCCGAAGACCTTCTCGCCGACATCCTCCGACGCCTCCCGCCGCGGCCTCTTGCCGTGTGCCGGAGCGTCTCCAAGGACCTGCGCACCGTCATCGATGGCCGGGGCCTCCTCCTCGCGCTGGCGCACCGCGTGCCTCGTGGCCTGCGCGGCATGTTCATCAACTACGTCGGGCAAGACGAGCCCTACTTCTTCTCCCGCCCCGTCGACTCTGCGATCGACGCCAAGCTCAGCTTCCTGCCCAGAATTCGGTGTGGAGAGGTTCTACATCACTGCAACGGCCTCCTTCTCGTCCAAGAGTGGAATGAGCTGTACGTGTGCAACCCTGCGACACGGAGGTGGGAGCAGCTTCCTATACCGCCGGCGTGGGGGTTACCCGATGCATCTCGCATTTGACCCGACAGTCTCGCTGCACTAGGAAGTCTTCTTCTTTGCACAAAAGGTGCCCGACGAGCCAAAGATACCTATTCAGCCTGGAATCAAAAGAAAACACTACTGCATAATCGACAATCACTGCCGGTCCATCACTGTCGGTTTTGTTTCGTCACTGCCGGTTCATGTTCTGACAGACCCCCAATTATTGGGGGCAGAGACTGAACCGGCAGTGAAACACCACATCACTACCGATTTGTGGCTTGGACTGGTAGTGATGCCTCTCGGCCATATCACTGCCGGTTCAAGTCACCAACCGGCAGTGATAGGGTATTTCACTGTCGGTTCGCGTTTAGAACCGACAGTGATGTTGTGTACACTACAAAGGCTTCGATCTCCTCTCTTTCCTCTGCCCCAACAGTGCAGAACAGCGCGTGAGGAGCTCCTTCTCTCCATTGTTGCGGCTGGTGGATTTCTTGAACTCCATTGTTGGCTCCTCTTCACTCTTGGATCCTCATATATTCTTGGTTAGTAACAAGCATATTTCTTTAGAATTGTTGGTTTACATTGTTTTTGTGTGTAAATCCATATTTAGACCTATACTATTTTTCATAATCAAGAAGAGCTAGGATTGTTGCAATTTGTGTCTATTTTTTTCTAGCTTTTAGATTCAAAATTACTTGGAAAAATTGTAGCACTTTGTTTTTATTGGGTAATTATTGTCCAATCATTGAGTAGCTAGGTTCGAAAGATTCGTCTCGAAAATTATGGATAAAAATTGTAATTAGTTATATTTATTACTTACATTTAATACTCCATGCATGCATTTAAAGATTTGATTGCACATGGAATAAATTCGGTATTTATTACTTACATTTAATACTCCATGCATGCATTTAATACTTACATTTAATACTCCATGCATCCATTGTTATCTATTTGTTGTCTCACTTTTTATAGCGCGAGCAAATTCAAATTATATCAAAAAATATTGTTCAGAAAGACTCTTATTAATATGTTCCTATGTTTCCTCTGCTCTGCCCATTTTATCTGTGCAGACATGGCTCGAGGGCGGATGTACGATCTGTCATGTACAGACCCACGGTACTTGACGGGTATCGACGATTTCATCAAGCGAGCTAGAGCCAATGCTGGGGACTCACATCTTGTATTTTGTCCATGCAAAGACTGCAAGAATACGAGAAAATGGGGCGACGTGGAACATATACGATTACACTTGATCACAAGGGGGTTCATGAGGAACTACACTATTTGGACTTTGCATGGGGAGATTGGTCAAAATGTTGCACAAGAAAGCAATGATGATGTGCCCATGCCTAGTGTATCCCTGAATGCATTATTGCCTGTTCATGATTACACAGAACATGTGCCTATCAATAATGATGTGTTTATGAATACATTAGTTGACGACATAGAGAAAGATGATGGAATTTCATAGCTTCTACATGATGTGCATAGGGGATTCCTTAGTGCTTCACAGTTGAAAAAACTGGAGATCATGAGAAAGGATGCAAAAACACCATTGTATCCGGCCTGCCCAATAAGCAAACTGGAAGCCAACATCATGCTATTGGAGTTCAAATCAACGAATGAGTTGAGTGATAAAGGCTTCGATAACTTGTTAGGTATACTACATAAACTGTTTCTGAAGGGTACTAAGTTAGCAGAAAAGACTTACCTTGCGAAGCAAATGATTTGCCCAATTGGCCTCGAGGTTAAGAAAATCCACGCGTGTTTCAACGACTGCATATTGTACCGTGGAGAAAATACAAAGACTTGGATGTTTGTCCCAAGTGTAAAGCTCCCCGATACAAGCAAGGGCCATCAAATGATGAAAGCAAGACCAGAGGAGGACCTGTAAAGTCCGTGTGATATTTTCCTATTGCTCCACGAGTGCATAGATTGTTTGCAAATGCAAAGTCAGCCAAGCTATTGCGTTGGCACGGCGAAGAGAGAAAGAAAGATTCAATGTTGAGGCACCCCGCCGATGGGTCGGACTGGAGGACTATCAACACTATGTTCTATAAGAACATCGGTGGAGAGGTAAGGCATCTGTTGTTAGCTTTGAGCACGGATGGGATGAACCCTTTGACCAGGTTAGAACCAATCATAGCACTTGGCCAGTTCTCGACCCTTACTTAAGTGTTATTTTCTTGATATGTCATTCAATAACATGGATTTTGTGACTGCAACAACCATTACGTCCTCGTAGATATCAGTCTTAAAGATTCAACTATCGAGGTGTGGAACTCAAGGAAGAAGCCACTTAAGCTTATCGACCCCCTAGTCACAGTGCTAAATAAGTAAGTGAACCTAATATCACAACACTTTTCAATCACATATGATATTGTAATTAATGTCCTCAGCCTTCACACTTCATTTACATTATCACATAGAATGAAGGCGTTACCTGATTAAAAAATGTGGAGCCTAAGATGCAAAAGAAATGGAGAGCCCCATTCAAAGTGTAGTACATGGAGGGGGTCAAGACCCTAGATCAACCAATGGCGAACAACGAGTGCGGGTTCTATGTGATGTGGGCAATGTTTGCCTACTTTGGCGCAAAACTAGGAATAGGAAATGGCATGATACGTAGGCGTCTCATTTTAATTATGTTGTTTTGTCTTACGTATGTGCATATCAATATCATCTTGTATCAATTTACAGCGCAAAGATCAGAACCACAACAGGTTGCTAGATTTTGAGATAAAAGGATTTCAAGAGGAGATAACAGCTCTTATTCTGGACGAGATAGTGTATAGAAAAGGATCTCTAGCCATTGTGAAGAGTGAGAACTTCAAGAAGAACTACGGAAAAGACCGTCTCGAAAGGCTACTGTAATGCGACATTTAATTCGATACTTTTAAGTTTTGTTTGGATGTTTTGTAATAATTATTATAAATGTGTGATGGGTTTGTATTGTCGCTGGTCCACAACCACCTTCAATTCACATCGATATCAAATAGTTCGATAGCAAACACCTCCACGACCTCCCACCCCACCACCCCTAAACCCCAAATGAAAATAAAACAATTAATAAAATACAATTTAAAAAATAATATCACTGCCGGTTCATATAATCTTAATCATAACACAAACTTGACCTCTCAATGTTGTACTTATCAGTTGGGTTCGTGCGTGGTGAGATTCAAATTTTGGGAAAACCTGTTTGATATTTAACTAATAATTATATAAAATCGGTTTGGATCCGAGAAACTAATTATTATTAGCTAACTATTATCTTTCTAAATCAAAATATGTACTTCATGGGATGGATTTTGTAATTATTCAGTATAAGTACATGGCGTGGGCCTAAGGAAGTGACCAAATTATTAGCTCATTTTAATCATAGTTATAGTTTTCTTGCAACAAACCAAATAATGTGTGGTCTAATTTTTGGTTATGGTCTAGTCATGTTTTGTTTCTCTGCAAGTCCTTTTAGTTTCACAATGACGAGCACGAGTAAGACAAATTCAATTTGTAGATAGATAGATAGATAGATAGATAGATAGATAGATAGATAGAATAAAATAAATAGAGAAGAGCAGAGCAACGTACTACGAACTAGTGAAAAACGGATGAAAACAAGTTTGTAGTGGCTGGATCTTCTTGTAGGTCTAGGTGGGCCAATGGGCTTTGTTGGGCTTGCGTGTACCATACCAGGTCTTGCATGCTTGGCGTATACGTAACACGTTTCCTTCCTTCTTGTCAAGTTGTCACCCGGATCCGAGACGAAAATAGAGAAACGCCCCCGCAATCGGCCTTTTTTTCTGGCCGCGCCGCCGCCGCCGCCCGACCCGGAGAAAGAAAACGATCCCCTATCGCACGCCGCGCCAGCCACCCATGGATCTCCTCCCCGAAGAACTGCTCGCCGACATCCTCCAACGCCTCCCGCCGCGGCCGCTTGCCGTATGCCGGAGCGTATCCAAGGACCTACGCGCCGTCATCGACGGTCGGGGCCTGCTCCTCGCGCTGGCGCACCGCGTGCCTCGCGGCCTGCGCGGCATGTTCATCAACTACGTCGGGCAGGACGAGCCCTACTTCTTCTCTCGCCCCGCCGACTCTGCGATCGACGCCGAGCTCAGCTTCCTGCCCCAAATCGAGTGGCGAGAGGTCGTGCATCACTGCAATGGCCTCCTCCTCGTCCAAGACTGGAACGAGCTGTACGTGTGCAACCCCGCGACACGGAGGTGGGAGCAGCTTCCTCCATCGCCGTGTGGCAGTGGTTACAAGGCCCACCTCGCCTTTGATCCGACAGTCTCACTGCACTACGAAGTGTTCTTCTTTGCAGAAAAGGTGCCTGACGAGCCAAAGATACCTATTCAGCCTGGAATCAAAAGAAAACCAGAGTTCCCAAGTTACTGTCAGTACACTCGTCAGGAAATTAAGGACCTGCCGTCGTTTGTAAAGGACAAGTACAATTATGATCGTGAGTTGCAGATGAAGGGGTCGATAGAATGGCCACCGTCCTCATATGTGGCGCAAGTCTTCTCGTCGAGAACCGGCCAGTGGAAAGAAAGAGCCTATGTTCGGGAAGATGATGTCACAGTTACCGCATCAGATGTGTGGTCAGACCCGTGGGCACCATATAGTGTGGGCAATGAAACAATGACTTATCATGTGCCTCGGTGTAATGCCGTGTATTGGCGGGGATCATTCTACCTCCATTGCCGTGGTGGTTTCATCATGAGGTAAGCACCTGGTGAGGGCTATAGATATTAGATAGGAACCTTTCTATTATTTGTTGTTTTTTCCATGTTGAGTTGGACTTAATTAATATGCTTGCCAGCTACTAAACAATTCTTTTATTATATATATATATATATATATATATATATATATATATATATATATATATATGTTGTCATTGCTAGAGCAGAAGTATCAAGTGATCAAAACGCCGAAGTTAGATAATGTTTTCATACCACCAAGATTGGATATTGATGATTTTTTGAGGCAAGAAAGTACATATAAAAGTAAGGAATCATGCTTGAGTGAGTTTCAATCACAACAACGGTACTCGGATAATTTGCAACCATCAATGCATCTTGGGAAATCAGAGCATGGGATTTATTACATTGCTCTTCGTTGGCACCAGCTGCAAGTATGGGTTCTACGTGAAGCATCAGAATCTCGCCTAGTGCCAGAGTGGGAGTTGAAGTATAAGGCTGACATCAAGCCCTCCTTTTTGCAACACTACACGCGAGTCGGTAGAAAAGAAATTAAGGCGTGCTGGATGTTAGACCGTGGGCAGATAGGAGAGCATAGTAGATTAGATTGTGGTTGGGACTCTAGTGATGACAGTGGTATCAATGTGGAAGAAGAAGAAGATAGTGTTTACAGTGATGATGCCTATTACGATGTTTTGAGTAGTATGGATTTTTTGGGGTTCCATCCAAGCAAAGAGATTGCTTTTTTGGGCAACCACTTCCATGGGTTTGCTTACTACCTGGGTACCTCCAAGTTGCAGTACCTAGGGACATTTACACCAGTTGGATGTTGCCATATGCAAGTTGCTGCTACACATGAGTCTTTCATATACACTCCATGCATGGATGATTTGCTTCCAGCAAACAATACGAACTCAAAAGACGGTGAGTCAGCTCGTTGTCCATTATCTTCCATTATTACTCATGGAATGCACTAGGATGACTTCTGTACAAAAATCAAAATGCATACACAATTGTTCCTTTTTTTTCGAGATAGTGTTTTTTTTTTTCATTTTTGTATATTTGCCCTTCCATACTGCTATCATAATGATCTTTTTATACAAGCTAATAATTTCTAACCATTTAGATCTATATGCTTTTTGATGACGATGAATACTTGGTTGATGAAGATAAAAAACCTATTATTGCAGGAGTAGAGGATGACACAAGCGAAGATGAGGACCTAGAGGTGGAGGATGAAGATTTTGAATGGTGGGAGGAGGAGGAAGACAATGTTGATGAATATGTGGACTCTAAATTTTAGCTATATAGAAAAAAAAAGTTACTTATCGGGTTGTCGTCACAACCTTTTTAAAGATTTTGTGAGTGCTTATTTATTTATTTTTGCGGAACTACGAGTGTTCATTTGTATGTAATGTTAATTGTACTAAAAACAGAACCAACCACTAGATTTAGGGATGCGAGCACCGAGCAGACCTGTCTACAAACCTGCAAATATGCCTATTTTTTGCGGATACAAACCAGCGGTGATGATCATTTACAATGCCAGTTTAAACCGGCTGCCATAATCTACTTTATCACCACCGTACCCATTTTCATCAATGAGAGACCAAACCTGCAGAGATGTGCCAGCGGTGACCTCGCCATTACCTGAAATTAAAAGGAAAAGACAGTTGGAAACATCAAACTGTGTAGTACTAGTTTCACCCATGTTAAGCAGTTAAGCTTAAGCAATAAGCACGCACCTAGAACTGGTAAAAGTGTTGTCTTCTTTTTTTAACATCTCCATTTCAGCCTACCTAGCACAATTGAACCAGCTGAAAAAAATTTGAAACAAATTAAACTTCTCCATTTTCTTCTGAACGAACTACTCGTGAAGGCAAAAGCAGCTTCTAAAACAATACTGGATCAAAGTAAGCTCCAGAAAATGGTAAAGTATTTTTCTGCAGGCACCTTAGGTCTTAGGAGTTCGGAGCTGACGCATGTCTCTGCAGACGCCTTACAAAAAAAAGGTCACGTCGTGTTACCTTTCATTTAAAAACAACTTGCAATGATCCTTGCCTGAATGCACTTGTTTGCAAATATCCAGGAAAATGAAGCAGCAAACTACTAAAGTATACCTCCATCCGCACGTGTGTCTACTGTTGACCAAATTTGCTGAATAATGTGATTTTTTTTTTTGAAATAGGATGTCATATATGCTTCATGAACATACAATTTAAAAGTCCTAGAAAAGTGTCTTAATTTGTGAGGGCACGTATAAGGTATACTGAGAAGTCATGGAACAGTAGACGAAGTCACTACAGAGTTCACATCATGAAATTACCAAGTTTGGCTTCAGATCATACAATCCGAAGCCACTCTGACACCATCCGGGAATTGTGGTGCAGCCGGGAGCACCACACACCGTCAGTTTTATCTTGTAACATGGGGTAGCCCCAAAAATGAACCCTATAAATTACGAGTGTTACATTTTGCAGTTTAAGCCAGAGAGGCTACATTGTACATTTTTTTCAGAAGGAACATACGTTGAAAATATACACATATGGTTATTGCGTCATTCTGGTGTGGTTATCACAAATGTGATGAAAGATACAGCAATACAGCAGACAGTGAATGTCAATAACGTCAGAGCACATTTTGTAGCACCAACCATTGGCAGATAAGCAACAGAATCTCCACGTAAAAAATATTGACAGCATAATTGTGGAAAACCTTGATAGTAAATCTTTGAAATCGCAAGTTCAAGTTAAGATACAGCCCATCATTTCTTGAGTAATTTCTGACACTACTGATGTTTGGATTCATGGGCCTAGATGCAACACTGTGGTGTTCCTTAACATGAGATCTACCTCCACCTGGCCCCACAAGAGATTTTAAATTCTTTGCCAGGTTAGATGGTTCTGGAGCCCTGCTAAATGGGCTGTGTAAGGAACATATGTTGGGCCAGCTATGGGTCTCATTAGAGACTGAATACAAAAGGGACAATGACGACACACAGGAAGGGGCATCGAATATTCAGAATATCAAACAGGTTCATCCTCCCTCTCGTGTTCTCCCCTTTTCTCTACTACTCCCTAATCCTCTACTTTCTCTCTAATTCCCTACTGCTTCCTTCCATTCAGGCTGGAGAGATGTTTGTCACCGTCAGTTCTGCCACAGACTGGACTCCTGCTTCTACGGGAGCTTGAATGTCTATTTCGGTCAGGAATCCCTCTTCCGCTTTTCACGGCCTCGCCTTTCGTCATCACTATCTGTCGTATCTGAATAACTCAGCCGACGATGATCCCAGTCTCTGTGATCACGAGCATAACGATCATGCTCCCTATCCTTGTACCTGTCAGGATCACGATCTGAACAGTCCCTCTCAGAGTCATGATCGCTCTCAGAGTTGCATCAGAGTTGTCAACAAAAATACAGATTGGTAGGTGAATATGATGGTGATTTAATAAACAATGATTTGCCATGGCAATTGTACGCACCTCTAAAATTACAACAAAAGATTAGACAACCAAACTGTTCGGTGATCAGGATTGCAGGAAAAACAGTAACAATTTAGTCAAATATGTTTTGTGAATTGTGATTGCCTTCAGCAAACTGAGTTAGTGTATAGTGTATCAGCTGGACCAGTAAACAGGGTGCAGGGACAAATCTGCTCCAGAGTAGGAACACGCAACAGCTAGCCCACCAAACCAGAAAATCTTAATTTCTGTCACTGTTTTCCTAACTAGAGTGGCAATGAAATGTATGAACTGTTGGCCTTGGTTAAATTATAGAAGAATTTAGAGAAATTTGCAATACATTATATCAGAGCTTCTGACTAGGAATAAATGTGGAGTCAAGCAGCAAAAGAAGAAGAAAAAAATCGAAGGATACAGAGGCTGCGAGATTAGAAAACAAAAGTGTAACACCCCAGCTTTTTCCCAATCTTAACAAACAATGATAATCCTAGTAATTCTTCTAATTAACAAATAGCTAAGAAAAACCAGTTTCATTTTCCCTATCTCATAGGAAACTCACCAGTCACCACCCACTTAGATTAGTACAAAACAATTATTTCAGTCATAGGTTTGACTATGTTAACAACAAACATATGTTGCACTAATATACAAGCATAATAAAAACACCTTGGGGTTGGTAAGCAACATATATCCGATACCACAATATAGAATCAAGTTTTCCTGCTCATAGAAAAAAAAAAGAGTCAGTAACTAATAATGTCAGACTAAGCTTAACTTAGTTACATTTTTGCCGTCAGACCCCATAGTATCACTTCACATAGCTCACTGAGATAACAGGACTGGCCATAACCAATCGGCACCTCTAGCTTTTGGGATTCATCATCCGACTAATTATCACTCATCAAATATGATTTCATTGGGCACAAACCATCTCACCCTCACTACACTGAATTGAACTCGTAGCCACATAAAGGGTCACATAGAACTCAACCATAGTCTTGCAAGTCAGTATGGGCACCAACATAAGTCACCATGCCTGTCACTGTTTCCACAGTAGAGTCATGGCAAGAGATCGAGAAGCCAAGTAGTAACCAGCCACAACGAGAGGGTGGAGAGCAGGGAATTCAAAACCGTTCGGTTACCGCGGTAACCGCTCGGTAACCGACGTACCGGTCGGGACCGGTTCGGTTTCGCTACCGGTTTGAATTCAAATTTCAAATTTGAATTTTTTTAAAAAAAAAATTCTGAAAAAATTCCTAAAAATAGTTCACGATTTATAGAGTCCAATGGTGTAAAAATTTTTCAAATTGGACTTCGTTTGCTATTTTTTTGAACGTGTTTAAGTTTGAAAAAAAAGAAAAAAGAAAAAACCGTTAGGCCCATTAAGGGCCCAATCGCTCCTGCCGCCTCCTATTTAAAGAGCTGTCGGGGGGGGGGGGGGGGGGGGATCCCAGCCGCGCCCCGAACCCTATCCGCCCCGCAGCCGCTCGCTCCCGCCCGCGCGCCGCCCGGACCGCCGCCGAGCCTCGGTAACCGCTTGGTCGGGGTCGGTTACCGAGTGATTCGGTCGGTTACCGACCGCGCGCCACCGAGCCCTCCCCCCCGGCGGTTCCCGTTCGGACAGGTCGGTTACCGAGCGTTGCGTTCGGTAACCGCTCGGTCGGTCGGTAAGTCTTTTTTTTTTTGTTTTTTTCATTTCTTTGCATTTGTAGTTGCTTTAGTTGTAGGATTTAGTTCTAATATGTAGTATTGATGGAGTATATGATGTAGAAAATATTTATTGTAAGATTTAGGTAGGATTTGACTTAGGGTTTAGGTAGGAGTTAGGTTTATTTGGTTTAGGATTTAGGATTTGCGGTAGGATTTGCTTTAGGATGTATGTAGGATTTAGGATTTTATTGATATAGGATTTAGGATTTAGTACGGGTCCATATTGACACATGATGTAATTCCCATGAAATATGTTAAGGTAAACAAAAGGTGTATCCTTGGAAACTATTTTTTACAATAAATATAGTACTCGCTCCGTTCTAAAGATGATATTATTCTTAAATAGTGTTGAATCAAATAGTCTTAGATTTAGCTGAGTTTATATACTAAGATTTTAGTATTTAGTATAGTAAATAAGTAACATTAGATTCTTTATAAAATATATTTGTTGTATTGCTATATATTTGCGGTATGATTTGATGCATGTGTTGGATTTTTTTGTGTTGTCCATTTGTGCAGGAAGATGCCGAGAGACCGCAGAGACGTGGTATGGGAGCATGGAGAGAATCTTGCTCCCGGTTGGAAATGCAACTACTGTCTTAAACAAAAAGCCGGGGTGGAGCTTCCCGGTTGAAGCAGCATTTGGCTGCGCGCGGGACGGAGGTGATCCACTGCACCAAGGTGCCAAGAGAAGTCCGGGAGTACTTTCAGCAGGAGATCGACAGAACTAGGCAGGCAGCTAGTGACCGCACTCGTCAGAGGGTTGCACGAGAGGCTGCTGCAGCGGAGGCCAACCACCCCCTTGGCGATGACGAGTACGAGGCTCAGTTGCGGGAAGCCCTGAATCAGTCCAGAGCAGAATATGAGTACCAGGAGGGGGTGCAACGGAGAGGAGGCGCTTACGAGCGTGGAGGTGGCAGTGGTAGTGGTACTGCTTCGCAGGGGGGCAATCCTTTGCAGAGGATGTTTCGGAGGTCTAGTTCACAGAGGCAGACCCCTGTGGTGGTGGACGACTACAACTTGGCAGCGGGTACGAGGGGTGGACTCCAGCAGACCCGGATTGATACAGGGGCATGGACGCAGAGGGGAAGGAACGCGAAGGACGCAATTGGGAAAGCTTGGGGAAAGTTTTTCCACACTGCAGGAATCCCCGGGAAACAGGCGGACAATCCGTACTTTGTTAGTGCGGTCAGGGAGACGCAGAAGTGGGGTAAGTACATATACTTGGAGACTTCAATTCATTACGTATATTTCTCTATTCTCATGATTCGTTTACGATTGCAGGTGAAGGGATCGCGTCGCCCAGTGGAAAGGATATAGACGGGAAGTACCTCGATCATAACGAGAAGGACCTACAGGTGCGGTACGCAAAGTTTCAGGAGGAGTGGCCCCTGTTTGGGGTCACGTTGATGTGTGACTCGTGGACGGGCCCGACAAGAATGAACGTCATCAATTTTTTGATCTATTGCAATGGCGTCATGTGGTTCCACAAGTCAGTTGATGCGACGGGCAGGAGCCAAGATTCGTCTTATTTGCTGGGGGTACGTCCAAAATATTATGCCAGTTCACATGCACTATGTTTTTCTCGGTTCCACTAAATGTTGTGCCTACTTGTGCAGCTGATCCGCAAGGTGGTTGAGGAGATAGGTGCTGAGCATATCGTGCATATCGTCACGGACAACGGCGCCAACTTCAAGAGAGCATGCCTAAGACTGAGCGATGAGTACAAGCATATTGTTTGGACACCTTGCCTTGCACACACCATCAACCTGATACTGAAGGACATTGGTAAAAGGTCGGAGCATGCAGATATGATCTCAACATGCAAGCGAATTTCAGCTTGGCTGCACAACCATGGCCAGTTGAATGCAACGATGAGGGCAACCATTGGTGGTGAGTTGGTCAAATGGAATGCCACTAGGTTTGGGACCAACTACATGTTCATGGAGAGCTTCCATCGGAAGCGTGATCGTTTTATGCAGTGGATGGGATCTTCCGAGTTCTTGCAGAGCAGGTGGGGAAAATCCCAGGAAGGTCACTATGCTCATGCAAGGCTGTCTAGCTTACAGTGGTGGGACACACTCAAATACATCATCGATTCAGTGGCACCAATTTACAGGTTCCTTCGGTTCGCTGATCAGGATAAGCGACCTAACCTGTGTGAGGTTGTCTACAACTTCCAAGACTGCAAAACCGAGATGGAGAAGTTCTTTGGAACAAATGTGTCAACATGGCGTCAGTACAAGGCTATCATGGATGCCAGGATTGCGGACGTGTACCAAGGCACGCATGTGGGACCAGGTGCGATCACAACCATTGTTAAAATAGCCGTCTCTACATATTGAGTATTTACCATTTGCTAATTTGTCGTGCATCGTATGTTGCAGCTGTTGTCCTCAACCCAAGGCTTGTATACCGTTACAATCCAACCCCGCAAATGTTTGCTGGCATCAAGGAAGCATTTGGGAAAATGACGGATGTGCACACCGCTATCTTGGCATTACAGGAGGCAGAATCATTCCGCAGACACCTTGGGGAGTTTGGCAGCGAGCTGGCCATTAAAATGGCCTCGGACCCCAACACAACCCCATGTAAGAGTACATTTGAACTCATTTTTTTGTCTTTTTCAGCGCGTACCTAACATGATGGGTTCCACTTTGCAGCTCAATGGTGGATGCTGTTCGGCAGGAGCACTCCAAATCTTCAAAAACTTGCGCTGAGGCTTGTTGCACAGTGTGTATCCTCCAGTGGATGCGAGCGCAACTGGAGTACATTTGCTTTGCTGCACACGAAGGTTCGGAATCGCTTGTCCCACAAAAAACTGAACAAGCTAGTGTATGTGAACTACAACCTTCGGCTGCGACTCGCGGATGCATCCGGACCACCTAGGCGTGAGGAAGAAGACTTCATTGACCAGTTCACGCAGATGTCCTTTTATGAATGGGATAATCCGGTTCGAGACTGGATGGAGTATGGCAGATCCAACCAGGCTCCAGTACTCGACGAAGAGGATGAAGAAACGGACATACCTCTTCCGTCCCATATCGTGAGGTACGTTGATGTACTTTGTTAGCCACTGACGAACCATACTTTTAATAATATGATTCATTCTTTGTGACGACAGCGACCAAGTGGACCCCGACGATCTTGGGCCCATCAGTGATTGGGCCCGTAGACATGTGGGTGACACGCATCTTGGGAAAAGAAAATACCAGACGGGACCTAGCCAGAAACAAAAGGGGAAGCGAGTGCAACAACCTGTCCCCAGCGATGATTCGACAGATGATGGCGAGGAGGGTGAGCAAAGTCCACGGTACCAGGAGTCCGATCACAGCAGCTCAGCAACTGACAGTGGAGACGGTCATAGTGGTGACGATGACCCTGGAGCCGCTTTTGTTGTTGGTGGTGGTGTGGCTGGGGATTCTGCAGATGGTGCTGGTGGTAGTGGTGCTGGTGATGGTGGTGGACTTCGTTTCACAGGTATGGATTGTTACAGACATTTTTTTTAATGTCTATGCCTACTCACTAGTACTAATTGTGGTCGGCTGCAGGCGAGACGGACTTCACACATGCTACTCAGGACCGCGACCATGGGCAGCCGGAATCGCAGAGGAGAGCGTACGACCCGACGGACTGCTACGACACGCCACAGTACTCCTCTTCCTCGTACAGTGATACATCGTACGGTGGTGGTTATACCTACCCCGTTCCTGACATCAGCACGCAGCCGGTCACTAGATGGGTCTACGAATGGCAAGACCCGGATTTCTACAACATGTTAGTGCAGGAATGGGAGACCACAGCTCATTGGACGGGTCAATCATGGATAGAGTACAAGGCCGGGCTACAGTCGCGCGGTATCGCTCTAATGTCCACCGCGGAGTATGAGGAGGGGTGCCGAAACGGGATCTTCCCTTATATGCGACGCCAGTGAGTAGTGACCATGATGTTCGCATGTCTACGGCACGAGGTATTTCCATGGACGATTTGTTCTTGTTGCAACGGTGAACTACGTTATTTCCGTTGTGAATTTGTGGCTAGTGCATCACTATGATATTATTGTGGGGTTGGCCATTTGTATCACACTATTTTATATGAATTGTGTGTTCTATTTACATCATTATGCACAAAGGTCATGCAAAAAAAATTGATTTTTTCAAGCAAAAAATAAAATAAAAAAGACACCCGGCGGTTTGGACTGGTTACCGTTCAAACCGGTCGGTAACCGGTCCTTACCGACCGGTTACCGGTCCAAAACCGTTTGCACTGCGCCGTTTGAATTCAAAATGCAATTCGTTCGGTTTGGACCGGTAACCGGTCAAACCGACCGGTAACCGCCCGACCGGCCACCGGCGGTTACCGGATCCGGTTCGGTAAGGTGAACCCTGGTGGAGAGTAGTATCACAGAAGGAAGGAGAACAAATATAAGAGGAGCATGGAGGAAACTTCATGGCCTCACCATTCTCATAAGCGCCAGAGAGAGATGAACCAAAATAAGCACCCACTTTTCACGGCAAAAATACCAAGACCTCAAACCAGCCACTGGTTTCTCCTACCAGTCATCCCTATCAAATTTCCTTGCACCACCAAATCATCTGGCCAAGAGGAGGAGGAGCCAGATCGGAGTGCTAGCTATGGAAGGAGGAGTTGCGGGTGAAGCGAGCTGACCAATCCTGGAGAGGGTTCGTGCAAGGACGGCCACAACCGCGTCAGTGTGTTCATGCCCTCGCCAAACTCATCACCAAAGCACAGGTGATTTTCGTTCCCACTCAAGCATTCGGTTTTTAGGCACATCGTCACCCCCATAAATATGATGGAACTGAGGGATCACATGACCGCACCATCACAATTTCACAATAGACCCAGTGTGCAGAGCAGATCAAGACTGCGACACACACTTCAGTAGCTAGATAGGTGAGGGTAGGGTGGCATTCTAGGGAGGAGATTAAGAACTCACCTTGCTCACCTAAACACAGGCAGCGTCGGCCTTGCGCCACCACACAGCTGAGGTCCGCGGCCATGTACCCAAGCGCAAGCACGACCGCGTGCATCTCAGCAGCTAGAGCATGGAGCTAGGGTCCCCAAATAAACAGCAATAGAAGGGCAAATCGAAGGGGAAGAACCAACAATAGTACACGTGCAGCAGGGAGACTAGAATGGAGGTAGTTGGTGGCGAGATTCCCCACCCATGGTGGTGGATTTGAGCAGCGGAGGTGCCCGTAGCGTGAAGGGCAGAGTGGTGAGCAGCAGAGAACAGAGGTGAGAAGCAGAGGGAGGAAGAGAGAGTTCCTGTGCTGGCAGTACGTCTAGGTGAGTGCGTGCGTGTGTGTTGGTTCCAAGGGCACACGAGTACTAGTACACTAGTAGAGGGCACGGTAATTTCTAGTCCAAATGTTGGATGGGCTCACGTGTTAGCAGGGGAAGAGAAGGTTAGGAATTAGTATTGATTTGTTTATCCAGTGACAGACTTGTTTAAATGTGATAATTCCTAGAAATCACAGCTAAATCCACAATTTAGACAATGTATATGCTTATATATATAAAAAAATATTATAATTACAGGAAGGACGCTAAAACATTGGAGGGCATCCCGAGTATCGAGACGAATCTACGGTGATATTAATAAGGGAAAGGCAAATCTACAGTCATGTAGATGATACACTGATTTTTATAAAATAAATCTATTTTTGAAATACTTACATCAAAAACTATTTTCTAAATTAATTGAACGGACAATGATGATGATGATAGATGATAGATGATGATTAATTGATGATAATTGATTATTCGGTGTAGAGAGAGTTCATGGAATGCGATGATAGAATAGGTTGGGTAGATCTCTCTCTATATCCGACTATGAATATATATAGGGATTAACCCCCTATCACTCATTATGTATGCCGTATGAAATCGTGTCGGCCATGAATTCGTTTGTGACGAGCCAAGCCCGGTACCCATGAATGTTATTATATACTCCCTATGGTAAGTGTGGAGAGGGTTGGGTGATGAAATCCCCAATCAGGTATCGATGAAGTACACCCAGACGGATATATTACCGCACGTGAGTAGATGTGGATGTATATAATATACGAAAGTGGGGAAAGTCCCGGTATCTTGATCATGAGTCACACAAAAGGAAGTGTGATGGAAAATTGGTCAAGGTAATCATGGGTAAAGTGATACAAACCCATGCAGGGTTAAACCGTGAATTCACGTCATGTCTGCTGGATTGGAGGTTACGGGAGCCTATAGGAGGCTCTATCTCGCTTATGGGTGATAGTAGATTTATTAATTGATTTTCTAAAATATGCAACTTTTTGATAAATAATCTATGATGGAGAATGAATATGACTGATGGATAGGAATGCATTTCATTGATATTATATATATATATATATATAATATATATACTTACTTACTGAGTACTTTGTACTCACTCTTGCTATTAACCCCCCTTCAGATGAAAAGAGGCAACTTGAAATGTTACGGTGTACCAGACGGACGATCTACGGGAGAAATATAATTTACACCTAATAGTATAGCGTGACGGAGATGTTATTATTTTGGTTTTAGATAATACTAGCAAATGTGCCCGTGCGTTGCAACGGAACTCAATACATGTAGAAATCAAACTTTGTACTTTGTTCGGTAAACATGCTTGTGTGTTGTAACGGAACTTAATACATGTACGAATCGGATTAGGGGAGCCGGACAAAAAAAAGTGGGAGGAGAGAAATTTTGTCTCTTTATTATTAGGTATAGATTTATTAGTTGTATTTTATTTAAATGTAACAAAAATTGTAAAGTCCTAACTATCGTTCTGTTGCACCACTTTGATTAGGGTTATTATTCGAGAAAGCATCGCTTTGTTGGGTAATAATTCTTAAGCCGGTATTTTTACTTTGGTAGTGAAAATACGGGGCGTTACAAAAAGCATCTCCAAGAGATTTTAAATTCTTTCTAAATAATAGAAATAAGAATAGATATTTTGATGAAAAAGTATCTTCTAATAGCTTGTCTAAATGACACATCTTCTATTTCGGACTTATCGCTAGTTAAAAATAAAAGACAAGAATAAAATCTTTTTAAGTGCGTATGAGATATAGAAAAATTATTATATAGGAAAAATATATATATATAATCTGTTTTTATACAAATGACTTTCCAAACACTGATTTAAGGGTGAGATTTGAAAATGCTACTGCAGATGCTCACGCGAGATTGGAGATTTGGAGTTACGTGCCAGGATGAACCCTCTATCTGCGAGCTTGTTTTCTGTGGCTCCCTGCCATGTGGGCCTTGCAACTGTTTTTCAGCTCGCGATGATTTTTTTTCCGCTCACGCGAGCCGCGAAAAAGGCTTTTTTCCCGTCAGTGCACGAGATACTCGGCCAATTGTTTCGACTCGGTCAGACACGCTAACCTTTCCTGAAACTGACCAGTTGAGCTAAGTGTTTGGATAGGGGTTAAAGTTCACTATAATAGTGTATGTCATATTGAACGTTTAGACGAGGATTAAACTTGTGTTAGTTATGAAACTAATTATAGTACTTCCATCCTAAATTATAAGACATCCCAAGAATATTGGAGAGTTAAAGTATCTCAAATTGAACCAAACTTATATAAAAAATAATCATATTTAATGATATAACTAAATATCATTAGATTCGTTATCAATTATATTTTTATAGTATATCTATTTAATGTCATAAATCTTATATTTTTTCTATAATTATTGATCAAACATGAGATTATTTGACTTTCCAAAAGATTCTTGAAAGGTCTTATAATTTGGGATAAAGGGAGTAATTAGCAAGACTAGTTAATTAAGCCTAGTTAATATATTATTAATATATGTTTTGTCGGTGTTATGACCCGGGGGTCAAGACCACCAACTAGTAAATTTGTATATTGCGTGTTCCCTCTCTCAGATGTGATGCAAGAAGGACACAAAATTTATCCTGATTCGCGCAAAGAAGGCCCTATGTCCAGCGGGGAAGGATGACTTGTATTATCTCGCACCCAAAGTGCTCGTACAGGGGGGTACAAGCTGGTTTACACGGGGATGCTCAGAGTGAGCTGAAGCCTAAGGCTAGCAGGGCTATCCTAGGCGGTCGGTTTGTTGCTCGAGGGGTCGATCAAGCAACGGGGTGTGTGGAGTGTGGGGATCAGAGCGGAAGTCTGAGTTCGTAATGTCCGAAAAAAGGAACCCCTTCTTCTACCTCGGCGTCCCCTTTTATAGACCAAGGGGAGGTCCGAGGGTACACGGTCCTAAACTGTTGTAGTATGGGAGGCGTGTCCGCGGCATAGTGTCGGCGAGGGGACGTCAAGCACTGTGGCGGCGTGGCCTTCCCGTCCTTCCGGCGCTCCGGGGCGTGGTGACAGTAGAAGTCGTCGTGGCACAGCGGGGTCGTCCTTCCGCAGGCGGGCGTGAATCCCACAGCTGAAGCGGGACGGGGCAGATGGGACAGGCCCCATGCCGGAGTGGTTGGAGATAGGGGTCGAGCCCCCCGGTCGAGGGGAGGGGTCGAGCCCCGCGTGGCTCTGTCGTATTCCCGAAGACGTCGTCGAGGGTTGTACTGTTCACGTCTCGAGGGGTGCTTTTGGAGTCCGTACTCGCGACGTGGTTATAGTGGTGGTCAGTTGACGGAGGTCTGGGACCCGGCGGTGAGTTGATGGATTTGACTGCGGTCGTGGGCGCCCATGGCGTTAGGCGGATTTACTTTAACCCATGCCGGGAGCAGTTGGGCTGATCGAGCTTCCTGTCATGGGGTCGTTCGTCCGACCCCTTTCCGTCAGTTGGAGTAGAGGCGGAGGCGAAGAGATCGAGGTAGGGGCCGAGGGGTCGTTCGTTCGACCCCTGGTCCGTCATTCGGTGTCGAGGTAGAGGCGAAGGGGTCGTTCGTTCGACCCTCGGTCCGTCACCCGGCGTCGAGGTGGAGGCCGAGGGGTCGTTCGTTCGACCCCCGGTCCGTCACTTTTCCAGGAGCAGGCCAGCCCACGACTGGTTGATATCGCCGATACAGGGGGCCTTTGTGTGGTGGGCCCTTCTTTGCTAACTTGAGCGGTTGGTTGACTCTTGTCTTAAAAATGGTTGCTATGTTTAGCGTTAAATTATCAAAGGGTTTAGGGTACCCCTTACCTTCGTACCCGACATGTTTACTATAACATAATGTTATTGAGGGCTATGATGTGTGTGTTATTGAGGGGATTTAAGGTTACCTGGAGACGCGGTGCCCTACCGAGGGGTCGATTCCATTTGCTAGGCTATGAGCGTCCCTTTCCCTGAAAAAAGAGGTGCTCGAGGGCGGCTATCGAACCCTACCGAGGGCCAGCTGTCGCTCCCTCGCGCGTTACTGGAGTCACAACGCCCCCACTGAGAGGTCAACTGTGTCTGCCAGGTCACGAATGTTTTCGACCCTCTTTCGTCGAGGGGTGCCGTGCGTAGTCGGGCCCTCGAGCCCTCGCATGGCTAGGCCTTCACTACCTCATAGCGTCCTTCCCACGGATCCTTGCGTTCGGATTGTGGGGTGAAGAGCATCGTGCTATCCTCGTTAGGACGAGCCTCGAAGTCCTCTGTGAGCTGGTGTCGGGCATGAGTCCATTAAAAATGGTGCCCAGTACGGGTAAAAATCCGAGTGAGAACTCGTGCCCCATTCGATAGGGGTCGATTAGCAGCCCGGAGGCGTTCTCATTGAGTAAGACCGTATGGCTTACTAAGCAAGACCGTATGGCTTACCAAGGTGCCAACTCCGTTCGATGGGAGTTGGTGGCTCGATGCCTCCCAACGTAGGGATCCTTAGGTATTCCTTGGTTATGCCTCGGATATGTTCCAGGGGACCTCGAGAGTTTGTTCTCGAGCTAGGGGCACGCGCCTAGCCCCCCCGGGTCATCCCTGACTCGCGTACTCGAGGGCGGCTGTCGAACCCCGTTCGTGGGGCCAGCCTCCGCTCCCTCAAGATTTTAGGGGTGGACCGGAGTCCGGTAACCATGGGTCCTTCCTGACCTCAGGTACTCGAGGGCGGCTGTCGAACCCTATGTAAGGGCCAGTCTTCGCTCCCTCAAGATTTGACGGATGGTTCGTCATCCGACGCTAGCCTCCAAAGGTGGAGTCCTTCCCTATGGAATGCGGAGGGGGAAAAGTGGGTAGTTGTATTGAACTTGGGGACATACCTGTGCCTTTGTTGGATCTGCCCGTTGGGCTCGAGTCCTCGAGGGAGGCTGTTGAACCCTGTGTAAGGGCCAGCCTTTGCCCCTCGAGACTCGGGAGTGAACTGGAGTTGATAACCCGAGGTCCCCTCAGACCTCGGGCACTCGAGGGGGGCTATCGAGCCCGTTCGTGGGTCGGCCTTTGTCCCCTCGAGGTTTTGGGGGTGGACCGAAGTCCATAACCCGAGGTCATTTCTGCCCTCGGGTACTCGAGGGTGGCTGTCGAACCCCCTTTTGAGGGCCAACCCTTGCTGCCTCGAGATTCCTTACCTCCGAAGATAACGCTTCCCGTCGCGCGCCTTTTTAGGAGATGTCCGTTCGGCCGCAACAGTTGCAGGCGCAGGGCGGAGTGCGGTGCGGAGCCCGATGATGGGACAGAGCGTCTTACCCAGGAGGAATACGAGGAGGCGGTATGTAGGCGCATTAAATGCGAAGATTCACTTGCCTGTTTATCGGATCCGCCCGTTGGCCTCCCGGCTATAAATACCGGAGGTGAGGAGTCCGCCGCTCCTTTCTCGCATTCGCCTTCCCTGCCTCCTTCTTCCCGCCGCTGCCTTAGACGCCATTTGAGCCGGACTTCTGCGCACGCGAGAGAAAAGAGAGGGGAGATTGGGAACGTACCTTCCGCCCCCACACCCGAGCGCATCAGCCTCCTTGCTCCCATGGCCAAGTACAGCTTGCTCGGACCCGATGACTGATCCCGTCCTCGGTGACCGCCGCGCGCCTGGGTGACTTGGTGGAGAGCGGCCTCCTCCGGCCCGTTACTTCCGTTGACGGGCCGGAGTGGGTGGTACCACCGCCGGAGCACGCCGAGCCCAATCCGCCGGAGGGCTACGTGGTGAGCTTCGAGGTCTTCCATCGGGCGGGGCTAGGCGCCCCACCCAGCCGTCTTCTGCGTGGGATCCTCCACCACTACGGCGTGGAGCTTCAGCACCTCACCCCCAACGGCATCTGTCACGCGGCGGTCTTCGCCGCCGTGTGCGAAGGCTACCTCGAGATTGAGCCACTGGGAGTTGTGGCTACATATGTTCGAGGCGAGCATCTTCCACGCGTCGGTCGGCCGCGGAACCCGCAAGACGGTCAGGGTCGGGTGCTGCAGCATCGCCCTCAAGCGGTCGGACAGCTGGATCCCGGCGAAGCTTTCGTCGAGCGACTCCGGATGGCATTCCGGGTGGTTTTACTTGAGGAACGACGACGACCTGCTCCCAGCCTACACCGGGAGGACGATCGACGCGAAGCCCGACTGCTGGAGGTATGGCGTCGTGAAGAGGAAGCAGTCGTGTCTCACCCACCTGCTCGACGCGGTCGAATGTCTGAAGGAGGGACTCACGGCGGCGATCGTCGCGTCGGCTTTCCATCAGCGGCGGGTCGTCCCGCTAATGGCTCGTCCTGTACACCTCGACGAGATGTGCCCGGGGGTCGACCTCTCGGGGTGTCGCCTCCTGGGGGACGAGCTACCTCCCGAGAGGGTGGCCCGCCGCGTACGTGTCTTCTTCGCGGGCGGGTTCGAGGTCAAGAGCGTTGCCAGCGTCCCCATGAGGCCGGACCAAGGATACGTCCAGCTGGTGAGGCTCTCTTCCTTTGTTAGTGTTCTCGTGTTTACCTTGTTCACTTTTTTTTACTTGCGTCCTAACTGCCTTGCGTTCCTCAGGGGAACATTTCCTTCCGGAAGTCGTTGCCGCCGGTGAAGGAGGAGCAGGGCGACCCCCAGGCGAGGCGCCTTCAAGCCGAGGAGGACAAGAAGGCCAAGGACAAGGCCAAGAAGGACAAGGGCAAGAGGGCCCGAGAGAAGCAGGAGCGGGAGCAGCGCTGGGCCCGACAGAGGCGGGCCGGCCTTCCCGAGGAGGAATAGCCCTCGGAAGTGGAGGAGGAAGAGGAGGAGAGCAGTGACAGCGAGGTCGAGGAGGAGTGGAGCGAGGAGGAACAAACGGCGCCCGAACAGCAGAGGGCGGCCGTCGGAACCGGAGGAGGAGAGGGGTCGACGTCGAGGTCGGCCCCTACTGGTGAGGTCGAGCCGCGGGGGGAGCGCCCGTGGCTCCTCAAGATGAAGTGCCGCGGCAGACGCGCGGGCGATCGTCGCGATCCCCGTCGGGGGGTCGATTGGACACGTCCCCAGCGCCTGCCCGGTGGAGCGCACAGGCGCGGGGCCCGTCGGCGCAGGAGGTAACCAGCAGGGGGGCGACAGGAGCGTCGTCGACCCCTGCCCAGGAGACGGCGCCGAGGGCGGCCTCAACCCCCACCGCGGACCGTGGGAGGAGCGGCTCCAGGCGCGTTCCGTTCAAGCCCTCGAGCGTTCCAAAGTCCGTTGGCCGGAACCCCGTGGCCCCGAAGGGGTAAGTTTCTTCTCTGCTGATCGAGGGTATTTATTATATTTTTCTTTTCGTCGCTCGCGACTTGTGCTTACTGTTGCGCATGGGTCTCTTTTTCAGGTCGAAACGCTCGGCGGAGGACGCGTCCCTTGCCCCTGCCAAGAAGCTGAGGACAGGGGCTGCAGTCGAGGCGACCATCGAGGCCGGTCCCGCTGCTCCACCCCCTTCGACGCTCACCCCCGAGGCGGCGTGGGTGGCCAGGGCCCGGGAGGCGATGGAGCGAGGGGCGGCGCAGGTTGCCTCGACGCTGGCCCGAGCGGGGGAGGAGCAGGGTCCGCCCGCCCCGCCGGCGAGGTCCGTCGAAGTGGCGGGTGAAGCCACGCCCGCCGACTCGTCGGAGGGGGGCGCACCCAGCGCCTCGGAAGGCGTAGGGCCCGCGTCGACGGTGGTCGCGACCGAGGGGGTCGAGCCCCAAGCCGCCGCCGAGATGGAGGTGGCGGACGTGGCCTCCGCGGATGAGGAGACCCCGGCTCGCCCGACGTCGGGCGGTGGCCCGAGAGCCTCGCTTCGTTGGAGGCGCGTCTGCGGCTCGAGCGCGAGGGCGCGACCGAGGGCCCGTTTCCGACGCCGGAGGTCGAGGAGGGGGTCGGGCCGAGCAGCCCGAGGCGACACCCGCGGCAGAGAAGGGGGGGATGTTGATGACGGCCACTGCCGAAGAGGTGGCCGAGATGGTGGCCGAGCTGGTGGGCTCGGCGGAGATGGTCGCTGCCTCAGCCCCTCGGGCGGAACCGGAGGTGGCTCAACCTCGCTTCGAGGTCGGGGAGTCGTCGTCTCGAGGTAATTCGTGCTCCGACCTAGTCGAGCCATAGTGGATCTGCGGCGCCAGGTACTAATTGCCTGGTTTCTTTCACCGCGCAGGGCCGTTCTCCCGGCCGGGACTTCCCCTGCCCAGGGGTGATGGCTCGGCGGGGCCGTCGACGTCTTCGCAGGGTGGCCCCGAGGCCGGGAGAGCCCAGCTGGAGGAGTTTTCCCCCTTCTTTGCTTGGGTAGAGGAGGTGGAACGCCGCGGGGGTGCTGCTGAAGTGCGCCGGGGCGTCATGTGGGAGGTCTAAGAGAGGATCGACCGCCGCAGCGCGTTCTGGGGGCAGGAGACCCTCAAGCTGGCCGATCCTAAGGACCCCGAGCGGCTCTTCCTCACGCTCGACGACCAAGCCGAGCTCAGGACATAGGAGCACCTGGAGGAGTTCCGGGCCTGGTTCGAGCACTCGGTGCGCCTTGCCGCGGAGGTTGCTGTCGTGGACATGTGTCGGGGGATGGAGGTGGGTTTCGTTCTCCCTTTGATTTTGCTTGGACTGCCTGACTGTTTTTTTTATGATCTTCCTTTTCATCTCTGTCAGACGCTGAGGGCGAGGTCTTACGACAAGTCCCAGTTCATCCTCCGGGCGCAGGAGCAGCTGTGACACCCTGTGTCAAGCTTGCATTAGGATCATCATTAGCCACTAAGCACATCATCTCATTGCATTCATGTTTGCATATGCTATCATTCCATATGTGTGTTTTTATGTTTTGAAACTAGAATTGAATAGGTGTTTTGTGCTTAATCTTGTGTTTAACCTGTTTAGTTAAACCTTGCTTTGCTTAGAGTAAAAGTGTGGTTTGTTTATGTTTAGTTACCCTGTTTAGTTTTCTCAAATAAAAGAAAATGGAGAAGGAAATTAGAATCGAGACAGGCCGAGCACCACCCCTCGACCTCGACCCCACCGCTCGATAGAAAAGTGACGGACCGAGGGTCTGAGCGAACGACCCCGGGACAGAGGCTCGATCGGCCAGTCGATCGACGCCCCCTACCCTCGAGTTCTACCCCTCGACTTCGACCCCTCGAAGTTACGGACCGAGGCTGGAACGAACGACCCCTCGAGGAACAATTTTTTTTATACTAAGAACATATAGATCGCACGATAATATAATAATGTTATAAAATTAAATAGATATGTTAAAGTGATAAATCCAAAAGGAAAATTAAGTTCATGAAATTAACATAATTACGAATAGCACTTAGTTCATTTTAACATTTTTCTTTCACATCTTTTTAGACTCCTCCCATCGCATCAGGCGGGAGAGCAAACTGAGCTCTGATGCTTGTTCCTTCCATGTAAAATGGAGAAGAAACGATGCAGTTAGGCTCCATCACCTTCCACACTCCACTAAATGAGTGATCCACACGCTTGAGCTTTCACAAGTTGAAAACCTTGAGATACATCTTCATAATTGAAGTTGTGAACATTGTCTAGGTGAACCCTAGCATCAAACTCCAAAGAGAGGACATCACAGCCAAGATCAGTCTCCATGACATCTTTACTTTTATCGGTGATAGATATCATGGTCAAGCAACATAAACTTTTTCTTATTACTCTTTTCACATGTTGTCTAGAATCCAGGATTGCTCTGCATCTAATGTGTCAATAAATAATGACGACCAACGATATATAAGGTAACTAAAAATAGAAGCAGGAGACTATAAAATTCAACTTAAACATCTACAGGCCGCAAGAAAACAATGTGGCCAGGAAGATAACAACTCATGTAGCCACATGATCGAAGACCCTAGGAAACAAGGGAGTCTGCCCCTATAAGAAAAAAATTAAAAGTCCCCAATAAGGTGCAAGTCAGCCTCAAGTTGCTGCACCAAGCATCTCAACGGACTTGTTACAAATGGGATGAGTCATCAGTAGATATATTGGCGTCCCAGGAGTAAATGTAAGTGTGGTAGAGCGAAGTGAAGTAGATCCTGATGCGCACCTCCATGGCCGGGGCAGTGCAACTCCACCACCTTGATGGACAGTGGCTTGTAGGCCTCCTATGCCACCCTGGTTGCAGGGGTCCAAGAAAATCACCCGCAAAAATGTACGTCAGTTTAGCACCATAATGTAGCAATAAGAAATTGTGCATTGCAAATTGCAGCATCTTTATTGTAAGGGGCTTTATTCTTTCCAGCAACACATTAACTAAAGAAAAAGAGAGGTTAATTGAATCATTTAGTCTCCGGCCATACCCCATATGGTGGGCTGCAGTACACAATCATAGAAATATACCAAACATACATGGATATTTAACATATTGGCACAAGCATATTCAGCTGGTATAGTATAATCTTCACTTGGAGATATTGTTTCAAAACTAAATTTGGTAAAAAGAATGATAATTTTAATTAGAGCCTCAATCCATATACCAGTTGATAAAATAAAAAGACCACACTGGACTATTGATCGGCCCATCTAACTCCCGAGTAAAAACACAATGCTACAGTATGTGGAATATTCTGTACTCATCTCTCATCTGCATGCCAACAACATGTGTGGAATATTCTATACTCATCCGTATGTCAATAAACAGCATCAGAAAAAACAGTTGCATACTTTATGGCCTGGCCTTTGGAGACAAATTTAAACTTAATTCACCCAGACCTCAACTTTTATCATCCCCTTCCCCAAATGAAGAAACTCAAAACAGCAGCAAAGTAAATTTGAAACCTGAATCGTTGTTGATCCTCATCTGCTGTTTTGGCACGGTGAGGCTGCGGGTGGGCGGCAACCTGGCTAGGGCGACAGTGAGCAGCCTCACACTCACCTTGGCATCAAAATCAATGCAACATCTCGCACTCGGCAATGCCTTTCCCAGTCTGCAGCAATGGAGCAAAGGACCACACAAATCTTTGTCGCGGAGCCACGGCCATGGACTTGCTCAAGCATTGCCATCGATATTCACTTTGTGATGTCTGAACTTGCTCAAGTAGCTAGTGCATACACTCAGTTGGGTGCACAACATCACCTTCAACAGTGTCCTCAAAAGAGAATGATCGTTGAACTTCCTGTAGCATAAACTTAAGTTAAGAATTCTCAGCAATGACACTCGTAAAAATAAATTAACACAACTATCATTTGTGAATGCCATTTTTATTAAAAGAGAAGAGTTACTGGTCACTGATGAGATTGCACAAAAATACATAGGTAAGAGTATCCAACAATCCAACATTATTGAGTTCTAGCGCATTCTAGTATCAAAATATGATATTTATTGCCAAACTTTAAGTGAAGAATATAGTTTCTGTGACAACATAAGGCCATATACCTGACTGAATGTGCTTGCATCAGAGATTAGCACATGTCCACACAGCATCAGAAAATCAATGAATCAGCTTTCACCATGAACACTTGTACTGAAGCTCGATCAGATCCTAGAGCTACGCACTGCAATGAAAAAAATATACAGGAGACTGACACATAGGATTTGATATTTCTATACAAAAACAATATGGTTAGATGATAGAGATGAAGCAAACAAGTAGAATGCAAAATCAGTGCAAACTTGGTTAACCTGTTTGTCAATCTGTGGCGCTTTTTTTTCATGCATACCCCTTACCAGACGTGTGGAATCGACATGTCCAGACAAACCCTGCGGAACTAAACATATCCACAATATCATTCTCTGTAACCTGCAATTCAATAATAGCCAATTTCTCGCAATTCACATACACAAAATTGGTAATGAAAAGCTACACTTTATTCCTCATTGAAACACTATTCAACAATGAGGTAAGAAAAAAAAAGCAAAAAATTTATGGCTAGCTAGCAGGTACAAATATGCATTTTCATATTATTACAAATGAGGATGTTCAATATACTTGAAACTTGCAGGTAGCATTTCTAGGTAGCTAAAACTGAAACAAGCAGATGTTGTCTAATTCTGTACCATAAAAGTGCATCTTTTCTTTACTACATTCTGTGTCACATGGCCTGTCTGTAAAGCACAACAAGTTCTTCCCATATCTGAATTCCTAGGATGTGAAATTTCCGAAAAACTTTTGCTCACATTACAAAAAGAAATTTTTCCCTGGCTGCAGCACAAGTTCTTCTAAAGGGCGTACCCAGTGCCGTAGGCTTCCCGCAACTGCGGGGTCTGGGGAAGGGAAATTATCACAAGTTCTTCTCATATCAGAAATTATCAAAGAATAAAGATGTGAGCAAACCTTTTTCTAGGAATGATGATGGAGAGCTCGATTATCTGCTTGCTGATCCTCTGCCTTCTCCACAGACTGGGATGGTGTGGTCCTATACAGGTCCCACAGCAATGATGCCACCACTACTTCTCCTTACACAGATGTTGTGTTGCACCATCATGGTTGCTAAATCATCCCTCCTTAGGCAGTGTGACCCTGATGCTGCTGCCGGTGCTCTCATCAGTTAGCTATAATGATGCAGCGCTGAAGTTCTAGCTCATCGGCCTCCTATTGCTGCGGCTGGAGATGAATGTGGATTCATCAATCCTTGTCCCTGCTTAGCAATTAGAAGCAAGAAAATGCTATGTACTAACCTGTATTATTTGGTCAACAGCCTTGTAAGTTGCATCAGCCTTCTAAAGATTACCAGGAACCATCAACACAGGCTCATGTATCAGTTCCTAGTACACTACATCAGGGAAATGCTCACAAAGCTACAATATTGCCATTGTGAAAACATTTTTTAGTAGTAGTGTGTCCTGCATGGATCAATTCCTAGTTTACTTGCTCTTAGTATGATAACCTACAGTTCTTATTTTCTAAGCACATTTTACCATAAGTGATGAAACATAAAAGTAGCTATAATTCACCTAGTATATGCTCAAAGTGAGAAACTCTGAGTGATCATTGTTGCATGAAACGCTGGTTTCCATTCTGAAATTACCTAAAGCATAAAGACCTGAAGCACATTACCTAAATTCAAGTATATATGCTATTAAAATGCAAGCGTAATGCACGGATTTACCTAAATAGTAAAGCTGGAACTGGAAACATACCTCCATCAATGGATATGTGCGAGCTAGCTCCCAAGTTCCATAGCCATGGTTTGGGTTCTGCATCCCATCCAGAGGTAGTACATAGCTACTTTCTGCTTTTATTTACATTTTCTTTTGCAACCAAATACTGTTACTGTTAGTTAACTCAGCATCCATACTTATGCTAAAACTGTTGGCTTTTCATTTGGCATTTGGTATTTCTAGAAATTAAATTTTCACTTTTTAAAAAAATATCTGCAGTGTTCTGTTAATCTGCAAAGTAAAGTAGTCCATACCTTTAAGGATAATAATACATCATTCACTGTATCATATAGGCGGCATGTTTCCATCTGATCACTTCCAATGTTTGATGAAAATTAGGACAGCATTAACAAAACCTAAAAATCAGAGAAAACATGATATGTTAATTAATGATCTTTTAGTTTTGTTATGTTGTAATGGTATGGTCAAAGAAGGTCTTCAACCGTAAGAGCTTCTGCTGTGCAATCTGAAACTTGCCACCCTTGATCTGCAACCTGGAAGCCCCCCCTACTTTAGATATGTAATGGTGGTAATTTCTGTTGGTTAATATAACTCCAATAATAGAAAATGATACCTGGGAGGCTTTTATGAAAGCATGCGCTTTCTTGAGAGTACTTCTATATTCTTTTACAATATTAGATGCTAATGTCACTTGGACTGCAAAAGCAACATCCCATAGTTGACCAGCAGTCCAGCACATTTGTCCATGGGGATGCTTAAAAAACAAGTGTAATCAATGGCTCAATGCAGTTTTCGCTGCACCATCGGAACATTTTTTGTTTACATCATGTAAATAGGTATTTCAATTACTAGAACATAAGGCGCCCTTCAGGCGCCCTGCATTGACATGAAAACAGAAGCTTATTTGGCACAAAGTAAAGATCATCAGTAACCCAATAAAAATGGATAGGTAGGCTATCTATGTACCGCCCTAAAAGGTAAAAAAATTAAGGCTATTTAGTAACAAAAATCATTTTTCATTATTTATTTTGTATATAAGTTTTTTCTCCTTCACATAAAGAGCAATGTCTAAGCATTCTTCCCCCTGTAGTACACCAAACACAAATAAAGCAGTTTATCCTAAAGCAGACTGAACAATGACAACTGCAAACTGGTGAACAAGGAAGGATTAATATCTATCAAATATTTAAATACCCTGAAGACTCCTAAAAAACATAGCTTTAGTAGCATCATCCAACTCTTGTAGGAAAGAAGGTATGGATTTAGCTCTTGGTTGCCCCAAACATCCTTCATCTGTTGCACGCAAATTTAAGGTATCAGAATGAGTCCTCCATTTCATGGGAATGAATTCAGAACAACCAGTGGCATATAACAAAGCTATTACACAGATTTTTTTTTACCAAAATCAGATGCGCCAACTTTAGAGCAATAACAACTAAGCAAACATATGCTAGACTTTTCCAGTTTAACCTATATCATGTTCTCTGCAGTTAACAAAAACAAGTAGCTTTCAATACCTGGCATGCTATATGAACGAGTAGGCAGCAGAAAATCAGGTATACCTAACAAGCTAATGGAAAGCTCCGGTTATTAAATGACACACAATGGATTTCATTGATTTGATAAAACAATGCTAGTGTCATGAAAATCTACTTCCCTACACCATAACTGCCACAGGAATTCTGCAATAGAGAACCAAGGTTACTTCTTTTCAAACAAAACCAGGAGAGGACAGCGAGAGACAATGAGGCAAACAGAGCTTACCTCTCTGCCAGCGCCTGGTTCTCGCCGCAACTTTCATCGGTGCTCGTAGGCACGGCTTGCCTAGACAGTAACAGATCGTCATCTCTTGACGTCGATCCAGGGTCTCGTACCGTGGATCTAATTGATTTGAGTTAGGGGAAAAAGTAAAGGAAATTACAGGCAGCAAGAGGGAAAACAGTGAGGGAGACACGGCTTACCTCCCCGCTGGTGCTGGCTGTTGTACAAGTTGGTAGGAAGTTCAACATGTCCAGCACGTTTCATCCACAACCTTATACTGAATACGTTTCAGAAATCGACTGGTACACATCTTTATTTGTAATGACCATTTAAAAATGCAGAGAGATAAATAATGACAGCAAGAGGACAATGGAAGATGACAAGAAATTCAGTGAAGATATGCCTACAAATACAGAATAAAATAAAACATATTAAATACTAAAGTAGTTGACTAAGGATTTGGAGAAAAAACAATCTATGACCAACGGATACTGCTAAGATACTAACCATAATTTTTCATCACTTTTATCATAGCATCAGATCAAAGATATCATATTATTCAATAGTTAGCACAAATAATGAAGCATTTGCATATAACACGAGTTACATAGCCATTGCAACCACTATAGTTCTGTTCAGCCATAGATTACATGATCCTTCATTATATGTATGGCTAGCATAGCAATTATGGTTCTATCAAGAGAAGATAAGAGATGAGCATTAAAAAAAGGGGACAGTGTGCCCAAAATGAGCAATTAAATGACTCAGGCAGAACAATGATAGAAATAATAGGCAAGCTAGACCGAATGATGTGAAGTACAGTGCCTAGCAAGATTTCATCAACAGGGAAAATGAAAATAGCTTTCAGAAGGATAACTGTATTGCGATTTTGAATCAGTACACCTTATTTGGAGAAGGGAGAAACATGCAAGTGTAGGATCAGGGGCAGCTAGCATCAGATTAGCACAAGATGAATCGTGGAAATGCATGTGACACCATAGATAAACATATGTATATAACTGAATGACTCCATATACTCCAAGATGGCCTGCGAATGTATTGTTTACACTTAACAGATTAATTCCTGCCTATATATACCAAACCATTGACAGATTACGATTAAAAAAACCATTGTCAGATTAGCTGCGTTCATCTCGTAACTTGGAGTGTCATGGGTTAATTGGCACTATCAATTTCCATGTTTTAATGCAATGCTTACCTCTAGTGAAGGAATCGAAAGAATTGCCATAAGCTACGTTATAAAAGTCCGTGAAGTACCTACAAGATTGAGAGAACTACAGTAGTTGAGCGAGCCTCGAGATTCATGCATAAATAATGCAAGGAACTAAAGCAAGCCAAACTAACAATATCACTTTCCCGTGCACCATCTCAATGGTCTCCAGATCCATGTGCAGGCTTTTTATAAGTGCAAATTTAAATTGTGAGGAAAGAATTTGTGTTTGTTGATAGCTCACACTGAAAGGGGAAGTAGCAGCACAGGTGTGACCATGCGAGCAGTCAACCACAAGCTACATATTTTTAATACCTGAAGTAGGCGACCGCATATTAATCTGGAGAGAACCCTCCATTAACCATCTCCGTAGCTGCTGGGCGCAAGTGGTGGAGGCTAGCCGGATCCGCACCCATCGAGGCTGAATCCCGTCAGATCCACTCACAGGGTGCGCTCCTGGGGCCTCCGGACATGGGAGGCCTCCTCCGTAGGTGAGGCCCATGGACACCTTGATGCTAGTGACGAACCGAGGTAAAAGGGAGAGGGTCAGGAGGATAAGATGAAGGGAGAGGGAAGAGGTGGAGGATATGGGGAAGGGGAACATGGGGGGAGCACCTAGGTCCATCATACGGAGGTGGGAAGCAATAGCCGTTGTGGCGCTGCCATGGATGAGGTCGCGCTATGCCGACGTGAGGAGTTCGCCGAGCTCCCCCTGCCGTCGCGCATCTTCCCACACCCCCGCCTGGATGCTGTGTCCGCCGAACTCCGCCATGCTCGTTTCGTGTGGCTCCCTATGATCTAGCGACGGCGATAAGCGGGGAGGCGTGCGCGCTGAGCATCGTGGTGCGGGGGCGGCGGAAAGGATTGAGAGAGGCAGAGAGGGGACAAACTGAGGAAGAGACGGGGATGCGGGTGCGGGGGGTGCGGAAGGGTTGGGATGCAGGGGGCTCTTCGCAAAACAACAAGGTTTCGGAATTTTTCCTTCTTCACGTCGAAATAAGTTTTAGATAGGGGTTCTATCGTTAAAATATCAAAACGTGTTTACTGTCTAGAGAGGAAAATTTGGAGCGCGGGTTGATTATTACAAACCATAGGGTTTTTTTTGCAAAATGGGGCAGAGACGCGCGTCGGCCTACGGATGAGCCACCAATGCTCCGAATTCGGAGGTGCGAGCAGAAGCGAGTGGGTTTTAATAACCCCGATTTCAATGGCTGAGAGAAACTGATTACTGTCAAACCAACCCTAAATGTCATCTCCCATCTAAGATTTAATGGTTCAAATTTGAAGATTAAAATAGAATATAATAAAATATAATACAATTTACACAAGAGGGAAACTGATTGTTGGCATACTGACAGTACCTATTTGTACCTATTTATACTGACTTATTCTAGAAAGCTTGATTTGCATCTAACAAATTTCTAATCGAACAGGATAGACATGAAGACATGACTAAGTTTGATTACTTGAGTCCATCACACGACTTAACATGAATCAGTACATGTAGGAAAACAAATGCAAAACTAAGAATGGTGCAGATCTAATCCCCACCTAAAAATATCACGAAACGTGGGATTTGTCCTACTGGAATGAAGGATTTTGGATCTGCTAATAACATAGAAAATTGGAACTCCAATAAATTAATGGATGGAGAAATCAATTGGATCATACTTGAGGGCCATGCCGCCGCCGCCAAGTTCATCATCGATGGGGAACCGTGCCGCTCCTAGTCATACCAGAGGATCTTGCGTTTAGAGATCCTGCTGTACGTATACGGAGACGACACTAACCTTCCTTAGATCCTGCCGTCGCGCCTGCCACATGCTCAAGATTGCTACATCTGCAAAACTGGGTGCAGAACGCACGGCTGGATAGGGGCGACATGCTCAGGCAGCCAGGCATAGGACATCGAGCGGCCGGCCTGTGGCAGCGGGCTCGAGCGACAGGTGTCAGAGCAGTGGCGCGTCGAGCGGCCGGCCGGACAGGGGCAGCGGCCTCGAGCGAACGTACCTGGTCTGGGATTGAGGAGGACGGTGCCGAGGTCGCGAGGATGAGGACAGGCGGCGCCGGGCTGCACGTGGTCGTCGGCGGATGTGTCCGTCAACGTACGTTCGGGGCGGCGCGTGGCCAGTCGTCCGTCCGGGGCGGCGCCGGACTGTCGGCGGTAGGGGCGGCGCTGGGCGCGTGGGCAGCGGGGAGTAGGGGCTGCGCGGGGGCAGCGGGGAGGATTAGCGGCGCGTGGGCAGCAGGGAGGAGGCGGTGATTGGCGTGGGGGCAGCGCAGATTTCGCACGGCACGGGTGCAGACCTGGGAGGAGTTGCGGTGATTGGCCCCGATTGCGTTGTTTCCATCGATGGATCGCACGGGTGATGGACGCGCGCAGGCCGAAGCAAAAGTCGCACGAAACAAAAAGTCTTCCTTTTGGTCTTTTTAGGTGTATAAAAATAAAAAGGAGATACTGCGAAGTCATGGAACAGTAACTTAGTCACAACAGAAAACACTTCAGATCATACAATCGGAAGCCCACTGACACGATCCTGGCACTGTGGTGCAGCCGGGAGCACCACACACCGTCAGTTTTATCTTAACCCAAAAATGAACCCTGTAAATTACGAGTGTTGTGCATTTTGGAGTTTGAGCCAGAAAAGCATTGTACATTTTTTTTTAGAAGGAACATACGTTGAAAATATACACAAGGTTATTGAAAATATAATATGATGAAAGATACAGCAATACAGCAGACAGTGAATGCCAATAACATCAGAGCACATTTATTTGTAGCACCAACCATTGGCAGATAAGCAACAGAACTTCCACGTAAAAAGGATTGACAGCATAATGGTTGAAAAGTTGATAGTCAATCTTTGAAATCGCAAGTTCAAGTTAAGACATACAGCCCATCATTTCTTGAGTAATTTAATTTCTGACACTAATGATGTTTGGATTCATGGGCCTCGATGCAATGCTGTGGTGTTCCTTAGCATGAGATTCACCTCCACCTTGCCCCTCCCAGTCGGATAACCTCTTCGGTTCCAGAATCCCTGAGAGCTCTATCATCGCCAGCATCATCCTTTGTGTTTGTTGCATCACCATATAGATCCTTGAGCTTGGCCAGGTTGGATGATTCAGGAGCCTTGCTGAATGGGCTGGAGCGATGTTTGTCACCGTCAGTTCTGCCACGCACTGGACTCCTGCTCCTGCTCCTGCGGGAGCTTGAATGTCTATTTCGGTCAGAATCCCTGTCCCTCTTTTCACGGCCTCGCCTTTCGTCATCCCTATCCAGCCGACGATGATCTCGGTCTGTTTGATCACGAGCATAACGATCATGCTCCCTATCCTTGTACCTGCCACGATCACGATCTGAACGGTCCCTCTCAGAGTCATGATCACGCTCAGAGCTCTGACTTCGGTGCTTCCTTGGTGGTGGTTTCGCATGGTCACCATCATAGCTTCTTTCCTTGTCCTGTTTGGAAGGTAATGTTCTTCGGACTGGGGAAGAATCCCTTGTGGATGCACGGTGTGGAGCACGCTGACCAAAAGAGACAGACAAAGAAGCCTTTACAGAAGGAGGCCTTCTGGCAGTATCATTTGATTCAAGCCTATTAGAATCCCCAGTCATTCCTGACTGCTTTGTTGGAAGCTTCAGCTTCTCAAGATGGCTAGTGACCTGTCGGAGAATTGGGAGAGGCACTCTTGGAAGAAGACTGTCGAAATAGTACTGCAAAAAAATAACAAATATCATTGACACTTTGTTTTAACATGTGAAAAATAATAATCTCAATTGGAACTTATCTAATAGAGTAATATATTAAAGAAACAGTGAGGAATTGCATCAGAGTTGTAATACAATATATCAGAGCATCTGACTGGGAACAAATGTGGAGTCAAGCAGCAAAAAAAGAAGAAAAAAAATGGTCTTACAGTAACTATCAAATCTGTATCAGGAGTAGTCATCTTTCTTTTTCCTTTTTAGTAGCATTTCCACACAAAAAAATCCCAACTACAAGATATTTAACGCATTGGAACTCTTTCACTTATCTCTAGAAAAAAACAGACCTACTTCCTCAATAACTTATCACATACTCCTTAAGCAAAGAATCATGTCTGAATGAAAAAGAAAATATGTAACTCTTGCCACAAGAAACCAATATGGGCAAAAGCCCATGGGCATACATGTTTCATACGATATAATCCTCAACAAGTAAAAAAAAAGGAGTAAATTATCTTGCAAACCATTTCAAATGTTATGAATCCTTCAACCACTTGAAACATAGGTTAGACTAGCGAAAAAACAGTGAAAAAAGAACTTATAAGCAACACATCATGACAAACCTTATACAGTGATGTTACTGGCGGAAGAGATGATGTCTCCTCTTAAAAGCAACTCCACAATTGAAATTTCCCCTCAGTATGCCAAATCAACATGTGAGTGATTCAAGAAAGACTAATGGCATTTAGGTTCAGAAAAGAATATGGTTAATGATCTCTGCCCTCGGATGTAGTTGGGGTAACTAAGGAGACACTGTGATAGCAGCTCAGGATACTTTTTTGTTATATGAAAGAATTGTGAAATAACTTCAAGAGATATACCTGACCAAGGAGGAGATCACGCACATAAACGCCCATTGTAGTCATTTTACCATTTGAGCCGGGGGCAAACTCCTGAAAGAGTAGGGTATTATATTAAATACGTGGACACTGGAAAGAACTGTAAAAAGTTTTTTTATTAATTACTCCCTCTATCCCAAATTATAAGACATCCAAAGAATCTTGGAGAGTCAAGACATCTCAAGTTTGACCAAAATTATAGAGAAAATTATAAAGATTTATGATATCAAATATGTATATTATGAAAATATAATTGATGAAGAATCTAATGATACTTAGTTGACATCATAAATGTTTGAGATGCTTTGACTCTCCAACGTTGTTGGAATGTCTTATAATTTGGGATGGAGGGAGTACATCATAAAGAAGCATAAATAATTTAGAGCTATAAACATGGGCAAATCAATATTAGTATAGGCTTGAAAAGATATTTTTCACAGATAGATCCACAATCCACATGGCTAAGCAGTTACTTCATACATGTGCACATCGTTGTGTTCCAAAGAAGTAAAAGCTAGGACAGGAATAGTGGATTCCGGAGAGACACCAATTTGGCTTAGAAGATTGCACATTTCAATATATCCTTCGGTACATGTTTCAAACATCGGTTCTTTTCTGATTGTAGACTAGGATACAGACATAGGAAGGCAACTATTGTCCCGCCTTCAAGTCTTTACAACTATATCTGATTCTTTCTACAAGCACTGTTCTTAGTACATACATAGCAGGTGTCAGTATCAAAAGATTATCTTTGTTTACGTTACACAAGTTTATCATACCATTTAAGTGGAAACAATGCAACAGAAACTTGATATGATTCAGAAACATATGGTTGAACACTTGAACTAGCAGTTGTTCTTTTGCTGCTTAATTTAATATGAAACAAACACAGCAGAAGCAGAAGTGCTGATGCGAAAGAGACAATACCTCGTCATCCTTGATATAGGGTTCGTACCAAGTCCACAGCGTCTTCGGTTCTGCAACATATCGCAGGTAGAGGAATCCAATCTGAAATAAAGAAACTATTATATTCTGGTACTCATACTCTTTTGTTTGATAAACTGAATATTTGAGACGACTGACAAGCTAGTGCCATGTGTGAATGGGCATATATATCACTTGGTTGGTTCCATGTAAATACAGCCAACTAAGTCCATCACTACTACTGAGTACTGACAATTACATGTACTACCGGAAAAGCTTTAGCTAATGACAATACAGTGAGGGTCATTTCTAGTGTGTAGAGTTCAATGCTTTAGCAGAGTCTGATTCCTTAACTAAATCCTCCAAAATTGCAACAGTCCGCATACAATAACTTGTTCTAAAGCCGGAAACCGAAAATAGACCATTGAACAGAAAACAGATACTAGGGATGCCAGAGGTTCACTTACAGCTCTGATATAGGGGGAGTCCTGATGCTTAAGCAGCCCATGCATCTGCTTGACGGTAAGCTTCATGGTGAAGAACTTGTAGAGGAGGCAGAAAGCGGAGGAAGGGCCGCGGCAGTTGCCGGTCATCCAGGGCTCGACGTGGTCCACCTGGTTGTAGATCTCGTCGACCACCTCGTGGTAGGTATTGTACTTGAACAGCTCCTTGAAGTAGTCCGAGGAGAGGATGTTCACGGACAGCACCTTCTCCATCAGCCCCTCGATGGCACGGCCAGACGACTGGATCTCCATCTCCCTCACCCTCTCTGGAATCAATCAACGGGAATCAAATTCGAATCACGCCGGAGAGAGACGGTAGGGGCAGCATGCGGGTAGCAAAGGGGAAGAAGATTTGAAAGTTCACCTCTTTTCTGTTCCACCGGAAACGCGGGCTGGGATAGGGTGCTTGGGGACACGCCGCCCCGGCGGCGCGAAGCGGTCGGGACGGCGGCGGCGGCCCGGAGGAATCGCCTTGGATTGGGAGGGGGAAGGGGGGAGGAGGGAGAGGAACCTAGACGAGACGAGAGGCGGAGGAAAGGAGCAGGAGACTTTATTTGTATGTCATTAAAAAAGATGTCCCTAAAAAGTTCAATCTATCCGCCGTTTGTTTTTTAGGTCGAAACTTTTTTCGATCCTCGCGTTATTCCGTCCGCCTTCTATCTGATTTCTGCCGTTTGACTGTCCTGACGGGTGGGTCCCCCGTGCAAATGACCTCAATTGCCCTTCTCGCCGTCCAGGGGCTTCTTCACCATCCTCGTCTCCTCCACCTCCTCCTCGACGCGTCACCTCCTCCTCCGCCAGCGAGCCCACGCCTAGGCGCCGCCGCCAAATCCTCGATCGCTGGGCAGCTGCAGCCGCCTCCGTCACGGCCAGCGCCGCGCCGGAGCCCGCCGACCCGCGCCGTCGCGCTAGGACGCCGAGTTGTCCGAGCTCGCGTCCGCCACGTGCCCCGTCGCCGCGCGCGCCGCCGCCTTCCAGGAACCGTCCCCGGCGTCGTCCGAGCTCCGAGCCCTCCGAGCTCCAACGCCTTCGCCGCGCCCACCGAGCTCCCGCTCGCCGGGCCCCGCGCCTTGTCGCACATCCAGCGCTGGCGCGAGATCGAGGTCGTCGGGCCCACCCCGCCCCGGCACGGCCGCCGACCCGGCGGCCTCCGCCTACGACTCGGAGTGGCCGGGACGCGCCGCTGGTCGGGCGCCTCGCTGCAGCTGCCTGAGCGGCCGTGTCGGCCGTTCTGAGGATGCAGGACACGTCGGCGGCCGAGGCGTACGAGCAGTACCTGCGCTGTCGAGCCTGTGGCAGGCCGGGTGCTTCCCGGAGTGGGCGGGCGAGGGCCTGGTCAAGCCGGCGCTGCAGGCGCTCGAGGTCACTTTCAGCTTCGCGTCCCTTGCGTTGTCTGACCCGCGCGGGTATGTCAGCCGCCGCGAGCTCGCGCGCCCCCTCGAGTCCCTCGCGGCGCGGGAGGTGGAGCTGGTGTCCGCACTCTGCGAGGGCGACCGGAGCGCGCCGCTCGCCGTTCTCAGCGCCTCCAAGGGCGTGCTCACGCGGGAGTGCAGCACATCTGACGGTCCGAGGTGTGGCAGCTGCCCAGGAGCGCCGCCGTGGTCGTGTGCCAGATCAGCCGCTGCACGCGTTCGGGCGGATGGTCGGCGGCGCGTGCACGCTGGGTCGCTGGCCGAGGCGGTGGCCGCTTGCAGCCGCTGCACGCATTGCCTCGTCGTCGTCGTGTTGTCGTGGAGCTGGAGGGCGGGCGTTCGTGTGCGTGCGTGCGCACTGCCCTGCCCTGCCCAGCGGCAGCAGCAGCGCATACATGCATCCGAGGCGTGCGTGAGGGCATGAGGAGGCGATGCTCCTGGCCGGCGACCGGTGGCAGCAGATCACGTAGTGGCAGTGGCAGATGACATCATGCTGGTAAGGGCAACTGAGGTCATTTGCAACAGCGGACCCACCAGTCAGAACAACCAAACAACAGAAATCAATCAGAAGGCGGACGGAATAGCGCGAGGGAGAAAAAAATTTCGACCTTGGACACTGTCGATAGATTGAACTTTTTAGGGACACTGATGAGTAGGACATCTTTTTTAATAGCATACACGTAAAAGTCTCAAGGAGGAGCCCGTGGACACTGAACTAGCAGGTGACGCGCCTAGTAGTGCTCGGTCGCATCAGGGCCAAGTTATTAGGACCGGACCGGAGATCGAACCGGTGAGGCCTTCAGTTCACTGGTTCACTGGTCCAACCGTTTAGAACCGGTTAAACCACCGGTTCAATTAGTTTAGACAGGATGAATTGAACCGGTTACAAATACTTTGAACCGGTATATATATATATAATTGATAGGTGGGAAACAACACAATTTAATTGTACAACCAGAAAGTTTATACACATGTACATACAGAATTACATGTTCTTAAAATTCAAAACATCAAATGGTTTATTTTAGCTAAAAATACACATGAAAAGATAATATATTGAGCACTTATAAATTGGTGCAAAAAGGATTTAAATAGTAACTAAAATATTCATTGATGTAAGAAATCTCAAATGCTAAAATGGAGTGCACCATTGCTAAGAGCTTATCGAAATAATCAAAATAGATATATTTTACGTCTAATTTGAAGCTCATTTAAAGAAGTTAAGAAAATTTGAAAATTAAAAGCCAATGTTGACGTCAGTTAACAAAAAGTCAAATGAGCCAGGAGCAGCCGGCAGCCTACCACACAGCACACACTGGCACACGCAACATCCAAATTCCAATGTGAGCAGCAGACATGCGGGCCCACCGGTGGCAGGTGCCAGACTGCGAGGCGCTCCACCAGCAGAACTGCATGCGCGGCGTCAGACACTCAGACCGGAGCGGTTCACCGGTTCCATAAAAAACCGGCCGGTTCAACTGGTTTTTACCGGTTCAATTGCACAAGCGGTCTTTTAAGTGAACCGGATCAGCTTAAGCTCTGGTTCGGTCTTTTAGCGGTCGGACCTGATGTAGTTGGCTGGATGATCTACGGACGGATTGTACTGGGCCACAGGGGGCAGCTCGAGTCGGTTTGCTCTGTCACGGCCTGCTCCAAGGGCCACCACAGTGGAAACATGAAACCCGTTCAGAAAACCGTATTTACTTGGCTAGATAAAAGTTTTCCGTATGTTTTTTCCTAGTTTCAATTTATATCTCATCTTTTTTGTACGGCAGATGGGGATGTACTATGTATATGCCAAGGTTTTTTTTAAAAAAAAAGCTAATCTTGCTCTTGAGTGAGATGAAATCTTGCCTGGTTCATATAGCATTTCTATGTACCATTTTAGTCTTGATTGATAAACTTCTGCTCTATGTTATGATTCTCAAGTCACCATGGGTGCTCTACGCTAAACTCGCATACTACAATAGCGTGTCAGCTTCACCTTAAAGTTGCTATATATGAAGTTGCTATATATGGCAGGTGCTTCTAGAGTGTTGTGTCAAGAGACCTAACAAACACAATTGCAACAACGCTTAAAAGATTTGGTACAAACTCATTGTTCGGTGCAATCATGAAAATTTAATTGAAAGACATCCTTAAAAGATTTTTGTCCTTTACACATGTAGATAGATTAATTTTGTGCCCTGGTTATCGATGTCCCCATACGAAAATATTATTTGTTTTCGTTTATCATTCGATTATTAATACAAAAGAAAATAAAAATCTTGAGTTCTTGACAAGCGCTTCGGTTATTTCATGTTTCTTTACTATCAGTTTAAAACTTTAAACTAGCAGAACTGAGAATCGAAAGAAGTGCCTCTAATAATTTATTATAAACAAATTGATAAGCGAAAACAAATAGGATCATAGTTTGATCGAGGGGCGGTGGTGGCCAAGCCAACGATTTATGTTGTTTGGTTGAATGTGAACCAAAGGTCGTGCCATAACGTTTTTCCAGCTCGGTACCAAATATTTTGTCTTGAGTCGAACTGAAACTATGAAAAAAATTATTTCGTTAGAGTTGTTTCAAGCACCAGCTGCCTCGGGGCATAGCAAGATTAATGTGCCTGTGTCACACTTGCCGTGAGGCCGTTTCTTCGCACGAGTTCAGTCTTCAGTGCAAACGTGCACGTTCTTCATGTGGAACACGAATGACGGAACATCAACCCACTGCATATTTTGCATCCGGCCTGTGATGATGAAATTGCGCAAAGGCAAAGTGTGCATGGCCTAGGTTGGGCCGCGGACGAGTATTTCGTGGAGAAGTATAGAAAGCCCACTTCCTTGCCACCGTTCGTTCCATTCCACTACCTGGCACAGTGGCACCTCGCTCCCTCAGCATATCAGTCTTTAGCACCACCTCGCCAACCCACACTAAGCAACACCAGCTTAAATATTCGTCTCAACAGCCCGCACTCGCCGAGCTCAGCAGCGTGAGCTTGTAACCCAAGCGGGGGCATTAAGGTGGTGCGGATGCTTAGTAATGGTATCTGGGCCTGGGCTCGTGGTTGTACCTTTGCTGGCCTGCCCATCCCAAGTTGGTACCTTTGCTGGCCTGCCCATCCCAAGTTGGTAGTGGTTGGTGTGGCCCTTGCGAAAGCTTGGGCCTCTTTAAACCTGAAGTGGCAGGAATGGCGTGAGGCTGGCTTTACAGAGCAGCGATCACTGCCCGCTTCCAACGGTGGGAGGATAACAGGCCGCTGCATCTTGGGGCCCAATTAAAGGCCCGGATCCTCACTATTGCAGACCACCATCTTTTTTTTTTGTATTCTATCATTTTTACCTCATATGTTGCTCTCACTATGCAGACCACCATCTCTTTTTTTTTGCATTCTGTGATTTTTACCTGCTGTCATTTCGTCTTTGTTGCTGAATTCGGTCATTAATAAATGCAGCCAATCATGTTTTAGATCTGTTTCTTCCCGGGTTAGGCCGCTCATTCAGTTCAGCTCGTGCACAGTGTGTGTATGATGTCGACTCCCAAGAGGTCCACGACTCTTAAATAATCTGTACACGTTGTGGAAGCTATTGTCCACGCAATGCAACAGCACTCACTGTGCACTGACGGGCGTGTACCGCTACGCTTTCCAGAACCTGCTTTGCCAGCAGGCAAACAGCACTGCAGCAGGGTGAGTACGCTATAAACAGGGTTTACAGGCATATGCGCAGCGCAGGATGAATGCGCGAACCACCCGTTGCTGTGCAGCAGCAGGACGTGCCCGGCCGATCCGATCGTGCTCGTGCAGTCGGTCGTGCGTCGCATCCACAGCCCACACAGCTGGGAAAGGAATGAATGCACTCTCGCCTCGCTTGGTGGTGGCTCCAGGCCGGTCCCCCCGGACGCGCGCCATCACGCCCATCTAGCTGGCGGCCCATGTGACACGCGCGGCCGCCCGGCACGCGGGGGAATCGCAGGTGCGCGGACCGACCGGCTTGCGTGCAGTGCGTCGCCATCACCGCCAGGGGCGCCCGGGCGGCTGTGGGACGAAACGGCAGAGCCCCCACGCACGCCGGCGGCACCGTGTCCGTGTGCCGGAATCGTGACCCGTCGTGGTCGTGCGTGCCATCTTGATCTTCGCTGGCACTCACTAGTAGCAAGCGACGCCCCCGCCCCACTTTGTCTCCGTGGCGTACATGCTTCTTGCCTCACGCGCGTGATTTTTTTTTTTTGTTCACGTTTCACTGCCTCGTTCCTCACGACGCTTGCTCCAGAAGAAATGCAGGTGGTTGGTTCGGTTCTGTCCAGTCCAGCAGCCACGGGCCCCGGCCGTCGTCCTCTGCTTGCCAGCAGCCGCCAGCCTCTAGGTCTAGGGGGCTCCGCAACCGGCGCCACGCCACCCACTGCCAGCCAAACTTGTGCGTTGCCTGGACGCGTGACGACCTGGGTTTTCTAGCTTTCTTCTCTGCGACGTGCCGTGCAGTGGCGTTACCGCCCATGATTCGCATGCGTGGCCGCACGCACTCGTCGTCTCCGTCTCCGAGATGAGAACGCGAAAGCAACGGTTTCGTCTCCAGCGCATCTTTCGTTTTCGCCGCATCGGCCACCTTGTTCCAATCAAGCATGCCGCCAAGCCAAGGCAAAAAAAGGCAGTTCCAAGAAACCGGAGCTGGTTGACCGGCCGTCGCTGTGCCTTGTTCAGGCCGCTGAATATGCTTCACGGTTGAAAAACCTTCCGTGCACAGAAAAAAAAAAGGACAGCAAGATTTACCACCACTTGGACAGGGCAAACTTCTTTCTTGCACATCAGGAGCAAGGAAGCCCCTGCTCCTTTTTTTCTCTAAAAAAAAGAAACCCCTGCTCCTTCAAAATATTCTGGATTTCTGAATGGTTGGATGATGCAGATCTAGCACTGCACGAAAAGAAAGACCCCACCAACTGCAAAACAAAACAAGACATGGTCCCAGAAGGTTGCAGTGCACTGCACTGTACCTGCCAGACACATCAGGATTGCCGGCCGCGCCTCCGGAGGTCCCAAAGCTTCCGGTTCCACAAATCACAGATTCGTTTTTTTAAAAAACTTGTCCTTGGATGCGATGCAAACGCAGGAGGTCTGCGATTCGAACAATCAAGACAAAGATGATAAGAATGTACAAATTAGGCTGTTACAAAGGGGAATGCCTTCTACACACCCAACCTGGCCTAAACCTACCACATCATCATCCCCTACAGAATCTTCACTCCGGCCTCATCAATCAGCTCCTGCATGCGTCCTTGTCCACCAACCCACAACACAAACTCTCATCCCCCGTCCTGGGAACCATTACCTCTTTTCACAGCAACTCACAGCGCTTCAGATCGGTTCTGCTTCCTCATTCTGCCCGGACCTCCTGGCCTTCATTGCCCCCCATACATCCTCTCTACCAATGCCTCCAAGCCTCCCGTCGAACGCGTCTTGGCCAATTCCCCAGGTTGGGTGGGTAATGCGGCGTTCCCCCATGTGCCAAACTTCTCGCGACCAACCAAAACACACTCAGTTGAGTTAGTGTACCCCAGGATTTGTGCTTCGCAGGAGCCCCCCACGGTTTTCTTCGCTTGGCCAGTTCGGCTTCAGGCGGGAGTTCATGCGCTCTCCGCCGGGAAATAACCCATGTTCCCCTCACCGTGCGCCCGCTTTGGGCGCCATTCTGTGTGCGCCTTCACGATATCCGCTCCTGATTCCAGCTGGAGCAGGTGGTCGCACTGGATATTGGAGTCTGCATGGCTGCTGCTGTCCACGCATTCACCTGCAACCGTGGTGAGTGACTGCAGCACGCTGTCACGGCCACACTCCTTCCTGTAATCCAGCGTCATGCTCACAAGCTCATGCCTTTCCAGGATCGAAATCGGAGCACTCTGGGGACAAAAAAAAAAGGAGAAAGAAAAAGGATTCAGGCATTTGAGCAGCTTTGTACTATGCAAGATTAAGAAGCTCAATAGATATCATTGTACTAGCAGCACTGTTCACCTTCCAAATACATATCACCAATTGATCATTCATTAGCGAGGAGGAATACAAACACAAGTACACAAAGCTTTATAAACTTTTATGTCATGCCAGTGAGATCTCCAACCACCACCACATGGCCAGATCAGCGGCCATTGAATTGAATAAGATGAAAAGAGACAGGCCCTCAAGAAATTACCTCAAGAATCCAACCAATATACTTGACGTTGTTCACGTGCTGGTTGACATCAAGGTCACCCCACCTAGGCTGTTCCATGTAATGGAGCTCCATGAGTGAGGAACTTACATTTGAGAACAATCAAGTGAACATTACGGAAAAAAAACATGGTTATCCTACTTACAGTGAGGCCCTTTCTTATGAACTGCTTCATAGTATCACCATCAGAAGTGCTCCCTGGCTTAGCCAGCTTCTCACTTTGCTCATCTGATATGGCTGAGCGGCCATTGAAATATGGGCCTATCTCAGCCCTAACTTCATCTGGCATTTTCGAAAGCCTTCTAGTGTTCTTATTCATCATCACCCAAACACTGCAAAGAAAAAATCGAAAGGTACATAAATCATAAGCAAAGATGAAATTTCACAACAAAGAGACAAATAATAAATGCAAAACCAGATGAAATCCAAACCTTGTAGCTCTCAAGATTGTACATCCAGAGTTGTAGTCACGAACATGCCAGTCTCGACGCATGCCATTTTTTCCAGCAGCAGCTACCCATGTGTCCACTTGAACCATATCTCCCCTAAATTATAGCAATTTTTTCAACAAATATTCGGTCAATTTCAGCCTACAAGGAAATGTCCACAACTATATCTGAACTAAGAACAAACTACAGTTCGATTTGTTTTCCTTTTTCCCAATAAGAGGTATACGTGGAATTGGACAGCTTGTAACTTCAAAAAACTAACATTGTAGCAGGTATTGATTTTATGAGCACTAAAGTTATTTGCTCAAATAGCAGATTAAATGTAGTGAACCAACGAATCCAGATCGAGGACATCTTCGTATGGCAACCCACAACATTTATTTCTTATAGGATGAAATCATTTATTATAACAATAAAGGTCAGTTCTGATCTCTTGAGGTGTACAGCCTGTCAGATCTTTGTGATTCAAACATTCAAGGAAGCACGGACAAACGCCACTTAATTCAGCAGTTCCAAGCCATTAATATATTGCCTCACTAAATAAATTACTTGCAATACTTTGTCACTCTAGACTCGACCATGAATCATAACAAATAGTGGTATTATTACTCCAAGGCACCTCTCAGTGTTTTGGTTGGATGAAACCATCCATATTAAGGTGTTGCCTGCTGAAATCATGCAGGCTATGGGAGTCCCACAGTGGGGAAGTGTGGGCAATAAACTCATTCATGATTCATCTGTGCAGAACTGCAGAACAATAAAATCAGTAATTGGCAGGGAATTTGTTTTCTTGTGCTTTGGATTGATAGTTAGAATTATTTTAAATTCCAGTGATATAGCCTGCAGCACTGAGACACAATATTCAACTTCGAAAGCATAAGTAAAGACGGCATCCTTAGACTATTGAAGCACTGCTCCTGAAGGCCCGAGTCATGTTCGTTTTACCAAGACATCAAAGGTAGTCAGACTTTAAACCAAGATGTCTAAATGGTTTGCTTGTACCAAGGGTGGGTCATGTGGACTGTTTGTACTGCTAATCTTCAAGCAAACCTAAGTGCATACCTACAGACTTAAAAAGGAAGTTTTCAATGTATACAACAAGCCAGTTAGAACCATCTAAAATGCACAAACTATCAGTCCAAAATCTCCAAGATGCTAGTGAAATGATCAAAATTGAGCTATATGGTGTTTTCCTTGAGCTTCTTTACTAACATATAGTAACACTTCTAGCACATGCAACACTTAATTTTGAAACTGCATGTCCCAAGAGGCAACACGAGAGTAACAGTTATAAATTTGATTCAAAGCGAAAGGAAGGATGCCATTTTCCGAGAAATGGATAAGGGTTGTTACAGTTTGCAGAAACATACCACGAAGGATATTGCTCAACAAGAAGCTGAATTTTGCTGACAACCCAGATCAAGTTTCGCTTGCTCATCTCTGGCGTGGCGCCAAAACCATCTCCAAGAAGGCCAGCTGTCTTCACATGGTTAAGAGCGGTTTCCTGAAAAATTCAAAATAATGTGAGCCACAATGAAACAAGATGGACCAATAGTAAATAGCGCGAAAAAGGTAGAGAAACTAAGTTTTGTAGTATCATTGTGTCACCTGTAGATGATTCATTAATGTCTCTATAGAAGCCGTACGATCAGCACCAATCTCATAGGACCGAATCAAGAAGTTTTGCCTGAACACCAGCCCATCCTGGATGATCCTACCAAAACCAAATGTATCAACAAGCATGTCGGGTTTCTTAGGCTTCCAGTCAAGCAATGTCCACTGCTTCTCTGCTGCCAGGAATATGGTAGTGACAGCCGCAAGAAGCATGCTCCAATCTGGCAGTTGGTTGTAGAATGTCTTGGGAGCAGTGTAGGGTATCGCCTCCTCTTTGTCTCGGCTTGCATTCTTGTGGTTAACCTTGGTGCCATTAACCTTGGGAAGGGCCTGTGCTTGAGCCTTGACTTGCATGTTCCCAGAAGGAGTGCTAGGCTTTGCGACAATACCACGGACACTCAAATTATCCAGTGATTCACCAGCCAAGTTCTTGGATGCTTTCGCGGACGCTGCCAGAGAAGCCCCTGGGCCAGGGAAGAAGGCTGAGGCAGCAAGGGAGCCAGCCATGGCTCAACCGTGCTTCAGGATTCAAAGAAGCAGGCCTCGCACTCGAAATGCCAACCTCTAGACCTGAAGAAAGAATCAACAAAAACAGAAGCTTTTGTGAGAAGGTGTATATATTCACCAACAAAGCGCCACAATTCCCCTCCTATTTTGCATTGCATTCTCATGAATAAGACCTCGAAAGGAACACGGCTATTGTGTGAGTGTGATGGTTAAAATTTCCAGTTTGGGGCTTCCAGAATCGTGATAGCTACAGAAAGAAGCAGGGTTCCAAAAATCGGCACTAAGCGCATTTCAGCGCTAAGCGGATAGGCAACGTTTCGCTTTGGGGCATTGGCGCTCCCAAAGCGACGCGACCGCCTTGGTAGAGCAGCAGCTTGGCGAGGGCGAGCGACAGGCGGGAGGGGGGCCCGCTGACAACGACGACGAGCCTGGACTGCCCGGCCGCCGCAGCCTGCGTGCCGAGCGCCGGGGGGGAGGGGGACGGAAGATGGAGCGCCGGCGAAGATCGGCCCCGTTGGGTTCACGGCAACCATCTCGACCGACGAATCTCCGGAAAAACGCGCTGAGAGAGAGGTGCGAGAGATGGAGGAGCTGAAAAAAAGTAGATCTCACCGTCTCCTTCTCCCTTCTCACGCGGGATGGACGCCGCTGCCCCTGAATCCACGCGCTGCGGCTCCTCCTCCCAATTCACTCGCGTAGCCGATCGGCGACGGAGAAGCAGACCGGCGGCCAGAAACGACGGAGGGAGGCGGGGTGGGCCGGCGATGAGAGGCGAGACGACGCGGGAGGCAGGGCGGGAGAGGCGGAGCGGAGGAGGCCGATGCGCGCCCTCTTGCTCGGCGGCGCGACGGGAGGCGTGGGGAGGTGGTGTGGTGGTAGTCCGGGCGGGAGCGGTGGGACGGCGGATTCGTGGTGCTCGTGGGCGAAGACGCGGGATCCCGGTGTCCTCTTCCAGAGAGAGCGATGGGTGGTGGGCTATAAATAAAAGAAGAAGAAAGGAAAGGAAAAAAAAACAGGAGAATTATAAACATTTCAGCGTTATTGATACTCCGTAAGAAGGAGAAGTTACTTTACCAAACATTTTAACAAAAACTAATGATTTCACTTCTAAAGCTGATTCTTAAGATGAGATATGTTTGGTGGAGACGAAGCTCTGTCATATATAGCGATTTGTTTGTCTTCGCTAGAGCAGTGAAGAGATCATGTAACATTTAGATTGTATGAAAAGGATAATGAGTCTGAAAAATAAGGGAGGATGGATAGTATATAACCCTTATTTGATTATTAGGATTTTATGAAGAGGATGATGAGCTCGTATCACACCAATCTATACCTAATGGGAGGGGTGAGTTATGACTGAGAAACAATCAATGAAGAGCCATATTTGTGAGCTCCACTAGCGGAGAGAGCTGATTCTACAACAAGACCTGTGACATTTAGACCGTTATGCTCGCATTATCGATCTTATTTGTAACAATATATCATGTTCATGCTCAAATTATCAAGGCAAATTTTTTTCTGGTAACAACACACAGAAAGGTCGATATAGTAGAGTTAGTGAGCCTGTGACACCGTTTTTTTTTTTTTTTGTGGCTGTGTTAATTCATGAACTACGTCACTTAAATGTTAGCACTTAATTTCACAATATTGCTTTTCTTCTCATACAATCCATGTATTCTTATTATGAAAAATTATTTTTTTCAAGCAACGCAACACATGTGAAAAAAAATTAGAGATGGAACACAACGAATCCAACCGGCGCTTGGCCAATTGGCCTCCCTCGTCCGAGATGACCGGCGGGTGGGCGGGCGCGCGGCTGACTTGACCTGGTTGTGGTCTGTACGGCGCCACCGCGACCAGCTAGCTGCCCCAGTGCCCGGCCCGGCGATGCTGACACTTTTTTTTTTCTGCCACGGGCAGTTTGGGGAAGCGCTTCGCGAAGCGGGTGGCGCCTCTTGGCTTGGCTGGCTGCGGCAGGTGGCCACGTGCACGGCCCCGGGCTGGTGGCCGGCCGTCTTTCAGGTAGGGCCCAACTACCGGCTCCAGACCGTGCACTCTCCCACACTTGATGAGAAAGCCGGAAGACGACCTCGGTCGATCCACTTTCCTTTTGCTGTTCATCCCATTTCAGTCACGATGAACAGTTGGGTTTGGTCGTTTGGATTACTTGGAAGTTGAATCTGCACGATCGATCGTGTCAGGCCATTATTACTGGGATTAAGCAAAATAAGTAAAGAAGCCTGTTGTTATTTTTTTCACGGTTACAGTTAGATTGTGATTGAGAATGTGTGGCGAGCTTTACATATCTTAGCGTAATAATAAATAAATGAAAACCGTAGCACGTGGCGGGGAAATAATTGGCAGCCTTTGAAATTGAAACTTGACTTGAAAGGTGACCAAACGGTACTCCACGGGGCTTGAATTCTGCCTGCTTTGAGGCTTTGACGACGATGCATGCTGGATCAAATAATTTCTCTTCCTCAGCGATAGGCGGCTCATCAGTGGGTGGAGCTGTCATGGTCGTATATGTCCTGCTGCTTCCGCGAGCCAAGCCCCAAGTCAATTGGATCCGGCCACGGGATTTAAAACCGATGAAAAGAAACTTTGGGAGGCACTGCTACGTGCTGCACGTCCAGTTTTGAAAACTGGAACTATGAGCTTCAATAAAAAAAAACCAAAGGAAAAAGAGGAACGATGCCCGTGCAACCGTGCCCTTAATAATTTTCAATTCGTGGTGCCACGAAAAGGGCAAGTATATGTGAGTTGATTTTTTTTTTATAACGATGCCTTATATCCACGGAGTTTTCCCCGCGGCATGACTACAAAATACAATTCATTTTTAGTTTTATATGTCATGGCACCTATAGTTATATATAAAAATTTGTTGACACCTATAATTCTAAACAAATCCACCATAAACATATAGTACTTCATAAGTTCATATAACAGATTTTATTTGAATTAAGACAAAACTAAAATAATTTATAATTTACAACTCGTGGAGTGTTTACATGGATTTTTTTTTTGAAAAAAGTGTTTTCGTGAATCGATGGCATGAAGGAGCATTGTCTTAGGATGATTATTATAATAAATAATACTGTAATAATAAGGTCAGTCTCAATAACAACGCATTGATGAAGAGAGAGACAATAAAAGTTTCATGATAGCATAGATAGGTTTAATAAAGATGAAACTTATATATACTGTTTTTAAAATATTAATGCGTTAAAAACTAAGACATAAAATCCCTATTAAAACTGGTTTAACACACGTACTCAATCAGATCGGAGGTCGGCTACTTCGTCGGATTGGCCGGCCGCCATCAGTATATGGAACAACAGCTAGCGTAAACCATGCATGAATGGTCCAAGTCCAAATAGGAAGGCTGCAAACAATCATTATTTCATCAATGGCTTTTTAGTCTGGTCTAAATTGACGGGATGGAAATGCAGTCAGACTTTTGAACTATATATCTGGGGACGGGACTCCATCTAGCTACTTGGTATTTTTTTTTTACAATAAACCACTGTCAGCTCGAGACCCCGCTGGGAGGCGATTATGTGGCGATGGCCCCGGCCGCCCCCCCCCCCCACCGCGCGCCACCACCTGCCAGCCGGCCGGCCCATAGGTTTGCTCCTGCCCCTCCTTCCTCCCCCCCCTCCTGCTCCGCGACGCCCACCACCTCCTCGCCCCTCCCTCGGCTTCGGGTCCCGCTCTCAGCTCCCAGATCTAGATCTGCGCCGGTGGGCCATGGCTGGCGGCTCTCCCTCCCGCGCTCCTGACTTGGAAGCGGCCCTCGAGGATGGCTCCTTGACGTCCTGGGGCAGGGCTTTGGGGCCGCCTCAGAGGAATTCCCCCGCCGAGCGTGGGCTGATCTCGACGGGGAAGAGCTGCCACCGCCTCCAGACTTCTTCGTCGGCTCGCCCGGGTTACTCCGGGAGGTCCTCGACCGCGGTCCTGGGGCGTGCGTCACCCTTAGTGACTCGGAGGCCTCCTCGGAGTAGGGCTCGGAGCAGGTTGAGGATGAACTTCTGCCGCCGCCTGATGGGAAGGGAAAGGAACTGATGGCCCCCAAGCGCAAGCGTCGTCGCGTCCGACGCCATCGCCGCCGCAATAAGCCGGTGGGATTCATGGTCGCGGCCCGTCGCTCCCACCCATCCCTCCGGGAAGCGGAGCTCGCCGCGGCGCCACCCCAGTCCCCTGAAGCTCCCCCAACCGCCGCGGCTCGCCGGTGACTCACCCAGCTCGGCCGCGCGGGCACCACGACGACGACGGCTTCTATCTCGTGCGCAGCAGGCCCTATCACCGGGAGCGCAGACCTCCTCGCCGGTTCCCGCCGCGCTCACCTCCGTACGTGCCGCCTGAGCTCGCTGATGTGTGCTACCGCTGTCTCCGCCCTGGGCATGTCCGGGCGTGCTGCCGCCGCCCGGCCCGGTGTTACCTATGCTGGGTCGAGGGCCACCACGCGGCAGATTGTCGCGCCCATGGCGTCCTCGGGCACCCGCGTTCCGGTGGGGAGGGCCACCCTGGCGTGTCGCACCACGCAGGCTCCAAGCGGGTGCGCTCCCCGCGTTCTGCCGACGAAGGTCGACGCGTCGAGGCTCGGCACCGCTTCCGTCCGCGACGATCGCCGACGCGCCTGGACCGGGCCGGTTCTGCTGATACAGTCACCGGCCGTTCTGCCTCCACCGGCCGCTCCACGTCTGTGCCGCATGTCTGTCGTGGCTCCACGTCTCCTCGGTCGGCGTCCCATCCTCCCTCGCCACCGCCGTCGGCGCCGTCCCGGAACATGCCTCCCCGGCCACCTGGGGGCTGGGATTGCATGGCTGTCGCCCCCTCCATCGCTATCAGGTCCGACCGTGTGGCCCCTTCGTTCCGGACTTCGTTGGTCGTGATCCCGCGCTCCAGTCAGCTGCAAGTGGGTGAGGATAACCTCGCCCTGTCTCTGGTGGCCGTGGTTGGGGGGACGCACCCGGATGTTTCCACGTCCATGATCCGCAATGTACTCCTCGATCGTTTTCGGGTGGAGGACGATTACTTCGACGTTCGCAGGCATGAGCCCGAGGACTTCATTGTGCACTTTCGTCGCCGTGAGGATCGCGACCGCGTCCTGGCTTCGTCGCTGCGGGGACCTCTGCATTTACTCTGGAGGCCATGGACGCGGGTGGCGGGTGGTGCGGCTGGTGCGTTCACCCACTGGGTTGTTGTCTCCCTCAAGAACGTGCCTGCGCACGCTAGGAATACGGAAACCGCTCAGTCGGTCCTTGGCCGCTACTGTTGCCAAGTGGAGCTGACCAACTTCCACGACCGTCTAGTCGACGACGACCGTGAGTTCTTCATCCAGACTTGGTGTTGGCACCCCTCCTTCATCGATCCAGAAAAAATGATTTTTATCCCGGAGCCATGGCTGCTTGGCGCGGGTTGAGAAGAGCTCAACTTACGCCGCGGCCTCCAGTACCTGGTTCGCGTGCGTCTGGCCGCGCACCACGACATGCTGGTACCGCCAGGGCCGTCGGCGGATGATGATGAGGATAATCCCAATGACGGTGACGACCACCAGGACGACGCGGGCGATGCAGGGGGGCTGACAACGGGGATGACCACTGGCCCACGTCGCGCCGCAACTCCGACGACGACTCCGCAAGCACAGACCCCCGGCACAACAGGTTCCACCCGGGGGGTACGGCTCGACTGATGGCTCTGGTGGACGTGACCTTGCCGTGCTCATTGGGGAAGTCTTGTGCCCTGCACGTCCTTTCGGGGCGCGGGCACGATGGTTGCCCTCCCCTCCGAGAACACCTCCCCCTTCTCCTTCGGGCACTCCGGTGGCCACGCTTCAATGGCGGCCCTCCACTCCGTCGCAGGACGTCGCGCGGTGCCCCAGCCGTGAGGCCACGGGGTTCGTGGGCCGCTTCTTGAACGCGCGCGCCGTTCCTTCTCCACGGCGGCAGGAGCCTCTCTACACCACCGTCGCGCACGCAAGACTGGTGGGCCTTGTCTATCGACGCCGAGTTCGCACCACCTTCCATCCCTCCCGTCGGGACCACTGACGAGGACCCTCCTGCTCTGGAGGACGCTGGTGCATTGGATGCGCTGGAGGACGTCGGTGCTCTAGAGGTTGCTGGGGACTCCGCCGAGTCTGCTGTCGAGGGCAGTCCCCCGGGGTCTCCTGTCCGGGAACGGCGGCTTGATTCTGGGGGTTTCCGTGCGGAGACGCTGACTACCACGGCGGACGTCGCAAGTGTGGGGGTAACCCTCGACGCGACGGTGACTGCCCCCCCTCGCTGCCCAACGCTTCACCTCTGCCTGCTGCGGCGCCCACTGGACCTACGGCGGCGTCGGTGGCAGACTTCATTGCGGGTATGATCTTGCCGCTTGCGGAGCCGGTGCTGCATGATCCTCCTCGCACGCGCCAATCAAGAATCCCCTTCGACGAGTGGCAGTCGCGTTGGAGCGTGCGCCTAGCCGCCAAGTATGCGTTCCGCGATCCAAACCCGAAAAGCAGGCTCGTCGTATTCTGGTCAACAAGTGGTCCGGGCGGACGGACATCGACAACCCTAAGTCTCCGGACCCTTCTATTGCGGTCAGGTTCCAGGACGTCTTCGGAGAGGACGTGTCCTCTGAGCGGCGCAACTCCATGCGTGAGCTCTTCCCTCTGTTGGGCCGCGGTGCGGCTCGGTCTGCCTTGCGCATGACCTGAGCCCCGCTTCCTTGCCCCTCTCCTACAGACAATTGTCCATCATGAGTGACAATCACCTCCTCTTCTGGAACGTGTGTGGCCTCAACTCCAGGGCGTGCCGCAATGTGGTCTGAACCGTCGTGTCCCAGCATCGTGCTTCTGTTGTATGCGTCCAGGAAACCAAGAGCTTGAATTTCTCTGTTGCTATGAACACTGACATAACCGGTTTCGACTACGACTTCGCCTTCCTCCCGGTGGTCGGTGTGGGCGGGTGGGGCTTGCACCTCCTGGCAGAGGGACCTGTGGGGGGTCACCTCCGTTGCACGTCGCCGCTTTTGTCACCATTTCGCTTTCCCCTGCCACGTCGCAGCAGCAATGGTGGCTGACTAATGTTTACGGCCCCGTTCGTCGGGCTGACAAGAACGCCTTCCTACAGGAATTACGCGATATCCGGGCGGGCTGCTCTGGACCCTGGTTGGTTTGCGGTGACTTCAACCTAATCTACCTGGCCGCCGACAAGAACAATGGTCGCCTTCACCGGGGTCTCATGCGTGCGTTCCGTGACACGCTCGATTCACTGCTGCTTGATGAGTTGCACCTCCACGGCTGCCTGTTCACTTGGTCTAACGGGAGGGACCAACCCACCCTCGAGTGCCTCGATCGAGCTTTCGCCTCCGTTGAGTGGCTCCAGCTCTTCCCTAATCACCGACTCTAGAGTCTCTCGTCCGACAGCTCCGACCACGCACCTCTGCTCCTCGTTCTCAACTCTCAACCTTGGGTCGTACCCCGATTCCGTTTTGAGCAGTTCTGGACCAGGATCGAGGGTTTTTTGGACACGGTGGCTGCGGCTTGGGGGCTTCCTAACCCCAACATCGATGCATGCAAGAACCTCAACGTCAAATTCAGGGGCCTTGCGCGCTCTCTCCGCAGCTGGCGCGCAACACACGTGGGCAGTGTCCCGTTCCAGCTCGCCGCGGCGCGCGTCATCATCCATGGCTTTGACGTCGCGCAGGAGACAAGTTCACTGTCCTAGGGGGAGCTAGAGTTGCATCGGGACCTCAAGGCGTATGTCCTTGGCTTGGCGTCGCTTGCCAGGTCTATGGCCATGCAGCGTTCGCGCACCCGTCAACTCCGTGATGGCGATGCGTGCACCAAATATTTCCACCTACAAGCTTGCCACCGGCGGAGGAAGAACTACCTGCTTGTTATTGCTCATGAGGGCCAGACGTTCACTGAGGATGAGGCCAAGGAGGGGGTCGTCTACGACTACTATAAGTTCTACTTTTGGCTCACACTCCATGGACGGCTGTGGACGGCGGCCAGGCGAGTCCGCCATGGGCTACAGCAGTCGGCGACATGTGTGCTCTGTGACTAGCTGATGGAGACGTATGACCACCTCCTCACCTCCTCCGTCTACACCCGCGAGGTTTGGTTCCGTCTGCTTAGTGCGGTGGGGCTGCAACACCTTGCCCCCGGGGACACCGACTCTCTCGTCGCATGGTGGCTGCACAGCAGAGCTCGAGTTCCTGCCGTCCTCCAAAAGGCATTTGACACCCTTGCGCTGCTCGTGTCCTGGGAGGTTTGGAAGGAGCGGAACCAGAGGACCTTCGACGACCAGTCCACCTCGGTGACTCTACTGTTGGAGCGCATCAGGGAGGAGGCAGACGCCTGGATCGCCGCGGGATATCGGAGTCTCGCGGTCTTGGCGGCTCTGGCCGCTTAGCGCGCCCCCTCCCTCCCTCTCTCCTTAGCGGGTTCTGTGTTTAGTTAGTACGACTCTACAACTCCACCGTTCTAGCCGGTGCCTTGTGTTGGTGTGTTTCGCGTGTCCGGACATTGGCACCTCGCCCTTGGCCTCGACACGTGTTGTAACCGGCTTAAACTCTTTCTCCCTTAAAGCAGCACGTGCTAATGCACGATTTAGAAAAAAAATCTAGCTACTTGGTCAATTCAAGTGCTCACGTATTCTGTTTTCTGGTCTTGGTCTATAGCTGTCCTAGCTTCTTCGTCAGGAAAAGAAATTACTATAACCGTTGGTTAACATTTTCCAATTATTTATCCGGCCATTTCAGTTTACAATTTTTTTTATGACATCGTTTACAAGACTATCATCACATCGGCTAAAATGGCTAAAATGCAATACTGAGGCCCTGTTTGGTTCTCATAAATCAGGTGACTTAAAATCAGTGATTTATAAGTCATGTTTGTTTTGTTTCCAATGACTTATAAGTCATGCAGGAAATGGGTTAGAATGTGGTCCCGCAGAAAAAAAAAGGCGTGGTCCTATATAAAAAGGAGGTGACTTATAAGTTCATAAGTTAGGGTGGAGCAACTTATAGACTTATAAGTTGGGATGACTTATAAATTGAGATGTTTGACAAAATAAGTCACTTTTTTCAGTCATGCATGAGATCCGGATAAAACAACAAACGTAACTTTCTATGATTTTATTCTATTGTTTCATAGTCTTTCATCACACCAGCTTTCCACATCATTTAGACTTAGAAAGCAAGTTTCATCTCATTTATTTTTTTCTTTTCATAATAAAAAAATATCAATATCATTAAAATGTGTCTATGTACCGTGCAAGTACCAACGAGTAGTAGCTAGGTGAATGTGGTATGGATGCATATACACTCTGAACTCAGTCGTCACTCGTGGCTCGCAGCCGGTCCCCATGGTTTTATATATTGGCGACAATAATGCAAGTAGGTAAAGAAAAACTAAAAGAAAAAAAAGGACCATACTGATGATAGTTAGGAAAGTACTTAATGAGCATCCTGTACTTTACACGTGGTATAGCTGTGCGTGCGTGTGTGTACGTGTTGTGTAACATCAGTACTCCTCCTCCTCCTCCTTTACTAGCTCGTCCTTGGTACTGTATATATACACAGAAGAAGAAGAATGAAGAAGACGAAGAAGAAAAACACATAGGAGCACTTGTTAGCAACTTCGTGGGCGGGAGCTAGCTTTTGTTGTTCGTTTTGGCTATAGCTGTATGCGTGCAAGCTGATGGTTGTTTGCACGCTTTTCTGTACGTAATGCTTGGTGTTAGTTCTTTGGTGGCTTCGATCAGCCCCTCGATACTGTCAAAGTTCTTATTATGAATTGATGTTGCTGTGATGGACAACAAAGCAAAACAATGCTGAGTTTGGGCAGGCATGGGTAGGGTAGGTGGCTAGCTAGCTGCTCGAAGTTGAGGTGCTGCTGGCACAGTGGCACTGGCAGACATCGACCCATGTTCAAGTTCAATGCGCGATCCATCCATCGATATGGAGTGGAACACTGTGGCTGTACAAGTGTACAACTCTACTGTAGTAGTATATGTGTACGTAGTATGACAGACAGTATGGGATATTGGGAGGCTGTACAACTGTAGTACTGTATATGTCTGCATGGCATACATTAGTGTTTGTCAGTGTGCTTCGCTGTCGCAGCTGCCTTTGCTCGTCTATAAAAAACTGTCGAAACCGTGCTGGTGAAATCAATTCACTTTATATTAAAAAAATAGCATTATTATTTTTTAGTTCTAAATAATTTTATTATAAAAGTGTATTCTATAATTAATCTAATGGTACTTATCATGAATACTAGTATTTTTTATACAAATCTAGTATAAATTCAAACCGTTTGACTTTTCGATAAACAACAAGAATTGATTTTTTTTCAGGGAACAGAGGGGTAGTCAACATGCAAAATCTTATTACATTTTTTTTCCTAAAAAAACACCTAATAAACATACATACTTTTCTAAGGACTCATAAATTGAGTTTTTCTTTTCTAAGGACTCATAAATTGAGTTTCTCAAAAGCCCAATAGCCTCACCTGTGGACACCCGTCGTATGTGTACAAACTCTATATCGTTTGAAATGTCTCCATCACCGTCTTGAACTCTTGATTTCTTGCATAATATGTCCGTAGGGTCTGGACAACATTCCCACATTCGGTCGCTACCTTTGATCTTCTCCTTAGGTAAAGATCGTTTGCAACCACTAAGGCGTCTAGGAATGTATGCCTACATCGATCACTGCTCTCTAGCGCAACAATTGTTGCTGGGTCCAAATACTTTGCAGCAGCTGCATCCACTTCAATATTTTCTACCCACGTCGGTGGAGAAATCCATCTAGGAGCACTTGATCGACCGCGTTATTTTTTTTTCTATTTTATCGACCGCGTTATTTTTTTTTCTATTTTACCTCTTTTTACAGACTATTTCTATAAATAGACCCCAGACGTAATTACTTGTATGAATAATGGATCCAAAGCTCGACGTACGATGACACCACGCCAAGGTACGTGACTTGACACCCCTTGCTAGACACGCCATGTCGCTAGCTTGTGGTGAATAACTCGGTGTTGCCCAAATTCACGCTGAGCTAAAAGAGCTTTTGAAAGCTACTAATGCACCTTGAACCTTGTTGTTTCTATGATTGTCGCTTTCTGATTTTCTGAATGGATGGAAATAAGGAGATGTTTCGCAACTGTTTGAAGTGAGATGGAGAGAGTGGGCAGGTGTTAGAGTTGTTTTAACTTTGAGACCTTTTATAATGATTGGAATCGCTTTATATCGTTTCTCATTGCCTCTAAAAAATAATGTTTTTGTTGAATTTATTCATATAAGGGCAATAACGTCATTGTGCATGTTAGCCCACGACGGATCGGATCAAAGTTCGCTGCGCCGGGATGGGCACCGTCGGCGTCGAGCTACCCCTCACCGGCCGCTGACACAGACCGGGTGCGGCTGCAACAGCTGGGATAAAGGCAGGAGCTCAAGCGCGGCCTACGTGCGCGTTGCCGGTGCCGGCGCTCGTTCGTTCTTTTGCCGCCGCCGCTAGATCACAGAATCTTCTTCTTTCTTTTTCTTTTCGTTTTTTGCAAAAAGGATTAGCTATAGTGCAGGCATTAGTAGTGTAATAGTAGTCATCTCATTAGTATGTTGATTGAATCGTCGTGGCGCCGCTGATCCAGTGATCATCCTGCTGGGTACCGGCGGGGCCAACGGCGGGTGGAGCTGGATCCAGGACGAGTGGAATTACCCTTTTATCCATCACTAAAAAATGAATTACGAAAATGGAATTACCACTCTTTTATTTGGGGTCTTAATTTTCTTAGTTTCGGAGACAATGAAAAGCGATGTGACATATATGGGCCCACCGATCATAGACACACATATCGCCTTATTTCCATCGTCTTTCATCGCTTCCTCATATCCTAGGTCCACCAATCATAGACACACATATCGCCTCTCCAACATTGTAAAAAATCTCTTTAACTTTTAACCAAGCACAGCTTACGTCTTTTCTATGACACATAGCTCACAAGTCAAATCATCCTTTTTATTTTGCAACTGCTGAACCAAATAGATCCTTAATACGCCAGCGAACTTACGAAGATTAGACTTGGCTTGCTAGTACCATATCTTAAAGGGAGAATTAGCCCTAGAACATCATAAAAGACGAAAATTAACCGATGCATAAGCGAGCTATTGTTTGTGTGCGTGTGGTTGGAGAGACTACTATATATCTATATATGAAATGTGCTAATATATGGCTTCTTTATTTGGTTTGTGGCGTGATATGCTTCATTATTCATTATTTCCTGTCATCACTACTACAGTACTAATTCTTTATATGAGCTGGCGGTCGTAGTGATGCATAGGTATGCCGTATGCGTAAGTTGCTGAGAGGCTAATTTCTCTAGCAAAACATCAATCAAATATCAAACAAAGGTAGCATGCGGCGTGTGTAGTTGGTTTTTCCTTGTTCCTACTACAGCTAATGTGGTGGGCTCGGGCGCTCGATCGGCAGTTCCGAGCAAAAAGTTCTGCGGATGAGCTCAGCCCATGGCTCGTTCGCATGGGCCGCGGCCCATATGGCAGCACACGAGCCCAGATCTCCTCCGTCCGCCACATACGACTGGCAATTGTCCAATTGCTTGCACTACTCATCAGTAGAGAACAGAACAGTATTTATTCTTGTCTTGCTGCCTGGCAAGTTGACATGACATGCATTGGTCAATATTGGACCACTGGACCCTGTCCATGTCGTCGCGTCGTCGATGCTGATGATCGAAAGCACGTCGACTGGTCACGGTCAGCAACGGACGAAGACGAGAATCCTTAGTTGCAACAATGACCGAGAGTCCGCGTTCCACTGCCTTCTACTATGGTCTATACGCAGCCTTAGGAGTACTCTTCTCTCATCTCTTAGTCACTAAGCAAAATATTAATCCATTCATTCATTCGTAATTTCGTATCAACGACTCTATCTCTATCTCTCGATCTCTTGGAATTGGAGATATCATCTGACTTGTCAAGTCTGCCAGCACACATTACACAATAAAATATATCTCAATCAACGACTCCAGTTTTCCCGAATGGAAATACTCGTACAAGGATTCGGCGACATTTATTTATTTATTTTGGGCCTCCGTTTGCTTGCAGTCTCAATCAGTCTGTGGCAAGCCATCTACTGTACCAACCTAACACTATTGCAAAGTTGCAGATGATGCATGCGATGGATACGGCTGCATTGATTTCCATCACAAGACTAAAACGTGGCAGTTAGGGGGTCTGTGACCTTTTCTCACTGACAATGCATACCCTGACCTTGATCAGGGATATAGTATCTTCAGCTCACAGAAACCTCTTACAACATACTGACAATGGATCCACTACAACTTCAGAAGAAAACACAGCTAGTGACATCTACTACTACTACATATAAACGCAGAGCAAGATACACTATAAATGTCTCTATATATCTGATACTCCTAATAAATAAATGTGTCACCTTATTATTCAATTCAGGCATATCTTGAGCTAGCCCATAGAAATCTCACTCAAGATGTGCACATTAATTAATAACACCAAATCCATTTTTCTATAAGCTAGACAAAATTAATGGCCCCATGCATGATCTCTAACAGAGGAAAGAGCAAATGACATCATGAGATGAGCACATTACACACATACTACTAGAGGGTTAGGTGAAAATGTGAGTTGAAGCCTGGAACATATATATACTACTCCCTCCATCCCAAATTATAAGTCATTCCAAGAATGTTGGAGAGTCAAAGCATCTAAAGTTTGACCAAGAATTATAGATAAAACTATAAAGATTTATAACATCAAATAGGTATACTATGAAAATATAATTGATAACGAATCTAATGATACTTATTTGACATCATAAATATTATTATATTGTTATATAATTCTTGGTTAAACTTGAGAAACTTTGACTCTCCAAAATTCTTGGAATGACTTACAATTTGGGATAGAGGGAGTACTATATAAATGCAATCGCATCCTTTTTTCTCTTTGTTGACTCGGGAATTACTACTTACGGTAGAGCACACCCATTACGCCATGCTTTATTTTAGTGTTGTCATCTGATCTCGATCTCTTATAGATATACATATCCTATAGATATATCAAAATGACCTTTCACGTAGAAAATCTTATAGATAGATATAGTAGTATCAAAATGGATGGATTAGCAATAAATGACCATCTATCGCGTGCAAACCTTCGATGCTAAGGAAGCAAAGGATGTAGAAACAAATCTGCACCTTTTTTTTTTTTGTCGCATGTGAAATGAGAGGCAACCAGGGACTCTTCCAAGGTAACACGCCTGGCATTGACGAATGGTGGCCTCTGCTGCTGCCTTTTCTGTATATAAATACGACCTCGTCTCATCCATTGTTGTGCAGAAGGCAGGAAGAGAGCAGAAGCAGAAGCAGAAGCAGAGGGCGCTGAACATCTGCTGCTGCTGCTTCACCGTACACCTGAAAAGTAGGAGAGGAGAGGAGAAGGAGAAGGCAGCCAGTCAGCCAAGATGTACAACGCGCCGCCGCCGCCGCAGGACATGTCCTACTACGGCCACTGCCAGAAGCGCCACGAAGAGAAGGGCTGCCTCTACGGATGGTGAGTGATCGAGAACGATCTTCTTCTTCGATCGTCTCCCCTTCTCCGTTCTGTTGTGTTCAGTTCAGTTCAGTCGTGCCGTTCTTTCGTGGCTCGTGGTTCTTGCACTGGATGGAGTTGGTTTCGTTTCAGAGCTAGGGAACCGGTAGTTCACCAGCAAGTTCACCAAACGCGTTATATTCCAAATACATTCAAAACGTGTATCTGCATATTGTATGCCACTCTTTCTTTTTCTCTTTCGTTTAGAGATTCGGTCCTTTTTCATGACTCGAGGTCAGACGACGAAGGATTGGCTCCTATGTCATGGCACCAAACAGTAGGAGTCTAGGAGAGAATCTTAGGTAGTAGCTGGCCGCCGGTAGATAGATGGCGACTTGGCGACTTGGAGTTGTTGCTGGCCTTTGCTAGCCAGCGTCACAATCACAATTCCTAGTGGAGAAGAAGGATCATGCACAGCTGCACCTGATTTACCCACTCACACTCACAGTCACATGACGCGCATGCATAACATTTTGACTGAAACGGCTGCCGTTTGCATACAATACAGGCACTACTACTAGCAGAGTGCTTCTTTCTGCACTCTTTCCCAGCCTACCAGGAATTCTGAACTGGCTATTCCTTTTTTTTTTTTAAAAAAAAGGCTATTCGCATATGGAGGCTGCCTCTTGTTCCAAGAAAAGTCTATCTATGAATTGAAACTAGTATCCTGATCAACCAAAACAAAGACTGAACACTGAAGTCTTTAGTCCGGTATTCACGGCACTTGATCTCCATTTGCTACACCTCCGTATGCATGCACGCAGAAATGCAGCCCTTTTTCTGGGGTGTGGAATTCATGGGGGCGGATTTTCCATTTTCCGAGTATAACTTCTATAGATAGAGGGGTGGGGTGGAAAACCACACCAATAATTGTACATACAAGACCATCGCTGGCAGGTGGGCCCACGGTGTCCTTATTCTTCTATCTACTGTCAAAGAACGAGACGAACTGTCCCTTTCGTACGTGCGCCTTGTGGCGCCGGTGTGAGCAGCGAAGGCTAACCGCCGGTGCTCATACACGTACACCCTTCTCTTCGTCTTCTTCTTCTTCCTCCGCTCCTCCCCGTCTATAAATTCTACCCACTAGGCAGGCAGCCAGCAGCCCCACAGTCATTCCACCAACCAAGGGATCGAGAAGAAGATCGATCAGGAAAGGCGAAACCATAGTTAGCTTTAGCTAGGTTAGTTCATCAGGAACCCAGCAGTGAGGGAGGCCACAGCTAGCTCAGCAGCAGCAGCAGGCGAAGATGTACAACAACGCGCCGTCCGCCCAGGAGATGTCCTACTACGATCACGTGCAGAGGCGCCACGAGGAGAAGGGCTGCCTCTACGCCTGGTCAGTCACGGCTCCGTCTTTGCTCGTCTCTTGATGAGTGAGTTCATTCAGTCAGAAAAGAAAAGGAAGCTCGGTTTTAGTTGCCATGGCCAGATGGCCTGGAACTTACTTGAGCTCACTCACAGTCACAGATCTCCCTTCTTGATTAGTTTCTCCGTTAGTTTATTTCTATTCGTGGATCGATTTTTTTTTTCTTCAGGAAAAACCCGACACGTTTTGTTTTCTCCTTCAAATATCAGTAGCTTGATTCTTTTGCAGTCTGCTCTGCGTACTTATTTATTTTTTCAAGAAAAAACCGGCAAGTCCTTAATTGTTTTTTTTTCTTTGAGGAAAAAGTCCTTAATTGTACACTTGTAGATCCATGGCGAGCCATGCCTGCTTTACTCACATCATCTCAGAGAGTCAGATTTCTTGTTCAGCATCCAGGATTCGCTCTTGTTTGCGCGTGAAATGAAATAGATGCTCGTTAAAACATCTTACCGCTTTCCATCATTCATCCCGACTTGTGTACCTGAAGAATGAAGATCGATCGCTTTCTGCTGAATGAACAAACTGACTCTTGTTCCTCTCACGTACGTGCAGCATCTTCACGGCGCTGTGCTGCTTCTGCTGCTACGAGACCTGCGAGTGCTGCCTCGACTGCCTCTGCTGCTGCTGCAACTAGGCCGGGCTCCGGCTCCAGGTCCGGTCCCAGAGGACGATCTGGCCAGATGCAGATGGAGATCGCCTCCCGTCTCTTCTACCTACCTAGTAGTGATCATGATGATTCAGTTTCAGTTTCAGTAGCCTGCTTCCTTTAGTCTGGTGTTGCAAGTGCAAACATAATAAAGTATGCATGTCGTAGTACAAGAGAGATTACTCTGTCAGTTTGAGCATTCGTAATCGTAAACAACCATGGTTTGAACCGCCGCATCTGTCTACTGTTTATTGTCATTGTTATCACCCCATTCGAATTCTCGACACAACGCATTCGTTCGCGCAATTTATCTGTAGTGCTCCTACGCGCTCCGATCCGACGGAATTTATTCTTCCTGTCATCTTTTTCAATGTACGAAAAAGGTGCAATAATCATGGCAGAATTCAGGTTCTGGACTTCTGGGGAACCCTGTTCGACTGTCGTAGGGTAGGGCCCATCTTTTGATGTCTGAATTATCTATCACCACTTTTACCAGCAGCCTACGCTACACACGATAGATCATCATCATCAACAACAACAACAACAACAACAACAACAACAATGATCCTACAGACCAGAAGATCAGTGGCTGCTCTCCACTCTCCAGTGACAGGTTGAGCAGGTTAACCTGCCGTGCTGCTCATCAGCTTGGACAGATGCAGAACAGTTCGCCAAGATCTTTTCGGTCTCGTCCTTTCTGTTTGCAGTTGGTGCAACCACCTGTGTGACACAACATGTGCAGGAGGAAAGCCTTTGTTGGCGTCATTCGTTTTTGTCCCTGCACAACATACATCACTGAAGACCTGGGACCATGCTGACAGAAAGGCTTCAGTACTGCAACCGTTTGTCTGTACAGACTACTGAGCGTCGTGGCTGCGAAGCTTCTATCTCATGCCTTTTTTTTATAGTAATATCTCATGGCTTCGAAATGTCAAAAGCAGCTTTGCTGCACTACAGTCATCTATGATTGCAACAATTACAAGGGGATGGGGATTCAACAGTGAGCAGGCTTCGCCTTTTACGATGGGTGAGAACTGAGAACATGGCATCGATCGACTGCTATCCAGTCTTGGACGTGAAAAAAGGACGTCAAGATCAGGGGAGACAGAGCAACTGGGAAAGAGAATGGTGGATGCTTTGTCAGCTAGAATATCTCAAGGACAGTACATCGCATCAAATTCATCGGGAATGTCTGTTCACAACCTTACAGACTTTCTTTTTTACGATCACAGTGATTCAGAAGTTTCCTGCAATATGCTTAAAAAAAAGATGTTTCCTGCTGAACTTTTTTAAAAAAAGAAGTTTCCTGCTCAACTTTTACAGAATTTGTCGACAGAAGCATCCAAGCATATCTCAGTCTGCTTTCTCATGTTCAGTCTTATGCTGATGCGGCAGCTAGGAGAATTAAGATGATCACCTTTCCAGCTAACCACAAGTGCATATTATATCTTTCACAGATCAACCACTGCTGCTGTAGTAAATTAGTACACGGTTTTACAAGACTCTCAAGGAATACAAGTTTTGAATGGCTATAGCATTGCATTCAAGTTCTGAAATTTCTACTTCCTTTCAGATAAAAAAAATTCATGCTTGCAGCGTTTGATACACATAAAAGATTTCCTTACAATCCAAAACTAATAGGATTCCTCAACCAGTAAAACAAGATTATCATTCCATTCCACGTTCCGCTACAACAGAACACTAGCATGATGAAGTCATGAAAACACAGAACCAAAATTATTCTAACAACACTACGGCATAGCCGACTAGAGAAAACGCCATGGCTTCAAAGCCCAAGTTGGATCACTGCCAACTCCATCATCTACCAGTTCCAAAGCTTCTAGAGCTGCTTTGTTGCATGTCTTCAAATTGAATGCTGACTAGTGATTTCCTTGTAGCAACATCCAAGGGCAATGGTGAAAACCCGGCAGCTTATCTTTACATCCATCGCGTGCATTTCTTACGAGAGATGAGACTTTGAAACTCTCTGGTTCCTCAAGCAGGATTTGATCCACCGTATCCAAAGGATACCTATTCAATGGATGAAAACAAGGGATCAAACTCTTAAAAGCTGCACACCAAACAACATGATAGAAGATATTAAATATTTGCTTTTAGATGAGGTGACAAAAGGGAAGATAACTGGACCATTGGCCTGAATAATTAATGTTGACATATAAGTATAGTGGACGCAAGAACATCGCATCAACTAGCTCAAAGCAGGATGCTTTTTTGTTTTATTTAGTTTGTGAGGGACTGGGTGCTTTATAACAGTATTCCTTGCCAATAAAGTTTGACCTAGTGCTAATAATGTGATAGCGACAGCCTCTAATTGCCATCTCAGTTCAGTGGCAGGTTAAGTCTTGGGCACGACTCCAACCTGACCTTAACTAAAATAGAAAAAAAAAGGGGAAACAAACCTTTGCATAAAACCTCCATGTAGTGTATGAGATTGAATCTCAATACTAGTATTCTGTTTCCGTGTTTCCTCACGTTCTAGTTTTCCAAGAAAAGTTTTGTTGTGCCATGAGAGAGTACTACAAACCTATCGATGCTCTGAATTGAGTTTCCATTAATGCTACTATTGAAGGTTACTCAATAGCTGGGAAAAAAGCACAAAGTACTAAACAGTGCCCCTGTTTCCTGCGTTGGAGTACGTGATGAAGGTATGTATATGCCAGGTGCAATGCATAAAAGTACTGAATTCTTACCTCATGATGATAACTAGGGTATATCTGTAGCTCATGCTTCTGGGATAGTTGGCTCACCAAGGTTCACAAAAGACTCTGCACGCATCATGCGTAGAGTGACAGTATGCCAAGAGACGAGGTGGTCCATAAAGTTTGTAATATATGTTAACCTGTCATCCTGAAAAGTTGAAAAAAAGAACCACATGTTTTTTGCTAAGTTATAACTAACTTGTGAAAATTAGGTGTTAAGCACCAAAAAAAAAAAGAAGAGAGCTAGAGCACACCTTGTAGTCTAAGTAGTAAGCATGCTGGAGAGAAAAGGAGAAGTGTCAATATTTTGCACAAAATAGAATCTACAAACTCAGAGTCCATGTCCTTACCTCCCATAAGTCTAGGCTGATTATGGGCTGCAATTAGAGAATACGAGATGTCATTGCAAAGTTTGTACTTTAAACATTTTAGAAACCACATCAAGGGAAAAAAGGAGTCTAGTAAACATACAATATCACCGAAAGCAAGTGGGGAGATAGCATTTCGCGTATGAACCACTGAAAGCTTTCTCTCATTTCTCTTCACTGCAACAATTATTCAGCGGAATATAAACTAAACTTAGAAATTAGCCTTAGAAATAGCAATACAGGAAATCAGTAGCTTGAATCAGTGGTGCCTGTACTTCAGAGAAAATGGAAAGGAAACTTACAGACAAGCCAAACCCAACCAGACCCCAATAGTTGTAAGGCTGAGCGGATAAACTCTTCCCTAAAATTAGTAAACGAGCCAAAATCCTTTTCAATCTGCTGCAGCACACCTCCCTCAGGTAAGCCACCACCTTCTGGTTGCATTGACTCCCAAAAGAAATGATGGTTCCAGACCTGCATGTCAGAAGACAGAAGTTTGGAACTCTAAAAACCATCCTAGTCTATTGGCGAAAGCACAAACTACGGTTTTTCTTTTTGAAAGAAAACAAATGACAGGCAGAAGATGATCAGTGCAAGCAAAATATAATGAACAGGGTATCATCAATGAGTTACCTGTGCCGCATTGTTATACTCTGGTAATGGATTGCCATTGTTGTACGCTTCTTTTATCAGATCCTCCAGTGTGTATCCATACAGAGGGCTGGTAGCGAGCTGCTTATTCAAGCCATCCACGTAATCTTGATGGTGCTTACCCCAGTGAAGTTCAACTGTCCTCTTGCTCATATAAGGTTCCAGAGCATCCTGAACATCGTACCACAAAACAAAGTTCAAATTTGGACATTCCTTTAATGACAGCAAGCAAATCTTTTGAGATTGGACTCAACAAGCTTACATACCAGTTTATATGGCGGAGTTGTGAGACCGTAATAGGACACAACTTTCGAAAATCTTCGAGATAGGCCACCCTGCCTCTTTATTTTCTGCAATAAACATCAAGCACAAACAGCACACAATCTCAAAACACATGTCTGCACAGCAATTTCATTGATTCCCACAGCGTCCAGGCGTCCAGCCCCCAAGCGTTACCGCACCAGGCGTTCCCGTAATCCCGTCCGTCTCCTCAATCCCCAATTCAGCACCGGCCCTAGCTCTCTCGCTCGATGCCTCTATTGCGCCGGTTCCCCTGATCCTATTCTGCATCTCGCCATCGCCATGGCGTCTGTCCGCATCAGGGAGCTGCCGCTCGGCGCTCACCATACGCCGCCGCTAGCGCACTGCTGCTCTGCAGCATAGAGGCAGGGGCACAGCCGCACAGGTAATGTAATGTAGGATGGACTGATAGTGGTGGCAAGCAGGTGAGCCATGAGCGGCGCTCACGCTGGCCGCAGGCGTGGTCGTGGGGAGGCCCTGTCACCCGGAGCGAGCTTAAAGGAGAGAGTGCAGGAGTCGGCCGTTCGTCCCCACCTAAATTTCCGGCCGAGCTCCGCCACTGGCGCCCTCTCGCACAATCGAAAACGAACAGGAATGCAGCGAGAAGGGAGTAGAATAAAGGTGCAGTAAAGGGTCCCACGGGGCTCACCGAGCGCAGCTGTCTCTGCTGAAGCCTCACACCCGCCGGCGGCGAGGGGAGGAGACGGAGGTGGAGAGCGGAAGCCGCCATTTTTCCTGCGCCGCGCTATCCAAATCCACCCCGCGGAAGCCGGAGCCGGGAATTTCACCGCAAGTTTGCAGATCAGCCCAAAACATTTTCTAAAAGACCCCCCCCCCCAGTTGGACCGCGACTACTAATCTTGATCTATGTTTTTTTTTCCAAAAATACGCCTAACTTTGATCAAGACTATCAATCACGACCGCATATTTTCTAAAAAGACCCTAATTCGTAAGGATGCAAATGATACAATTTTTTTTTGACCGTATTCGAGTTGTTTAAAAGAATTTTTCGACCATATTCGAGTATCGAGCGTGCATATTCAACGTCTGATACTGAATCTATATATGAGTACTTCACATATTATGATGTCAATATCTATTCGTATCCTTATCCGACATAACTATAAGAAAACAAATGTAATGTTAGCGGTGCATGACAGTATATGATCTATTTGCATCCCTACTAATTTAGATATGGAGCATTAAGACCCTCCACCGTGTTGGCCTAGAGCGCCGCTTCCAATGAACAGAGAAGATTTAGGCATCACCGCTATCGATGCTCAATCAAAAAAAAAAAAAAACCAGGAGCAAATGAAGGATCTGATGTCCGGTGGCTACATATAAATCAGGAAAATATGGCATCCTCTTCATCTGCTCTCTCAAGTCATTCATTACTTTTATTACTCTTCTGGTTTATCTATTTCACTATTTCATCTATCCTAAATTATAATTATTTTAGCTTATTCAGAGGTGAAAGTATCTAAAAGTTAACCAAATTTATATAATAAAATGATAATATTTATGGTATTAAATAAATATGATTAAATTCTTTTTTATTACATTTTCATAATTTATCTATGGACTTTGCTAACGTATGCACGCGCAGGATTAGCCTCCTCCGCCTGCACAGTCCAAAACAGGAAAGCGAGAAGGCTTCATTACCAAAAAAGAAAAAAAAGGTAGTTTTCCGTGACTGTCGCGCCTTGGGCCGATGCGCGCGACGGACCACGCATGTGCGGCTGTCCCCCGCCCTAGTTGGGCTGCAAAAAGCAGATGCACTAGCACCTTCTTCCACAACAATCAAACGATAAATATCTCCCCCACACACATCCAACAGATCCCACAGATCGATCATCCCAACAGAAAATCGTCCGAGAAGGAACCAGAAAAAAGATGGGAGAAAAAAGACACGCATCCAAGATTTGCAAAGGCAATTATTTGACTGAATAATATCAACAGTACCAGCCAAACAATCAGGTACTTCGAGTTTTTCCCTTTAGATCTCCTCTTAGAGGTTCTCCCCCTTTCCTAATCTCACTGCTTTCCTTTAGAAAAGTCACAGATTACTATTTTGCTAGGGATATACAGATTTACACTATATTGCCTACTGATTTGCAGGTATAAACGAAAACACATATAGTTGCTAGTTGTATGCAAGTATTCACAGCCACAGATTTGACTAAGATTCACATATTTGTAGCATGCCACATATTTGATGGTGTGTATGTTCAGATGTTTTTGTGCCTTCTGGTTGCTGTCCAACCTGTATGGAAAAAAAACAGAAGTTCATATTAGAGATATGGTCAAACTGAACTGGAATATGACAATTTGCATATGCAAAGCACTACAACTGCTGTATAGCCTGCTTGCCTAGTAATTTACAATAAAATGCTTGAAAAGATAACATGTAATTGCCTTTATGTTGTGAATAAAGTACAGTACAGATAACATGTACTTGCTTTATGATACAGTAGGCACTAAATTGCCAAGTGATCTGCACTAAATTGACAAAGCGATTTGTACTAAAAATTGCCAAGTGATTTGTACTAAAATTGCCTAGTGATTTGCACTAAATTGCCTAGTGAGTTGCACTATATTGCCAAAGTGATCTGCACTATATTGCCTAGTGATTTGCACTGAATTGCCTAGTGATTTGCACTGAATTACCTAGTGATTTACAATAAAAATGTCAAGTGATTTGCACTAAATTGCCTAGTGATTTGCACTAAATTGTTGAAAAAAGGGTAACATGTAATTGCTTGTTTTTTGAAAAATGTGCAGGGAAAAAAAGGATGGATCTAAACGAGCTTCCAGCATATGACATCTTAGAATATGGTGTTGAGACAAGCAATCCGATGTTCTGTACCCAGTTGCCTGGTGCTTATGATGCTATTTTCTCAGATTTGCCTACAATTGCAGAGCTGGCAGTACAAAAATGCAAAAGAACAGGAGGAAAATGCTTGTTGTCTCTTGGGTAGTTGCCATGCAATTTGCAAGAAAATGCTTCAGGTCTGACAAGTAATTGCTTAGCTGTGTTTTTTTGCTTGTGGCAGTACCAAAAATGCAAGAAAAATGTACAAAAAAGAGAAAATGCTAGTTGTATATTTAGTAACTGCCTAGCAATTTGCAGTAAAAGTGCTTCAAGTCTGATTCCAAGCCCTTATTCATTCAAAGTGCAAAAGCATTTTACTTCTATCCTAACTCTAGAACCAACTTCTCAGATCATTCATTCTACTCTAGAAATTCTTTACCTTTTCACTTTGGCAATTACCACTATGATGAAACGCACATATTTGCTATGCATTCACATCCCTACATCTGTTAGAAATTACCAGATCTTCAAAGCTATTCACAACTTGCACTTGGGGAACCACTTCTGATTTTCTGAAATCCCTTGACATGGCTGTCCAAAATCTGCAGGGGGGGGGGGGGGGGGGGGGGGAGACACCACATTAGTAAAAGAGCAGCATTAAGATCTGTACCTGTAGCTTTTGCTTGTGCCAATTTCACAAAAAATGCTAGTTGTTTCTTTAGTAGTTGCCTAGCAAATTACAGAAAAAGCCCTTCAGCTATGATAAGTAATTGCTTAGCTGTGGCTTTTGCTTGTAGCAGTACAAAAATGCAAAAAGAACAGGAGGGAAAATGCTGGTTGTCTCTTAGGTAGTTGCCATGCAATTTGCAGTAAAAATTCTTCAAGTATGACAAGTAATTGCTTAGCTGTGGTTTTTTGCTTGTGGCAGTACCAAAAATGCAAGAAAAATGTACAAAAAAAAGAGAAAATGCTAGTTGCATATTTAGTAACTGCCTAGCAATTTGCTGTAAAAGTGCTTCAAAGTCTGACATGTAATTGCTTGTTTTAAATATGTGCAGGGAAAAAAAGCATGGATCTGAATGAGTTCCCTGCAGATGCATATGATTTCTTTCAAGATGATATTGACAGTTACCTATTCCCTACATTTGGTACACAGTTACCCCCTGCCTATGATGCAATGTCAGATTTGCCATCCATTTCAGAGTTGCAGTGTTCCCTGGAAGACACCCACATAGATGGGGCCGGTGCTGAGAATGAACCTGCGGTAGAGACTGAAGCTGCTGCAGAGGATGAGGATGCAGACCATGAATCTGCGCAGGATCCTAATGTTGACCTGGAGTTCATGGGCAGTATTACATAATATGCATAGTCATTCAGAAATACAGAGAAGGCACACGTTGAATATACATCAATAAATAACAGAGAGGGTAACCACACAAATCCACACATTCAGTTAACAAAAGTAAAAATTCTAATTGAATTCCAGTTGTTGTTTTCCTAACGATCGATGTGGGAATTGAATTGCGACAAACAAACACGACAAATCACATTCAACTATGATTGATTACCATGGATCGAATCAAAGTGTTAGTGTTGCATGATTTGTGTCATTCCCATTTGTTATAGCTCGTTTGGTCATCAGTCAATCATCAATGTGGCTACTACTGTATGTACGTCAAGTGATCATGTGGAGAGACGAAATTGAACTACTTCCTACTGATGTGCAGCATGTGGAGGTGCCGATCTATACATGCAGTGATGCCAACCAATGGATACACGCAGAACCACATTGACCCTAGAGCAGGCAGAGTGGAGACTGGGATTAAAAGTGCAGACAAATCGAAAAACACCCAAATAGCTGAAGGACTAGCAGGCGGAATGCAAGTACCTCATGCATCGATTCGTCCCCAAATCCTGATGGTTGGTTCGATTCGCAACAGATCCACCACTTCACTGCTCGGGTAAGTGCTACCTCCGGTGGAATGCGTGCGGTCGCCGGGGGAGAGCGTGCACGCTCGCCGAACGGCCGCCGGGGAACTCCTGTGCGGCAGCCATGAGGGGGAGCCTGAGGAGGATGGGTCGCCCGGGCCGGCGGCGATTGCTAGCGGTCGTCGGACGACTCCGAGGAACGCCTGCGCGGCAGCCGTGATGGGGGAGGTCTACACGACTGAGGAGGACGGGTCGCCCAGGCCGCCGGCGAGCGCTGGCGCGACAGCCGTGGGGAGGGCGGAGGGGCCGCGCCACCGCGGATCTCCGGTGTTGCCGTTGACGAGAGAGAGAGAGAGAGGAGAGGGAGCAGATAGAAGAGAGAGAGAGAGAGAGCTGAGAGGGTGGAACTCGAACAGTGCTGACTGGCCTCACCGAGCGGTTTCCACTTTCCACTTCTTCCCTCGCATCGTACGGTTGCGTCCGCATCGCACCATTGCGTTAGCGCCTGCACACGCAGAAACTAGCATTTAGGTTTATCTATTCAATGTCATAAATTTTATATTTTTTTATAATTTTTTTTATCAAACTTAAGATGTTTCAACTAATATAAGTTGAAACGAAGTGAGTACAGTATAAATTGTGTGGAACCTAACAGGCGACACCTACATCACTGCAGCCCGAAAGGAGTGATGCCTGTTCTCTTCCCTGGATAACTTTTTGTTTTCCAGGCACCACTACACCACTAGCACACTGCGGAAGGTCTAATCACGACGCAAAGAATTTTGCATGTTACCCCAGTTAGATTTCTACGACGCAGTTTTCTCAGATTGGCCCCCGCGTAGGGAAAAGTCGCGGCAATTTGACTACAGTTGAACGCACTAACCATAACCAAAGAAGAAGACGTGGAGAGGAATCATCATTACTATAGTGAGATTAATCAACTCTATGCTATATTAGCCATTAGTAGGACACAGAAAAGATTAAAGCTAGCTTTGCGTTCGGGATTAGCCTCTCTGTCATGTCGCCAGTACAGCGCGACGCCCCGCATCCACCCAAATCGGAGTAGGGCTGCCTTGCCGCCCGCCCCACCCTCAAGGCGTCACTCATCAGTAGCCGCCGCGGCGCCGCATCCGGCCGCCGGTCCCGCGCGTGGGGAGGAGCAGGAGGAGATCACGGCGGCGGCGTCTTCTGCCGGTTTAAGGTAGCTGCGGTCATTTCCGTTCGTGTTTAAGCTTAATTGGTGCTGTTAATTTGGAGGGGACGAAGCTGTTTGCTCGTCAGATTCAGCTGGGGTTTTCTTATTATTCTTAGAAATGGATCGTCAAATTGCAGGATTTGGGGCATCAGCTGGCGCCAGGCTCCACCATGGACACGGCGTTTCTGCGTCCTCCACTCGCTCGTAATCTGGTTTATGACGAGTTTGCCGTTCTGCGCCCCACAAGCTACCCTTTTCACACTCTTCGGTATTTGAGATGGAATCCAATATATTCGAGACCGCTGCTAACAACATCACTAGCTTCACCTTCAAGGGTATGTATGCTCTTCCCGAAGTTGCAAGGCGTAACAGAAGGAACTTTTGAGTTTCTTTCGTGATTTTTAGCTCCACGCTTCACATATATCGTTAAAGAAATACATTGACGCCTGGATCAAATTCCAATGGCTGTGATCTGATACCACAACTCTCGTGCAGGGCTTGACTCAGAGAGTGGCCGCACTACCTGATGTTGATGATTTCTTCTGGGAGAAGGACCCGACTCCGATCCTGGACACAATTGATGCACCCATTCATTTGAAAAATCTATCTAGTAAGGTCGTCAGAGTCATACTCTTTGGGCTTCCATTCTCATAGTAATAATACATACGATTTCCGAAAAAAAAAATTGATGCTTGCATACCTAAACAAAAACAGGAGCTCAAGCAGTTAGCCGACGAAGTTCGTTCTGAAATAGCTTTTATAATGTCCAGAAAAGGCCAACCATGTGGTCCTGGTCGCTCAGTTGTGGAGCTGACAATTGCTATACATTATGTGTTCAATGCCCCAATGGATAAGATACTATGGGATGCTGGTCAACATGTAAGACATCTTTCTGTTACTGTTTTCAATTGTAAGCTATTTGTTTTACTCAACCTTTTTTCGCTCAATAGTTTTCTTGCAACAGGCGTATGCGCACAAGATTCTCACAGGAAGGCGCTCTCTATTTCATACTATTAAACAGAAAAACGGCCTTTCCGGGTTAACGTCGCGTTTTGAGAGCGAGTATGATCCCTTTGGTGCTGGACATGGATGCAATAGTCTATCTGCTGGCCTTGGTACTTCCTCTATTTGTTCATTACTGTCTTGCATGTCAAATTGTATCTATGTTATTAGACAGAACTGTTCTCTGCAAGTGGAATGGAATTGGCATGATTCAGAGTCATTTCTTAGTGATATTTTCGCCTGTATGCTTTTTTAATCAATGGCTTGTCTACTTGAAAAAGTCAATAAAGTTGGATTTAGTTTCTGAATCCAATTATGTATGCAGCATTAAGAGATTTTCTTCTTAAGAAAAGAAAGAGCCTGATCTAAATTGTTCTGCTCAGTGCTTTCAGTTCCTGTTCTTATTTTGTGTGAAATTGCACGTAATCCTCACAGTATATGATGTTTACAGCCGACAGGCTAATCATCACAAAACTTTACCCATCATGATAAAATCCAAGCTCTGTTCAATATTTCCTGAATCTTGTTTCTTTTATAGTCTTTTAAAGTTTCATTTCCTTTCTATATATAGTTTGAGAGTTACTTCTTATTAGGGATGGCGGTTGCAAGGGATATAAATGGGAGAAAAAATCGAATAGTGACAGTTATAAGTAATTGGACAACCATGGCTGGCCAGGTGTACGAGGCAATGGGTCATGCTGGTTTCCTCGATTCCAACATGGTAGTTATTCTAAATGATAGCTGTCATACCTTGCTTCCTAAAGCAGATGGCCGGCCAAAGATGTCAGTAAATGCCTTCTCTAGTGCTGTCAGCAAGATTCAATCCAGCAAAGGATTTAGGAGGTTTAGGGAGGCTGCAAAGGTAAATGTTTATATCCCTTGAGAATGTATTGTAAACACAACATTGGACCTTTTAGAATGCCTGTAACTGTATAGCTCTGATTTCTTTATCTAGAAAATCAATTTTGTTCTTGTTACTTCGAGATTTATGGTGTAGTCTTATGCTATATGAATATTCCCATTTTTGATATTCGAATTTTTCTTCTTAGGGACTTGCTAAATGGTTTGGCAAAGGAATACATGAATTTGCTGCCAAAGTTGATGAGTATGCTCGTGGTATGATAGGTCCTCATGGAGCAACTCTTTTTGAAGAACTTGGATTATACTATATTGGTCCTATTGATGGGGTAACATTGATGATCTCATCTGTGTACTAAAGGAGGTTGCGAGCCTAGATTCAACTGGCCCAGTACTTGTACATGTAATTACTGGGACTGAAAGTGACACTGGTGGAAATATTAGAAGTGAAATAACTGCAAATGAGGAAGGTTTGTAATACAGGTCACTATCAAATATGCATGCTCCTTTACTTTTCTTTTGCTGAATTAGGAGTCATGCTCATGCCTAGTATTTTTATTTTTTTTGCTCTTGCTCTGTTACCTCTGCACTAGGGTTCCTCATCTATGGGAGGAAGAACCATGGCAATGTGAGGAAATGTTAGTACTCATGCCAAAGAAGCTTCTTTAAAAATATGTATATAGGTCATGATTAGCAACTTAGGCTCAATGTAAGTTACAACGTTTACAGGTTCGATTAAGTTACCACATTCTAATACACTAGGAGTCTACAGTTGCTAATGTACTGACCCTTTTGCAGTCATGGTACACTATTGCCCTCTTAGAGTCCTTACTAGCTGTATTTTTTTTACATATACAATCTATATAAATTGAATGAATCTGTTACGGATTAACTTTTTTTTTACTGACAACAGGGCCTTCAAATTCGAGCAATGATCTTCTTAAATTTTTAGAAACTGGACTTTCTAGGACATATAATGACTGCTTTGTAGAAGCACTAACAGCAGAAGCAGAGAATGACAAGCGCGTTGTGGTAGTTCATGGTGGCATGGGAATGGATCGATCACTCCGCTTATTCCAGTCCAGGTTCCCAGACAGATTTTTTGACTTGGGCATCGCTGAGCAGCATGCTGTTACCTTTTCTGCTGGTTTGGCCTGTGGAGGTTTAAAGCCTTTCTGCATAATTCCATCCACATTTCTTCAGCGAGCATATGATCAGGTGCCAACACATACTGCTACTAAATTAGCGTGTGCATAATCTCCAATTAGTTCACCAAATCTGCGAGGCTGCTTTACTGCTATGTACATTGCATTTCATAAAGCTCACATGTATGGCAGATAGTTGAAGACGTGGACATGCAAAAGATACCAGTTCGATTTGCTATCACAAATGCTGGTCTGGTTGGATCTGAGGGCCCAACTAACTCAGGACCATTTGATATTACATTCATGTCATGCTTGCCAAACATGATTGTCATGTCACCATCTAATGAGGATGAACTTATTGACATGGTGGCAACAGCTGCAATGATTGAGGACAGACCTATTTGCTTCCGCTATCCTAGGGGTGCAATTGTTGGGACTAGTGGAACTTTAACATATGGGAATCCGCTTGAGGTAGGTTCCCTTCAATATATTTTTCTCTAAGTTAACATTACTTGCAAATAGTACAGCCCTAACATTTCAAGCACATCTAACATATTGCTGGGTTGCACTCAGAGATGTCTAAGAACCTCATATTCTTATTTCAAACATTTAATTTATCACTAGAAGAATAACAGGCAGTGTAGCACTTCTATGTATTTCTTACCATTACAAAAATATAAAGCAATCCATTGTTTTGAAAACAAAGATGTGCTTTGTCATCTGGAAAGCTTATAAATGTTCCTTTTATGTTCTCACTTGTCACTTTTTTTTTTTTGAAAATATCACTTGTCACTATGTTATGAGATGTTTTGAAGTGTAGGCAGGTTGTGATGTTCTCCGTACCCTTTTTCAGATTGGTAAAGGAGAGATTCTTATTGAGGGAAAAGAGATAGCTTTTCTTGGCTATGGCGAGGTGGTCCAGAGATGCTTGATTGCTCGATCTCTTTTATCCAACTTTGGCATTCAGGCGACAGTTGCAAATGCGAGATTTTGCAAACCACTTGACATAGATCTAATCAGAACGCTATGCCAGCAGCATAGTTTTCTTATCACAGTGGAAGAAGGAACAGTTGGTGGCTTTGGATCACATGTCTCACAGTTTATTTCGCTCGATGGTCTACTTGATGGCCGAATAAAGGTACCTTCGCCACTTTGTGATGCTGTTTGTGACCTCTACCCAGCACGAAGCTTGTTCTGTGATCTTGCAATGGAGGCACCGGCCTCATGCTTCGCAGCTACACTTTCCAGTGCTCTTGATGTGTTAATTGGTAGCAATTTTAGGCTGTGCTTAGTGATCTACTGATTTTTGTTGTTTCTATGTGCTAATCTCAAGGTGCCCGTTTCTTTGTAACTTGCAGTGGCGACCCATTGTGCTACCAGACAGGTACATTGAACACGCTTCACTAGCGGAGCAACTTGACTTGGCTGGCCTAACTGCCCATCACATAGCTGCAACTGCATTGACCCTCCTAGGGCGTCATCGTGACGCACTTCTGTTGATGAAGTAGGGAAAAGAATCACCAAGAAGTGAAGAACGGATAGTAAAGGCAATTTATGCAAAAGTTTGATACGGAGAACACTCATCATGCTGTTTCACGATTATGTTTTCTGGATATGACCGAAGCGTGCCGTGGAGGTGGCCAAATATGCACAATCCCGAAGAGGAACGGCAAAGCCTATAGCATTATAGTCACGGACTCACGGTGTACATATTATAAATACTATTTTGATGATGATTAGGTGACCCTGAAAAGAATTTACAGAGCGGTGCTGTAACGTTGCTACTGTGCATGTTTAACGTACTGAAATTCTGGTACGATGCCAACTGGGGAGATGAGCTGGAGCTGCCATGTATCAGTTCATGTAATAAGGCTACTGAGTTTTGTATGTACCAATTCCACTCTTGTATGAAATGAAATCAGTGTAAGAATGGGTTTGTACACTGAATGAAAGGAACAGATGGCAATGGCAAAGATTGGGCAGCATTTGCCAGGTGGGCCTCGGGCATGGCTGAGCATGAGACGCAACAGAATCCAGGCAACGCCAATTTTGCCGATCGTTGGGTTCTGATCATCAGGATACTAAAACTGCTATCCTATTTAAACGTGCTGTTTAAATAGGCACAAGTTTCATCATTATATGCTGAATCACAGCATAATTATATTTAAGAGAAAATTAGTGCAAACAACATCTTAGTACGAGCAGAACTTCCTGACGAGCAAACAATTTTCAGTATCCATGGTTAGCACTGCGCCAGATGCTGTGGCGCATTGCGGCCCAATCACTCTAATGGCATCGTATCCTTTCTATGCAGTCGACACCAAGGTCTTAGGTCTCACACCTGACGAAGCCGTGCCACGCCTGCTCATGACCGTTGGCTACCTTACAATTGCAATGCAAGCGGCTGATTCTAACCTTTCTGCTACGCTTTTGGTGCTACCGGAGAAAAAGCCTCTAGATTATTTTTCAGATTCCAGTGTACTGTGTTTCCTAACGGTCCTGCAGCTGAAGAAAGCACACGCGAGTTGCCAGCGTTGTTGAAGCATATACTGCCGCGGCCACAGCCACAGCTGCATTTCACTCCGTCCCTCTTGCACATCAAGTGTTAGGGTCTGCATTAGAGGTGTTGCATGCGCGCGATGGCAGCCCACTCTCCTCTCAGGAAGTTCTGCACTGGTCACTGCAACTAACACAACAATGCTAATCTGTGCACAGCTCAAATTTTCAGCTAGCGACAGACTCAGTTTTCAATTCTCTTCCTTGGGATCTAAATAAATTGGATTTCCCATCACCCCAACACATATTGATTATACTAATACCTTCAAGATACATAAATAATTAAGTATTTATTTCAGGTACAATTTTCATCATGCAGAATTGGCATTGAAGACAGAACTTGAAATGAGATATTTAGATAAAACCAAATTACGCTTAAGTCTTGTCCACATATCTGTATACTCATAACCAATTGACATTGTTTATGAATATCCAAATAATAATGGACATCATATTATGCATCAACACTTGTGGTCATTCAATTCGTAAAGTATGGATTTGTATCCATTTAGACCCAAGGATGACAATCTTAGTGTCGTGGAAGCGTTCATGTATCTTGCAAATTGCACGTGCATGATATTGCATTTGCAGAAGCCTTGCTAGCATAAAATAAGAAGTCAAGTAGGATATTCATAGATATCTTTACAACATCAAAAGATCTTGATTTATTAGATAAATTGAGTTACGTCCTAAGCGGGGTATCTAGATACAGGCTATTTGATCCCCAAAATGCCATCATTTCCACTTGTCATTCTGAAACATCCCATATACATGACTTCATAGAGTAATCAAATGTGATTCCATAGGATCACCAATAATTATCACAAAAATAAGGTTGCTTGTATTATCAAGGTTCAAAAGTCATTTATGAGCAATATGAGTAAATTTAGGCAACTGTTCTAGTACTCCTTTTTTCAAAATTAGCACAAATCTCAAAGCAGTCACTTCATTAATTAAATGGACACGCATAGGAATTACAAATGACACCTATCGTTCTTCAAACTTGTTTCTATGGTCTTCCTTTCCCAAAAGGGTATCCATATAAGTTTAAATTGTGCAATAGCATATATTATACCATACCATTTTCTCCTTATTTTTAGGAGTTTAAATGACATCGATACATTTATCAGATTTTCCCTGTAGGTTTTTTTTTTGGAGGAATTTTAGCTACATAATTTTAGTTGCACTGGGCTTAAAGAAGATTCAATCAAGGGAGTAGACACCTCACTTCAGGATGCCTCGTTGCAACAGTTGGATTGGTGCCTGGGCACAGATGAGCTGCATCATGCATCAGCCTTGGACAGACTGAATTGAATCAACAAAATTCTGACATGAATGTTGCTAAAAACTGTAATGTCGGTCAATATCTGCTATCACATTAAATGTTGTGAAGCAATTGCTCTTCCCGTTACTTGAGCAATCAAACAATAAGATAATACCAATACAACAGAAACTATGGCACGTCAAATGCCTCATGGTCTCAATGTATACATCATGGATATAACAAGCACACAGGGACCCTGAGGCTCACATATGCTCAACTTCTGAGCAAAGGTTCAGTAACAGCGCCGTGAGGGCACATGGTAGCCAGTTCCGCCTTTCTGTCTAACGATGATGTTGTCTTTCCGTACAATGATGAATCAGGTCTCTATTCAACTGTCACAGCATAAATGCAAAATGAACGAGGGTTAGATCAAGGCCAAATCAAGAAATGCAGCATGCTTCATGTCTGAGCACCCATGCCCACGTAAACCAGAGGTAGATTCTCTAGTAAATAGAGTGGCATATCTTCAATACCCTCCCATGCATTTATATATGATATATACTATTAAAAATTTTGAATAAGTGAAATTCATAAACATATTATATTCCATACCTTGTCTACTCTAAGTACATCTTGGTTGTGACTGCTGGGTGCTTCCTGCCAGATAACTCATGCAATTCATAGGTGAACTCCATATCCATAAGTCGATGATTTTCCTTTGAGCGAACCATCGAGAAGGAAACGTTAACATTGTCTCCTCTATTCACACTCAGAGGTGGAGTCAGCAAGAATACCTTGAAAAGGAAAAAAAAAAGGTTCTGATCAATTTTTCTAGACCAGTTAACTGTTTTATGAGCAGTATGCATTTCAATAATGGCAAAACCAACTGAAGGAGTATCTTGTTTTGCAAAAGTTAACCTCAAATAAAAGCATTCATTTGTAGAACAATTTTGGTGAAATCAACATGTTTTTTTTTAAGTTCCTTTTTGCCCTTCTTCTCTTCTTTTGCTTTTCCAAGGGAGGGTTTGCACTCCGCCTATATAAATTCAAAAGGGAAAAGAGATAGCTCTTTTCCTTCTATTCACAAAATTTCTTTTGTTAGCAGTCCATATTTACAGGTTGAAGGATAAGAAAGGATTGAAAAAATAGTAACTATAGGCTATAGCTGGTAACAGATTCTAGGAATGACAAGAAAACAATGTAGTATAGCCCAGGAAACCAACCTGCTGACCCCAATGAGTTCCACCATGCTCATCTGGCGCTGTAGTTAATTCAATTTCCTCCACCCCAGGGTTTTGAGCACTACCCTAAAAATTATCATAAACATAGCAAGCACCATTCTTAAGTAAAGTGTAGTTCAGACATAGCATTTAGTGGGTTGCAGTTAAGTCTGACATACTCGAAAATGAACATCAAACCATCCAGCCAGTGCTGATAATCTAGCTTCCATTCTGATTGACATTGTAACTTGTGCTCTGACTTCTCGAATCTCATCAACAGTTGCTGTCAAGCAATCAATTTCTTTGATAGCTGCAGGTTGACCGATAACTTGGTTTGGATGAAGATTGTTCCATATTGAAGACTGCAGCAGAATAAAATCATGTGTGCATTTAAGTGTGTGGAAAAGAAACATGAAACACATAGGCTTAGTCATTCAAACTATTGTAAGATGATTTCCCAGCAAGAATCTATCGACCCCCTCGAGCAAGTGCAGAACTAGTCATTGAAAGTATACCCAGACTGTAGGATAAACAATCTAGGGCATGCTTCAATGCGTAAGCTAAATTAACAGAGCTCAAATTCAGTAGAGACAAAACGTAGGCTGTATAACTTTGTAAGAAACCTTTCATATCAAATATTGCTACAGATTCAAAAGGATCATTGTTTCTCTAAATTGAGTACTGTAATTAGTTAATTACTTAGGAAACTGCAACAAATGACATTATTATACTTAAAAAGATACATTACCATAACAAAATAGAAATCCTTCATAAGGATAACCTGAATTTTACATTTCAAGACTAAAGTCATGCACTAGAAGAGAAATTAAGGATGTCATACCTTCAAATAGTATTTTTCATGTTCTGAACGATATGCCTTTGTCAAAGCATTCATGTTCACCCCATAATAAGTTTGAGTGTCCTGAACAAACAGACTCCAGTCATCCATAGCAATATCAAAATCCTCCCTCTTTTTGTCACCCAAAGCAGTTCTTATGGGTGCTAGCCACATCCTAGCATGGCTAGGATACCTGCAAAAGAATTATCTTAGGCCAAGTAAATCTGTGTTCTGCTAAAGAACTTTGGTAGTGCTTCTTAACATAACTTGAAGGAGACTTACATTACACCATCTGGCTTCAACCAGCGGTCACGTGCACAAATGACGGAATCAAACATGGACTCTCTCAAAAGAAAGTAGCCCATCCACTCTGATATAATGACATCAACTGCCATCACAAACAACACATAGAAACAGAGCAGTCATCACTCTGTGCATCATAACTTCCATGTTCAGAATTCAGATTAAAAATCTAAACTTTTCTCTTGATATGATATACAGAGTCCAATACACTCTGCCACTCACATGGTTGGAGTAGCATTCCAATTGAAACAGAAACTCATTCCTTTTCTTTTACCATCGATTCAGTAATCACAAGACGAGCATCAAGAAATCAACCTCACCTTTCTCCGGAAGCTCGACGTCTTCCACAGTGCCCTGAATCACCTCGACGATGTCCGCGACACCGTTGGCGCGCGCAAGCTCGCGTGCGTGCTCCGCCATGTTAGTCGCCTCAACAGCGTACACCTTCCTGGCCCCGGCCTGCGCGCTCCAGATGGCAAGGATGCCGCTGCCGGTGCCCACGTCAAGGACCACCTGACAGATCCACATCGACCGAATCAACCAAACTGGACCCCAAAATTGCTGGAGAAAATGGAATTTTTGAGGGATTTCAGGTGTTTCCCCACCTTGCCCTTGAAGTGGGGCGCGTTGCGGAAGACGGCGGAGTGGTAGGCGTCCATGCGGGCGCGGTCGCAGAGCATCTCCTTCTGGTGGTAGAGATAGGCGTAGGTGCAGAAGTAGTTGGCGAAGTCCACCTCCTTGTCCACTGGGCGCGCGTCGGAGGAACCAGAGGCGGCGGCGGCGGCGCCGCCGGCGCCGTTAGGGAGGGACGCCATTGGGTGGAGGCGGGAGCTAGAGTGGGATTGCAGAGGGGGGTTTTGGTGAGAAAGGTTGCTTTGTCCGCTAGGGTTTATGGAGTTGTGCGTTTTAAAGGGCGATTTCGATGAATGTCAGCCATTGGATCTTGTTTGAGTTTCGTGCTCCAGTTGATTGTTGCTAAATTTGGAAGTTAGACGCAGGATTTCAGTATACTTTTAAAGTTTTCGTCAACTGAATGACTGTCCTGTTCACACATCTGGAGTGCCCCAAATGTCAGTAACCCATTACAGTTTTCAGTTTTGGAGTACTAGTAGTAACAAACTAGCATTAGTGGCACCATAATGTTTCGGGCACTTGTCATGTCCCATCTAAAAAAGGAAAAAGAAAGATAAAGGGTTATATGGGCAAAGTTTAGAGTCCTTTCTCATGGCTCTAAAAAATGTTGGTTTGAATATGTCTCAAGCTTCTAGTAAACCTTTATGCTTTATATTATTGGTTCCAAATATAACTAGAATACTTATCTTTAATGTAAACAAGCAAATGAGTTTTTTTATTGTGTTAACCTAATTTATCAACATTTTTAGAAAAATATTAAATTATAGTTACTGCTCATTTGACGCGGTAATTTTTGTGTGCCTTTCTTTAACTCATTTTTTTCAATTATCATTTGGACAATCGTTTGAATAAAACACACACTCTATACCATTCCACTTCCAACAAATTCTCTATATCTTGTGCATACTTTAGACAACCAGTTTCGTTCTTTATCTAGGGAGAAATCTAGAATAGATGATGAATGTATTTGGAAATCCAATTAAAGAAACTAACGGAGAATATTATCTTTATAAAATTCATATTCCTCTTAGTTAGGAAGAATATGGAATTGCTCTAATATGATTTTTTTTTAAAAAAAGAAGGTCTTTGGAAGCCCACGGTATTTGGGCAAAACCATTTGTTATCCTATGGTGGTATTTTGAGTTAAACACGACCTCTCATTTGTTCACTTTGTATAATACTAGTATATTCTAGTTATTTCGAAAGTACAGTCATTAGTTGCAAATGTTAGCATTTAGTAACTTGCAAGTGCAAACAGGTCGCCAATAAATTGCTGTTTTGGAGCAGTTTGGAAGTATCACAAATTGTTAGGGTTTTTTTCTAGACATTTTGCTGAAATTTGCAAAATTTTACACCACAAGTGGGGTCCCCCTACACCGGCGGTCTATGGCCGAAAACATCCAAGTTGGCCGGATTCTGTGTAACCCACCCATCTCTACCGTCCGCTTGTGCCGCCGCTGCCTCACCCAGGGTTTTCCCTACCGTTTTGCCGTCGGGAACCGGTGGCCCGCGGTATGCCGGTTACCGACGGTAACCGCCCAAACCGGCCCCAAACCGAACGGTTTGGATTTTGAATTCAAATGACGTAGTTCAAACGGTCAGCAACCGGTAACCGGTTGGTTAGGGCCGGTTACCGTCCGGTTTGGTCGGTAACCGCCCAAACTGCCCCAAACTAAATTTCAAATTTGAATTTCAAAAAATGGAAAATGCTGAAAAAAATTCCTAAAAATAGTTCATGATTTATAGAGTCGAATGGTGTAAATTTTTTTCAAATTGGAGTTCGTTTGCTATTTATTTTGACGTGTACAAGTTTGAAAAAAAAAGAAAAATCTTTTACACCATAAATAAATAGCAAACGAACTCCAATTTGAAAAAAATTTACACCATTCGACTCTATAAATCATGAACTATTTTTAGGAATTTTTTCAGCATTTTCCATTTTTTGAAATTCAAATTTGAAATTTGAATTCAAACCGGTACCGAAACCGAACCGGTGGTGGGCGATAAGTCCGGTAACCGCGGTAACCGGCCGGTTACCGAACGGTTCCGTGAACCCTGACCGTCCGCCATGTGGAAGCGCACCACCTCCCTCCTCCTCCGGCACCACCGCTCCGCCCTGGCACCCCGCTCCCCGGCAGCCTCTGCTGCTGCCGCAGCAGGCCTCCGTCGCACGCCGACGCCGGCGCCCCTCTTCTTCTCCACTCTCGGTAACGACTCTTCCTGTCCCTCACAAAGTCACAAGCTTAGGCGGAAGCCCCGATTTGATGCGAAGGCTTGAGTTTCTCCTCAGATGCGTCGGGGACGAGGACGAGGGTGGAGGACGTGATGCCGATCGCCACGGGGCTCGAGCGCGAGGAGATCGAAGCCGAGCTCCAGGTTCCCCCGCATGTCTGCTTTGCCGGCGCTTCATTTCTTACTACGGGGTTATTTCTTTGTCAAAAATATTAAATTTTCGTTGGATTTGGTTCGTTTTTTTTCTGATCAGGGGAAAAAGAGGTTTGACATGGACGCGCCCGTCGGTCCCTTTGGCACCAAGGTGGGTGATTTCGGTTTGGTATCTTATTCTATATTTCATTTTGTGCGTGAGCAATTAGACTATTGAATCGATTACTCAGGATGGGATTGTAGTTCATGAGAGTGTGCTGACATGGCAATGTGTGGTCATCTGACTTGCACTTGTGGATGCGATGTTTGTTTATATTTATTTATCTGCTTGTCTGCGTGAGCTGAAATGCCGTTTGAACATAGACCGTAGAATTGGAGAAGACACAAATTATAATTTCAGATGTTGGGATAAGAGCTGAAAAGTCAATGTAGTTGTTTTGTTTCTTTGGAGGAAAATATTTCACAATTCATATCTACAGATGGCGTTCTTCAGTCATGGCAGTAGTTTGGAGACCAATGGATTATTTTGGTCTATTAAGTAGTGCTTGGTGATTAAGTTTGTGCTCATAGTTGCGTATTGGGTTGGCAACTGAGTTTGTAGGCTGCGTCCCAATCCAAGTTCCTCAATGCCAATTTATTATCATAATTTTTGCTTCGACTTTCTGGTCACAAAGAAGTTTCTAGCTTGGAACCCTTTTTCGTGACATATAATGGTATTTGCTTACACACTTTTAGCAAATGTGTTTTTCTTAAAATGAGTCCTTATTCTTTTTGAGTCTGCACTAGCTTCAGTAGATAAACTATATTAGTATATTCAATAATTTTTTAGGTTCTCTGTAGCACACTGTTGGATAGGGCTACCTTCACCGCCCATATACCCCAGCCATGCCTGCCTACCGGGCCTTGGAAACACTGGTTATGCACATTATTGAATTTCCAATGCTGCAGGCAATCTTTTTTTGCAAAAGTACTTGCAGGCATCTTGATTTTACTATTTGATTTAATTATCTTGTGATTCTTGGTCTGCTTACTGCTGTTTATCTTTCTGTTGTCTTTGTTGCTTAAATAATTTGGAAAACTCTCTAGCTGAAGATTATAATGTTTCTTCGGTGTGTTCCATGTCCATGTGAACCTTGCGGTTATGAAGAACTTCCATGTTCATGTGAGCCTTGCTGTTATGAAGAGCTCTAGTGAACTACCCATGATGTTGTCTTGTTCGTTATGGTGGAATACAAAGTATGCAAGTTGCTCTCCTTCAAGTAGAATTTGCCATTTTTTAGCTGGTTTTCTTTTGCATTATCAGACTCCGTGGCTGGTTTTCCAGATTTTGGGCAATGCGCTGTGTAGCTGGTCTTTGTATGACTGAACCTTTGTGTTTTATTGTTGTATTGACTTTGTCCTTTGATTGCATCAGTTGGGAATTCAGTGAGGTTTACATCTGACCAACTGATACGGTTCCATTTAGCCCTGGACTGTCGATGAATCACTTTATAGAGTGCTATATGAATCATGATTTTGCTTACATTTGTCTTTTTGCATCATTATTCTATTATAAATTCATTTTGATTCTTGTGTGGTTCATCTGGACTAATCTCCATTGTTCCCTCTATAGGAAGCTCCTGCTGTGATTCAGTCATACTACAACAAAAGGATTGTTGGTTGCCCTGGCGGTGAACGAGGTACACTACTGCTTTGCTAAATATCCCCCCTAGTCTTTTCCAGATTTTGAATCCTTTGCCTCTATTTTTTCAAGAGAAAAAAAATCCATTTTTCTAAAAGCTATATAACTTGTCTAATTGGCCTATACTGCACTTGTTAACCTTTCACAGAAGATGAACATGATGTGGTGTGGTTTTGGTTGAAGAAAGGCAAGCCACATGAATGCCCCGTCTGTACTCAATATTTCACGGTATGTTGTACTCGCAACATAAGGTGCTGGCATTCCAAGAGCAGTTTTTAGCATGACATGCTGTTTCTGTTGTTATGAATGCGCCCTCACTTTCACTGAGGTACAGTCTTCATCGTATTTCCACAGCTTAATGTGATTGGGGAAGGAGGATCCCCAGATGGACATGATGATGACGATGACCACCCCCACCACCATCATTAAGGTTCTGCAGGGCATGACAATAAAATGTGGTGCCAATACCATTCTTGTCACAGCGTTGTGAAGCTGTGCAAAAACTTCAGCCTCTTGGCCTTGTAGAGTTCATCAGTAGATCTGACCATGTCAACCTGTTTGCTAATTGCCACACAGCTAGGAAGCTGGAACATCACGTGGTTTTTGTTACATGATACTTGCAGAAATTCGGTTATATAAATAATGAGATTCATTACATTGACGGTGCACTTTTGCTATTCAACACACGTTATGTTGAAACAAAGATTAAAAAAAAACACTTATTAATCTGGATGGTTCTATGCCCCCCGGTCCTCCTTTACCAAATCTGCTGGTGAAAGATTTGTTGTCTGAACTGAATAATATTGCTGACATCTTGATCTATTGAAATTGCAGCTGCAGTCGAGAATGTATCAGATAAGCTATGGCTGCAATGAAACAGTCAAGATAAACAGTCGAGAATGTATTGTTTCTCCTTGATATATACTAGTTTCCAAATGTCAGCGTGTCTTAATCAGTGATGTTGCTTAAATGTTGAATCGTTATGGCTGAAGCATTCAACTTTGGATTTGGCCAAAATAAGACACCGACGCCACACAAATCGCTATACAATGATGTGATGTCACTCTTGCCGTTGAATCAGTGTGCTCTTTCCTCGACCATTGAAGTGAACCAACCAAGTGATGGCTTCTTCTATGCAAAACGAAATTTAGGACTAATTCGCCCTGACGTGGTACCATCTGCACTGACATTTAACCCAATTCTTCATCTGAACCGTTCTTCTACCTACCAGGCTACCACTATCCTTTTTCTGATCGAGTCAGTAGTTTGCAACTCCAAGAAAAAGGCCACTGTTCAAGAACCAAATCTCATCGGTTGGTTGAGACGTCACTGTCGTTAAATTCGTCAAAGCATTGCACGATCTTCTCTTCTCTCTCACTCATGTCTATATTTACCAAGCATCACATCAAAAGAACGCAAGGTCAAGTCAGAGGAAGTGGCAGTGGCGGGACGCCGCCGGGGAGTGATGGCACGGGCGTGATCCATGGAGGGCAAGAAGGCCAAGGTCCTCGCCGCCGCAGCGAGCGTCTTGCTTGTTGTGGTTCTCGAGCTCACCTTATTCCTCTGCTTCCGTCTGTCGAGGCCGTTCTACCTCTCGACGGCGGTCATCCTGTCAGCCGCGCTAGCGGGCACCGTGACGGCGCTGCTGTTCCACGCGCTGAGCCCGCACGGACGCGCCGAGCGCATGGCTCGGCGCCCGGTGGGCGAGGAGGTGTCGTCGGTGCGCGGCGTGGAGTACAGCTACTTCCGCAAGGTGGCCGGGCTACCAAGCAGGTTCACGCTGGAGGCGCTGTCGACGGCAACTGACAACTTCCAGTACGTGGTGGGACGAGGCTCGTCGGGGACGGTGTTCAAAGGCATCCTCGACGACGGGACGTCGGTGGCGGTGAAACGGATCGACGGGTCAGCGCACGTGGTAGACAAGGAGTTTCGGTCGGAGGTGTCGGCGATCGGCAGCGTGCAGCACGTGAGCCTGGTCCGTCTCCTCGGCTTCTGCCTCGGCGTCCGTAACAACGGTCCACGTTTCCTCGTCTACGAGTACATGGAGAACGGGTCTCTTGACAGGTGGATCTTCCCACAGCAGCAGCACGGCGGGAGGTGTCTGACGTGGGTGCAGAGGTACCAGGTGGCGGTGGACGTGGCGAAGGCGTTAGCGTACCTGCACCACGACTGCCGGTCCAAGGTGGTGCACCTGGACGTGAAGCCGGAGAACATCCTCCTCGACGACCGTCTCCGTGGGACGCTGTCGGACTTCGGGCTGTCGACGTTGATGGGGAAAGAGCAGAGCCGGGTTGTCACCACGGTGCGTGGCACTACGGGGTACCTTGCCCCGGAATGGCTCCTGGGCGCTGGCGTCACGGAGATGTCCGACGTGTATAGCTACGGGATGGTGCTTATGGAGATCCTCGGCGGGCGACGGAACCTGCAGGCCGAGCCTGCTGGCCCTGGAACCAGCCACGGCGGGTCCCGACGGTGGTCCTACTTCCCGAAGCTTGTCGCTGATAGGGCAAGGGAGGGGCGCGTGCTCGAGGTGCTCGACCCCCGGCTCGTGTCGTCCGCGGTGCACGAGGAGGCCAGCGTCAGGCGGCTCGCGAACGTCGCGCTCTGGTGCGCGCAGGAGAAGCCTGGGGCCCGCCCCACCATGGCCCGCGTCGTGGAGATGCTTGAGGCTAGGGGCGGCGCGAGCGTCGACCCGCCGCCGCCGTCGGATATGATCCTCGTCGACCTGCTCGCGCTCGACCCATCGCAGGCGCACCGCGGCGCCGGACCGTTCGGGCTCCCCGCGTTGCCACCGGGACCGGGGTCCACGGGGACGGCCGCGTCGTCGGCGATGAGCATGGGCGACTCGTTCGCGCTCTCCTACCTGTCCGGGCGGTAGCGTAGCGGTCGATTCTGTAGCGATCGATCAGCCATTCAGGACTCCACTCCACCAGGATGCTGCGAGCCTGCGACTGGACTAGCCAAGAGTGTAGTGGCAGTGGCCTGCGACTGGCTTCATGGCTTTGGCTTCATGGTGTGGTGAGTGGTTTCAGTCTGACAAAGTGTATACTACAGAGTGCAATCACTGAAACGAAGGCGCAGACCTCGGCGAAGCCAGGTTCAGCTGCACTATATATGATTGGCATAGTTGCAGCACTGAAGATTGCGATGCAGGCGTGGCAGAAACTGGAATGCCATCAATGGTTATGCAGTGCACATAATACGATTCTAAGTTTATTGTATTCTAATTTTAATGTAAAATCCCAGTTGCCAAATATGGCTATTTCCTAATTCAATCGGCAGTTAGGCTTTGGCATCCCATGAACATGAATCCATGATGCTCCAACAGTCCAGCTGCCAAGGAGTGCCTGGGTTTGGGGTTTGTTGACTGATGATAGTGTGTCACTGAAACAACAGCCTGCCCTTGTGCACAATTATTTTCTTGTAAATTACAACCACGTGACCATAGACAAGGGCTCGAGGGTGGGTAATCTATGGATTACCAAGTGTTTATATCAAATTCTTCTTCTTCTTCTTTATGAAATACATGCTCTCAATTTTTTTTTTTGATAGTGTCACTGAAACGAAGGCGCGGGTTTTGTTTTGAAGTTCAGTTACATCGCTGCCTAGTACTACTACAGACGTACATAAAGATTCACCTAGTTATATTGGGTTGTCCCCCATAATATATAATAACCACGTTGGCCGCGTGTCAATAACCATGTTGGTGTTGTACGTTTAGGCGTTTCTGGTTGATTTGTGTTGCACAATTTGAGGGTCCGACACTGGTTGGTCAAGTTTAACATACAGAAGATGCCATAAAAAAAATTTGGTACAGAGAAGAAACAAAAGAAAGCCTGTCTTGAAATCTTCACTGCGATCAGGAAAAATAATACACAAACATCTGAGCAAGATAAATAACTATCTAGTTTTGCGTATAATAATCCTCTTAAGTGCCCAAGTTTTGGTATGGTCGAATGGGAATGGGAATGGGATTGTTGACACCTCGAATACATGTACATGAACTATGTGTATTATTACATATTTACATGGTAATAACAATAATAATGTCCAAGATGCAGACACACATATCATCCAATATTTTTATCAAATTCTGGTTGTACAGGTATGGTCTACATGCGGTGTTTCGACATCTAGACCCATCATTTGTGCCGTATAGAACATGCTAGATGACAGGTCACGTACTGAATCCATGTTTGACCTCTCAATTAAACGTTGTCTCTCTTCATGCTTTAGCAATAATATCTGACTCCAGGTATTTCGTACAGTTTTAAGCTTCTCGGCCACTTGGGTCATGGAAGGCCTCTCCTCTCTTTTTAGACTTAAGCACATGCTAGCTAGCACACCAACTTCTTGGAGAAGTTCCTCCAATCCCGTACCAATTATGCTAGTGTCTAACATACTTTCAATTCTGGCCTCCATCATGGCTTTTACGAAGGCTGTTGCAAGATTTTTTTCTTCATTAGGCCCCTCAGAGTATATTGCTGTCCTCCTTGTGATTAGCTCTAAAAGCACAACTCCAAAGCTATAAACATCACTCTTCTCTGTTAGCTTACGCTCTTGCAAGTACTCAGGGTCTAGATAACCCAATGTTCCCTGCACCATTGTCATGAGTTGAAATGCATCATTGGGAAGGATCCTTGATGCTCCAAAGTCGGTTACTTTTGCCATGTAGTTTTCATCTAGGAGAATGTTAAGTGACTTTACATCTCCATGGACTATGGAATGGTTGGTGGATAGATGTAGATATGCTAGTGCTTCAGCAGATTCTTGAGCTATCTTGAGTCGGGTTTCCAACGAAATAGGTGCCCTGTCACAATTACGATGGATCAAGTGAAAGAGAGTGCCATTTGGGATGAACTCATACACTAATATGGGAACTTCAACTTCTAAACAACAACCTAGAAGCCTCACCACATTCCTGTGGTTTATCTGTGAAAGTATAATAATCTCCTGCACGAATTCATCGGTTTGAGTCACATCAATAATCTTTGAGCGCTTGACAGCCACCACCTTGTTATTCCTCAGAATGCCCTTGTACACAATACCATGGCCCCCTGTACCCAGCTCTCTGCACTTGTCAAAATTATTTGTTGCCTTCTTTAGATCTTCTACAGTAAATATTGTAATGGTATCAACTTGTTTAGAGAGCATTTGTTGATATAATATGTGGCCCCCATTCTGTTTGAAGAATCTCTCCTTCTCTTTCTCCAACTTATTTTTTTGAACTTTGGCCATCACAATGAAGATACAAACGATAAGGCAAATTAAGCCGATTGCCAAACCTGAAAAGGGTGGTTTTATTTTATCATCAGTTTGCTAGATTTCACACGCACGCAGGCACGCACGCACGCACACACAACTTTAACAAGATGGCAGGACCTCTCATGGCTACTTAAAAAGATAAGAGAAGATATAGCACTGAAATGGCTGCAAGCAAAACAAAAGTATTTGATTATTGACAATTTTGTGGATTGGCCTAATCAACAAAAACTACAAAATGATATCCATCTCATCTTCTATTTTTATACTATTTCAAGTTCCAACTATATATCTCATCTCTGGCCCGCAACAACACCCCAACCCCACTTAGGCGTCATGGTCCTTTCACACCCATCCAGACACTCTCTCCCGATTTTCTCATCATTACTGGTAGTTCTCCCATGCTTGACCTCCTCATATTATGTTACTTCCTCTGTCGTTCGTCCTCACTACTCTTTTACCCACAGTCTCCTTCCCCACTCTCCCATCATTCACCCCCTCACTCCTCTTCTGTCCATCAGTCTTCACCCCTCTCCTCTGTCGTTCGTCTCTCACTCCTCTTCTGTCCCTGGTCTCGTTCCCCGCTGCCCCGCCATTCATTTCTAGCTCCTCAATCTTCTGTCCATCGGACATTGTCCTTACTCTCATCCCTTATGTTGGGTGTGTGACGGAGGAGATTGTTGGGTTTAGTCCCACATCGGTAATTGATGGTGGGGGGCACAACATATAAGGCATAGGCAATCCTCACCTATCAGGCTAGTCTTTTGGGTTGAGTTAGGCCCAAGACTAGAATATGTTGTGGGCTCCGGTAGACCTGGGCCCGAAGGGCGCTGGCTCATGGGTATAGCGAGCTGGGTCAAATTCCGTTGCGCACTCTAACACCTTATCGCTTTGATTTTAGAGCTGCAAAACATTTTTTTGTGTCACACGATTAATGTTATAGCCTAACCGCACAAGCACGCCTGTTCATGCTGGTCAGGCAGTCCCCACTTCTCTATTTTGTTCGTCTCCACTCCTCTTCCATCCCCCAGTCAGTCGTCCCTCATTCCTACCGATCTCATTCTGAGTTTGGAGCTACAAAACATTCGTTGGCAATGCACCACTAATGTCATGACCTGGTGAAAGCATCTAGGCCCGTTGAGTTTCGGTGATTACGACAATGCAAGATTACTATGACTAACGTGTGTTTTGCAAAGGCAATAATAAAGTTAGGTCATGGTAATGGAGAATTGATTGGGCGATCAATGGTATTCATGCCCCTTAATGGAATCGTTTTGGTTTTCAAAGGATGGGCGAGAAGGTTGAAAATTAGACTAGGACTAAGTGTGGTTTGGCGTTGAGAGACACTTAGAGTAGTTTAGCGTCTTTGTTTTACCTTTGGCCGTACTATTAAGGGGGGGGGGTACTATCTAGTAGCTTAACCTAGGAGAGACTAATTGGTTAGGTGTGGTGCACACTTGTCAAAACTAGCACTAGACAGCTTTAGAACAACCCTTAGATGATGGTGAGCAACTTCTATTTTTTAAGTGTGCAAATCCGATGAAGTTTAGGACCTCAGATGAGCTCCGGACGCTTGTGTCCCTGAGGGTCCGAACCAATTGGGATGTGTCCGGACCTCTAGGGTTTGGTTTGACAGAGTCAGCACCTTCGGACGCTGGAGGGTCCAGACCAATGTGTTGAGTCCGGACCTATGCAGAGAGGTTTCAGAGAGTGAAAAGCAGTCCGGACATTGTCCGGAGTGTAGGGTCTGGACTAATGCGTTACGTCCGGACCTACACAGAGAGGTTATAGAGAGCTCCAAAGGCTTCGGACGCTATCTAGAGTACAGGGTCCGGACTATTGGCGTGTGTTTGGACACAACTCAAAGAGAAACAGAGAGCTCAGAAGAGTCTGGACGCTGTCCGGAGTCAAGGGTCCGGACCAATGGTGTGCGTCCGGGCGCCCTAGCAACAGAAAAGAGAACAATGTGTTTGTGAGGTCCGGACGCGTGCAAATTGGTCTGGACCACACACACCAACAGCGTCTGAAGTGAAGCAGACAACTGCAACTTGGGTGTAACGGCTCTATGGCTTTGGGGGAGTATTTATACTTCCCCCACACCTTCTTTCCACCACTTTTGCCCATTTCATCAGCTGAACAACCCTCGTGAGAACTCAAGGAGTGCAAGAGCCCTAGTGAGAGAGAGATTTGAGAATCCATGTGTTCATCCTCACTAGTTGCTTAGGAGTAAGCAAGTGTGCATCCACTGACTCATTAGGCTAGCCTTAGTCAAGTGAGTGATACACTACTACAAAAAAGAACAACCACAGCGGACGAAATTAGTTTTCTGCAGCGGGCAAACGCGTCCGCTGCGATGGTAAGGTCACGGTAAATCGTGGCCTTCTCGCGGCGGACGCGTTTGCCCGCTGCAGTAATTTGATTTATCGCAGCGGGCACATTAGAACGCCCGCTGCGGTAAATAGTTTCGAAAAAAAAGAAAAACCCATATGGGCTACGTCACCGAAACCCTAGCGTCGCCGAGCCCATCAACGGGCCCACGCCGCGTGCCGCCGCGCGCCCCACGAACCCGCGCCGCCGCCGTGGCCTCGCGCCGTCCGCACTCCGCGCGCCGTCGCGGCCTAGCGCTCCGAGTGCCACCGCAGCCCCGCGGCCCCTTGCTCTGAGCGCCGCCCCGCACTGCCGAGCGCGCCGCCGCGGCCCAGCGCTCCGAGTGCCCCCGCAACCCCGCGCCACGCGCCGTCGCAGCCCCTTGCTCTGAGCGCCGCCCCGCACTGCCGAGCGCACCGCGCGCCGCCGCAGCCACGCGCCGAGTGCCGCCACACGCTCCGCGCGGCCCCGCGGCCCCTTGCTCCGAGCGTCGCTGCGCCACGCTGCAAACCGCGCCGCGCCGGCCCGCGCTGCCGAGCGCACCGCGCCGCCCCGCGCCGCCGCCGCTGTGGAAGAAGAGAGAGAGGGGGGGGGGAGGGGCTTCTGTGCTAGCTCGTGGAAGAAGAGAGAGAGAGAGGGGCTGGGAGAGAGACAGTTGCGCAGAGGGAGGGGCTGGGAGAGAGAGGGCTGGTTGGGGGAGGAAACCCTAAGTCCTGTTTTTATACGTGGTGCAGCTATCGGGCCTCGCCCTGGGCCTAATGGGCCTCGACCTTAACCGTAGCTGGCCTTATAGGATGTGCCCGCTGCGGACGTCTTAATGCGCCCGCTGTGGAAAATCAATTTACTGCAGCGGACAAAAATGCCCGCCACGGTAAATAAAAAAAGACCGCCACGGGAAAACATGAAATTTTCCGCAGCGGGCAAAACAACTGTCCGTCACGGAGTGCTTTTTGGCAACATTGCGCAAAATCGTTTTTGACGTAGTGATAGTGCTTGTTACTCTTGGTGATCGATATCACCTAGACGGCTTGGCGGTGTGAAGCTTGGTGATTATCCAGAGTCGTTCTTGCTGGATGACCCAAGTTCGATTGTGATCGGTTGTGGGCGATTCACCGAGCCGGAGCAGCGAATAATTAGCCTGTAGAGAGCACTTAGTCCTTGCGCGGACTAAGGGGGAGCGATACCCTTGCGCGGGTGCTCCAACGAGGACTAGGGGGGAGTGTCGACTCCTCGATACCTCAACAAAACGTCGCTGTGTCAACCTTTCTCTCACCCTTCTCCTTCTCTGTACTTTCAATTACTTTCAAGCATTATTTACATTACAATTACTTGCTTTACATCATGCTTGACTAGAATTGCATAGGGTGTCGAGCTTTACTTGATCATCTAGTTACTTGTTTAGCTAGAATCACACACGTAGGCACTAGGGGGTTAATTGGCAATTGCTTAGGTTTTAATTCTTGCTTAGAAATTTAAATAAGTCTAATTCACCCCGATCCCCTCTTAGGAATATTGATTCTTTCACCTGGTCACCTAAGGCACATCACTTTATAACATATGTGCAGATTCACGCGTTTCACCTAACTTAAGGCCCCCTTTGGTTGGACTTTCAGCCTACTTTTGTTTTTTTAAAAATCAAAAGCCAGTCAAAGGGCTCAAAAATCATATGTGATTTCTCCCAAAAAGAGTTTTTTCTTTAGTACAAATCTAAAAGTATCTCTCGCCTTGCTTTTACTTGCTTTTAGGTAAAAAAAAAAATTATCCACCTACCACATTATATGTTGCGTACCGATTTCTTTTTATAATTTTTTCCCGTCCGAGGCTTCACTTTCCTCCCTCCCTAGTGCCTCCTTCCCCGACGTGAGCTCCCTTCCCGGCGAGTGCCCGCCCGTGCCCGGCGAGCCCGCGCCCCATCCCCTACGCGCCGCTTACCTGCACAGTGGCGCCGGTGAGCCACGCCTCCCTGCGCCCTGCCCCTTCCCAGGCTCCAGCGAGCACTGGCGCGGGCGCGGCCCAGCCCCGTCCCAGGCTCCGGCGAGCACAGGCGCGACCCTGCCCCTTCCTCGGCTCCGGCAAGCACGACGCGGGCTAGGCCCTGCCCCTTCCCCGGCTCTGGCGATCACGGGCGTGGCCCTGCCCCATCCCCGGCTCCTACGAGCATGGCCTTGTGGGAATCCCCTTGCCCCCGTCCCAGCTCCGGCGAGCACGGCCTTGTGGGCGTCAGTGCGAGCAGTCCGCCGTAACCGTGGGTGAGAAGGTCCGGCGCCGCGAGCAGGTCCACCATGCGCCACCACCCTTCACCCCGTGGCCCGGCCTCCCTCTCCGGCGAACCTCGTCGCCTTGCCCCCGCTTTCCTCCTCACATTTGTGCGGCAAGAAGAAGATGCACGCTTTCTTTCTATGATATATGGGGCCCACTGGTAAGTGAGGGAAGTTTTTCCAAAAGCTATAGCTATTCAACCAAACGAGTTTTTAACTATTCCACGACAACTTTTCTAGATCAGCTTTTGCAAAAGTCACAACTCACAACAGCTTTTGTAAAAGTCACAATCCAACTAAACAGAATCTTAAATGTTCAACTTTTGTACAGAATAGCCACCTATCAATTTATTTATATATAGAATAAATACTTTATTGCATTACCATTTGTTACGGGCTTTAGAAATTAGAATCTATTTAATTTAAGGCTGGATCCAAGCCCAATTACATCTAACAAAAATATCTAGCTCATTTTAATAGGCATGTTGCAACATATTAGGCATAGTGTGTAGAGATATATAGTGTGCAGAGTATACCTATGACCACCTTCACTTGAGGCTGCTGGTTATTGTCAGGAATTGGAGTGCAGGGTGCGTTCTTGGGGTCCTTGCTTTGAGTTCCCGGTGGGCAGGAACATTCGTAGCTACCAATGGTGTTGGTGCAGGTACCATTAATGCAAGGATACTTGGATGGGAAATCACACTCATTGATGTCTGTCCGATCCAATACAGTACGTATACAGGTGAGCGGATTCACGTTATTATAAAGAAGTGAATAGAAGCAGTATACAGAGAGACAAAAGTGATTATATGAAGATGGAGATGTTGCTGACCTTTACAGCCTCCAGCCAGGTAGGGATTTCCGTCGTAGCCTGTATCGCAGTTGCAGCGATACCCTGGGCCACTGGGTACATCATCAACACACACGCTGTTTGCGTCAGCGCATAGATATGATGATCCCATCTTTGAAGCGGATTCGCAGGTTTCATTTCCAACAACCCAATCCAGAATCAAGGGAAGCCCGAATAATCCAAACTGATCTTGAAGATCCTTTGATTTGACATAGGAAGGTTTAAATTGAAACCAGTTTGCCTCAGCAATGAATGCGTAGCTGCAAACACTACTGGAACTCTTTGAGGTAATGAGACTATAATTATAGAATTGGGGAAAGAACGATTTCAGGTTTCCTGGAATTGCAGACTCACAACAACCTCTGCCAGGACAATCCGTGCTATCGAGGACGCTGTCCTCTCCGCAGAATGATCCACATGCACTGACACCGTAGAACACATGCACATCTGTGCTAGTCGCTCCCGCTTTTCTGTTATCCGCTCCATCTTTCATAATGGGTGTCTCTATCTCCCCTGCGATAAGTGCAATGGTAGAACAGCCAATTGCCGTGAATTTGTTCCTGTTTCTGGAAACCACGAAAGAACGGCCAACAGGAAGGAGTTTACCATCCGAAAAATCCGACTTCTTACTATTGCAGACACGTGATATGTGACTCTGAACGCGAGCCTCGCCAGAGGTTAAATTGATTTCATATAGTCGTGTGCCTGTAGACTTTAAGACGGGGACATTATTATCTGAGCTGCAGTCGACTTTAAAGCCTTCCAAGAAGCAGCCTGCTTTCCCGATGCCGAACGGATAGGGGATGCTCACGTTGCCACATTTGTCTCGGCAACCTTTTTTTGCTAGGCTGCTGTTACCAGCCCCATCAGTTGCGGTAGTTTGTTGCAAGATCAGCAGTGTAGCTGCTACAACTAGCAGCAATTTCTTCTTACCTGTAAGCATATATGGACCAAGTCTTATGCATGAGAAAGCAGACATAAGTGTTGTACGTGCCCTTAGCACTGTGGGCTCTAGCACCATGGGTTCTACGGCGACGGCCACGCGCGGGCTCCACCGGCGAGCTCTCAGAGGTGAAAACGGCGGGGAAGGGAAGGTGCACTACTACAGAACAGGCTTTTGGTCTATATCGAAATTTATCTTTAGTCTCAAAGATGAAAACGGCGGGGAAGGGAAGGTGCACTAATGAGACCTTTAGTCCCGGTTCCAAGTTTTATAGATTTCGAATGACCTCCGGTCCCGGTTGGCAACACTAACCGGGACTAAAGGGTCTGGGACTAAAGGTATTAGTTCCAAGATCTTAAGTGGTACCTTTAATCCCGGGAACTAAAGGTCTCTCGATAAGTGGGTTCAAAAGGAAAGAGTCTCAACTATTGTTAGATGTGTTGCGTAGTTGGGGTGGTAAGCTACACACGAGGTAGTACATGAGATCTTGAGTTCGAATCTCGCGGATCGCAGTGTGGCAAACTTTATTTATTTTTAACTAGAAGGGCGTAAAGTATAACACTCTTTAGTCGCAGAAAATTAGTCTCGGACGGAAACCAGTACTAAAGGCCTTCCCAACCGGAACTAAAGCCTATTTTTTCTACTAGTGGTGCTGCAGGCGTGGGCTACGGGCGAGCTCTGCCAGCCAGAGAGGAAGCGTGCACAGGAAGGGAAGGTTACACCGGCTAGAGGCGCGAGCGCGAGCTCCATAGCGCGCGGACTCCGCTGCTACCGTCGCATAGGTAAAGAGAGTCGGGGAAGGTTACACCGGCTAGAGGCGCGAGCGCGAGCTCCATAGCGCGCGGACTCCGCTGCTACCATCGCATAGGTAAAGAGAGTCTTGCCAGTGCGAGGAAGAAAGGGAAGAGAAAAAGACACCGATGAGACCCAGGCTAAAATTGCTCTATAAAGTTATACAATGAAACTATACACTAAGAGAGACCTGTTTTTATATTAAGTTTCACATCTTGAAAACTAAGTAGTGAAACCTTACACTGAGACTGACTTAATGAAAATATATATTTAAATAATGATGTAAGAACCGATATGGAAACATGTAGAAATTGTTCACAGGAAACTAAAATATTTCATTCCTGAGATTATTGAAACTTGAACCGACAGTAATAATTTGTTCTATTATTACTTGCTCTATTCGTCTTTAAATATCTCTCTCACTTATCGAGAAATAACTTTGATTAATTTTATATAAAAAAATATTAATATTGATATATAATTGATATCATTAGATATATTTTTAAATCTAATTTTTAAATAAATTTATTTAGAGATACAAATGTTACACGTACTTTTATAAATCTAATCAAGGTTATGACATGAAAACTCAAAACAACCGTTGGGCGTGTTTGGAACGAAGAAATAGAAAGCATAGGATTGAAAGAAAATAGAATACAATGACAAAAAGGGAAATGCAAGAACATAGGAATTTCATTGGAAGTAGGTATTTGGAACACACAGGAATATAAATTGTGGGCCCATTCTCAACAACTGCCCATAGATCAACATTGATCTCTTTAAATACTATAGTTTGTGTATCCGATATGACAAGAATGTGATGAGCCTCTGGCCAGCCTGAGATTTTTCATGGACTTCGCAAAGGAAAAACAAAAAAGAGATTGTAGTGGAGTTTTTGTTTGCTCCAAAACGGGCAGGTGCAGGAACCTTTCCTATGGAAAGGAACGAAGCAATCCTTTGTTCCAAACACTACTACAGGAGTCAAAACCATAGGAAAGCTGATTTCTTTAAAAATCCTTTGAGAATCCTACAATCCACAAACACAGCAGTAGTAGTGTGTTTCTCGATTGGAGTTGGAGGGAGAAGCAAGGCAGTCTTACAAGTTACCTGGATATAATGGTGAAGAAGTCATGTAGAGTTTTGCACCGTGCGTGCGTTGCCTTCTCTTTATTGATGTTATATCCACCGATACGACAGCTGATTCTAGGTTACAATATGTTATTATTTGTAGTTAGACACTTATAAAGGCGTCGAGCCGTAGGCTGTTACGGTGTTCTAGACGTAGGAGACTTGACCTTAAAGGAGTCACTAGCGCAGACGACTAACTTCGAGTCATCGCTTAAGTAGTTTTTTATGACTTTGACTGGTAGTACTATATACGTCTATATGAGAGCGAGTCACTGAGAGGTACCCTGCATAGTCTACGTATCTTTCGCGCGACTGGGGATATAGCCGATTTTTTTATTAAGAGAAATGAATTAATTATTTGACATAAAAAGATCCCTAGTAACATATAGATTAAAAAAAAACTAGTAGTGAGTGATCTGAAATAAATATAGGAATAAGAAAAAAAAAGAACGACGACCCTCATCACCCAAGACAACCTAAGAAATGCAAAAGTTGGATACATGATTTATCACGTAGTTCAGCTCGTCACCTAGGTTTACCTTCCTCCATGTTGTTAAGGAAGGCAAATGGATTTGGAGTCTCTTTGAACTCACTCCTCTACTCGCTTCATCCCTAAAAGAATGTAATTCTTATTTTTTCGAAAATTCAAACAGTTTGAACTTTAACTAAATTTATATAAAAAATACTAACCGTCGTGATATAAAATAAGTATCATTAAATTAGCTTTAAAATTTATTTTTATTATACAATTATTTATAGACATAAATATTAATACTAATACTAAAATAAGTATCATTAAATTAGTATAAAATTGATTAAAGATAAGTTAGCTTTGACCGGTTCAGTTTCGCAATTACATCTTTTTGGAACAGAGGCAGTGAGGCACTAATGTATAAGCATTATTGCTGCTCCCACCCGCCTCCATTACAAATTATAAAAATTATTTTGATTTTGTCATAAATTAAACTTGTCTACTTTTAACTTGTTTTTTTTTTGTAGAAACACATATATTTATATCCTGCGGGTCCTCGACAAACAGACCCGCATCCCTTCGTAGCTAAAAACAAATAATTACACTAACCATTTTTTTCATAGAGTATCTCTACTCTAATCAAACTAATTTGATGCCACAATTGTTGATGCATTTTTCTATAAACTTGATCAAATCAACATAGGTTTGATTTATAACAATACTTTTAAAATAATTATAATTTAGGGACTAGCTAGTTACAACAAGTCCAATAACAATGCGAAGTATTGATCTAAGACAGGCCTTGTTATCAATATGCTTTAACACATACTACCTACAAGCTATTGATAAGCTATTGAGTTGCATGCATTAGCCAGTTAAACTCAAAACCCAAAGCTTAAGTCTCTCGAACCTCAAACATAGAATAGGAGCGAATAATAAATATTTTATTTTAATTACACTAATCAAGATTCAAACTTGAGATCTAGTTATATGCATCAACCAGTTCAATCCAAAAGATTAAGTTGACATGTATGCAATTCATTTATATTTTAGCATAGGCCATATGCAATAAGCTAGATAGTAGATGCATTATCACCTTTTCCCCCTTCCTCTTCCATTCAAGAGTGTATGACAATTGTTGTTACACCTGCCCCTCCATGTATAGTCGTCCTAGCCTATATATGGCGAATGACATGTACGACTAATGTAAATCCTTAATTTAATTTTTTTTTGAAAGGGTAGCTGATGTAACTTTATGCTCAATCAGCTGGAAGAGGGTGAAAACTATTCGCGCGCTCAAGTAATGGAAAAGAAAAAAAGGGTGAAAGTGAAACCTTCAACATTTTACTGGGTCTTTTTCTGTTGGCAGGTTGGTGTGAACACTTCGACGCCGCCAGTATCTGCTTCATCTTCAGTTTCAAAAAAAAAAAAAGATGCTTCGTCTTCAAGTTGATAGCTAGATGGTCGATGTGATGACGACTGCTCTCGCGCACTTATTCTCGCGAATGTGGCTGCTCTCCAGTCCAGGATCGAAAGTTACCAACGCGTATAGACTAGTCTAACTAGCCCATTTCCATGTGACTTTAAAAAACGCGCTAAGACTTTTACTGTTATATCTCTAAATCAGCTAATAGCAGACTTATATCAGACTATAGCGGAATATAGCGGCTAAATTGTACATGAAACATAAATAGTGGTATCGTGCCTTAAAAGGCTATAGTGGGCTTAAAACCCGGGCGGAGCTTCCGAGGAAGCGGGGATGACACGTGGCGGAATCCTGGAGGTTGCGTCGAGGCGACGGCAACTCCTGGCAGGAAGCAGGGCCGTCCATTCAAATCGAGGGAGATATTTACCAGAGCTTGGACTGCAATGCTTAGGCTAGGTAGTTCACTCATTGTATCTAGGTGGGTCTTTGGGAAATAGCCAAAGCCTCTAATAAATAGAGGATGAAGGGGTATTCTCATCCTATCTCTTGAACCCTAATCATCTGTCCCAACTCTCTCTCTCTCTTTCATGAGATCCCTAGGTTGATTTCACCAACTTCTGTAAGAACTTGAGTTTGTTGCGAGGAATCGGAGGCCGTAACCTCCGTAAGCCATGGTGGCTTCGATTTCTTGATCGTGTCCCCGTTTTGCTTGTGTTCTTCGCGTTTTGCTTTTGCTCCCTCTTTTTCCCGAGATGATTTCTCTTTGTAGGGAGTAGCTCTTGGAAATCCGTTTGAACCAAGTTGTTCGTATTCGTGAGGAGCATCTTTGCACCGAAGGATTTCCCCTCAAACCTCACGAGTGCGTAGATCGGGTGATTTCTTTGCGGTGTTCTTCGTTCTTGCCCCCTTTTCCCCCAAATCCTCGTTTCTCTTTAAATCTCACCAAATTGAGCGATGATCTCTTCGGGATAGCTCCCCAAATGTACAAGGATCATGTCTACAAAGTTTGGTTGTAGTTGGAGTTCATTTAGTTGAGTTTTGAGAAGATTTGGCGGAGTGAAATCGATTTTCGCGGGTTTACTGCTCTTTGTTCGTGAGCGTCGGACCACTTTGCACAGGCTCCGGACCATAGCCCATTGGTCTGGTGGTCTGCCCGAATTCCAGCAGAACAACCCCTAGCACCGGACCATACCACCGGACCACTCTGCATAGTCCTGTGGTACCGTCGGACTACTTGTCCGGAGCTCGGGTGCTCCCTGTGTGGCTGATTTTTTCCGTCGGACTACCCTCCGGACCACCCACCGGACCATAGCACCAGACCATAGCGAGTGGTCCTGTGGTCTGGCCAAAAATATGCAGAGAAACACTTAGCACCGGACCATACCACCGGACCACTTGCATTGGTCCTGTGGTACCGTCGGACCATACCACCGGACCACTCTGCATGGTCCTGTGGTCACTGACTGAAGTAGTCCTGTGCTCGTTTCTCTCTCGTCCGAACTCCGAATCAAGTTCCGTTTGTTGCGTTGGATTCATATTCACGTAAGGAACATGATTAGGTACTTTTGAGACCAGTTCTCATAAGTATTTTTGGGTGTGCTCTTGCCTCTTCTCTCTAGAGGTTGAGAGTACCGCTCTCGGTGTATCGGTTTTGAGTTCGTGGCTTCGATCGTTCTCCATCTTCTCCGACCGCTCCGCTGCACCTTTAGGGGTCTTCCTAAGGTGTCCACCTACTTGTTAAGTCGTGTGCGAATCGGTTCTTCCGAGGTCAAGTTTTGGGTGTGATTTTGGGACAAGGGCCAAGTCTTTGAGTTGAATTTTATTTGGCTCCCATTCACCCCCCCTATGGTCGTCGTTCTCGGTCCTTCAATTGGTATCAAAGCCGGTTGAGGATCATTCCACCTTACACGGTTCTTGGTCCGCGAAGGCGACATGGAGCGAGGTGCTGGCAAACCTCCGTTCTTCGATGGAACGAATTTCGCCTATTGGAAGGTGCGCATGTCCGCTTACCTTAAAGGGCTTGATTCGAAGATTTGGGAGATTTGTGAGAATGAGGACTACGTGGTTCTTGGCGCTCGGATCACTGAACTCCAAGTTACGCAACATGCTTCAAATGCAAGAGCCCGTAGCATCCTCTTCTCGAGTTTGTCTCTTCCTGAGTTTGAGCGGGTTTCGAGTCTCACTACGGCACGAGAGATCTGGCAAACACTTGCGCGATATCATGAGGGCAACCCTTAGATCAAGTCCAGACTCTTCAACACGTACCGTAGGGAGTACGAGAACTTCGTTCAGTTGGCCGGCGAATCTGTTGACGGGATGTTCACCCGCTTCCAATCTATCGTCAACAAGATGCGTGATAATCGAGTCAACTTGCCTTATGATGATCATGAGATGGTTATCAAGTTTTTGCATGCTCTTGATCGAAAGTTGTGGTAGATGAAGGTGGCTGCCATCCAGGAGTCACCGGGCTATGACGCCCTGACCGTGGACGAGCTATTCAGCAATCTCAAGTCCTCGGAGATTGACCACCAGACCCGGGCCAAGCTTGATGTCGGGTACGAAGGTAAGGGGTACCCTAAACCCTTCGATAAATTAACGCTAAACATGGCAACCATTTTTAAGGCAAGGATCAGCCCACTGCTCGGTGAGACGCGACCCATCAATCGAGGGTCCCATCTACACCAACTGCAGCAACAAGTCACAACCCCAACCTCTACCTCGACGACGGACGAGGGGTCGAACGAACGACCCCCCGGCTCCACCTCGACGACGGACGAGGGGTCGGACGAACGACCCCCCAGCACCACCTCGACTTCGACCTCCCCAACCCCGTCGACGCCTCGACCTTCCAAGCGCCGTCGGCAGACGAGGGCTCGATTAACCCAACCACTCCGGCATGGGTAAAAGTAAACCCACCTGACGACATGGGCGCCTGCGTCCATTGTCAAATCCGCCAACTCCCCGACAGGTCCCCGACTCCCGTCAACTGTGCCGCCACTGCTGCCACTACGCGAGTACGGACTTCAACAGTACCCCTCGGAAAGTGAACAGTGCGACCCTCGACGACGACTTCGGGAACGCGACGGAGTCATACAGGGCTCGACCTCCCCCCTCGACCGGGGGCTCGACCCCCTCCTCTTCAACAACTCCGGTACGGAAGACGTCCCATCCGCCCTGTCCCGCTTCGGCCGTGGGACTCGCGCCCGCCTGCGGACACTGCACTGCGACGACTTCTACTGATGCCACGACCGGGGACGCCTGAAGGACGGGAAGACCACGCCGACACAGTGTTCGATGTCTCTTCGCCAACATTGTGCCGTGGATGCGCCGCCCATACTCCTACTGTTAGGACCCTGTACCCTCGGGTCTCCCCTTGGTCTATAAAAGGGGATGCCGAGGTAGAGTATGGGGGGGTTGGAGTCTCTCTCGGTCGGCTCCCACTTCATCTAGGACTCTGATCCGACTTTGGTTCTCAGGGACCCTAGACCACGCCTCGCACACACACCGCGCCGCTCGATCGACCCCTCGGGTGGCCGACTCCGTGTAACACTGCTTGTACCCCCCTGTACGAGCACGCTTTGGGTGCGAGATAATACAAGTCATCCTCCCCCCGCTGGACGTAGGGCCTTCTTGCCCGATCCAGGATAAATCTTGTGTCCATCTTGCATCACGTCTGAGAGAGGGAGCATGCGATATACAAATTTACTCGTTGGTGGTCTTGACCCCCGGGTCATAACACCGACAGTTGGCATGCCAGGTAGGGGGATTCGCGTGTCGATCGACTCCGAACTACTCTCTCAGATGGATCCCACCATCCCACCGTTCCCGTTCAACACCGTCATCTGGTTCGGCAGTCTAGGGTTCGTTTCCACGGACCAGGGCGACTTCATAGTCTTCCCCTCCGCCCGTGGCCTAGACGTTAGCAGTTCTGCTTCGCCGGAGCCAGCCAGGATCAGACGACGGTCCCTCCGCTTGCGACTCTGGCCTGCGATCAGGAGGAGGTGCGAGCGGCTTCGACGCGCTCGCCGTCGAGCGAGCTCTGGGGCGCCGGATGTCGTTCCCTCGGTCCCAGCTGGCGACACGGCCCCCTCCCCTAGGGGTCCGCTTGACTTACGCTTGGGGGCCGAGGGCGGGCGTCTCCCCGAGTGGGACTTCGACTCTTCCACGTCATCGTCCCCGGAGGCTCCCGTGGCTTCTCCGACACCCACGACCCCGTCACCACCGCGCGACCCGTTCTCGTACGGGCTCCGCAACAGTGCCGGACTCTACTCTGCTTTCGCAGGGCAGCGAGTACATACATATGACGAGTCTCCATGGACTCCGTCATGGGCGACGACCGATCCCATCACCACCCCTTCGCCGGGCGAGCCAGAGCTGCCCTGTACGTGGGGCACGTTACGGCGGCGCCTAGAGGAGGAAGAAACGGGCAGGCTCTTCCCCCACTTCTACCACGCCGACTTCGACTTGGACTCTCCCGACGAGAGCTACGACTCCACTCAGGAGTGCTTCCATCTCGACGAGCAAACCGTCCTCCAGGACGACGTCGACGACACCGCGGCCACCGAAGAAGGGGGAGGGGCCAACGCCTCACCACCTCGAGATGCCATTCCCTTAAGTCCCCGTAGAGCCGATCCACCCCCCGATGTCCAGATCACGCAGGTCCGAGAGCTTCTTAGCAAGCTCGAGGAGGAGCGCCTGCGTCTTCAGCAGCTCGAACACGCCCTCGAGCGGGATCGAGGGCGTCCTCAGGGTGGAGGGGCTCGCGGGCGGGCCCGGGAAGTCCACCGGCAGATTGTCGAGGAGGGGAACGCCGAACCCCGAGTCTTCAACCGCGCCAGCCAAAATGTCGTAGCGGCCGCGATGCTGCTCCGCGACATGCCGGCGCCATCGACCCCCCAGGCACAACGTATCAGGGAAGAAATCCAGGGGCTGCTCCAAACTGCGGCCATGCAGCAGGCGGAGAGCTCGGCCTCGAGGCGTCGAGGGGCTGCCTCTGAGCGGCAAGCAGCGCCCCCTCGACAAAATCGGGAGGCCTCTGTCCACCAGAACAAGGCGCCCCAGGGCAGGGTCGAGCCACGACCGGTTCAGGAACGCCTCATCGATGACCTCCCCCCTCGAGTGAACAATCGACGCCGATACGGCGACGCCGAGGCTCGAGGCTACAACGCTCACCGAGGCGGGCGCTACGATAGCGACGAAGACCGATGTCGGTCTCCGGAGCCGCCGGGGCCTCGAGTCTTCGGAAGAACCATCCGGCGGGCTTCCCTGCCCGTGCGTTTCCGACCGCCCACCAGCTTGATCAAATACAACGGCAAAACCAAGCCAGAGCTCTGGCTTGCCGACTTCAGGCTGGCATGCCAGCTGGGTGGAGCCAAAGATGACCTCGTCATCATCCGGCAACTCCCATTGTTCCTCTCCGACACCGCTCGAAGGTGGCTCGAGGAGTTACCCCCGGACTTGATCCAGGACTGGTCCGACCTGGTCCGGATCTTCGAGGGCAACTTCAAAGGCACCTACGAGCGCCCGGGCAACTCCTGGGACCTTCGCAGCTGCAAGCAGAAACCAGGAGAGACCCTCCGCGCCTTCACCTGTCGATTCTCGAAGCAGCGTACCGCACTGACTCACATTTCCGACCACGAGGTCATCACGACGTTCATCGCCGGGACAACCTGCAAAGAGTTGGTGCGGGAGCTGGGGCGAAACATCCCCAAAACCGCCAACGAGCTCATGGACGTCATCGCCAACTACGCGGCTGGCGAGGAGGCCGTTGGCGCATTCTTCCAGATTCCCCCAGGGAAGGGGGAGGGCAATGCGGACGAACCCGGGGGCTCGGACGATAGGCCCACACGAGAAACAAGGGGCCCAGGAGGAACGACGACGGCAATGGCGTCCGGAAGAAGAAGAAGAAGAAGAACCAACTGGGCCGGCGCAACGTCGAGCCCAACGTCGAGCACGACGATGACCCCGACGACCTTGTCGCTGCAACAGACAAGCGGAAGCCTCGAGGGCCCCCTCCCGATGGGGGTGTCTTCGACAAGATGCTGAAAGAGCCTTGCCCCTACCATATGGGGCGGGCCAACCACCGCCTCGAGGATTGCCGCATGCTTCATAGGCACTTCGTCCCTCCTGGTCCCAGGAGAGACGACGGCAAGGAAGACCCGCCCTGTGACGTCCACGTCAGGGGCGATGTTCAAAAGGGAGGCTTCCCCGAAATCCACGATTGCTACATGATCTACGGGGGACCCTCGACCCGCCTCACCACGCGCCAACGCAAGAGGGAGCGTCGAGAAGTTTTTTCCGTTCGGGCCCAGGCCCCACGGTACCTCGACTGGTCCCACACGCCGATCACCTTCGATCAGGACGACCACCCCGAGCACATCCCCAACGCAGGTGCTTACCCGCTCATCGTCGACCCGGTCATTCTCAACACCCGCCTCAGCAAGGTGCTCATGGACGGGGGAGCAGCCTCAACATCATCTACGCCAAGACCCTCGACCTCCTGGGGATCCCGAGAACCATGCTCCTGACCAGCGCGGGGGGATTTAACGGGATCGTCCCGGGGAAGAAGGCACTCCCGATCGGCCGTATCAAGCTGCCGGTCTGCTTCGGCGTCCCCTCGAACTTCCGAAAAGAAGAGCTGACCTTCGAGGTGGTCGCGTGGCGAGGCACCTATCACGCCATCATCGGTAGGCCGGGGTACGCCAAGTTCATGGCGGTCCCGAATTACACCTACCTCAAGCTCAAGATGCCGGGACCCTCGGGGGTCATCACCGTCGACACCTCCTATGAGCACGCATACGACTGCGACGTTGAGTGCGTGGAAAAAGCCGAGGCCCGTGAGGATTCGGCCATCCTCGCGGCCCTAGACGATTTGTCCGGAGAGATCCCCGACCCCAAGCGTCATGCTGGCAACTTCAAGCCGGCGGAAGACACCAAGACCGTCCCGCTCGACCCCGGCCTCGCGGACGGGAAGGTGCTGACGATCAGTGCCACCCTCGAGCCCAAATAGGAAGCTGTGCTCGTCGACTTTCTCCGTGCGAACGCCGACGTGTTTGCATGGAGTCCCTCGGACATGCCGGGCATCCCGAGGGAAGTCGCCGAGCACTCCTTGGACATCCGAGCCGGGTCCAAGCCGGTGAAGCAACGCCTGTGCCGCTTCGACGAGGAGAAGCGCAGGGTCATCGGGGAGCAGGTCGACAAGCTTTTGAAGGCCGGATTCATCAAGGAGGTACATCATCCCGAGTGGTTAGCTAACCCCGTGCTTGTAAAGAAAAAGAATGGGAAAGATAGGATGTGTGTAGACTACACCAGTTTAAATAAAGCATGTCCTAAAGTCCCTTTTCCTTTACCTCGCATCGACCAAATAGTAGACTCCACTTCGGGATGTGAAACCCTTTGCTTCCTCGATGCGTATTCCGGCTACCACCAAATAAAGATGAAGGAGTCTGATCAGCTCGCGACCTCCTTCCTCACTCCCTTCGGCATGTTTTGCTACCTCACCATGCCCTTCGGCTTACGGAACGCCGGGGCCACCTACCAGCGATGCATGCTCCACGTCTTCGGGAAACACATAGGGCCGACCGTCGAGGCCTACGTCGATAACATCGTAGTCAAGTCCAGAACCGTCGGAAACCTGGTCGGAGACCTCGAGATTGCGTTTGGGTGCCTCAGGCTAACCGCATAAAACTAAATCCTGAGAAGTGTGTCTTCGGGTCCCTCGAGGCATGCTCTTAGGGTACATAGTTTCCCAGCGCGACATCGAGGCCAATCCCGAGAAGGTAACCGCCATCACAAGGATGGGCCCGATCAAAGGCCTCAAGAGCGTGCAAAGGGTTACTAGGTGCCCTCGCCGCCCTCAGTCGCTTCATCTCGAGGCTCGGAGAAAAGGCCCTACCCCTTTACCGGCTCCTGAAGAAGACGGAACACTTCGCGTGGACCGCCGAAGCCGAGGAATCACTCTCGAGCCTCAAGGCCTTGCTCACCTTGCCCCCGGTCTTGGTCCCCCCGAGCCCGGCCGAGCCCCTCCTACTCTATGTCGCAGCGACTACCCAGGTAGTCAGCGCGGTCATAGTGGTCGCGAGGGAGGAGGAAGGACACGCCCTGCCTGTTCAGAGGCCTGTCTACTTCGTGAGCGAGGTCCTTTCCGAAACCAAGACAAGGTACCCCCATATCCAGAAGCTGCTGTACGCGGTCGTCCTCACTCGGCGTAAGCTCAAACACTACTTCCTGGGCCATCCGGTCACTGTGGTTTCATATTTCCCCCTCGGAGAGATAATCCAGAACCGGGAGCATCGGGAAGGATCGCCAAGTGGTCCGCCGAGCTCATGGGGGAGACCCTCTCCTACGCCCTCAGAAGGCTATCAAGTCTCAGGTACTGGCAGATTTCGTTGTAGAATGGACCGACACCCAACTGCCCCCAGCGCAGGTTCAGAGCGAGCTCTGGGCCATGTACTTCGACGGATCACTGACGAAGACAGGAGTAGGCGCAGGATTGCTATTCGTATCACCCTCAGGGGTCCATATGCGATATGTCATCTGCCTCCACTTCCCCGCCTCCGACAACGTCGCCGAGTACGAGGCCCTCGTCAACGGCCTGCGCATCGCCATCGAGCTCGGGGTCCGACGCCTCGACGTGCGAGGGGACTCTCAGTTGGTGATCGACCAAGTGATGAAAGACTCGAGCTGCCACGATCCTAAGATGGAAGCCTACTGCAAGGAGGTTCGAAAGCTCGAGGACAAGTTCTATGGCCTCGAGCTCAACCACGTAGCCCGTCGGTACAACGAGGCTGCCGACGAGCTGGCCAAAATCGCGTCTACTCGAGGCACGGTCCCCCCCCCGACATCTTCTTGAGGGATCTCCACATACCATCCGTCGACCTGGGCTCGGGGGCTCCCGCCCTCGAGCAAGGGGTCGACCCACCCCCCTCGACCGATCCCCCCTCGAGCGGGGGAGAGGTCATGGAGATCGACGGGCCACCGTGGCGCCAACCCCTCCGACGGATTGGCGCGCGCCTTACCTCGAGTACCTGACGCGAGGCGAACTCCCGGAAGACCGCACGGAAGCCCGTCGAGTAGCTCGACGTGCCAAAACCTACGTCTTGTACGGGGACAGCCGCGAGCTATATCGACGCAGCCCGTCGGGTGTACTCCAACGCTGCCTCACCCTCGGGGAGGGGAGGGCACTGCTGAAGGACCTACACTCGGGGCTTGTGGCCACCACGCGGCGCCGAGAACGCTGGTAGGAAGTGCCTTTCGACAGGGCTTCTACTGGCCGATGGCTGTCAACGACGCCACCAAACTCGTTCGATCCTGCCAGGGATGCCAATTCTACGGCAGGCAGACCCACCTACCCGCCCAAGCTCTTCAGATGATACCCATAACTTGGCCGTTCGCAGTATGGGGGCTCGACATGGTCGGCCCCCTGAAAAGAACCAAGGGTGGGCACACTCACCTTCTTGTGGCTATCGACAAATTCTCGAAGTGGATCGAGGCTCGACCCATCATCAATATCCAGTCTCGGCAAGCCGTGCTATTCTTCACCGACATCATCCACCGCTTCGGGGTCCTCAACGTCATCATCACCGACAATGGCACGCAGTTCACCGGCCAAAAGTTCCTGGACTTCTGTGACGATCACCACATCAGGGTGAATTGGTCCGCAGTTGCCCACCCTCGAACTAACGGTCAGGTCGAGCGTGCCAACGGTATGATTTTACAGGGCCTCAAGCCAAGGAGCTTTGATCGGCTGAACAGACATGGAAAGAGATAGGGTCGAAGAGCTACCAGCTGTGCTATGGAGTCTCCGAACGACACCGAGTCGAGCCATAGGGTTCTCCCCGTTCTTCTTAGTCTATGGGTCCGAGGCCGTCCTCCCCACCGACCTCGAGTACGGGTCCCCTCGACTGAAAGCCTACAGCGAACAAGCCAACGCGATAGCCCGAGAGGACTCCCTCGACCAAGCTCGAGGAAGCTCGTTGACATGGCCCTCTTCAAGTCGGCCCAGTACCAGCAGACGCTTACGACGCTACCACACGACAAGAACGTGCGCAAAAGGGACCTCAACGTCGGCGACCTCGTTCTGCACCGTCGACCAGAGCAACAAGGGCGTCACAAGCTGACGCCACCTTGGGAGGGACCCATCATCGTGGCGAAGGTGTTGAAGCCCGGCACTTACAAACTGAAGAACGAGAAGGGCGAGATCTTCACCAACGCGTGGAACATCGAACAGCTACGTCGCTTCTATCCCTGAGGCCCCAGGGCCTTGTACATTTCCGCATTTATGTACAAATTTTTGAATGAATAAAATGTTCTCGAAACACTTTTTTCACGTTCGTTTGTAGCTCGAAGGTACCTTGACTTTGCCCGGAAACAAAATCGAGCTCCCCTCGGGGGCTAGCAGAAGGGCACCCCCCTCCTAAGCCCCCGAAAAACCCGTACGCTTTTTCTCGAAACTCGACCCCCTCTCGTTCTTCGCCTCGAGTACGCTTCATAACTAGGTAAAGGCGCCTCGAACCCCCTAAGGGTCGAGGGTGTCGTCGATCAGGGACCCACTACGCCCCAGAGCTAGGGTTTTATCCCTACTCGCCCCCCCCCCTTCCAGGGATAAGAGCGTACGTCAAATACTTAAGTTCACGAGCGTCGACTCAGGCAAAGAAAAGCAGACAGAGCCTGAGAAGTAGAAATAACAAGACAAACCCTCCAAAGCACTAAGGTAGCCTCAACCTTGCCTCAGCAAAGTCGAGCCTCCCTCGGGGGCTAACAGGGGGGGGTACCCCCCTCCTAGGTCTTCGAAAAACTCGAACGTTTTTTCGAAACTCGACTCTCCCTCTTGTTCTTTCCCCTCGAGTATGCTTCTGAACTAAGTAAAGACGCCTCGAGCTCCTAAGGGTCGAGGGTGCCGTCGAGCCAGGGATTCACCTACGCCCCAGGGCTACGACACTCCCTAACTCGCCACCCCCTTCCAGGGATAAGAGCGTGCGTTCGAACACTTAGCTCACAGGCGTCAACTCAGGCAAAGAAAAGCAGGGAAAGCGCGAAAAAATGAAATTAACTGCGTGCATCTTGATCAAAACGCGTTATATACATGAAGCCCTCGGAGGCTTGGCATTGTATCAGTACAACGCCCTAACTATTACATGGACCTTTTTGTCCAGATATGGCGTGCAGGCCCGGGACTACACTCGACATCTCCCGAGGGCTACTCATCCGCCGAGGGGATTACGTCGGGCCGAAGAGTTTCGCCAGCTGGCCTCCGGGCGCCTCTGCGTGATCCATCAGCTCCTGACACCTCGTGTCGTTCTGCTCCTCGGTCAGATCCGGGTCGGTGGCGAACCCGTCGACAACGAGGTCGAGATCCACGTCGTAGAAGGAGTTGACGACCGCGAGGGCCCGCTTCACCCCCATATGCAGGGCGGCTCGGACGTTCTCCGTCACCCCCCGCGTCATGGCGTAGAAGCGGCGCAGCAAGGATTCCCCCCGGAGCGTCCCCCTCGAGCTCCCGGCTCCGGCTCGACCGAGAGGTCGTCGAAGAAGGTGTTGATGGCGGCCGTGAGCGTCGCGTTGAGGTTCGCCTCAGTGCTCAGCAGGCCCTGAAGATTGTCCAGGTCCTTGTGGGCGCGGGCATTCTCCTCCGCAAGCTCTGCCGAAACAAGCACACAATGGTCAAAACCCGAAAGCAGATAAAGGGTCGAGGCAGGACAGACCCCGCAAACACCCGAAACAACTCACCTTGGGCATGCACATCCAAGGTGGAGTAGGCCTGCTCGGTCTCCTCGAGCTGGTGGCGGACGGCGTCAAGGTCAGAGGTCTGGTCCCTGACTTAGGCCTCGACACCCTCGACGGCCTTGTATGCGTCGCCGAGGGCCTCCCTCTGCTTCATCGCCACATGCCCAAGGAGGTCGCGCGGGTCCGAGCCTTCTCCTCCGAGGTGGCCAGAGCGTCGCGCTACGCGGAAGACGGCATCGAGGTCTCCCCTCAGCCGGGCGGCCTCCTCCTCGGCCTTGCGCTGGGCCTCGAGGGGCGGCATCCCGCTCCTGCCCGACGGCGATGGTCGAACCGAAGGGCATCGTCGAGCTTCGCCTGCGCCGACGACAAGGCCTCCGGGCTTCCTTCTGACAGCCTCATAGCCGGCCTTCGCGTGAGCGACCCTCGACTCAGCATCCTTCTGGATAGTTGCCGCCTCCGCCTTCGCACGAGCGGCCTCATCCCTCGCCTTCTCCAAGTGGCGTGGAGGGTCGAGAGCTCCCCCTGTACCCGGAGAATGTACTGGGACTTCTCGTACGACCTCACCCGCAACGACTAAACAAGGATAAAACGGGATCGTCACAAACGACAAAAAACCCAAAAAAAGGGGGGAAAAAACCCCCCCCCCTTTTTTTTCCCCCCCGGGGGCCCCCCCCAAAACCCTCTTCGAACCCGCCCGGCCCCCGCTCTCCCACTTAAAGGGGGGGGGGAAGGGGGCCCCCCCCTTTTGGGGCCCCCCCCCCCCCCCCCAAAAAACCCCCCCGGGGGGGGGCCCCCCCCCCCCCGGGGCCCCCCCGGGGGGCCCCCCCCCTCGGTTTAAACGGAAAGGGGGGGGCCCCCCCCCCCCCAAGGGGGCCCCCCCCCCCCCCCCTTCCCCCCGGGGGGGCCCCCCCCCCCGATAAAACCCCCAAAAAAAACCCCCAAAAAAAACCCCCCCCCCCAAAAAACCCCCCGCGCCCCAAAAAAACCCCCCCCCCCCCCCCCCCCCGGGGGGGGGCCCCCCCCGGGGCCCCCCCCCGCCCTTCCCCCCCCCCCCCCCCCCCCCCCCCGGGGGGGCCCCCCCCCCCTTGGGGGGCCCCCCTTTTGACCCCCCCCGGGGCCCCGGCCCCCCCCCCCCGGGGGGGCCCCCCGGGGTTTGGGGGGCCCGGGCCCCCCCACCCCCCGGGGGGGGGGCCCCCCCCCCCCCGGGGGGGCCCCCCCCCCCCGGGGGGGGACCCCCTTCCGGGCCCCCCGGGGCCCCCCCCCCGGGGGGGGGCCCCCCCCCCCGGGCCCCCGCCCCCCCCCCCGGGGGGGCCCCCCCCCCGGAAACCCCCCGGGCCCCCCCCCCCCCCCCCCAAACCCCGGGGGGGGTTTTCCCCCCCGGGGCCCTTAAGGGGCCCCTTTTTTGGGGGGGGGGGCCCCCCCCGGGGCCCCCCGGGGGGGAAAGGCCCCCCCCAAAAAAAAAACCCCAAAAAAAAAACCCCCCCCCCCCAAAAAAACCCCCCCCCCCCGGGGGGCCCCCCGGGACCACGGCCCCCCGGGGGGGGGGGGGGGGGCCCCCCCGGGGGGGGGGCCCCCCCCTTCCCCCCCGGGCCCCCCCCAACCCCCCGGGCCCCCCCCCCTTGGGGGGGGCCCCCCCCCCGGGGGGGGGTTTTTTTTTTCCAACCCCCCCCCCCCCCCCCCCCCCCCCCGGGGGGCCCCCCCCCCCCCTCCCCGGGGGGGGGGGCCCCCCCCCCCCCCCCCGGGGGGGGTTGGGCCCCCCCGGGCCCCCCCCAAAAAAGGGGGGGGGCCCCCCCCCCCCCCCAACCCGAAAAAAATTTTCCCCCCCCCCCTTTTTCCCCCCCCCCCGCCCCCCCCCCCCCCCCCCCCCCGGGCCCCCCTTTTGGGGGGGGCCCCCCCCCCCCCCCTTTTTTCCCCCCCTTTTTTTTTTTTTCCCCCTTTCCCCCCTTTTTTTTTTTTTTCCCCTTTTTCCCCCCCGGGGGGCGCCTTTTTTGGGGGGGGGGGGGGGAAAAAAAAAAAAGGGGGGGGCCCCGGGGGGGGGGAAAAAAAAAAAAAGGGGGGGCCCCCCCCGGGGGGGGGCCCCCCCCCCCCGGGGGGCCCCCCCCCCGGGGGGGGGGGCCCCCCCCCCCGGGGAAAAAACCCCCCCCGGGGGGCCCCCCCCCCGGGGGCAAACCCCCCCCCCCCGGGGGGGCCCAAAAGATGGGCCCCAAAAAATTTTCCCCCGGGGGGGAAACCCCCCCCGGGCCCCCAAAAGGGGCCCCCCGGGGTTTGGGGCCCCCCCCCAAAAGGGGGGGGGGGCCCCCCCCCTTGGGGGGGCCCCCCCCCCGGGGGGAAACCCCCCCCGGTTCCCCAAGGGGCCCCTTTTGGGGCCCGGGAAACCAAATTCCCCCCCCCCCACCCCGGGGGGCCCCCTTTTTCCCCCCTTTTTCCCGGGGGAAAAATTTGGGGGGGGGGGGGCCCCGGGGTTTTTTAGGGGCCCCCCCCCCCCGAAGGGGGTTTTCCCCAAAATTTGGGGGTTTTTCCCCCAAAAAAGCCCCCAAACCCCCCGGGGGGGGCCCCCCCCCGGGGGGGTTTTGGGGGGGGGGGCCCCCCCCCTTTTTTTGGGGGGGGGGGGGGGCGGGGGGCCCCCCCCCCCCCCCGGGGGGCCCCCCCCCAAAAACCCCCCCCCCCCCGGGGGGGGGGGGGGGGGGGGGGGCCCCCCCCCCCGGGGTAAAAAAGGGGGGGGGCCCCCCCCCCCCAAAACCCCCCCTTTTTTTTTCCCCCCCAACCCCCCCCTTTTTGGGGGTTTTCGGGGGGAAAAGGGAAAAAAAAACCCCCCCCCCCGGGGGGGGGGGGGGCCCCCAAAAAAAAGGGGGGAAAAAAAGGGGGCCCGGGGGAAACCCGGAAAAACCCCCCCCCCCCCTTTTCCCAAAAGGGGGCCCCCCCCAAACCCCCCCGGGGGCCCCCCCCTTTTTTTCCCCCCCCCCCCCCCCCTAAAAAGGGGGCCCCCCGGGGGGGGCCCCCCCCCCCGGGGCCCCCCCCCTTTTTGCCCCAACCCGGGAAAAAACCCAAAAAAAAGGGGGGGGGAAAAAAAAAAAGGGGGAAAAAAAGGGGTTCGAAGGGCCCCCCCCCCCAAAAACCCGGGAGGGGGCCCCCCCCAAAAACCCCCCAAGGGGAAACCCCGCCCGGGGGAACCCCCCCCCCGGGGGGGGGGGGGCCCCCCCCCCCCCCCCCCCCCCCCCCCCGGGGGGTTTTCCCCCCCTTTTTTTAAAAAAACCCCCCAAAAAAACCCCCCTTTTTTTCCCCCCGGGCCCCCAAAAAGGCCCTTTTTTAAAAAAAACCCCCCCCCCCCGGGGGGGGGGCCCCTTCCCCAAAGGGGGCGACACCCCCCCGGAAAAGGGGGAGGGGAACCCGGGCCCCCCCGGGCCCCCAAATTTTAAAAAGGGCCCCCCCCGGGGCCCCCCCGGGGCCCCCCGGAAAAAAAACCCAAAAACCCGGGCCCCGGGGCCCGGGGGGCCCCCGGGGGGTTTTTAAAAAAAAAAACCCCCGGGGGGGGCCCCCCAAAATTTAAAATTTCCCCTTTTCCCAAAGGGGTTTTGGGGGGACCCGGGAAAAAAAAAGGCCCCCCCCCCTTTAAAAAAAACCCCCCCTTTTTTAAAAAAAAGGAAGGGGAAAAGGGGGGGGGGAAAAAAATTTGGGGCCGGGCCCCTTTCCCCCCCCCCCGGAAAAAGGGGGGAAAAAACCCCCCCCCCGGGGGCCCCCCCGGGGGGGGGGGGCCCCCCCCCCAAGCCCCCGGGGAAAAAAAAAGGCGGGTCCCCCGGGGGGGGGGGGGGAAAAAAACCCCCCTTAAAAAAACCCCCCCCCCAAATTTTTTTTGGGGGTTTGGGGGCCCCCCGGGGGTTTGGCCCCCCCCAAAAAAAAAAACCCCCCCTTTTTCCCCCCCAAAATTTTTTAAAAACCCCCCCCCCCCCCGGGGGGGCCCCCCCCCCAAAACCCCCCCCCAAACCCCCGGGGGGAAAAAGGGGGTTTTTTTTTAAAAAAATTTTTCCCCCAAAAAAAAAACCCCCCCCTTCCCGGGGGCCCGGGAAAAAGGGGGGAACCCAAAAAAATTAAAAAAAAAAACCCCCTTTACCAAAAACCCCCCCCCCCCCAAAGGGGGGGCCCCCCCCCCCCCCCCCCCCCCCCCCCCCCCCCCCCCCCCCCCCCCCCCCCCCCCCCCCCCCACCCCCCCCCCCCCCCCCCCCCCCCCCCCCCCCCCCCCCACCCCCCCCCCCCCCCCCCCCCCCCCCCCCCCCAACCCCCCCCCACACCCCCAACCCCCCCCCCACCCCCCCCCCCCCCCACCCCCCCCCCCCCCCCCCACCCCCCCCCCCCCCACCCCCCCCCCCCCCCCCCCCCCCCCCCCCCCACCCCCCCCACCCCCCCCCCCCCCCCCCCCCCCCCCCCCCCCCCCCCCCCCCCACCCCCCCCCCCCCCCCCCCCCCCCCCCCCCCCCCCCCCCCCCCCCCCCCCCCCCCCCCCCCCCCCCCCCCCCCCCCCCCCCCCCCCCCCCCCCCCCCCCCCCCCCCCCCCCCCCCCCCCCCCCCCCCCCCCCCCCCCCCCACCCCCCCCACCCCCCCCCCCCCCCCCCCCCCCCACCCCCACCCCCCCCCCCCCCCCCCCCCCCCCCCCCCCACCCCCCCCCCCCAACCCCCACCCCCACCCACCCCCCACCCACCCCCACCCCCCCCCCCCACCACCCCCACCACCCACCCCCCCACCCAACACCCCCCCCCCCCCCCCCACCAACAAAAAACCACACCCAACCCCCCAACCCCCCACCCACCCCCAACACCCAACCCCACCCACCCACCACCAACCCACCCCCCCACCCACCCACCCCAAACCCACCCCCCACAACCCCCACCCCCCCCACCCCCCCCCCCCACCCCACCCCCCCCCCCCACACCCCCCCACCCCCCCCCCCCCACCCCACCCCCACCCCCCCACCCCCCACCCCACCCCCCCCCCCCCCACCCACCCCCCCCCCCCCCCCACCCCCCCCCCCCCCCCCCCCCCCCACCCACCCCCCCCCCCCCCACCCCCCCCCCCCACCCAAACCCACCCCCACCCCCCCACCCCCCCCCCCCCCCCCCCCCACCACCCCCACCAACACCCCCCCCACACCACCACCCCACACCCCCACCCCCCCACCACCCACCACCCCCCACCAACACCCACCCCACCCAAACCACCCCCCACCACCACCACCCCACCAACACCCCCCCCCCACCCCCCCCACCCACCACCCACCCCCCCACCCCACCCACCCAACCCCCCCCACCCCACACCCCCCCCCCACCCACCCCCACCCCCCCCAACCACCCACCCCACACCAACCCCCACAACCCACCACCACCACCCCAACCACCACCCCCACCCCCAACCCCCCCCCCACCCCCCCCACCCCAACCAACCCCCCAACACCACCACACACCACCACACCCCCCCACACCCCACCAACCCAACACCCACACCCACAACAACCACCACAACACCAACCCACAAACCACCCCCAAACCCACCCAACACCCAACCACACAACCACCCACCCACCCCCAAACCCCAACACCAACCCCCCACCCCCCACCCCCAACCCCCACCCCCCCCCCACCCCAACCCCACACCCCACCCCCCACCCCCCCCACCCCCCCCCCCCCACCCCCCCCCCACCCCCCACAACCAACCCCCCCCCACAACACACCCACACACCCCCCCCCCACACCCCACCCCAACCCCCACCCACCACCCCCACCCCCCCCCCCCCCCCCCCCCCCCCCCCCCACCCCCCCACCCAACCACCCCCCCCCCCCAACCCCCACAAACCCCACCCCCACAACCCCCCCCCCCCCCCCCCCCCCCCCCCCCCCCCCCCCCCCACCAACCCCCCCCCCCCCCCCCCCCCCCCCCCCCCCCCCCCCCCCCCCCCCCCCCCCCCCCCCCCCCCCCCCCCCCCCCCCCCCCCCCCCCCCCCCCCCCCCCCCCCCCCCCCCCCCCCCCCCCCCCCCCCCCCCCGGCTTGCCGTGCCGATGGACTGAGAGCGGTGAAGGGCGGAAGCGGGGCTCGGACTGAGGGACCATGGGCGCCGGCGGACTAGTTGTGGTGGCTAGTGCCTGGCACCGGCGAGTGCGAGAAGACATGGAGGTAGACCGAGTCGACCGAGTCAAGACGGTGGACGCGCGAGTCGAGCGGAGGCTCATGGGACTCGGAGTCCGACCGGGCGAAGACAAGGTGGCTCGCGTCGAGTGGTTTGGTGGTTTGGGCCTCAAAACCATCTGTCGGTGTTATGACCCGGGGTCAAGACCACCAACGAGTAAATTTGTATATCGCGTGCTCCCTCTCTCAGACGTGATGCAAGATGGACACAAGATTTATCCTGGTTCGGGCGAAGAGGGCCCTACGTCCAGCGGGGGAGGATGACTTGTATTATCTCGCACCCAAAGCGTGCTCGTACAGGGGGGTACAAGCAGCGTTACACGGAGTCGGCCTCCCGAGGGGTCGATCGAGCGTGTGTGTGTGTGGTGTGGTCTAGGGTCCTTGAGAACCAAGGTCGGATTGGAGTCCTCAAAGAGAAACCTGGAAAAAGAAGTCTCTGACGAGAGCCCCCCCTTTCATCTACCTCGGCCTCCCCCTTTTATAGACCAAGGGGGAGACTCGAGGGTACAGGGCCCTAATAGTAGAAGTATGGGCGGCGCATCCACGGCACAGTGTTGGCGAAGAGACATCGAGCACTGTGGCGGCGTGGTCTTCCCGTCCTTCAGGCGTCCCCGGTCGTGGCATCAGTAGAAGTCGTCGCGGTACAGTATTCGCAGGCGGGCACGAGTCCCATGGCCGAAGCGGGACGGGGCGGATGGGACGTCTTCCGTACCGGAGTTGTTGAAGAGGAGGGGGGTGAGCCCTCGGTCGAGGGGGGGGGTCGAGCCCCGCATGAATCTGTCACGTTCCCGAACCCGTCGTCGAGGGTCGCACTATTCACTTTCCGAGGGGTACTGTAGAAGTCCGTACTTGCGTAGTGGCGGCAGTGGCGGCACAGTCGACGGGAGTCGGGGACTGGACGGGGAGTTGGCGGATTTGACAGTGGACGCAGGCGCCCATGTCGTCAGGTGGGTTTACTTTTACCCATGACGGAGTGGTTGGGTTCCTCGTCCACCGACGGTGCCTGGAAGGTCGAGGCGTCGACGGGTTGAGGGGGTCGATGTCGAGGTAGAGGCCGGGGGGTCGTTCGTCCGACCCCTCGTCCGTCGTCGAGGTGAGGCCGGGGGGTCGTTCGTCCGACCCCTCGTCCGTCGTCGAGGTAGAGCCGGGGGGTCGTTCGCCCGACCCCTCGTCCGTCGTCGAGGTAGAGCCGGGGGTCGTTCGTCCGACCCCTCGTCCGTCGTCGAGGTAGAGCCGGGGGTCGTTCGTCCGACCCCTCGTCCGTCGTCGAGGTAGAGCCGGGGCGGGGGCTGGTTTCCGCAGTCGGTGTAGCGGGGGCCCTCGATTGATGGGCCACGTCTCACCGAACAGTAGGCTGATCCTTGCCTTAAAAATGGTTGCTATGTTTAGCGTTAATTTATTGAAGGGTTTAGGGTACCCCTTACCTTCGTACCCGACAGTAGCCCCCGAGACCCCAGAGGAGTGATTTAGAACTCCTCTGGGGGCTATGATACGCGTTTCTCGGGGGAGCAAGAATTGTCCGGAGGGTTTATCCTTGGCCGGCAGGGTTAGTGAGAAATCCGATTCTCCGGGGGTGCGCGCGAGCGCACCCCGCGGGGGTAGCCCCCGAGGCCCCAGAGGAGTGATTTAGAACTCCTCTGGGGGCTAAAATACGTTATGTAGTGGGGTCTTTAAAGGATACCTGGAGACGCAGCACCCTGTCGAGGGGTCGATCCCGTTCCTTTTCCTGCAAAGAGAAGTGTTCGAGGGCGGCTGTCGAACCCTGCCGAGGGCCAGCCTTCGCTCCTTTGAGCACCACTGGAGTCAGAGCGCCCCCCGCCTGAGAGGTCGACTCTGTCTGCCAGGTTACGAGTTTTCGACCCTCTTTCGTCGAGGGGTGCCGTGCGTAGTCGGGCCCTCGAGCCCTCGAATGGCTAGGCCTTCACTACCTCATAGCGTCCTTCCCGCGGATCCTTTCGCTCGGATCGTGGGGTGAAGAGCATCGAGCTATCCTCGTTAGGACGACGAGCCCGAAGTCTTCGGTGAGCTATTCTCGGGCATGAGTCCATTAGAAATGGTGCCCTGTACGGGTAAAAAATCCGAGTGAGAACTCGACCCCGTTCGATAGGGATCTACTAGCGGCCCGGAGGCATTCTCATTGTTAAGCAAGCCATACGGCTCGCTAAGCACGACCATATGGACCACCAAGGTGCCAACCCCGTTCGATGGGAGTTGGTGGCTCGATGCCTCCCAGCGTAGGGATCCTTAGGTGTTCCTAGGTATGCCTCGGATATGTCCCAGGGAGTCTCGAGAGTTCGTTCTCGAGCCTCCGGGGACATCCCTGACTCGTGTACTCGAGGGCGGCTGTCGAACTCCGTTCGTGGAGCCAGCCTTCGCTCCCTCAAGATTTGGGGGTGGACCGGAGTCCGATAACCATGGGTCCTTCCTGACCTCAGGTACTCGAGGGCGGCTGTCGAACCCTATGTAAGGGCCAGCCTTCGCTCCCTCAAGATTTGACGGACGGTTCGTCATCCGACGCCATCCTCAGGAGGAGGAGTCCGACCTTGTGGACCGCCGAGGGGAAAAGCAGGTGGTTGTTGTATTGAACTTGGGGACATACCTGTGTCGGAGCTCTCGAGGGAGGCTGTCGAACCCCCGGACGGGCCAGCCTTTATCCCTTCGAGGCCATGTATGATCTGCAGTTGACGACCCGAGGCCCTTATCAGGCCTCGAGTACTCGAGGGGGGCTATCGAGCTCGTTCGTAGGCCGGCCTTTGTCCCCTCGAGATTTTTGGGGGTGGACCGAGGTCCTAACCCGAGGTTATTTCTGGCCTCGGGCACTCGAGGGTAGCTGTCGAACCCTCTTTCGAGGGCCAGCTCTCGCTGCCTCAAGATTCCTTACCCTCGAAGACGGTGTTTCCGGCCGCGCGCCTTTTTAGGCGGTGTCCGTTCGGCGCAACAGTGCGGTTACAGCGCGGAGTGCGGCGCGGAACCCGATGATAGGACGTTATGCCTTATCCTAGAGGAAATACGAGGAAGGAAGTACAGGCGAATTAAATGCGGAGATTCTCTTGCCTGTGCCGGATCCGTCCGTTGGCCTCCCGCGTATAAATAATGAGGGCGAGGCGTCCGGTGCCCTTTACGCGCATTCGCCTTCCCCGCCTCCTTGCCTTCCGTCTTCCTCGCCTTCCTCTCTCTGCCTCTGCCTTAGGCGTCCCGCGAGCAGGAAATCCGCGCGAGTGAGAGAGAAAGAGAAAAAATAGGGAACGTACCCTCCGCCTCCAAATCCGAGCAAACCACCGCTCCCATGGCCGCTTTCCAGCTCTTCGGCGCCGGCGCCTGGCCTGCTTCCTCGGTCCGCCAGTCGTATCTGGAGGGGTTGGTGGAGAGCGGGCTTCTCCGGCCCGTCACCTCGACGGAGAGGCCGGAGTGGATAGCTCCGCCGCCGGACCACGCCGAGCCCAACCCGCCGGAGGGGTACGTGGTGTCGCTCGAGGCCTTCCACCGGGCAGGACTGGGCGTTCCACCCAGCCGCTTCCTGCGCGCGCTCCTCCACCATTATGAAGTGGAGCTCCAGCACCTCACTCCTAACGGCGTCAGCCAGGCGGCGGTCTTCGCCGCGGTGTGCGAGGGTTATCTGGGGATCGAGCCCCATTGGGATCTGTGGCTCCACATCTTCAAGGCCAACCTCTTCACCACCTCGGTCAGCAAGGGCGTCCGTCGGGAGGTCAGGGCCGGAGGCTGCAGCATCTACGCCAGGCGGCCTGAGCTCTGGCTCTCTGCGAACCCATCCTCGAGCCATTCCGGGTGGCATTCAGGATGGTTCTACCTGAGGAACGACGACGGTCTGCTCCCAGCGTACACCGGGAGGACACTCAACGCCGAGCCCGAGCGCTGGAGGTACGGCGTTCCGACGGACAAGCAAAAACACCTCAAGGGCTTGCTGGACGCGCTCAGGCGTCTGAAGGTGAAGGGCCTTACCGCGGAGATCGCTGCATCGGCGTTCCACCGACGGGGGGTTCTGCCGCTGATGGCTCGACCCCTCCGTCTCGACGAGATGGGTCCGGGGGCCGATTTGTCGGGGTGCCGCTTCGTCGAGGAGGAGTTGTCCCCAGACCGCGTGGCCAGCCGCGTCCGCCGCTTTTTCGCGGGGGGGTTCGCCCTCAAGGATGTCGCGAAGGTCCCCATGAAGCCGGACGAGGGCTTCTACGAGCTGGTAAGATCCCTCCTTTTACTTTAAGTCCTCGCGCCCGCCCCTTCCGTCCTTTCTGCTTGTTCTCTGACCACCTTGCGTCCCGCAGGGGAATGTGTCCTACAAGCGCTCGCTACCGCCGGTGCCGGAGGACCGGGCCACGAGGGATGCGAACCGCCTCCGCGCGGAGAAGCAGAAGGCCGACAAGGACAAGAAGAAGGAGAGGAAGACCAAGAAGGCTCTAGAGAAAGAGCAGAGGAAGCAGCGTCGGGCCCAACAGAGGCGGTTGGGCCTCGATGAGGAGCTGTCGCCCTCGGAGGAGGAGGACGAGGAGGAGGATGAGGAAGACGAAGAGGAGGAGGGCGAGGAGACAGCGCCTGAGCAGGCGGCCGCTGCTACCGGTGGGGAGGGGGGGGTCGACCTCGAAGTCGGCCCCTCCTGTTGAAGTTGGGCCACGGGCGGAGCGCCCCGTGGCCTCGCAAGAAGTCGCGCCGCGGCGGACGCGGTCGCAGACGCCGCGGCCCTCGTCGGGGGGTCGATCGAGCGAGCCCCCGACGCCCGCTGCGTCGACCGCCCGGGTGCCGGGCTCGCCGGCGCAGGCGGAGACCGGCAAGAGGGCGAGGGCGGCATCGCCATCGAAGAGTCGATCGAGCGAGCCCCCGAAGCCCACCGCGTCGAGCGCGCGGGCATCGGACCCGTCGGCGCGGGTGGGGGCCAGCAAGAAGCCGACGGTGGCGCCGTCGACCCCTGCCCAGGAGAAGGTGGCGAGTGCCGCCTCGACCCCCGCCTCCCAGGCAGTGGCATCCCAGAGCTCGACCAGCCCGGCGAGCGCCGAGCCGAAGCGTCGGGCTCCGAGAGGGTAAGTCGAGTTCGTAGTTGTTGTGCGTTTTTCCTTTTTTCGTCGGTGAAGACTCGTGCTCATTATCGCGCACGTGCTCCTTTTTCAGGTCGAAGCGCCGGCTGGGGGTTGCGCTCCCCTCCCCTGCTAAGAAGCTAAAGACGGGGGCTGTGGTGCAAGCTGCCGTCGAGGTTGGTCCGGCAGCCCCGTCCCCTTCGACGGTCGCCCCTGAGGTGGCACCGGCAGCCACGACCCCGGAGGTGGCGGCGCGGGGGAGGCACAGGGGGCCTCGGCGCCTACCCAAACGGCGGAGGAGGCGGGGCTGCCGGCGGTGGTGGCCGTCGAAGCGACGGTCGCGGAGCCTGCGCGGCCGTCGGAAGGGGTCGCGTCCGGCGCCCCGGGGGGCGTGGAGGTCCTACCGACATCGGGCGCGGCCCAGGAGGTGGAAGTGGTCGAGGCCCAGGTTCCTGCGTCCGAGCGGGAGGCCCCGGCTCACCCGACGCCGGGGCGCTGGCCCGAGGGTCTGGCGGCGTTGGAGGCTCGACTCCAGCTCGAGCGCGTCGAGGGCCCATCCGCGCCAGCTCAGGGTGGGATGCTCATGGAGTCCACCCCCGCCCAAGTGGACGAGATGGTGGCCGAGTTGGTGGACCCGGCGGAGCTGGCCATCATCGCGGCTCCTCGGGCGGAGCCGGAGGTGGCTCGACCTCCCCTCGAGGTTGGGGGTCGGTATCTCAAGGTAAGTCGCACTTTGATTCACTCGAGACGCGGTGGGTTTGTCTCGCTAGGTATTAACCTTTCGGAGCCCTTCATCGCGCAGGACCGTCGACGTCCTCGCGAGGTGGCGCCGAGGAGGAAGCCTCGCCCCACTCCGATTACCAAGGAGGGGGGGACCTGCGCATTGGCGTCACCGGGCCGATGGAGCAGAGGATCGCTGCCCGCAGCGCGGCCTGGGGCCAGGAGGTTCTCGAGGTGGCGGACCCTCGAGACCCCGAGCGGGTCTTCCTCATGCTCGACGATCAATCCGAGCTCCGACGGTGGGAGAACGTCGAGGAGTATCGGGCGTTGTTTGAACGCTCGGTACGTCGCGCTGCGGAGGTCGCCGCCGGGGATCTACGCGAGGGAATGGAGGTAAGATCTGCTGCACCTTAGATTGTACTTTGAACTGCCTGGTTGCCGTTTGCTGACGATCTCCGTCTCTATCCTTGTCAGTCGCTGCAGGTGAGGTCGTACGAGAAGTCCCAGTACATTCTCCGGGTACAGGGGCAGCTCTCGACCCTCCACGCCTCTCTGGAGAGGGCGAGGGATGAGGCCGCTCGTGCGAAGGTGGAGGCGGCGACTATCCAGGAGGATGCTGAATCGAGGGTCGCTCATGCGAAGGCCGGCTACGAGGCTATTCAGAAGGAAGCCCGGGAGGCCTTGTCGTCGGCGCAGGCGAAGCTCGATGATGCCCTTCGGTCGACCATCGCCGTTGGGCAGGAGCGGGATGCCGCCGTCGAGGCCCAGCGCAAGGCCACGGAGGAGGCCGCCCGGCTGAGGGGAGACCTTGACGCCCTTTCCCGCGAGCGCGACGCTCTGGCCGCCTCGGAGGAGAAGGCGCGGACCCGCGCGACCTCCTTGGGCATGGTGGCGATGAAGCAGAAGGAGGCCCTCGGGGAGGCATACAAGACCATCGAGGGTCTCGAGGCCCAAGTCAGGGACCAGTCCTCTGACTTTGACGTCGTCCGCCATCAGCTCGAGGAGGCCGAGCAGGCCTACTCCGCCTTGGATGTGCAGGCCCAAGGTGAGTGTTTCGGGTGTTTGCGGGGTCTGTCCTGTCTCGACCCTTTTTCTGCTTTCGGGTTTTGATCGTTATGTGCTTGTTTCGGCAGAGCTTGCGGAGGAGAACGCCCGCGCCCAAAAGGACCTGGACAATCTTCAGGGCCTGCTGAGCACCGAGGTGAACCTCAACGCGTCGCTCTCGGCCGCCATCAACACCTTCTGCGACGACCTCTCGGTCAAGCCGGAGCCGGAGCTCGAGGGGTCACTCGGGGGAATCCCTGCTGCGCCGCTTTTACGCCATGACGCGGGGGGTGACGGAGAACGTCCGAGCCGCCCTGCATGTGGGGGTGAAGCGGGCCCTCGCGGTCGTCAACTCCTTCTACGACGTGGATCTCAACCTCGTTGTCGACGGGTTCGCCACCGACCCGGATCTGACCGAGGAGCAGAACGACGCGAGGTGTCAGGAGCTGATGGACCACGCGGAGGTGCCCGGAGGCCAGCTGGCGAAACTCTTCGAGCCCGACGTGATCCCCTCGGCGGTTGAGTAGTCGTTGGGAGATGTCGACGGGTGGTCGCGGGCCTGCGAGCCATATCTGGACAAAAAGGTCCATGTAATAGTTAGGCCTCTGTACCGATACAATGCCGAGCCCCCGAGGGCTTTTTTGTATATGATGCATTTTGATCGATGTGCACAAAGTTAATTTCATTCTTTCGAGCTTTCCCTGCTTTTCTTTGCCTGAGTCGACGCCTATGAACTAAGTGTTCGACGCACGCTCTTATCCTTGGAAGGGGGGGTGGCGAGTAGGGGTACCGTAGCCCTGGGGCGTAGGTGAGTCCCTGACTCGTCGGCACTCTCGGCCCTTAGGGAACTCGAGGCGTCTTTACTTAGTTCAGAAGCGTACTCGAGGGAAAGAACGAGAGGGAGAGTCGAGTTTCGAAAAAACGTTCCGAGTTTTTCGGAGACCTAGGAGGGGGGTGCCCCCCTTGTTAGCCCCCGAGGGAGGCTCGACTTTGCTGAGGCAAAGTCGAGGCTACCTTAGTGCTGTGGGTGGGTTCGTCTCGTTATTTCTACTTCTCGGGCTCTCCCTGCTTTTCTTTGCCTGAGTCGACGCTCGTGAACTTAAGTATTAGACGCACGCTCTTATCCTAGGAGGGGGGGGGTGGCGAGTAGGGATACCGTAGCCCTGGGGCGTAGGTGAGTCCCTGACTCGACGACACCCTCGACCCCTAGGGGGTTCGAGGCGCCTTTACCTAGTTCAGAGGCGTACTCGAGGGAAAGAACGAGAGGGAGAGTCGAGTTCCGAGAGAAAGCGTACGGGTTTTTTCGGGGACTTAGGGGGGGTGCCCTTCTTCCAGCCCCCGAGGGGAGCTTGACTTTGTCCGGGCAAAGTCGAGGCTACCTTCGGGCTACGAACGGACGTGAAAGTGTTTCGAGCACATTTTATTCATTCGAAAATTTGTACATAAATGTGAAAATGTACAAGGCCCTGGGGCCTCAGGGATAGAAGCGACGTAGCTGTTCGATGTTCCACGCGTTGGTGAAGAGCTCTCCCTTCTCGTTCTTCAGTTTGTAAGTGCCGGGCTTCAGCACCTCTGCCACGATGAAGGGTCCCTCCCAAGGTGGTGTCAGCTTGTGACGCCCCTTGCTGTTCTGTCGACGGCGCAGAACGAGGTCGCCGACGTTGAGGTCCCTTTTGCGCACGTTCTTATCGTGGTAGCGTCGTAGCGTCTGCTGGTACTGGGCCGACTTGAACAGGGCCATGTCACGAGCTTCCTCGAGCTGGTCGAGGGAGTCCTCTCGGGCTACTGTGTTGGCTTGCTCGCTGTAGGCTTTCAGTCGAGGGGACCCGTACTCGAGGTCGGTGGGGAGGACGGCCTCGGACCCATAGACCAAGAAGAACGGGGAGAACCCCGTAGCTCGACTCGGTGTCGTTCGGAGACTCCATAGCACAGCGGGCAGCTCTTCGACCCATCTCTTTCCATGTCTGTTCAGCCGGTCGAAGATCCTTGGCTTGAGGCCCTGCAAAACCATGCCGTTGGCACGCTCGACCTGACCGTTAGTTCGAGGGTGGGCAACTGCAGACCAATTCACCCTGATGTGGTGATCGTCACAGAAGTCCAGGAACTTTTGGCCGGTGAACTGCGTGCCATTGTTGGTAATGATGATGTTGGGGACCCCGAAGCGGTGGATGACGTCGGTGAAGAATAGCACGGCTTGCCGAGACTGGATGTTGGTGATGGGCCGAGCCTCGATCCACTTCGAGAACTTGTCGACAGCCACGAGAAGGTGAGTGTGCCCACCCTTGGTTCTTTTCAGGGGACCGACCATGTCGAGCCCCCATACTGCGAACGGCCAAGTTATGGGTATCATCTGAAGAGCTTGGGCGGGTAGGTGAGTCTGCCTGGCGTAGAATTGGCATCCCTGGCAGGATCGAACGAGTTTGGTGGCGTCGTTGACTGCCGTGGGCCAGTAGAAGCCCTGTCGAAAGGCACTTCCTACCAGGGTTCTCGGCGCCGCGTGGTGGCCGCAAGCCCCCGAGTGTAGGTCCCTCAGCAGTGCCCTCCCCTCCTCGAGGGTGAGGCAGCGTTGGAGTACACCCGACGGGCTGCGTCGATATAGCTCGCGGCTGTCCCCGTACAAGACGTAGGTTTTGGCACGTCGAGCTACTCGACGAGCTTCCGTGCGGTCTTCCGGGAGTTCGCCTCGCGTCAGGTACTCGAGGTAAGGCGCGCGCCAATCCGTCGGAGGGGTTGGCATTGCGACGGCCCCGTCGATCTCCATGACCTCTCCCCCGCCCGAGGGGGGATCGGTCGAGGGGGGTGGGCCGACCCCTTGCTCGAGGGCGGGAGCCCCCGAGCCTAGGTCGACGGACGGTGTGTGCAGATCCCTCGAGAAGATGTCGGGGGGGGGGACCGTCCCTCGAGTAGACGCAATTTTGGCCAGCTCGTCGGCAGCCTCGTTGTACCGACGGGCTACGTGGTTGAGCTCGAGGCCATAGAACTTGTCCTCGAGCTTTCGAACCTCCTTGCAGTAGGCTTCCATCTTAGGATCGTGGCAGCTCGAGTCTTTCATCACTTGGTCGATTACCAACTGAGAGTCCCCTCGCACGTCGAGGCGTCGGACCCCGAGCTCGATGGCGATGCGCAGGCCGTTGACGAGGGCCTCGTACTCGGCGACGTTGTTGGAGGCGGGGAAGTGGAGGCGGATGACATATCGCATATGGACCCCTGAGGGTGATACGAATAGCAATCCTGCGCCTGCTCCCGCCTTCATCAGTGATCCGTCGAAGTACATGGCCCAGAGCTCGCTCTGCACCTGCGCCGGGGGTAGTTGGGTGTCGGTCCATTCGGCGACGAAATCTGCCAGTACCTGAGACTTGATAGCCTTCCGAGGGGCGTAGGAGAGGGTCTCCCCCATGAGCTCGGCGGACCACTTGGCGATCCTTCCCGATGCCTCCCGGTTCTGGATTATCTCTCCGAGGGGGAAAGATGAAACCACAGTGACCGGATGGCCCAGGAAATAGTGTTTGAGCTTCCGCCGAGTGAGGACGACCGCGTATAGTAGCTTCTGGATGTGGGGATACCTTGTCTTGGTTTCGGAAAGGACCTCGCTCACGAAATAGACAGGCCTTTGAACCGGCAGGGCGTGTCCTTTTTCCTCCCTCTCGACTACTATGACCGCGCTGACTACCTGCGTAGTTGCCGCGACATAAAGCAGAGGGGTTCGGCCGGGCTCGGGGGGACCAAGACCGGGGGCGAGGTGAGCAAGGCCTTGAGCCTCGAGAGGGATTCCTCAGCTTCGGCGGTCCACGCGAAGTGTTCTGTCTTCTTCAGGAGTCGGTAAAGGGGCAGGGCCTTTTCTCCGAGCTTCGAGATGAAGCGACTGAGGGCGGCAAGGCACCCAGTAACCCTTTGCACACTCTTGAGGTCTTTGATCGGGCCCATCCTCGTGATGGCGGTTACCTTCTCGGGATTGGCCTCGATACCGCGTTGGGAAACTATGTACCCTAGGAGCATGCCTCGAGGGACCCCGAAGACACACTTCTCAGGGTTTAGTTTTATGCGGTTAGTCCTGAGACACCCAAACGCAATCTCGAGGTCTCCGACTAGGTTTCCGACGGTTCTGGACTTGACCACGATATCGTCGACGTAGGCCTCGACGATCGGCCCTATGTGTTTCCCGAAGACGCGGAGCATGCATCGCTGGTAGGTGGCCCCGGCGTTCCGCAAGCCGAAGGGCATTGTGAGGTAGCAAAACATGCCAAAAGGAGTGATAAAGGAGGTCGCGAGCTGATCGGACTCCTTCATCTTTATTTGGTGGTAGCCGGAATACGCATCAAGGAAGCAAAGAGTTTCACATCCCGAAGTGGAATCGACTATTTGGTCAATGCGAGGTAAAGGAAAAGGAACCTTAGGACACGCTTTATTCAAACTAGTGTAGTCTACACACATCCTATCCTTCCCATTCTTTTTCTTCACAAGCACGGGATTAGCTAACCACTCGGGATGATGTACCTCCTTGATGAATCCGGCCTTCAAAAGCTTGTCGACCTCCTCCCCGATGATCCTGCGCTTCTCCTCGTCGAAGCGGCGCAGGCGTTGCTTCACCGGTTTGGACCCGGCTCGGATGTCTAAGGAGTGCTCGGCAACTTCCCTCGGGATGCCCGGCATGTCCGAGGGACTCCATGCGAACACGTCGGCGTTCGCTCGGAGAAAGTCGACGAGCACGGCTTCCTATTTGGGCTCGAGGGTGGCACTGATCGTCAGCACCTTCCCGTCCTTGAGGCCGGGGTCGAGCGGAATGGTCTTCGTGTCTTCCGCCGGCTTGAAGTTGCCAGCGTGGCGCTTGGGGTCGGGGATCTCTCCGGACAAGTCGTCGAGGGCCGCGAGGATAGCCGAATCCTCACGGGCTTCGGCTTTTTCCACGCACTCGATGTCGCAGTCGTATGCGTGCTCGTAGGAGGTGTCGACGGTGATGACCCCCGAGGGCCCCGGCATCTTGAGCTTGAGGTAGGTGTAGTTCGGGACCGCCATGAACTTGGCGTACCCCGGTCTACCGATGATGGCGTGGTAGGTGCCTCGCCACGCGACCACCTCGAAGGTCAGCTCTTCCTTTCGGAAGTTCGAGGGGACACCGAAACAGACCGGTAGCTTGACGCGGCCGATCGGGAGTGCCTTCTTCCCCGGGACGATTCCGTGGAACCCCCCCGCGCTGGGCAGGAGCATGGTCCTCGGGATCCCCAGGAGGTCGAGGGTCTCGGCGTAGATGATGTTGAGGCTGCTCCCCCCATCCATGAGCACCTTGCTGAGGCGGGTGTTGAGGATGATCGGGTCGACGACGAGCGGGTAAACCCCTGCGTTGGGGATGTGCTCGGGGTGGTCGTCCTGATCGAAGGTGATCGGCGTGCGGGACCAGTCTAGGTACCGTGGGGCCTGGGCCCGAACGGAAAAGACCTCTCGACGCTCCCTCTTGCGTTGGCGCGTGGTGAGGCGGGTCGAGGTCCCCCGTAGATCATGTAGCAGTCGTGGATCTCGGGGAAGCCTCCCTTTTGAACATCGCCCCTGACTTGGACGTCACAGGGCGGGTCTTCCTTGCCGTCGTCTCTCCTGGGACCAGGAGGGACGAAGTGCCTTCGAAGCATGCGGCAATCCTCGAGGCGGTGATTGGCCGGCCCCATATGGTAGGGGCAAGGCTCTTTCAGCATTTTGTCGAAGACGCCCCCGTCGGGAGGGGCCCCTCGAGGCTTCCGCTTGTCCGCTGCAGCGACAAGGTCGTCGGGGTCGTCGTCCTGCTCGACGTTGGGCTCGACGACGCGCCGGCCCCGTTGGTTCTTCTTCTTCTTCTGGCCACCGTTGCCGTCGTTGTTCCTCCTGGGCCCCTTGTTTCTCTTGGGCCCATCGTCCGAGCCCCCGGGTTCGTCCGCGTTGCCCTCCCCCTTTGCTGGGGGAATCTGGAAGAATGCGCCAACGGCCTCCTCGCTAGCCGCGTAGTTGGCGATGACGTCCATGAGCTCGTTGGCGGTCTTGGGGATGTTTCGCCCCAGCTCCCGCACCAATTCTTTGCAGGTCGTCCCGGCGATGAACGCCGTGATGACCTCGTGGTCGGAAATGTGAGTCGGTGCGGTACGTTGCTTCGAGAATCGGCGGGTGAAGGCGCGGAGGGTCTCTCCTGGTTTCTGCTTGCAGCTGCGAAGGTCCCAGGAGTTGCCCGGCCGCTCGTAGGTGCCCTTGAAGTTGCCCTCGAAGATCCCAACCAGGTCGGACCAGTCCTGGATCAAGTCCGGGGGTAGTTCCTCGAGCCACCTTCGAGCGGTGTCGGAGAGGAACAATGGGAGTTGCCGGATGATGACGAGGTCATCTTTGGCTCCACCCAGCTGGCATGCCAGCCTGAAGTCGGCAAGCCAGAGCTCTGGCTTGGTTTCGCCGTTGTATTTGATCAGGCTGGTGGGTGGACGGAAACGCACGGGCAGGGAGGCCCGTCGGATAGTTCTTCCGAAGACTCGAGGCCCCGGTGGCTCCGGAGACCGACATCGGTCTTCGTCACTGTCGTAGCGCCCGCCTCGGTGAGCGCTGTAGCCTCGAGCCTCGGCATCGCCGCATCGACGTCGATTGTTCACTCGAGGGGGGAGGTCGTCGACGAGGCGTTCCCGAACCGGTCGTGGCTCGACCCGGCCCTGGGGCGCCTTGTTCTGGTGGACAGAGGCCTCCCGATTTTGTCGAGGGGGCGCTTCTTGCCGCTCAGAGGCAGCCCCTCGACGCCTCGAGGCCGAGCTCTCCGCCTGCTGGACGGCCGCAGTTTGGAGTAGCCCCTGGATTTCTTCCCTAATACGTTGTGCCTGGGGGGTCGATGGCGCCGGCATGTCGCGGAGCAGCATCGCGGCTGCTACAACATTCTGGCTGGCGCGGTTGAAGACTCGGGGTTCAACGTTCCCTTCCTCGACGATCTGCCGGTGGACCTCCCGGGCCCGCTCGCGAGCTCCTCCACCCTGAGGACGCCCTCGATCCCGCTCGAGGGCATGTTCAAGCTGCTGAAGACGCAGGCGCTCTTCCTCGAGCTTGCCGAGGAGCTCTCGGACCTGCGTAATCTGGACGTCGGGGGGTGGATCGGCTCTATCGGGATTTGGGGGGATGGCGTCTCGAGGTGGCGTGGCGTTGGCCCCCCTCCCTTCTTCGGTGTCCGCTGTGTCATCGACGTCGTCCTGAAGGACGGTTTGCTCGTCGAGATGGAAGCACTCCCGAGTGGAGTCGTAACTCTCGTCGGGAGAGTCCGAGTCGAAGTCGGCGTGGTAGAAGTGGGGGAAGAGCCTGCCTGTTTCCTCCTCCTCCAGGCGCCGCCGTAATGTGCCCCACGTACGGGGTAGTTCTGGCTCGCCCGGAGAAGGGGTAGTGACGGGATCGATCGTCGCCCATGACGGCGTCCACGGAGACTCGTCGTAGGTATGTACTCGCTGCCCTGCGAAGGCAGAGTAGAGCCCGGCGCTGTTGCGGAGCCCATATGGGAACGGGTCGCGCGGTGGTGATGGGGTCGTAGGTGTCGGAGAAGCCACGGGAGCCTCCGGGGACGATGACGCAGAAGAGTCAAAGTCCCACTCGGGGAGACGCCCGCCCTCGGCCCACAAGTATGAGTCAAGCGGACCCCTAGGGGAGGGGGCCGTGTCGCCAGCCGGGACCGAGGGAACGGCATCCAACACCCCAGAATTTGCTCGACGGCGAGCGCGTCGAAGTCGCTCGCGCCTCTTCCTGATCGCAGGCCAGAGTCGCAAGCGGAGGGGCCGTCGTCTGATCCTAGCTGGCTCCGGTGCAGCGGAACTGCTGACGTCTAGGCCACGGGCGGAGGGGAAGACTATGAAGTCGCCCTGGTCCGTAGGAACGAACCCTAGACTGCCAAACCAGATGACGGTGTTGAACGGGAACGGTGGGATGGTGGAATCCATCTGAGAGAGTAGTTCGGAGTTGATCGGCACGCGAATCCCCCTACCTGGCGCGCCAACTGTCGGTGTTATGACCCGGGGGTCAAGACCACCAACGAGTAAATTTGTATATCGCGTGCTCCCTCTCTCAGACGTGATGCAAGATGGACACAAGATTTATCCTGGTTCGGGCGAAGAGGGCCCTACGTCCAGCGGGGGAGGAGACTTGTATTATCTCGCACCCAAAGCGTGCTCGTACAGGGGGGGTACAAGCAGCGTTACACGGAGTCGGCCTCCCGAGGGGTCGATCGAGCGTGTGTGTGTGTGGTGTGGTCTAGGGTCCTTGAGAACCAAGGTCGGATTGGAGTCCTCAAAGAGAAACCTGGAAAAAGAAGTCTCTGACGAGAGCCCCCCCTTTCATCTACCTCGGCCTCCCCCTTTTATAGACCAAGGGGGAGACTCGAGGGTACAGGGCCCTAATAGTAGAAGTATGGGCGGCGCATCCACGGCACAGTGTTGGCGAAGAGACATCGAGCACTGTGGCGGCGTGGTCTTCCCGTCCTTCAGGCGTCCCCGGTCGTGGCATCAGTCGAAGTCGTCGCGGTACAGTATTCGCAGGCGGGCACGAGTCCCATGGCCGAAGCGGGACGGGGCGGATGGGACGTCTTCCGTACCGGAGTTGTTGAAGAGGAGGGGGGTGAGCCCTCGGTCGAGGGGGGGGGTCGAGCCCCGCATGAATCTGTCACGTTCCCGAACCCGTCGTCGAGGGTCGCACTATTCACTTTCCGAGGGGTACTGTAGAAGTCCGTACTTGCGTAGTGGCGGCAGTGGCGGCACAGTCGACGGGAGTCGGGGACTGGACGGGGAGTTGGCGGATTTGACAGTGGACGCAGGCGCCCATGTCGTCAGGTGGGTTTACTTTTACCCATGACGGAGTGGTTGGGTTCCTCGTCCACCGACGGTGCCTGGAAGGTTGAGGCGTCGACGGGTTGAGGGGGTCGATGTCGAGGTAGAGGCCGGGGGGTCGTTTGTCCGACCCCTCGTCCGTCGTCGAGGTGAGGCCGGGGGGTCGTTCGTCCGACCCCTCGTCCGTCGTCGAGGTAGAGCCGGGGGGTCGTTCGCCCGACCCCTCGTCCGTCGTCGAGGTAGAGCCGGGGGTCGTTCGTCCGACCCCTCGTCCGTCGTCGAGGTAGAGCCGGGGCGGGGGCTGGTTTCCGCAGTCGGTGTAGCGGGGGCCCTCGATTGATGGGCCACGTCTCACCAAACAGTAGGCTGATCCTTGCCTTAAAAATGGTTGCTATGTTTAGCGTTAATTTATTGAAGGGTTTAGGGTACCCCTTACCTTCGTACCCGACACCATCCGCGTCGGTTTCCGAGTTTGGGCCACAAAACTCGGGGTTCGGTAGTTGAGCCCAAAGCTACCGGTGGCGGGTTTCGCGGGTTTGGGCCTCAAAACCCGGGAGGAGCTTCCGAGGAAGCGGGGATGGCACGTGGCGGAATCCTGGAGGTTGCGTCGAGGCGACGGCAACTCCTGGCAGGAAGCGGGGCCGTCCATTCAAATCGAGGGAGATATTTACCGGAGCTTGGACTGCAATGCTTAGGCTAGGTAGTTCACGCATTGTATCTAGGGGGGTCTTTGGGAAATAGCCAAAGCCTCTAATAAATAGAGGATGAAGGGGTATCCCCATCCTATCTCTTGAACCCTAATCATCTGCCCCAACTCTCTCTCTCTCTAGTTCATGAGATCCCTAGGTTGATTTCACCAACCTCTGTAAGAACTTGAGTTTGTTGCGAGGAATCGGAGGCCATAACCTCCGTAAGCCATGGTGGCTTCGACTTCTTGATCGTGTCCCCGTTTTGCTTGTGTTCTTCGCGTTTTGCTTTTGCTCCCTCTTTTTCCCGAGATGATTTCTCTTTGTAGGGAGTAGCTCTTGCAAATCCGTTTGAACCAAGTTGTTCGTATTCGTGAGGAGCATCTTTGCACTGAAGGATTTCCCCTCAAACCTCACGAGTGCGTAGATCGGGTGATTTCTTTGCGGTGTTCTTCGTTCTTGCCCCTTTTTCCCCCAAAACCTCGTTTCTCTTTAAATCTCACCAAATTGAGCGATGATCTCTTCGGGATAGCTCCCCAACTGTACAAGGATCATGTCTACAAAGTTTGGTTGCAGTTGGAGTTCATTTAGTTGAGTTTTGAGAAGATTTGGCAGAGTGAAATCGATTTGAGCGTCGGATCAGGCGTCGCACCACTTTGCACAGGCTCCGGACCATAGCCCATTGGTCCGGTGGTCTCCCCGAATTCCAGCAGAACAGCCCCTAGCACCGGACCATACCACCGGACCACTTTGCATAGTCCTGTGGTACCGTTCTACATAAGTATCATTAAATTAGTATAAAATTGATTAAAGATAAGTTAGCTTTGACCGGTTCAGTTCCGCAATTACATCTTTTTGGAACAGAGGCAGTGAGGCACTAATGTATAAGCATTATTGCTGCTCCCACCCGCCTCCATTACAAATTATAAAAATTATTTTGATTTTGTCATAAATTAAACTTGTCTACTTTTAACTTGTTTTTTTTGTAGAAACACATATATTTATATCCTGCGGGTCCTCGACAAACAGATCCGCATCCCTTCGTAGCTAAAAACAAATAATTACACTAACCATTTTTTTCATAGAGTATCTCTACTCTAATCAAACTAATTTGATGCCACAGTTGTTGATGCATTTTTCTATAAACTTGATCAAATCAACATAGGTTTGATTTATAACAATACTTTTAAAATAATTATAATTTAGGGACTAGCTAGTTACAACAAGTCCAATAACAATGCGAAGTATTGATCTAAGACAGGCCTTGTTATCAATATGCTTTAACACATACTACCTACAAGCTATTGATAAGCTATTGAGTTGCATGTATTAGCCAGTTAAACTCAAAACCCAAAGCTTAAGTCTCTCGAACCTCAAACATAGAATAGGAGCGAATAATAAATATTTTATTTTAATTACACTAATCAAGATTCAAACTCGAGATCTAGTTATATGCATCAACCAGTTCAATCCAAAAGATTAAGTTAACAGGTATGCAATTCATTTATATTTTAGCATAGGCCATATGCAATAAGCTAGATAGTAGATGCCTTATCACCTTTTCCCCTTCCTCTTCCATTCAAGAGTGTATGACAATTGTTTTTACACCTGCCCCTCCATGTATAGTCGTCCTAGCCTATATATGGCGAATGACATGTACGACTAATGTAAATCCTTAATTTATTTATTTTTTTTGAAAGGGTAGCTGATGTAACTTTATGCTCAATCAGCTGGAAGAGGGTGAAAACTATTCGCGCGCTCAAGTAATGGAAAAGAAAAAAGGGTGAAAGTGAAACCTTCAACATTTTACTGGTCTTTTTCTGTTGGCAGGTTGGTGTGAACACTTCGACGCCGCCAGTATCTGCTTCATCTTCAGTTTCAAAAAAAAAAAAAGATGCTTCGTCTTCAAGTTGATAGCTAGATGGTCGATGTGATGACGACTGCTCTCGCGCACTTATTCTCGCGAATGTGGCTGCTCTCCAGTCCAGGATCGAAAGTTACCAACGCGTATAGACTAGTCTAACTAGCCCATTTCCATGTGACTTTAAAAAACGGGCTAAGACGTTTAGCGTTATATCTCTAAAACAGCTAATAGCAGACTTATATCAGACTATACCGAAATATAGCGGCTAAATTGTACATGAAACATAAATAGTGGTATCATGCCTTAAAAGCCTATAGTGGGCTTAAAACCCGGACGGAGCTTCCGAGGAAGCGGGGATCGCACGTGGCGGAATCCTGGAGGTTGCGTCGAGACGACGGCAACTCCTGGCAAGAAGCGAGGCCGTCCATTCAAATCGAGGGAGATATTTACCGGAGCTTGGACTGCAATGCTTAGACTAGGTAGTTCACTCATTGTATCTAGGGGGGTCTTTGGGAAATAGCCAAAGCCTCTAATAAATAGAGGATGAAGGGGTATCCTCATCCTATCTCTTGAACCCTAATCATCTGCCCCAACTCTCTCTCTCTCTAGTTCATGAGATCCCTAGGTTGATTTCACCAACCTCTGTAAGAACTTGAGTTTGTTGCGAGGAATCGGAGGCCGTAACCTCCGTAAGCCATGGTGGCTTCGACTTCTTGATCGTGTCCCCGTTTTGCTTGTGTTCTTCGCGTTTTGCTTTTGCTCTCTCTTTTCCCGAGATGATTTCTCTTTGTAGGAAGTAGCTCTTGCAAATCCGTTTGAACCAAGTTGTTCGTATTCGTGAGGAGCATCTTTGCACCGAAGGATTTCCCCTCAAACCTCACGAGTGCGTAGATCGGGTGATTTCTTTGTGGTGTTCTTCGTTCTTGCCCCTTTTTTCCCCAAATCCTCGTTTCTCTTTAAATATCACCAAATTGAGCGATGATCTCTTCGGGATAACTCCCCAACTGTACAAGGATCATGTCTACAAAGTTTGGTTGCAGTTGGAGTTCATTTGGTTGAGTTTTGAGAAGATTTGGCAGAGTGAAATCGATTTTCGCGGGTTTACTGCGCTCTGTTCGTGAGCGTCGGATCAGGCGTCGGACCACTTTGCAGAGGCTCCGGACCATAGCCTATTGGTCCGGTGGTCTGCCCGAATTCCAGCATAACAGCCCCTAGCACCGGACCATACCACCGGACCACTCTGCATAGTCCTGTGGTACCGTCGGACCACTTGTCCGGAGCTTGGGTGCTCCCTGTGTGGCTGATTTTTTCCGTCGGACTACCCTCCGGACCACCCACCGGACCATAGCACCGGACCATAGCGAGTGGTCCTATGGTCTGGCCGAAAATCTGCAGAGAAACACTTAGCACCGGACCATACCACCGGACCACTTGCATTGGTCCTGTGGTACCGTCGGACCATACCACCGGACCACTCTGCATGGTCCTGTGGTCACTGACTGAAGTAGTCATGTGCTCGTTTCTCTCTCGTCCGAACTCCGAATCAAGTTCCGTTTGTTGCGTTGGATTCGTATTCACGTAAGGAACATGATTAGGTACTTTTGAGACCAGTTCTCATAAGTATTTTTGGGTGTGCTCTTGCCTCTTCTCTTTAGAGGTTGAGAGTACCGCTCTCGGTGTATCGGTTTCGAGTTCGTGGCTTCGATCGTTCTCCATCTTCTCCGACCGCTCCGCTGCACCTTTAGGGGTCTTCCTAAGGTGTCCACCTACTTGTTAGGTCGTGTGCGAATCGGTTCTTCCGAGGTCAAGTTTTGGGTGTGATTTTGGGACAAGGGCCAAGTCTTTGAGTTGAATTTTATTTGGCTCTCATTCACCCCCCTCTGGTCGCCGTTCTCGGTCCTTCAGATTATGCATTGCTGGCTGATTTCTTGTGAGAGAAAAACACTGTTTTGGCTGGATTTAAGCCGGCTGAAAAGCCAAACGAACAAGCTTGTTGAAGATCGTGGCGTTTGCGACGCTCCACAGTCCATAGACACCCATGGACAGCAAGCCAAAAAAAAAGAATTTAGCCATCACCACGTGTGTTGTTAGAGTTGTGTGGAATTTAATCAAATTTCACCACCTAATAGTAAGGATGGCAATGGGACGGGTTCGGATCGGGTGAAGGCTTCGTGAACCCGAACCCGAAACCCGAACTCAAAATTCGAAACTGCATCGAAAACCAGTTCGAGTGATAATCCAGACTCGAAACCAAACACAGTGGATACCGGAAACCCGAACGGTTAATAGAAACCCGAACCCACCACTATATAGCAATAAAAAAATAAATAAGAAATATTTAGCAACAAATGTATAATATATATTACATTTTCAAATGTATAAACATTAAGCAATAAACAACGTACAATTTCATGACTCAACTTAGAACAAATTTAGTAGCTTATATAAACAATTTATATATTAATAAAAATACATAAGTTTTTATTCAAAATATTATATTTCGGATATCCATTGGGTATTTATATATTAATAAAAATACAAGTTTTTATTCAAAATATTATATTTCGGATATCCATTGGGTATCCACGGGTAAAAAACCGAAACCCGAATCCGAACCCGATAAGTTTTGGGTACCCGAACCCAAAAGCCATGGGTGAAAATTCAAATCCGAACCCGCTAGACCTAAAACCCGTGGATATCCGTCCCAAACCCGATCCGCTGCCATCCTTACCTAATAGGGCTTGTTTGTGATAGGGAGCCAAATTCTCATAGAAACATTTCAGTTTTAAATTCTTTTAAAAAACATTTCAAATACTGAATCAAAATCACTTCATCAAATTCTCCTTAGGCCAGCCTTATCTATGACATACTCCTCTAGTCTAGCACCTCACATGACAGGCCGAACCTGATCATAACTAATTCCTAGGCTGCCCTTGATTTAGCCAGCTCACAAACATGCAGAAGATCAGGAGAGGAAAGAATGAGTGCAATGCTCAGGGTGAGGGTAACGGAAAGTAGCAGTAAAGAGCGAGCGAGAGATGGATTCCAATCGCATAGACTAAACGTTTGCTCTTCGTCCAAAAGATATCCTGCAACATTAGACTTAACTGGCTCTGGCTGTTTGCCTGCGCAGCACACAGCTGCACCCAGAAAGAGTGCCGGGGTAGTTCTTAAGATAATGCAAATCGAATAGACTAAATCATAATCTCTCACGAAATATACAATCAGCTGGAACATTAATGTTTCCGAGGACAAGTAAAACGAAAGATAAGGACCCAGACTAAGAAACAGGCGTTTCAATTCTTTCAACACAAACAAGGTCTGCGTCAACTAATGTAATTGACACCAGCTACGAGAAGTACGGGTCATCAAACCACATGACTGATACCGCCGCCATCAGGCCACAACACTACTGGGGGGCGGCCAATGCCTTGGGTTTCGGCTTCACCTCGACTTCATTCACTGTCCTGATAAATATAGCGTCAGGTTCATGCCTGAAATGCACAAAAAAGCTGGTGAGTCAACAGTTTTTCTTAACCATGTGTGAACAGAGATTTGTCAGACAAAATAGTTCAGTATTACGATTTTTCTCCCTCTTCGTAGGTGTAGCTGGATGCCACAGCAAGCAGATGGCCATCCTTACTAAATGACAGAGCAGCGATGCTTGATGTGTACTTCGAGTACTGCAATCAAAAGTAAGGAACGCATAAATACAAGAAACGTTTTAGACAGTAACATCCCAATGAAGCAAAACTCTTCACTTGGTTTACCTGATATAGTCTTTTCTTGTTAGTGCCATCCCAGACATTCACAAATCCATCACACCCTCCAGTGGCAAATGTTCCATATCTGCACAAGGACAAGAAATAAGAACTAATAATCCAGTGAGATATCAAACTACAAGAAACTGGAACATCAAGGCTTTACATGGGATGGAAAGCAATTGCATTGACAGGATAAACGGTGTCCCTGCCAGCTTCAGATTTCCGGTGACACTTGAAAGCATACCTGCATGAAAAATTGCCCACGATCATTGCCACTAGAGATGCAAGAGGGTAATAATTGTATTTTGTGGCTCAGATAGTTTAGTTCATTGCCCCCCTTTAAATTAATTTAAATTAATTACGTAGCATGCCACTCTAGTTCATTTTGACAAGTTTTGCACAACAGTCAACCCAACAACCCAAAAAATGGGAAACGGAACATACATCCCTAGGCACTACTGTTCAGTCTAGGTTTCCATAAGAAGGTATGTGCACAGTAGCATCATTTTACTACTTTTAGTAACACAAAACAGGTAGTTTGTACTTGGTACATATGCAGTGCAATTTGTAACCAGGCACGATCATACAATCCAATTTAGTTTAGGAAACAACTAGAAAATGGCAGGAAAAAAACCCAATTTGTTTACTAAGTGATACTCTCTTTTGAGAGATAAGAAAAACACAAATTTCTAAAAAGACTCAATATAACAGGAAAAAGAAATAACAAGGTTACTGTTTGCAGGCAATTTTGTTTTCATTGTACTAACAGCTTTTGAGTTTGAATTGGCACTATAAAATGTTGACAGAGACACTACATAGATTGCCCCAATCTTTGTTTGAATTTGAATATCATAAACAAATTGACCTGCATTCCAACTGAACTGTCAGCATGTAAGTACGATTACAGATTGCTATAAGCTTCAAAAAATATATATGGAGAGCTGTAAAAGTGTGTTTGCTAATGAAGATTCACTATCCATTGTTTTAATTGATGATACAGGCAATCGAAGAAAAGCTTGTCCAACATCGGTTGAGATGGTTTGGCCATGTCCAGAGGAGACCGTCGGATGCACCAGTGCGTTGTGGAGTTTCAAGCCAAGCTAATAATACAAGGAGAGGTAGAGGAAGGCCGAAGTTGACATGGGCGGAGGCGGTGAAAAGGGATTTAAAAGCTGGGATATTTCTAGAGATCTATGTTTGGATAGGATTGCCTGGAAAGAAGCTATCGAAGTGCCGGAACCGTGACTTGGGTATCTTGTTGGGTTTCAACTCTAGCCTACCCCAACTTGCTTGGGACTAAAAGGCTATGTTGATGTTGATGTATGTTGATGTTGATACAGGAACCACATGTACATTTGAGTCATAGAATCGAGCAATTATAAGACATCAGACATGTGCCCATCTTTTGGCAGCAAAGGTGCAGAAAACATACTTTTTAGACTGAGCAGACTCAGAGAGATCAAAGAATTCCATTGAAACTCGCCCTTCAACAGAACTTAGAGCATATCCTGAAGCAAGACACAGAAGACTAAGATCAGCATACAGCATGCATATTTGGTTTATATACATCATACAATAATTGGAAAACTAAATAAACAATATTGAACAATAAATGTACCAAATACAGGCAACTTGAACAGCGCACTTTATGCCTATAATTATTAAGAAAAGGCCAGACCAGTCGTCCAACCTGGAAAAACTAAAACTGAAAGCTGACCAGTATGCCTGCACCATACTCCTTGGACCATTACAGAGCAGCTAAAAGCAATCAAACTTTAGTTGAATCAGAAGGTTTCCTGTAAACAAGACTAACTTGAATTGGCCACCCAATCCTCGAGGAATATTTCTCAAGAGTGTCAAACACATGACTTTTTGAAACAGGGGTAACACTTCTCAATAATTTTCAAGGCGTGGACAGACGGCAGAGACAGCACTAGAGAAACTGTATTCACTGAAGTTAAATCAACAGATAAAATTCTAATGCCCCAGCTTAATATGTGATAAAAACTATACTATAAAAAATACAGAAACAAATGTTAATGCTACATTTTAAATAGGTTTCCTTACCATTCATGTGCAACACCTTAAAGGACACTAAACATGTGCTGTCAAGATTTAGATTATTTGTTTTTGTAATTAAGCATACCGAGGAAATTCAATCTCCATTTGAATGAACCTACCTGATAATCCTCAACTCAAATTCATAAATAAAGATCGAACTGAACTTATGGAACCTGTGATGACCCTGTATGGTCCATGGACTTGTTGGGCCATGACAGAATCCTGAGGCGCCCCTAATCTTTATTCTAGATGAAAGCCCCCATCACAAATAAAGAAAACCAAACAAGTATCAACAGAAACGTAGCACTAGTAGACTTAAAAAGAGCTAAGGGGAAATCCATGAATCCAAATTGATATATTTACTGTTGCTCTACTATATAAACAGAATATACAATTAAAAATCAAATAAGTGTTGTCAACTAGCAACCTAATCAAGATGGAAGCAATACCTGTTCCGTTGGGGAAACAACGAACACATCGTGTTTGATATTTCAAAGAAGAGTCTCTTTTTTGCTCAGGTTGAGACATATTGCGCAGATCATAAATATTTACATGCCTTCCTGCTGTTGCAACAACCAACCTGTTTCCTACTAATGAAAGAGAATATACACGTTCAGGTTGAGCATATGTCCCAACAAGGGTACGCTCTGGCCCACTCACTCCTCTTGGATCCCAGCATTTTACAGTTTTATCCCAGCTGCCAGTGATGACTTGACCTAAATAAAAAAAAAACAGTTTAACTCAGACTCATTACTTCATTATTAGGTAGTCATTGATAAAGCCCAACAGATCAAGTACAGTATGTAAAAGAACACCAAGTACATTAAAGAGTTTTCAATTATTTAACTTCAAGCACCAGAGATTTATTGAAATTACAAAAGAGCATTTCATCAGCTTAGAAAATTTCATTTCATTTAGTAACATAATTCCTTGAATAGCAAGGGAATAGCTACTCTCACATGACCATAATCATCATAGAACAAAGACATGTCACGATTGGACAAAGATTGTGATTAAATTGAGGACCATGCATAGTTAATTCACTGAGAACTAAAATGCTACAAAATATTCCAAGGCCAAAAAAAAAAAAACTAGGTACCAAGTACCATAAACATGACTCTGACAAGGACATCTGTGCAAACCTCAACACAAATTGAGACACAAAGGTTATATTGCATTTTGGCATTGTAAACTGTGCAAAACCACATCCATATAGCAGATCAAGTAATAGGAAAATAACTTCTATCTTGTCTTAGGATTAAATACTTTCAAAAACATAAATGCATAACTATATACAAAGTTCAGAAAAGCGCTATTCAGCGGCCGCTTAAGCGCGCTAAAGCGCTAAGCGGGAGGCTGCCGCTTCGCTTCGGGCCAAAAGCGGTCCCTAAGCGGCGCTGGCGCTTTAGCGGATGCGGACGCATGCGGAAGCCGCCGAGGCGGAGAAAGGCGCCGCAGAAGCGCCGCTGCGCGGCCGCTCAGCGAGAAATCGCGGGAGATAGATGTGCCGCTGCGCGGGAAAGGCAAAGCGGGAAATCGCGGGAGATAGATGCGCGCGCCGTGCGGAAGTTCCAATCGGGTATGTGGGCATGCGAGAGAGGAGGGGATTAAATGGAAAGAGGATTACTGCCACCGCTCGCCGACCCCGCAGACCAACGCGCCGATTCGAGCCGCCGCTGGAGGAGCTCGAGCTCGCCAGTTTCTTCCCCAACTCCGATGTCTCTTCCCCAAGTTCGAGGTCAAGCCGCCCCCATCTCTGATGTCGCCCCCTCGATTGTCTTCCCCATGTCCGCTCCTCTGCTTGATTTCTTTATTGTCTGCTTTTCTCTCCTCTGCATCTCCACTCTGGTTCTCTCTTCACTTCTCCTAGGTGCTACTGCAGTGCCATATAGGTGTGCGCATGTGCAGTCTTGGATTGCTAGATTAGTTTATGCCTAGTATAGGTGTGCGCATGTGCATGATAGAGGTTGCTAGGACATAAGAAGTAGGAGAACCCCATTCAGCAGCAGAGGAAACTTTGCTACAGTACAAAACGCTTAAGCGACGCTTTGTACGCTTAAGCCCGCTTAAGCTCTAAGCGGCGGGCCACCGCTCGCTTAGCGTTTAGCGCTTTTCTGAACTTTGACTATATATAGTGTTTTCAGAATTCAAGTACGAAAATAGTTATCAATATGTTCTATTTATAGAAAACATAAGGTTTGACTGCATCAAGCTGCACAAGTTCCTTGCAGAAGAAAAAGTAAAAGCTAGAACAGAAATCCAAAAGCAATTCAATAGGAATAAAAGTACCTGCAGCATAAGAGTATTCCACGCAACGAACCGGACCATCATGCCGCCCCAAAACATCTTCCTTGGATGAGCTAAATACCAACCTGAAATAGATAACTTGGGCCTATTACTTGTCCTTTGCAATCACATATATAAAAGATAAGGCAAATCTAAATGTATTTGCATGCGAACTAATTATGGAAAGAAGTAACATTCAGTAATCAGATCTTCAGATTTCTATGTAAGTGGATCCCAGACAATGCAAATGTTAGTTTATTTACAACCTACCAATTATGGAACTAGTAGCATTCAATGAAACAAACTGGGCACAATGATTGTCCATCTTACATGAAGAACTCAATTCATATCAAACAATAAACATAAAACCACATTTGGTTTCATGAAGAGTTGGAAAAATTTAGAAGAACAGGACCAGATATTTCCCAACTAAAATATAAACACTACACAACTGCAATTCTAGAACAGAATCCTGTCAGTACAAAATTGACAGATTTCTCTTTGACTATAAAACTCTTTGGTTAGTTATTGCTATGGACAATCCTCAGTGGGAGAAATTCTTCTCATAGAGCGCAACAAGTCTACAGCTTCTCTCCTTAATGTGAAAGAAAAGGAACATAAAGATACACTGCAAAGCAACTCGCAAAAAAATAGTGGATCTGCTTTCACAAAAAAGCACGGCATGTGCAATTTTGCAGGCGCAGTGCTTGTGCTCCACATCACCAACCCGATCCCCCAAATTCGACGCAGAGCAAGGTGTGCAATAAGGCAGGAATGAAAAAAAACGCTCACCTCCGCACGGTGTGGTCGGCTCCGGCGCTAAACCCGGAGGAGTCGTCGTGGAAGCAGCAGTCGAGGACGGCTCCGGGGTGCACGAACTCCCCCTTGAGCACGTTAGCGTCGGCGTCGTAGAGCCGCACCGTCTGCAAACCCAGACCATGTCAGATCAGCTGGATCAAAGAGCTAGCTAGGGTCGCTAGGGTTCAACGAGCGGAGGGGAACGGGAGAGGCGGCGGCTGACCACCACTGACTGACCTTGTCCCATGAGGAGACGAGGAGGTTGTTGCTGTGGTTGGAGAAGCGGAGGTTGGAGATCCCGTCGGCTGGCGGGTTCGCAAGCTCATTGCCGCTGCCGACGGCAGCTGGCGCGGCGGCGGAGCTCATGGTCGGCTGTGGCTGTGGACGAGGAGGGATCAGACTAGGGTTTGCCGGTTTGGGCGTAGGACTAGGAGGCGGAGGGGGTTCGAAATTTGAACGCGCAACGAGCGTGGCGTCGAGCACGAGGGAGGACGATGGATGGGCGCAGCGGAAGCGGACGGTTTAAAGAAGAAACGGCCTCAAAATGCTTGGGGAAATCTTTCTGGATTCGAATTTGAACCACGGCCACAGGATACGGGAAGCAGAGTCGGGGTGTGGCTGAGCGAGGTGAGGGGACGAGGCGAGAAGATTCCACGGCGCGTGGGGCGTGAGGTGCGGCTCTCTAGATCAGCGTGGGCCGAGATGGCAGCTGTCTTCCCTTTGCTGGGCTGAGCCCGCAGGTGCATGCATTTTTATTTCAGCGCCAGTAAACTTTTGTAACCTTGTTTCAGCGCTAGGAATAGCTTGCTCCGCCTCTTCTATTGCCACAGCGTTGACTACAAGCGCCCCGTAGACCGACGACACCATGTTGATTGATGAGATGCTGAGTGGAAACGTCAACATGTACTCAAAATATTAATTTTCAGTACAACCGAATTTTAGCCAGCTGACCATACAATTAATTTTCAGACAACCGAATTTTAGCGAGCTAACCATACAATTAATTTTCAGTCTAGTCTCAAAACACGAGACATTCTCGTTTTTGAGAAGTCAACGGTTTTAGCTTTGCTCATTTATAATAATGTTAATATTTATGATATATAATTAATATCATTAAACAGATCATTTAATATACTTTTATAAAAAAATTATTAATATTGCACATATTTTTTTCCTATAAATATAGTCCCTTCTCCTCTGCGACCGAGGGAGTATGTTCTCTTTCGACCCCTGTTTGCTAGTCCATCCCATATGCCGTATATGTTTTCAGCCCAATGGTGTGCTTGATTGCCTGAGCAAGAATTCTCGTCTCTTTCTCTATTTGCTTCGTGGAGGTATTATTTATCTGTTTCATCACAAAAATACTATCCTATTTGTATAATTCAATTATTTCATTATATTTTTAGCTTTTCAATTGTTTGAGTATAATATTTTTTTTTCATTGTACATTTTATGTTCATCAACGTGTACAAATTATTCCATAAGTGTATATTCAACGTTGCAAATAATTTTATACTAGGATTTTCCTGACATTTTATAATATTGGTTGCAGATCCATGATGTGTTCGATGAGTTTGCTAGATTTCTTTCATATGTAGTTTTTTCGTCTTTCTGTTGTATAAATTTGTATATGACCTATTGTTCGACCTGAATAATTTTGCTAAACATCTCTCTGGGAGTAGAGATTATTGTTCCGCAAATTTTATGGTTTTGTTCCATGCGTAGCTAGGATAGAGCAGGGGTGATCCATCTACATATAATAAGCTAAATGATAGTCAGATAGTGTTTCAATATACAATTTCATGATATTGGATATCACATCATTATTTATAGCTCTATAATATTAGCCAAATGATAAGGTGTTCTATGACGGAACGTACCTATGGAGGTCAGGTACGAATGCTAGATCAATTACCTGTGCCAGGCAATTTCTCATACAAACAGCACCAATATGTCGTAGTATATGCTCCGTGCCTTCATATCAAGACATCAAGCACCTTTTAGAGCTACAGTTGCTGGAGCGCCTCGTGTGTTGCGTGTGCCTTCATTTGACGTCTCCCATAGTCCAGCGTCTCTCATAGTCTCATGAGATGGGAACCGCGCATTAGTAGGGCGGGCATGCTGGTTTGTTTGCTTGACGTCGGATTCTCCTTCCTGTGCCCACCGCAGAGATGCAATGCAACGCTTTGGCGGCTGTAGGTAGTCCAGCGTGGTCCAGCCCCTGAAGGGTTGCTGAAAGAAAAAAAAAACACGGATCCACGTTCACATAAATGTCTGAAATGTTTACATATCTTCTGGAGCATCCATGAGCCGAATAGAATTGTAGAAATGTGGGTGAGTAAACACAACAGCCTCCTTTGCGCATGCATAACTAGCATTTGCTGGGTCAACCAAAATGCAAAGGGTGCTCTTCAAAGTACACCTTACCCGCATTCTTTATTCAACTTCAGAGCTCTTCCTTTCTCTTCTTCAGATCTAAAGAATTTCTGAATACAAAGAAATATTTTTTTTTAGAATTCTCACCATGTCTAAAAGGCTATCTAAACAAAATACAGTTCTGGTGATAGATTTTCAATCAACTTATGGAAATAAATACAATATAAAATGTCCAAAGCTGGTGATTGGTTTTTCATGGCAGCACAACTTATTAAAAAATAAGGAAAAGAATATCAAATCCAACACTGCTCGGTTCTGATAATACTTCAATAAATATGTATCAACAGTAATTCTCAAATATGATATTCTACACCTAGGGTACACCTAGAGCCACCTAGATTACTGAACAGTGAAAAATCACTCGATGTTACCGAAGTGACAGTAATCCTGACCTTTTGGTTCCATAATCTTCAAGGTGTAGAATGACATAGCCATACCAAACTAACCTCTGAATAACATTACAAAATTATATGCAGAAAACAAGGTTGTCCACGCTGTGAAAAGCTTACCTTTTCGGTGGTTGTCTCATTTTCAGTACGGTCAATTTTGATGTCAAATATATCATGCAACAAATCATTGGCCTGCACAGACAAAGAGAAACTTTAACACTATTATATTGCACCAAAATACAATATTCACAGATATCAATATGTGAATGATTCTGCATATATTAACCTGTGCATGTTTCAGGAATCCTCGTCCAAGAAACCGCCTCATATAGTTCAACTAAGCAATGATCAAAATCACATATTTTAGCAGGATCGTTCTTTGTTACCACTTCCTAACTAGCGGAAGAACCCATCAAAGAAACCAAAGCCAATAGGGAAGGGCCAAGAGGAAAGGGACCAAGATGTCTGTGGGAGGTGACATTGGCAATTTCCTCTATGCCCTGTCAATCCAACTGCAGCCAGCGTTCTTCGAAATTCTTCTGTCATGCATCATATTCCTAATCTCTGCTGATTTGTCCCAATCCCCATGAGCTGCGAGTGTGCTCGACAGCTGCACATACAAACTAGAATGTGGTGACAATTCTGTTTGCATCAGTTTGTTTGCAACCTTATGCAACAGAGCCTCATTGCCCTGTGCTTTGCATCCTCCAATAATAGAAGTCCAACTAATTGCATCAGCTTTGAAAGGCATGTTCTCTATGAACTCAACTGCTTCATCCAGTCGACCTGCTCGGACCAACAGGTCAGTCACACACGCATAATGCTCAGCTGTTGGACTCACGCCAAAATCTTCCTTCATCCGGTAAAACCATCTCAGTCCCTCTTCCTCAAGCCCAGAATGGCAGCATGCAGAAAGGACACCAACAAATGTCCGTTCACTTGGCTTCAGACCCCTACTTTGCATTAAATCTAGAAGTTTCAGTGCCTCAAGTCCATACCCATTAGAAGCATAGCCTATAAGCATTGAGTTCCACAAGACTTCATCTGGATTATCAATACCACTGAAGATCCTGCATCCATTGGCCAAGTTGCCACATTTGCAGTACAGGTCAATGAGCGAGGAGGCTACAATATGGTGATACTGCAGGCCAAGTGCAATAGCAAGACCAAAAATCTGCTCCCCAAAACTTATAGAGCAGATGCTGCCTGATGCACTCAGAACACTGGATATAGCTACATTGTCAAGCTGCAAACCAAGCCGATGCATCTCACAGAACAGCTCCATTGCATCAAGAGCATGCCCGTTTTGGCTGAACCCAACAATCATTGAATTCCATGAGATGACACTCTTGCTAGGGATCATATCAAAAACTCTTCTAGCCTCCTCTGTTTGGCCACAGTTTGAGTATACAGTGATCATTGAGTTGAGCACAATGGTGTCATGATGCCTAAGTTCACTGAAAGCTTGGCATGCATAAGCCCAGAGGCTGCATTTCGAGTAGAAGTCAATGAGAGCACTTGCTGCTATCAAGTCATTGACAGCCCCACTCTTTAAAGCACAAGCATGCGTCTGCTGCCCAGGCTTCAGCATGCCTAAAAAGCCACACGTATTCAGAACAATGGCATAAATTGAAGAATTAGGCAACATGTCTGACCGCAACATCCTGACAAAAAGAACAAAAGCACTATCTCCATGATAGGCAGGGACACAGCCACTGATAAGAGAATTCCATAGAGCAATGCTGGGGTTGTCCACCTTGTCAAAAAGGCATAGCGCCTTGTGCAAGTGTCCATAAGATACGTAGCCATAGACCAGTGCAGACAGTGAAATCTCATCGACATGTTTTAATCTATCAAGAACAAGGTGAGCAGAGTCCAAATCCCCACACTTGCAATACATGTCAATCAACGCGCAACTCAATACCGAATCGATTTCGGTCTTGGCAACCACCAACCGGGCATGAGCTTGCCTCCCAATCTCATACTTCATCCGATCAGCACAGGCGCCAACCACTGTGGTAAGCACAAAGGGATCATTCCAAGGCGAGCTGACGTCGGAATCACACTGCGAACCTATCCTCTTGAGCAGAGCAAACGCCTCATCGACTCGGCCACATCGGACAAACCTATGCAAGACAGCGTGGCAAGCCACAGCGTCCTTCACGGGCATTTCTTCCAGCAACTCACTCGCAGCGTCGAGATCCCCAGCACCAGCCAGGCCGGCTACCACCGCGTTCCAGGAGAAGGTGTTCCTGTCAAGCATGGAGCGGAACACGCGGAGCGCCGCGCGGTGGTCTCCGGACTTAAAGAGCGCGGCGATGAGCGAGTTGTAGGAGAAGCAGTTCTTCGTGGGCATTTCGTCGAACAGGAGGCGCGCGTCGCGGGAGTGCAGCGGGGAGCCGCGCACGTACATGAGGAGCACGGAGTTGGTGGGTGCGAGAGAGGACGGGACGTGGCCCGATTTTAGGAGGAGCTGGTGGAGCTGCCGGCCGGCTGCTGTGGTGCAGGAGCGGAGGAGCTGGATGCAGGAGGGGACGTCGACGGCGACGGCCATGGCGGCGAGTCTTAACTTGGGGAGAGCACGGGCATTACCTGCCCGCAGCCTCGAACGTGCTCGCCCCTGCCGTGTCCTGCGCCCGCCCCTTGACTCGCCTCGCGCACAGCCTCGCTGGTTGACAGGATAGGCTGATAGCTCCTCGCCGTCGCAGCCTCGCACGTGGCCTTCCCCCCGCCACCCGCGTCCCGCGCCGCTCGAGTGATTTGGATGCCGCCGCCGGAGGCCACCAGGGCAGGCTGAGTTTGTTAGCAACCTGTAGTATTCAGTTAGCACGTCCCGTGGTTCTCCTTGAGTATAGCTAGCTCTCTGACCGTGTACATGTACGGCGCAAGCCCTGATCAATACAATTCGAGTTGTCATTGTTCTATTGCTCATCTCTTACAGAGTTGTGGCGGCCGGCGCGGCCCACGGCAGGTGGAATAGCGGCGAGAGAAGCGGCGCGAACGCGGGACGAGCAGCCTGATATGATGTACGGTCGTGATGGACGCTGAGGAAGCCAGGAACGGGCTTGGCGCCTAGTTGCAAAAACCAGGCAGCTCTTCTCTTCCATTCCTTTTCCAGTTTTCCTTGTGCGGCGCTTGACAGAAGTGCTCTGCTCACGACGCTCCATCCATTGATTCACATGCATCCAATCTCCATTCCGTGGGAAAGAAGGAACCCACAATCCTACCTTAATTTAGCGGTTCTAAGCAAGTGCCATTGCCTATATGAATTGAAGCTAAACAATCAGCGCATGAAACTAGAAGTGTCAAAGCCATTTTGCGTTCTGATAGGGCCAATTCTGTTTGCTAGAGTTTTTTTTATAAGCAATCAGGCATGTATTGAATTGAAAACTTCATATAAAACTAGCTATTCTAAGGGTGTCTATATGTATAGGAGCTAGCACTTTCGCTATGACGAAGCTATTATATTTCCCAATAGTCCTTTGTAAACAAACTCGCTAAATCAACATTTAGAGCATCTCCAAGTGTATTTTTTTAAACTCACTTTCTAAATCATCATTTCGAGCATCTTCAAAAAAAAATTAAACTCATTTTTTAAATCATCATTTGAAGAGCTATTTGATTAAAAATGATTTTCTATATCTTTTAACCCTACAATAATTTTTCTATATCTTATGCACCCTTTAAGAGTCATCTCTACTCTTTATTTTTTGGCTAGTGAGAAATTAAGAATATAGGATGATAATTTTTAGAGATGCAAAGAGTTTTTTTTCCACCGAAATATCTATTCCTACAAAAAGTAGCAGTTTTAGTGGAATGAAGCTACTGTACATGTATGACAAGAGTGCGAAAGCTATTGCACGTTTAAAAATTGGCCAAATTTATTTATTTACTCTGTTTTTTTAGCACAAATCACCTTTATTGCATTATTGAAAACAGCATACCTAGCTATTTTAAGGATGTCTATTTAAAATCTAGCACTTTTGGTGGGATGCCAATAAAAGGAGCTGATCCAAAATTAGCCTGGCCTCTGCTTGATCTTTGGCGCAATGCCTGTATAGGTCATATCCCACTAATACGATCGTCCAGATTAAAACAACAGAGAAAGAACAGAGAAGTGAACAACAATAAGAAGATTATTTATTATTGATTATATCCAATAGGATCGGATCATCGAAGATGAGCAACCTACCGTCGCACCTGACGAGCCTGCAAGTGCCCCGCCGCGGGGCCGCCGTCGCCGTCGCCGAGGACGACGCGGTGGACCCCTACGACGTCCCGCAGCCGCAGACAGCCACCTGCTGCACGGCGCTACAGCGTGGCGTGGCACTCGACGGGCTCGCGCAGCCGCGGTACGCGCCGCTGCGGACGCTAGCAGCCGTCGACGACGAAGAAGAGGACGACGAGCTGCAGGGCGATTCCATTGACGGCAAGCAGGACGACAAGGACGACGACGACAGCACCGCTGCCTCCGCCACGATGAGGAGCGACAGCAATAGTAGCGGCGGCAGCAGCAGCGTCAGGAGTAACAATAACAAGAAGAAGATGGTGCGTAAGTGCAAGTCGACGGTGGATGAGTTGAAAGTTTCGCAGCTCATTCAGGGCCCGCGGCTCCGGCGTAGCGTCGGCATGCGCCGGGATTGGAGCTTCGAGAACCTCGGCAACGCCGCCTAACAGCTAGCTACAAGCTAGTAGCTCGATCGATCGCTCCCCGTCGTCGTCCCCGGCTGCCACCGCCCACACGGCGACGTTTCCCATTCCATGGCTACACTACACACTCCATGTAGATCCGATCCGGCCGGCATGGCCCCGTCCACCAGCTTTATTTCTGCATACCACTATATACTTTACGGTGCTATAGTACACGTTTGTAAATACATACATTCGCGTGTACATGCTGCAGCAAAATTCTACCTCCGATCCAAGGATCTAATGTTGCGCAATTAGTAACATCTATAATCTATTCAAATCTATATATATATATATATATATATATATATATATATATATATATATATATATATATATATATATATATATATATATTGTTGTGTGTATGACCGTTGGAAAAAAATTGCAATTATAGGATAGTACTGAGTCAAACTAGCTATCTTGAGTTTAAACAAATTTATCCAAAAGTTATAAATATTTATATATCAAATAAGTATATTTTCATAACGCACTTATACGACAGAATCAATATTCATATAATTTTTCACAAGTTTGATCGAATTTCATATATTTTACTAAAGATACAACTAGAATTGCATAATTTTGTGGATGGAGATATCATAATTTTTCGGCATCAAAGAAAGTTATGGTATTTTATAGCAGTGAGCAAGGTTCGTTAGGATCAGGATTCTAAGTGGAATCATTTTACCATGACCGTAGTATCAGACCATAGGTCAAATCATCGTATTTAGATTCTATCTTATTTTATAGATATATTGCACATAAGATTTGTAATATGCTATAAATATTTAAGCCTAATTTTGATTTATTTACTTGCCTTTAACTACATTTAGGTGCAATTCTTCTTGCTATTCAACGTTTGTTGTCTTGAGTTGTCAAAAAAAAACGTTTGTTGTCTTGAAATAGTGTTTCATATAATAAATTCATTTAAAAATTAATTATTTTATAGTGTCGACTATCTTAGGACCGAAATAATACGAAAATTTGATGTACGGATGTGGATATTAACATTTAAGGACCTTTGTTATTATACAATTAATTATCCTTAATTTTCTCTTCTTCCTAATATACACCCACGAACAAGTCCCAAAAAACAAAACTCTCGCCGAGATCTAAGGGTTTGCTGATGCTCGATCTGCCGAGGAGCTCGCTACTGCTTGCATCGCCGGCACCGTCGTCCAGTAATGTCAAGCCTCTAGAGTCCACCCATCTGTCACACATTAATTTCAAATTGATCTATTGTCATCTTTGAAATTAAATTCATTTTAATAATTATAATTTAGAACATATTAATTAAACTAATATTGTTGTTTGTCGATCATATTTATGTGATGTTATTATTAGCTGTACGAGAAAGATATCTATGTGTTGTATTTGTATCATAGGGCATCGGAACGAGTTATAAGTTTTGAAGAGAATGCTGATTTATAGAATCAATTTCTATCTTACCTATAAACTTACCTATGATTTAAGATATCTATGTGTTGTATTTGTATCATAGGGCATCGGAACGAGTTATAAGTTTTGAAGAGAATGCTGATTTATAGAATCAATTTCTATCTTACCTATAAACTTACCTATGATTTAAGATATCTATGTGTTGTATTTGTATCATAGGGCATCGGAACGAGTTATAAGTTTTGAAGAGAATGCTGAACACTATGAATTTAAGATATGGTTTATAACTCTATATATAAACTTTGAAAAGTGATGGAATATCAATTTCTAAGTTAAATAGTTTAATTTATTAAGTAGATTTTATTTTTTTCTAAATAAAAAGCTCCAAACACCCCCTAAAGGTAATATGCCGCATCCATGTCCTGTACTCTGCCTCAGCGTACACTCTAAACTTACCTATAAACTTAGGCCCTGTTGGCACGCTTGCTCTCCGGTCTCCATTAGCCCCTGTCAAGCCAAGGGAAGGTGCCCTGGGGTTGGAGCCAAGCAAGCAAAAATAAATCAAATAAACTATGACGATGCCTGCACTACTTGCGCTAAACTTGCACTTTTGTGTCATCCCGATCTCTAAACTCGCAAATCGACTATTTAGATCCTTAAACTTGTTTGTTTGTGTCATCCCGGTCCCTAAACTTACAAATCGACCATATATATCCTTAAACTTGTTCATCTGTGTCATCCTGATCCCTAAACTTGTTTGGTTGTGTCATCCCGATCCAAACAAAACAATCTAAAAACTAGATATCAGCAAATAATTCATAACTTTTTTATACGAACTCGAATGAAGACAAATTTTATATCAAAATTGTAGCTCTCGACATGATATACAACTTTGTAGTTAAAAAGTTTTCCAATTTGAATTCATTTAGTGTTTGAAAAGTTAATTTCAACATCAACATCAACAAAGCATGTAGTCCCAAGCAAGTTGGGGTAGGCTAGAGTTGAAACCCAACAAGATACCCAAGTCATGGTTCCGGCAATCCTATCCAAACATAGATCTCTAGATATATCCCAAGCTTTTAAATCTCTATTCACCGCCTCCGCCCATGTCAACTTCGGCCTTTCTCTGCCTCTCCTTATATTATTAGCTTGGCTTGAGACTCCATAGCGCACTGGTGCATCTGGCGGTCTCCTCTGGACATGGCCAAACCATCTCAACCGATGTTGGACAAGCTTTTCTTCAATTGGTGCCACCCCTAGGCGATCACGTATATCATCATTCCGAACTCGGTCCATTCTTGTGTGACCACAGATCCAACGCAACATGCGCATTTCTGCAACACTCATTTGTTGAACATGTCGAGCCTTTGTGGGCCAACATTCGGCTCCATACAACATTGCAGGTCTAATTGTTGTCCTATAGAACTTGCCTTTTAGCTTTTGGGGTACCCTCTTGTCACATAGAATGTCAGAAGCTTAATGCCACTTGATCCACCCTGCTTTGATTCTATGGCTAACGTCTGCATCAATATCTCCATCCCTTTGTAGCATCGATCTCAAATATCGGAAGGTGTCCTTTTTAGGCACGACTTGACCTTCCAAACTCACATCTCCCTCATCCTGAGCCGTTGTGCCAAAGTCGCATTTCATATACTCGGTTTTAGTTCGACTTAGTCTAAAACCTTTAGACTCAAGGGTCTACCGCCACAGCTCAAGTTTCCTATTTACTCCCGCCAAGCTTTCATCAACTAACACTACATCATCGGCGAAGAGCATGCACCAAGGGATGTCCCCTTAAATGTCCCTTGTAATCTCGTCCATTACCAAGGCAAAGAGATACGGGCTCAAGGCTGACCCTTGATGAACCCCAATTCGAAAAGTTAATTTGAAATTTTAAATTTCAAAATCTATAAACATACACTAATATTTTGGGAGCCTAAACAATTTTATTTTAAAAACTTTTCAACTACAAAGTTGTAGATCTGGTTGAGAGCTACCATTTGGATATAAAGTTTGTCTTTATTCGAGTTCATATGAAAAAGTTATGAATTATTTTTTATATATAATTTTTAGATCGTTCTGTTTGGACTAAGACGATACAGTCGAACAAGTTTAGGGACCAGAATGATACAGATGAACAAGTTTAAGGACATAAACGTCGATTTGTAAGTTTAGGGACCGTGATGACACAACCGAACAACTTTAGGGACCAGAATGACACAGATGAACAAGTTTAAGGACCTAAACAGCCGATTAGTGAGTTTAGGGACCGGGATGACACGAGCACAAGTTTAAGGACCGCTGGTGCACTTTACTCCTAATTTATTGTAAGGAAAAAACATTATTCGTTCATTGAAAAGTAATGCTAATGAACAGGACTTTAACTCTAAAATTTCGATCCATGATACTTGAAAGATAAAATGTCAAAATATGCTACTGGATTGGTCACCATGCCTCTCTAACTGAACCCTGGCCAACAGCCAATCCTCCCCCATATATGCTTTGTCTTGACTCCTAGCACGGTGACATCATGCGTACGAGAAACTCAGGGTGGGCACATTTCACGCGAGAACCGAGCTGAATTTTCATTGTTTGGGTTTGGCTTGGTTTTTTGCATTTGAGAACTTTGGTGGTCGGTTTTCGCTTAGGGTTTAGGGTTTAACCGAAGTCTCAAACTTCTACAAAAGGAACAAAGCACCGTCCCCCATCATCCCTCCCCCTCCTACGCATCCCAGTCCAGAAGGCCCATGGCCCACCCATCCCTTAACAACTCACTACAAGAAACTTGTTAATCCGTGACGGATTCTCGGTGACAGATTCATAAATCATCACTAACGGAATTTCTGGCCTTGTTAACACCAAAATTTTTATAATTTTATTGCTAATGGAATGGAGTCTACGAAAGTAAGCCAACAATTTAATGAATATTGAGTTGAAGAACTAGATTCCAAGGGCTACGGGTGAATTTTGTCTGCTCTTTCCAGAGTTTACATGCTGCATATGCGAGTTCACGGATAAAAAAGAAGCTTAATCAAGAACAGTCCGAGAAATGGATATGTCAATACGTAGCAAAATAGTTAAATTAAAAAAAAAGTTAAATCCAATCGGTTGATTCTGTCTAATTAAATAATATTTAGTGAGAAAAAATAAACTAAAATAAACTAAAATAAGTTAAAAGTAATTTAAACGAACAAAGCGAAGAGTGACCAAGAACGAGAAGGCATGCGTCGTCGTCTATGAAATTCCTCGAGTAGCGTCTCGTTAGCGGCCTAGCTTCTACTCGGCAAAGGGTAAAGATCTATCCTACCCTTCCTCTAGCTACGTACGGAGTACAAGATACTGTATTATCGTTGCACAGTTCAAGAAGGTCGCTTTCGCTCTTTGGCCTAGCTTCTGCGGAGGACCTCAGTCGTTTCCGGCGGAATTTACCGTGTCGCCGTGTCATGGCGGGCAAGGCTGACGACTGCAAGAGGCAGAGGCAGAGGCAGAGAGGCTGTTGCAATGCAATGCGCGTTGCATTATTGAGCAGTTGACTCGGTCGGGTGGGTCAACAAGCGTCCTATTCACCGGCTTATAAAATACTCTCTCTATGTTAAATTATAAGTCATTCCAAAAATCTTAGAGAGTTAAAGTTTCTCAAGATCAAACCCTACGCCAAACGTACGTCAGTGTGCAGTGTACGTGCCAGCTCATCCTGTACGTTTACACTTCACTTCATTTACAGCCAAAGCACGGCGTGTCCAGGCGTCTCTGGCACTTGTTGCCGCGCGACTCGGGTGCAAGATTCTCGTCACCGTGTAACTTGCATTAGAGAACAAGTATGAAATGGTTTCTCCTTAGTGAGCAATTCCACGAGAACAACATCAAAGCTATATACATCACTTTTGTACGTCCGTGAGTCTAGCCTGTACATAGGGTTCAAGCAGGCCCTGGGTTCAAGTATACTATATAGTCCCTTGAACAATCGTGGTTAATTATTAATCCCATTCTATATATCTAGTGGATCCTATTCCTTTTAGGAAAGGATGCAACTATAAGATGCATGTTAGTAATAAAAGTAGTTCATGTTTGATCAAGTTTCTAAAGAATAATATTTATATGTTCAGCTAGTATAAAAACTTGCTGATTCCGACTAATTGAATAATGTTCTATATGAGAGAATAAACTAAATCAAGTTGAAAGAAGTGAACTTTCATGCTATGTCTTCGTCTGAAATAAAAACATTAAATTAATTAATTAATACATCACTTTCTTCAGCACACATTGCCACTTTTTCTAGTTTACCACTTTCTCCGGTATATATTACGAGAACTGCACCGTTACTCTTCTTTCTAAAAATATGCACACATCTCAAAGCAACCAGTTCAAAAATTATTTTTTTTATTTTTATTTTACACTTGGGTCCCGCATGGGCCTAGCCCATGGAAGCCCAGACCGAGCCCAACCCATATCCAGAGATCGAGAAAGTCACGTGTGCAGGTGGTGGGCCGCTGCCGTTTCCGTGTCTGCGAACGAATCCATCAGGAAGTCGACGAAAGGCAGCACCTTCAAGCTCCAACCCCTCCTCCGATCCCCTGTGGCGGCCAGTGGACCAAACCAAGTGACCTCATTCCCCCTCGTCCAGTCATCTCCGATCCCATTTCGACATTTTGCCGTGTGCTGGTGTGTGGTGTGTTGGGCTGCTGGCAGCCGGCAAGGAGGTTTGGCGGCTGCGGCGAAAACTTCAGTCACAACCAAATTTCACAAGCCACTAGTCGAGGACGTGGCTAGAGGCACGGGCATGCCAAATCGGATGGCGCCGCTGAGCTGCCAGCGTAACGAAATGGGATCGGTGAGGTGCCGCCCATGGCTCAGTTGCCGCTGCTTGGCCAACGTCGTCTCCTTCGACGTAGTATACGAGCGGCATGGAAGAAAGGATGTGCCAATCGGGCCTGGACTCGGGCTGGGCTGGACGGGTTCAGCCCAATCGTGTCCCAAGCAACAAATAAATAAGAAAACAATTAACTAGCTTAATAGGCTGCTTTAAGATTTGTGTTTTTTAAAAAGGAGGAGTACTGGAGCAATTGCCATATATTATATTACATACTATGTTTGTATGTGCTGTCGGTCCACCACCACACAAGCATGCATCAAGAGCCCATATGCTACAAACTGTGCCATTTATTCGATTCCGGCCTTGTGCTTTCGTTAGCTACCAATATACTATCCTCCACACGCTTCTCAGGTGACAAAATGCATTCCAGTGAACGGTTCACTTCTCTCATTGTAGGCCGATCCTCGCCTCTTAATTTCGTACATGATGCTGCAAGTTGAGCAACTTCTTGGACTTCTTTGCCCCCCTCTTCTATAACTTGAGGATCTAGTATTTCCACCAGATTCCCTACATCATGTAATCTTGCAAAATCTGCAACAAGGCCCTCACCTTCTGAGGATAGATATGGAAATGTCCTTTTTTTTGTGAGCAATTCCACGAGAATAACACCAAAGCTATAGACGTCACTTTTATCATTAAGACGACCTCTGTAGAAGTACACAGGATCCAAGTATCCCATAGTACCTTGAACCTTTGTTGTTAACCCTGTTTTATCGATGGGAATATATCTTGAAGCTCCAAAGTCTGATACCTTCGATGTGAGATTGTCATCAAGAAGTATGTTACTAGGCTTGATATCTCTATGGATTATTGGGACTGAAACTGACGAGTGAAGATAGGAAAGAGCATTAGCAATTTCCGCTGAAATCCTCAACCTGTTTCCCCAAGAGAGTGATCTTGGACCCTCAACATGAAGATGGTGATAGAGGGTTCTATTAGAAATAAATTCATAAACCAGCAATGGAACCTCGGTCTCTAGACAACATCCAATAAGTTTTACAATATTCTTATGGTTGATTTGAGAGAGGATGGCAACCTCATTTATGAACTCGTCTATTTCTTTTTGGACCACTATATTTGACTTCTTTATGGCCACAACATGTTGGTCTGATAGAATTCCTTTGTAAACAGTACCATGCCCTCCCCTCCGAGCTCACGAGCTTTGTCAAAGTTGTTTGTTGCCTTTTCAAGCTCATCCATTGTTATAATCATCCTTTCTGCAATATCTGCCCTTTGGGATACCAGCTGTTCCAAAAGTTGCCCCCGGTTTTGATCGAAAAACTTTTGTCTTAACTTTCTTGCCCTCCTATGCTTGAACCTTTTAGTAAGAAATATTGCAATGAGAACCAAAATTATAAAGCTTGTTGCACTACCATCTCCTATGCCAATGCTTAAACCTGGAAATTCAAAGATATTTTTATTACCAATTCTCTGTAAATTTCAGGTAATTAAGTATACGGAATATATAAACAAAATAATAAATGACAGCATTTACATACTGTCCACATTACAAATAGAAACTTTTATAGTCTAAGGGTTCTTTATCTTTTCAGGATAGCTCTCTATAGCATCAAAATTTCAACAACACAATTAATTCTGTCCGGCCTTGAAACACAGCCAGAAACCTTAAGAGTTCTAGCCACCTGTATGAGTATGTATAACTACTCCGCCTAACTAAAGAAACCACATATATGGAAAGTTACTACTCCATCTATTTCAAATTGTAAGTCATTGCAAGAATCTTGAAGAGTCCAAGCATTTTAAGTTTGACCAAAGATTATAGAGAGAAACATAAATATTTATGACATCAAATAGGTATAGTATGAAAATATAACTAATAAAGAATCTAATGATACTTAGTTGGTATCAAATATGTTATTATCATATTATATAAATTCGGTCAAACTTTATAAACTTTGACTCTCCAAGATTTTTGGAATGACTTACAATTTGGAATGGAGGAAGTACTACTCTATATACGCTAATTTAGTACTTGTGCAAAGTTAATGTTGCGCAAAATATATACCTATGGTTGTAGTGCAGGGTATGTTCTTTGGATCTTTGCTCTGAGTTCCTGATGGGCACGAACAGGTGTAGCTTCCAACAGTGTTACGACAATGACTACTTCTGCAAGGATATAGCGATGGATCATCGCACTCATTGATGTCTGTCCATCAAACAAGGTACGGGAATAAAGATTCAAGTTGAGAGAAGAGGAGAGACGACAAAAGAAAAATCAAATGCATGCTAACCTTGGCAGCCACCTTCTAGGTAGGGATTGCCCTCATAACCTGAAGAGCACTGGCAGAGATAACCTGCACCATTGCGCGCAAGGATGCATTCGCTGTTCGTGGCAGCACATGCATAGGATGATTTATTCCTTTTGGCTTCATCGCAAGTATGATCACCGACGCTCCAATCTAGCACTAAAGGAACCCCAAGGCCCTTAAATCCATGCCTTTCTCCAAATTCTCTTGATTTGACATAAGATGCATTGAATTCGAACCAATTCTGCTCGACGACGAAAGCATAGCTGCATGGGCTGAACTTTCGAACAGCGGTGTAGTCCACACCGCCTATTGCCAAGAATGAGGGCTGGTAAGCCCTAAGATTACCTGGGATAGAAGTCTGACAACAGCCCATGCCATTGCATTGCGTGCTATCTTCGACGCTATCCTCGTTACAGAATGATACACATCCGCTGGTGTAATTACGCTGGTCGTCCCAGTCCTGGATGATTGCAGTGGTAGCACACCCAATTGCTGTGAATTTGTTCTTGGCAGTGGAAACTGTGAAATAAGGAATGCCATTGGCTACCATGCCACCATCCGTGAACATCGTCTGTTGACCGGGAAGGCCCGTGCTTTGGGTGCTATCATCACAGCTATTTGCTATGCGCTTCTTGATGCGAATCTCGCCCTCAGATAGATTAAATTGCAGGACCTTAAGCCTCTTGCCACCCTGGAGATACACTGCCTGGTCGTCCTCGCAGTAGACACCGAAGGGTTCTCGGAAGCAGCCATCATCGAAGCCGAAAGGGTAGGGAACGCTGGTGTTGCCGCACTTGTCTGGGCAGCCTGGTAAAACCATGCTGCTGGTGCCAGCCGCCCCATCAGCACTTTTCTCCGAGGTCAGGATGACCAACACAACTAATAGTACTAACCTCTTTCTTGCTGCAGGTGACACAGGCAAAGGCACAATTTTAGGCCATGCGTGTTTTTGGATGTAAAGTATTTTTGAAGCATTATTGGGAAAAAAATTATGTTGTTGTAAAATACTTTGGTTACTAAAGTTGTTGGGTGTTTGAATACAAAAACCATGGTGTTATCAAAGTGCAAGATGTTGTAGTATTAATAAATTTTGGCTTTAAAACTCATATAAATATTCAAAACAATGGTTTAGAGAAAAAAAAGGTATAGAGTGGAGTTTATAGAACTCCAAAATGACTACAGTTTTAGCAATACTATGGTGTACAATTACAACCAAAGTATTTAAAAAAAACATGGTATTTTTCTGAACATCCAAAAATACTTTTGATCCAAACAAAGCCTAGGACCTTTTTTTCTAACCTTTTTTTATTGTTTCTCTTCGGTTTATAAAAGCATAGTTTTGTGATACTGTTTTCAAAAACTATGTCATCTAAAACAAGAGATGTGTGCAATACCATGTATGGTTTAGAAAAAAGAGGTGTAGCTTCTGAAACTCCAGAAGACTATAATGTTAACAATACATTCTTTTCAAAACTGCATAAATCATTACTACATCGAAACACCTAGTTTTCAAAACAAAATTAAAGTATATGACAAAACCATGGTATTTTTTTCTAAAATGATAAAAGGAAAGTCTTTTTCACAAAACATGGATTGTAGAGCTGGGCTACAAGCCTACAAGCCTACAACAGCATGTATAGTACATTATATAAGTTATACATGAAGGATCGAGAACGGTGACCAGAGGGGAGGTGAATGGGAGCCAAATCAAATTTCTTGTCATACTTGGCCCTTGTCCCAAAATCACGCCCAAAACACAACCACGGCAAACGCGACACGCACACGACCCAACACGTGGGTGGACACCTTAGGGAGAGGACTTGAGGTGCAGCGGAGCGGTCGGAGAAGGTCGATGAACGATTGGAACCACGAACTCGAAACGAGACCCGAAAGAGGTGATCTCAACCTCTAGAGAGGAGAGGCAAGAGCACACCCAAAAAAATACTTATGAGAACTGGTCTCAAAAGCACCTCATCATGTTTCTTACGTGAATACGAATCCAACACAACAAACGGAACTTGATTTGGAGTCCGAACGAGTGAGATACGGGAAAAACAGCGAAACAGTTTTAGCGGACTGTCCGCTGACGAGGGCTCGGACTGTCCGCAGGCTGATTCTGACGAACCGTGGACTGTCCGCGGATGAAGCCCGGACTGTCTGCCGGCAAAGCTGAAAATGCCGAACAGAAGGTCCAGAAACTGTGTTTCTCAGCGGAAATGAACCGTAGACAGTCCGCGAAAAATCCCGGACAGTCCGCCGTTTAAACTCAGAAAAACACCCCGAGAAGCACTGGTTCTGCCCCGACTCCCGGACTGTCCGGGAATAAACCCCGGACTGTCCGTGGTTGCCTGGACAGACGCGATTTGGGGGCGATTTTGAATCGCCTCTCCCCCAAATCTTCCCAAATCACTTCCAAATCTTCACCAATAGCCACCAAACTTTGTGAGCATGATCCCAAGGCTATGGAGGAGCTATCCCGAAGAAATCATCGCTCAATTTGGTGTGAGTAAACGGGAACAAAAGGATTTCGGGAAAAACTCCAAAAACGAAGAACACGAAATAGAAATTGCCCGATCTATGTGCTCAAGATGTTTGGGACGAAGCCCTTCGGTGCAAATCTTCTATTCGTTATCCCGCACAACTTGGTTCAAACGGAATCGCAAAACTCGCTCTCAATCAAGAGAAATCATCGCAAGAACTTAGAGGATTAAGAGGATAAAAACGCGATTAGCGAAGAACACAAGTAAAGGAGACACAATCACGAAATCAAAGCCGTCATGGCTTACGGAGGGTAAGGCCTCCGATTCCCGACAAAATCAAAGTGCAAATCCTTACACTAGGGACCTCATAAACTAGAGAGAGAAAGTAGAGAGAGAGGTGGTGCAAATGACTAGGGTTTAAGAGGTGGGATGAAGAAACTCTTTCATCCCCTATTTAACAGGACTTTAGCTATTTCCTAAAGACCCTCACATATTTGCTTTCGCAAAGGATTAGTGATAACCACTCAAACTAAAACACCTAAGTGTTGATCAATCACCCATCACAAAACTGAATATCATGGGCACATATCAACCATGTGTTCGCAATACAATATTCTTTGCTACTTTAAACTAGCTACTCACATGTTTCAAATAATTTCTAAGGGGTAGTAAGAAAATCTGACCTGCAAGTAACGAGCAACTCATGTCGATCTATTGCGCCCGGCCGGCCGGCCGGCTACAACAGCAAGAATGGCTCCCTGGCTATATATGCAAAGGCAGTGGAAGATCCAGTTTGTCGTTCGGCGACTAACCATACTGCTGTATATATACACAAATCTCATGTGGCCTGCTCTGCTTCGTCTGAGCTCCCAATATAGTGATCTGACATTGATGTTTGGATGAACAGCTGAACAGTGAACACCGCTGTGACTGTGTGTGAGCTTGAAACACACGGCCTCTGAATGAGTTATTATTATGAGTGTGACATAGAAGCGTGGTGTAAAGAAGCATCGCTCGATGGAATTCTACTCTTCACTATATATATCATGCTTGCATGCATTGCATGTTCCACAGAAATGAAAACTTTTCCAGCTAGCTAGAATATAATCCAGCACATCGCCGTATGTCGCAGGGCGAGGCGAGGACTAGTGAGACTGCATGCCTGCGAGACATACGGGAACCTGCCTTGACCCTCCGGCAAGTCTTGGTCTCTTGGATGTATCTCGTGTGTGGATGGGAGCACAGGACATACAGAAGACTGCTGATCCAGAATCTCATGGTTCTACCCGCTACAATACCACATCCATTGCTTATTGCTTTGTGACGAAATTCAAAAGGAAACATCCCGATTCGGTCTGCACAGTGTCGCGCACTCGTTCCAAGCGATCAGTTGAATCACCGTAACAGCCGCAACAAACTAGGAAGGCAAAAATCAATTCCCCTACCAATAATCAACAATTCTCGTACCAATAGTGATCAATTCCGCGATCACCCCACACCGTCAATCACGCGAGACCACACCCTCACCTTCATCAGGACCTCCTTGGCACTCCACGCGCGCTCGCACGGCACCGGGACCTCACCTCCTTGTGCCACCTTCGCCGTCGCGCACACGCTGTCCGCCGATCAACGTCATCATTCAATCGCGTCCTGTCCCCGTCTTGCCCCGTACCGGCTCAGATGCCCCGTCCTTTCCCGTCGCCTTGACGCCCTGCCCGCTGACGCCGTCGTGCGTTCGTGTCAGCGTAGCTGTTGCGCTCGAGTCGGGCGAGATGGGAACCGCCCCGCTCCGTAGTCTCTATCCAATGTGGCTCTTTTTTTTTTATTGACAGCCTGCTAATACACTATCTTGCGAGTAGGCTACAATTCTCTTGCTGCTTAATTTCGCAGGTCTGCGCGTAGGAACACCAAGGATGGCATGTCCTGTCACCGTGGCCGACAGCCGACATCTAGGTACCGCTACGAAATCTTACCAGTAAGTGATGATCAAGCCATATGTCAGTAGATAAAGCCAGGTATAAAATATCCATTATCTAAAAAAATGTGTCGTGTATGCAATCCATTGGTGCTCTGCATAGGCATAGTAAGGCGACGCCGCCGGCGAAGAGACCCTTAGACATCCTTCAAAATTCTAAATTTCCTATCACATCGAATCTTTTGACGCATGCATCAAGTATTAAATATAAGTAAAAAATATAACTAATTGCACAGTTTATCTGTAATTTGAGAGACGAATCTTCGAACTTAGTTACTTCATGATTGGACAGTAATTACTAAATACAAACGAAACGCTACGGTGCTAACTTTACTAGATCTAAATAGGCCCGCCTAACCATGTGTCGTGTATGCAATCCGTTGATGCAATCCGACTTGCTGGCTGCTGCTGCTTGTTTGCTGTTTCCAAGGGAAACTGTGCCTGGCCGGTCTTGCCGTTCCACGGACGGAATTCATCACCGACACCATGCCGCGCTCTGCGCTCTATATTGGCCCTCAGCTCGTTCGTTCCTTCTCTGCAAGCTATATCAAGGTAGGCATAGCGCGTCTCAGAGTCTGCGGCACATGCTTGCTCATCATGTATTTTCAGGAGTGCGAACAAAAGATCCACTCTCCTTTTGAGCGACTCCTGCACTTCCTGTTTCATTCCATGAATGCTGAAATCTGGTACAGGCAATGGCAAGAGTTCATTCTAATCGAAGTAAAGTAAACTCGTGGATATTATTAGCTCCAATTTTGTCTAGACAGGTGCACACACAATACAGAAAAAAAAAAGAAACTGTTGTCTACCGAGAACGAACAGCCACCAAGGATTCTTGTTCCAAACTATACCATCCCGTAGATTCCCCCATGCTTTGCCCCTCATCAGGCGATGGATAATAATCCATCGCCATCTGACCATTCACCTCAAATTCCTCTGCCAAAATATTATTATTAGCCCCTCCAAGATTCTCGGCTGAGAGAAGGCCTTCTAGTGCCAGGTTCACTTGTCTCATGGTTGGACGGTCGTCACCTCTTAATCTTATACATGATGCAGAAAGAACAGCCACTTCTTGGACTTCTGGGCCCCCCTCGTCCATAACTTGAGGATCTAGTATTTCAACCAGATTGCCTTCGTCATGTAACTTGGCAAAATGTGCAACAAGCCCGTCGCCACTAGAGGACAAGTATGAAGATGATGGCTTCTTCCTAGTGAGCAATTCCACAAGAATGACACCGAAGCTATATACATCACTTTTGTCATTAAGCCGCCCTGCATAAAAGTACATAGGATCCAAGTATCCTATAGTCCCTTGAACAACTGTGGTTAATCCGGTTCTATCTATTGGTATATACCTTGAAGCTCCAAAGTCGGACACCTTTGCTGCCAAAGTATCATCAAGAAGTATGTTACTAGACTTAATATCTCTATGGATGATTGGGATTGAAACTGATGAGTGAAGATAGGCAATAGCATTAGCAGTTTCAGCCGCGATTCTTAACCTATCTCTCCATGATAGTGATCTTGGACTCTCGACATGAAGATGCTGATAAAGGGTTCCATTGGAAATAAACTCATAAACCAACAATGGGACCTCTGTTTCTAGGCAACACCCTAAAATTTTTACTACATTCCTGTGGTTGATCTGCGAGAGAATAGCAACCTCGTTTATGAACTCGTCTATTTCTCTTTGCACTGTTATCTTTGACTTCTTGATAGCCACAACATGTAGGTCCGACAAAATACCTTTGTAAACAGTACCATGCCCTCCACCACCTAGCTCACGAGCTGGGTCAAAGTTGTTCGTTGCCTTTGCAAGCTCATCCACTGTTATGATCATTCTTTCCGCAATATCTGTCCTTTGGGATACCAATTGTTGCAATAGTTGTCCACGATTCTGCTCAAAATACTTTTGTTTTAACTTCATTGCCCTCCTATGCTGAAACCTTTGAGTCATAAAGAATGCAATGACAACCAAAATGATAAAGCCTGCCGCGCTACCAACTCCTATGCCAATGATTTCACCTGAAAATGTACAAATGTGTTTATGGCTACCTTTTGAATTAAATAAAACATGGCAGTTTTATCAGTTAATTGCAACTTATATCTTTTATTCACTTTCATGCCTCCCCATTTAGAAATCAAAATCTGCAGAATATACCTATGAACACCTTCATTGGAATTGGAGTGCAGGGAATTTTCTTGGGATCGTCGCTCTGAGTTCCCTCTCGGCATGAGCAGTTGTAGCCCCCATTGGTGTTGGTGCAGGTACCATTGCAAGGATACAGGGACGGGTAATGGCACTCATTGATGTCTGTCAAACATATAATTAATTGAGTGTGATGGACGGAGAAGATAATTACAAAGCATAATTAAAATTAATGAAGCGAATCAGTACAAGAAATGATTACGGAGATTTATGTATGCACCTTGACACCCTTCGATCAGGTAGGGATTTCCATCGTAACCTGTAGTGCAGATGCAGCGATGCCCACTGGTCACATTGATGCACACGCTGTTTGTGTCAGCGCATAATGATGATCCCATCTTGGTGACAGCGTCACAGGTTGTATTGTCAACAACCCAATCGAGAACCAAGGGTGGCCTTTGTCCACTTAGCTTTTCCTTTTCAAAGACATGTGGTTTGACGTAGTTAGGATCAAATTGAAACCAGTCTGACTCGGCGACAAATGCGTAGCTGCAGTTAGTGAAATTCTGACCACCTATAACGTAGTCGTTACTATAGAAGCAGGGGAAGAACGATCTCAGATTTTTTGGGATTTCGTACTGACAACAACCTCTGCCAGAACAATCCGTGTTACTAAAGCTGCTATCATCTAAGCAGAATACTCCACATGCACTGACACTGTAGAACCCTTTTGCGTCCAGCGTACTATCCTCCATAATGGGTGTCTGTATATCCCCCGAGATGAGTGCAATCGTAGAACAGCCAACTGCTGTGAACATGTTCTTGGTTCTGGAAACCATGAAAAAACGGCCAATTGGAAGGAATGTACCGTGACGTGTTTTCTCGTGACTGATATCACAGGCCACTGATATGTTGTTATTTTCAACGCGAGCCTCTCCAGAGGTTAAATTGATTTCCAATAGTCGTGTGCCTGTAGAGTTCAATACTGGGACTTTATCTGAGGTGCAGTTGACTTCAAAGCCTTTCAAGAAGCAGCCAGCTTTCCCCATGCCGAACGGATAGGGGATGCTGACGTCGCCGCATTTGTCTGGGCAACCGTTTCTCGCTAGGCTTGTACCAGCCCCATCAGTTGCAGTACTAAATTCCAAAATTAGTGTGGCCACCACAGCTAGCAGCAATTTCTTCTTGCCTGTAAGTATGGACCAAGCCTGTATCAGAAAGACATATACAGAGGTAGTTTATGTTTTATCTTTTTTTTTCCTACTTGGTTTAAGGTTTAGGGTTCAGTAGATCAAGTGATCAACACATCAAACAAAGGTCAAAAAGCTATCATGAAGACCAAAGAAGATAAACAAGAAGCTAAAGACATCAAGTTGAACAAGCTTGGATGAAAAGGCGCATTTTGGATTATGATTTAACGGATTATTAAGTATAAGCTTGTGTATATTCTAATTTTGCAAAAGATATTATTATTGTTAATTTGGAAATTGTTTTTCTAAATGTATTTAAACAAATGGTTAATCATCTCAATTAAGTACTGCTTTTAGTTGGTCATGGATTAAATGCAAAATATACATATATGGTTTTCGTCTGTAGTAATGCACGGTATATTTACTAGTATATAATGAAGGAGCACTTTGTGCTGGCCATAAGTATATAGACTTTAAAAACATGTGTTTGGTATTCACAGCTAATGGAGAGGTATTCATAAGATCCTTATAGATACACTAGAAGAAAATTATATTTTAGGGGCTAGGACACTATACTTTCTCTGTTCCAAATTACAAGACATTTATGAGTCGTTTGGATTGCAGTTTTTTCTAGAAAAATTACAGGAAAGTGAAACGGAGAAATGAAAAAAAATGTTGTTTACAACACAGGAAAACTTCATTTCTATTCCTATGAAAATACTATAGCCTCTTCAGGGTCTGTTTGAACGTAGGAATTTCACAGGAATCACGCAGAAATTTCGTAGGAATCAGTTTATTTTCACATAAAAACCCAGGAATGAAGAAAAATTCCCGCGTTCCAAACGGGACCTAATTGTAGTTGTTGTTTGTAATGAACTCGTAAGGACGACATGGGTGCAGGTTTTCTTTGGCTCTTAAGCAGACTTGTCACTAAAGATAGGTTGGTAAAGAGAAGACCGGTTGAGGGCCCTTCTTGTGTGTTCCGCTCTGAATTTGAAACGTGCAGTGCATCATTTTTTTATTGTTATTATTGTCGTGTAGCCTTTGATATTGGGAAAGTGGTCTCACATGTGCTAGCTCCTATATACTCCCTCGGTCCAAAAAAAAAAAATCGCAAAAAGGGTCCCCACCTACTCCTCTTCTTCTGCTCCTCAAAGCGCACAGGTAACAGGACAGCAGGTAGGGGAAGGATGCAGAGCATGGTTCAGAGTTCAGAGCAGCGGGGTCAGTGCTGGTCGTCATGTGGCCATGTGGGCGAGCTCATCATCCTCCGTCCATCCCGCTTGTTTGGGGACCGGCGGTTGGAGCGAGGCTGTGTTTTTAGCGTGTGCTTGGTGTAGAGTACTGTAGACGAATCCAAAAAAAAGGAAGCACAGTAGTACTAGTAGTAGGTGTGAATCTTACCTGCCATGCGTCGTCTATGCAAACTCCTCGATCGAGGGCACAGCGTCTGGGGATGGAGCGGCAAACGGAGAGGTGTGTGTACGTATATATATCGCCCTCGATCGCCTACCGCGTCGCCGTGTCGTGGCGCGTAGGCAACACGCGATGCGTGGCTCTGCTTTGACGCCAGCAGCAGAGTAGTGTGAGCCAAGAAAAAAAAGAGAAGAAGCACGGCGTCTGGATCTGGCTTGGCACTTGCCGCGAAGGTCTAGTCTGACTGTCGTTGGTGCTACTGCCTGCTGATGCGACTGGACAGAGTTACAGCTCCTTCACGCTTTTTAAAAAAGTTTATTTTTCCTTTTTTCAACTTTAATCCGCGTTCGTTTTTTTTCACTAAACTATAAACTAAAAATCTTTTCTTCTTCAATTCTGAAAACCGTTTATTTGACCTCTCTGAGCGGTTTCGACAGTGATTTTATCTTTTTTATTTCAACTAAATCTTTGGTAAATAATAAATAATATAAAAATCATAAAATAGAAAATCTAATTTTATTGGACTCCATATGAGTAGATCTATAAACATATAATATGTATACTTTAGTATAATTTTTTTAATTAATTACAGAAAATTATAGATTTAAAAATACAATAAAAACTTTATACTAAAACATATCATATTATATATTTACTATACAAATCTACTCATGTAGAGTGTAGCAAAATTGGATCCTCTATTTTATGATTTTTTTGTAATTTACTATGATTTTTCAAAGATTCAATCAAAATAAATAAATAATTTTCAGAGTTAAAGGAGAAAAGATTTATGATTTAATAGTTCAGAGAGTAAAAACGAACAAAGACCAAAATTTAGGAAGAAAAATTGAACCTTTTCCTTTTAAACCACTACTGGTTACTGGTGGTGGGGGAGTGTAATGCAGACACACGGGGGCTTGATGACCGGTGCCCTGACTTTTTGACACGGTGGCTACCGCATTTCATGCAATGGGGGTTGGATCTCAGTACTGCTCCAAGCATGTGCCGTACGTCCGGGTGTGACCGGCTAGTCATTGTTGTTCACCAGTTCATTGTTTTGTTTTTGGGACTAATGTTTTAAATAGCGAGTTAAGGCCAAGGTGTTTAGCGTTTTATAAATCGTAATTAGCGGACTTTAGCGACAAAATTGTGCATGAACGTAAATAGTGGCACAATTTTTTTCAAGCTATTTTGGGCTATAGCGACAAAAATAACGGGCTATTTTTTTCCCTTGTTTGAGACTGATTCATTATTGTTACTTCCTCCATCCTAATCTTCCAAGAATCTTTGGAGAGAGCATCTCAAGTTTGACCTGAGTTCGGGTCTGCAGACAAACGTTGCTTCACACCAATCACCATGGGCATCTGCATGGGATCAGCCATGTGCACCGGCCTAGCTTGGAGGTCCCGTGAAACTAGCTTAAGATCAGGATTCAGGGGTGAGCTTTTAATGAGGCGTACGTAGCTAGTAACCACGTGCAGGTCAATTGTTACAGAAACCCAACACTGGGATGCATGGGATTACAGGCGGGTTAAGAACTATACTATACTACTCCAACTTAGCTACCTTCGGCATACCAGAGGACTGTATCCAGTCAACTCCAACTTTGACTATATTACTCCAACTAGCTACAGTAAGTAGTACTTCCTCCATCCCAAATTGTAAGTCATTCCAAGAATCTTGGAGAGTCAAAGTTTCTCAAGTTTGATCAAACTTATATAACAATATAATAATATTTATGATGTCAAATAAGTATTATTAGATTCGTTATCAATTATATTTTCATAGTATACCTATTTGATGTTATAAATTTTTATAGTTTTACTTATAATTTTTGGTCAAACTTGAGATGCTTTGACTCTTCAAAATTTTTGGAATGACTTCTAATTTGAGATGGAGGGAGTACTTAGCTTCGGCATCAGCTGTGCTACTCGAACAAAGGTTTGTAAAAGTTAGCTGCTGCTCTCCTAGTCCTAGCTCCTCCGATCCGTCCTCCCTGTGCAGGTGCAGCATGCAGCAAAATTGTATCATTCAAAATATTTTAAATTATATTTTGAAGAATAGTTTAACCCTGGTTTAAAATAAGAAAGCATTTTTTTCTTCTTCTTCCTTGTTTCAGGCCTTTTTCAGGTCTCAGCCCATCCCCGGCGCCTTTTCTCCCCATGTCAGCCCACCGGCCTGCACAAGCCATCTCCGTGCCCCGTTTTCTCAGCCCACACTCCTGCTAACCGTGCTCCGTCATCTCCACAGTTGATCCCCAGCCTAGTGGCCCAGCTTGTTGCATGGAGCAGTAGCCCAGGATGCACCGCTGCTTCTGCCACTGCTCACCGCCCGTCAGCAATCGTTCTTCTACAAGTAGGGATGACAATGGTTTTGTCATTCACCTATATTCATATTTATCAGAAAATTTTTTGTACCTGCAAAGAAAACTATGTCCATATGCAGGTGCAGTTTTAATCATACGTCATACCCATGTCCATGCGAGTAGCGGGTCTCAGTCTCACGGGTTGTCCATGACCGATAAAAAAAATGTAATACATGAATATTTGTTGAGTATTTGTTTATTAGAAAGGACGGCAAAAGCATTTTGCCTTGATTTATATTAGAAGAATAAAATAAAACAAGAGTTTGGCCCCTTTTTTTTTGAAACTACACGATAATAAGTTCTTAATTTTTTATTGTTTGCTTGTGTAATGTTGGAACTAAGCATTGGAGCACTCGAATTAAACTTTGTCTCGTCGAACCTTTGTCAGTTCGGTTCAAACGAAGGACCGGAGCTGCTCTTACAAATAGAAATACACAACAATTCGACGGAAACAACTCCGACACATCAACTCGATGTAAATGATTAATAATGACGATGAAAACCATTAAAAGTGAATGAAAAATTACAGAAAAAATTGCACAGTAGTGACACACTTATTATTACACACCTGCACGTTCAACTAACGACGTTGGCTGAAGCCTGAGGCCAAGAACAGACGGTCACCACGCACGGCATACGAATGCATGTGTTGCGTAGGCGTACTAGAGGCGTGGGCAAGAAGCAGGCTGCATGGCCACGGCGCGGAGAGGAGTCTTCCGCACAACGAGTCCAGGGGTTTCCTCCATGTCGTCGTCCACCAGTTCCTTGTCCCCCTCCGCCGACAGCGCCGCCCAGTCGAACCGGCCGACAAGGTTGGCGAGCGCGAGCTCCACCATAGACATGGCGAGGTTAAGCCCCGGCACATCCTTCGCCCGGAGCCGAACGGGATGAGCTCGAAATGCTGGCCGCGGAAGTCCACGCCACTGCCGACGAACCTCTCGGGGTGGAACTCCTCCGGCAACGGCGAGTCCCCCCAGGCTGCCGGGTCTCTGCCGATGGCCCACGCGTTCACGATCACCATGGTGTTGCTCGGGACGTCGTACCGCTTGCCGAGCCGCGTTGCCCGCATCGACTCGTGCGGCAGCAGCAGCGGCCCCAGCGTGTGCAGCCGCAGCGTCTCCTTCACCACCGCTCTCAGGTACTCCGTTCCCGGCAAGTCTCGTTCGGTGACCACCATCATCAGGGACGACGATGACTCGTCGTCGTTGCTGTTGTTCACGGTGACGGCTGCTTGCCTTACCTCCTTCTGCAGCTTCTGCATGCATGGCGCCCTTGTTGCGGAGCAGCTCTGCCATTGCCCATTCCAGGACAATTATCACGGCCTCTGTCCCGGCGCCAAATAGGTCCTGCACGTGACGTACGCTCAAATCACCTCCAGATCGTTTCTGTGGCTGATAAGCCGACTGATATTATTTTTGACTGTTTTAGTGTGACATAAGAACACAACATTGTACCATGACTGATAAGCCGAGTTTTATAAGCCAAGCAAACAAAGCAATAAGTAGGCAAGGCATGGATACATACAATAGCACAATGCACGTGACGTGATTACCTCTAGGAGTGCCTTGAAGGTGTCCCTGTCAAGACGCCTAACGGACCCAACTGGTTCCTTCATCAGCGACAGCAATACATGCACGAAGGCATCGTGCGTTTCGCCGCGTCGGGACGACGACGACGACATCATCATCTCCCTGTCGGCGTCGTCCACGATCTCGTCGAGGATGCGGTCGATGCTCCGGAACGCTCGCCGCGCCCTGGCGTCGGTGCCGTCGACGGCGCTCACCCACGACAGCAACGGGATGCAGTCGCCGACGCGGAAGGAGCCCAGCATGAGCACGCTCTCCTCCACCAGCGCGTCAAGCTTGGCGCGCCACCCCTCAGCTCGTCGCCGGCGGCCCGCGTCCCTATCACGATCCGCCCGACCATGTCCTTGGTGAAGTCGCTGAGGACCTCGCTGAGGCGCACAACGCCACCGCCGCCGCCGGATTCCACCTCCACTCTCCGAAGCAGCGCCTGCACCTCCTGCTCCCTCACATGGCGGTACGCGCGCACCTTGGACGGGCACAGGAGGTGGTTCACGGCGAGCTTGCTCACGCTTGCCCAGTGCGGGCCGTAGGGCGCGAAGGCCACGTCGGTGCAGCCGTAGAAGAGCATCCTCGGGACGGAGAACAACGTGGCGGCGGGGCGGCTGGCGAACACGTGGTCCTGCTCCTGCAGCACTTCCCGTGCCGCGTCCACCGAGGACACGACGATGGCAGACACCGTGCCCAGGTTGATGCGCATCACGGGGCCGTGCGCTGCCGCGAGCGCGCGCAGCGAGCGGTGTGGGAACCTGCCGAGCTGGTGGAGGTTGCCGATGATTGGGAGCCTCCATGGGAAAGGCGGGTGGCGATGGGGTCCTCCGCCGCTGCGTCGGTTAGCGTTCAGTACTGCGAGGCATGAGATGATTATTACGACGGTCACGGCGAGGAGAGCAGCGGCCTGCATGGGCGATGACGTTGCCGTCTCCGTGAACATGCTGGCGGCGGCGCTGCTTCTGGTTGGGGGTTGTGCTCTCCGATCCAGCAGCAAGTGGCGGTGATGTCTGCATGTGCAGCACAATATAGGAGTACCTATTTATATCCGACGAAGAAGAAGATGTGACAGTACTACTAGTACAGTACTGTTCCATATATACTTCCATTCCATCTGAATCAATAAATTAAATCATCATCTCATGATTTATTCGTTCATCTTCCACGTGCGCTGTTGCTGGTGTGTCAACGTAAGGAATGGCGTCATGCGCTCTTTCTAGGTTCATAAGATGTGGCGGGCGCGCATGGTTCCCGGAACGCATCCGCGCCCCCCATCACCTTCGCGATTGTGGCCCACGAGAGCATGCACCGGCCCATCAGCAGCCCAGCATGCGCCGACCAGTCGCTACGTCGGAGGTTCCAGCAGGCGAGATTTTTTTTTTCTTTTCTCTTTTCTTTTCTATTTGGTGTATTATTTTCCTTTTCTGTTTGTTTTTTCTTCTTTTTTTATTTCGAGTGTTACGTGATCCTTTTTCCTTTTATTTTGTTTGGTTTTATTTACCCAGTTTATTCTTTTTTTCCTTATTAATTTTTCTTTTTGCTCTTTTCTTTTATTATGTCGCCTCTTATTCTTCTTTGTTTTTTTATTTTTTATTTGTTTTCTTTTATTTTACTTCGCTTTTATTTTTTTGTTTTGTGAATATTTTCTAATTTTCTATTTTTATCTTGTTATTAGTATTTTATTTTACTTTAATTAATTGTGTAGTATATACAATTAATTATGATACTAAACTAATTGTGTAGTGTTAAAGCGATGGTCTATAATACATTTATGATGTTCTTGTAGTATACATATAATGTTCTATGTTATTTTTCTACGATGTTCGTGTAGTATTAATGTGATGTTCGCTGATTACCTTTAAATACAGATTTATTATGAGATAAATATTTTTTAAAAAGTATCGAAATATATCCATGTGGGGTCTAGTTTTGAAGATTTTATTGTAACAAAGACGATGGTGCAATCAGATTTTAATTAGGATACTCGGTTTATGAGATATAACTTTTTTCTACTTCAAAAAACATGGGATTAGTGATGGTGTCAGCACTTTTAGATTTTAGTGTATGACTGCTTCCTTCTGTTGTTCGGCTGCTACTTTTCTGTTGCTTGGCCCACTAAAACAATTAAATTAGGCCCATGAAACTGAAATAAAGGGAGCAGAGGGGGGTCGGTGGGATGCGGCAAATTTGGTGGTCGGCAGCTAACCGACCCCCATGGTTCCCGCCTTCCCGCCCAGGATCGGGCTCCATGTCACCGGCGATATGATTATGGGGTCGTTCGCTTGACCTATTTATTAGTCAGCTTTAATTCGTAAAAAAACAACCGTGAAACAGTATTTTTCTCTCGTAATAAATTAGGCATACAAATCTATCATCTGATAATTGGCTCCCATAGGGAGGAAGAAACACATATACTAAAGTGATCTTTACCGACCTTGTCTAAATCGATTTCTAGAGGAAGGTTTCTACGGGTGATGGTTAGGGCATCGAAGATCGAATTGGTTCCCATGGGTCCCCCTCTATTTGGATAAGCAAACTGATGTTATATTCTAAAAAAAACTTAAATTATTTTGTTACAGGAGAAAAATATCTTATCATACCTAATAAGTCAGCCTAATAAATTCAAGCGTCGGCCTAATAAATTCAAGCGAACAAGACATATCAACCGTCTTGATCTATGTCCAAATAAATCCTCCATCTTTAGCAACAGCTATATAGCTATGTTTGTGAATAGGTTTATAGAGACAGGTCAAAATATCAGCCACCTTTGGAAACCAATTTTAACTATAAAAATTATTTAGGGAGACATACTCTCTAACGAACAGATAACGAACAGAAGCTGCCTCGTAAATGGTCAAGGGGCCTCCTGAAAATTGGTTGCCTCCGAAAATCATTTACATAGGCGGATGTTCTAAGGCAATTGCCTCTAAAATCATTCATAAAGAGAGGTGGTCGCCTTGTCTCCTTTTTAGATCCGGGCATATTAAGATGTCTATCAGTGAAAATGGTTGTTAAGAGAGAAGACCGTTCTAAACGCCCGTCTCTAATATATTGATTTTCAGATGTTAGCGTATTAAAGATGCTTTTGTCTCTATAAATATTTGTATCAATTTTGTATAAATTCATATACAGATAAACTTTATATTAAAATTGTAGCTCTCAACGCGATCTACACGTTTGTAAGTTTGTAGTTGAACAGTTGTTGTTTTTAAAATTATTTAGAATCCAGAAATATTTTTTTTAAGTTTATGGATTTTAAAAATTGAAATGTCAAAATTTTAAGCAACCTCAAATGTTGAAATGGTTTATACCAAAATTGTACAACTTTATAGTTGGCATTTTTTTGTAGTGGTTTAGAGTCCCAACTATTTGTCATTGATTTATAGATTTTTAAATTCAAAATTTAGAATTTCTAGAAAACCTTGAATGTTCAAACAATTATTACCAAAATTGTAGTGTCCGACCTTATCTACATTTTTTTTCTATTTATAAGTTTCTTAGTGTCTCAAATATTTGTTTTAAATTCACATATTTTGATATTATTATTTTGAAACAATCTCGGATGGAGACACGGTCTACACTAAAGTTGCAGTGCTTCAAACAAGATTTAAAGTTTCACAGTTGAATTTTTTTATTTGAGTTTATTTAGTAGCCAAAATATTCAATATAAGATTATAAAATGTTAGGCCATGTCTCCTTTCAAAGTTTTATGGAGAGAGATCTTGAATACTTGGTGTCATTATTTGGCATATGATTAATAATAATATAGGTCATTTCGTAGAGGTGGTCGGGTTGCCCGCTTCTATTATTCCTTTCACAGTAGTGGTCATATGCATATAACCGACTAACGTACCACACGGTATGTAGAAAGGTGTTCAATGCACATTTTTGTATCGGAAGTAGGAACACCTTCGAACCAACCCATCGGAGAGGCCCTACTAAGCCGTGCGCGCCAACTACACGTCCTGAGTCCCGAGTACATGGGTCACTGTAGCCATATAGCGAGTAGAGTATGTATTACAGTATTTGTGTATGGGGCAACGTTGGCGTGTATATATACTCTTTCCGTATCATAATTAAATGACGTTTTGAACAAGCTTTGAGTCAAACATTGGGAATATAAATGATCAATAACTTTTAAGTTGTTGAGATTCCAAATGTAAAAATTACATGAATAGATTTATTATAAAAAATACTTTCATAAAAGTATACATATATCATTATTCCATAAATATTTTTATAAAAAACAATAGGTCAAAGTTATGTTTGGGAGACCATGACGCTGTCCAAAACGTCAATACGGAGTGAGTACAAATTAATGCTACAGGATGACCACCGAAGGATCGAAGAGTTAGCTGGTTTTATTAAAGATTTTTGTTCGCTCCATCGTCTTACAATTCAATCTAAATCTTTTAGTTTTTTTTGTTGCATCCTTTCATTGCCATGTCCATTTTTTATATAAATTAATGCAACAACATGTAGGTCTAATTTATACATGCAACTATTTTTAAGAAAGTCAAGCAACATTAGTATACCAATATGAATAAGATCATGATCATGGACCTATGTTGTATAAAATAATTGGGGCTATTGTATTCTTGCCCCTACTTTGACATCCAATTGTGATTTTAACCTTATTTTTGTCGTCGTTGTAATTTTACCCCTGCTATGTAATTACGAAGCCTCAATTTACCTCTATTTCTAACTCTGTTAGTTGTTTCTGTAATAAAAAAAATTACAAAATAGAAAAACCCTAGGTAATAAGACCAAAGGACAAAAATGCCCCTTATCCACTCAAACCTTCCCCTTTACCTCATCTCTCTCGTTCGTTCGTAACCAGCAGCGGCGAATCAGCAGGGGCGCGGCGCGGCTGGGCGGCTCTTCGCGGTCGAGGCTGAAGGGCGCAGTTGGGCGGCCTTGGCGGGATTTGCGGTGGGGCGGCTAGGGCCATACCCAGGCGGGCAAGCGCCCCGCGCGGACGGGCGCTAGGCCCACGTCGCTCACAGCTCCTCTGCGGTCGGGTGGGCAGAGCCCTGCCGGTGGCCAGGCACCGCGTTGGGCGGCCAGAGCCCCGCGCGGGCAGGCTGCAGGCGCCTCGTCCATCAACCAGGCACCGCATCAAAGAGGCGCCGCGTCGGGCTAGCTTCGCCCCGACAGACTACAGGTGCCGTGTTCGGCGGCCAGGGCCTATGCGGGCGGACGGACGGCAGGCGTTCCAGGAGCGGCGACCTAGGAGAGTGCAAGAGCGGCGACCAGCGATGGGCAAAATCGCAATTTCGCATGGACAAACTTGTCCTTATTGAGCCCATTTGACACCGTTAGCTGCTCTTCACGGAGTAGGGGTAAACTTAACCTTCGTTTTCAGAAAACAGGGGTAAAATCACAATTGGACTTCAAAATAGGGGCAAGAACGCAATAGCCCCAAAATAATTTGCATAAACAAAGGTCTTTGGATCACTATAGAATACATCGAGTCGCCAGTCTACTAAGACATATTTGGTACAACTCAGTTCTTATTGGCTTTATTAGCTCAAAAAGCAACTCTAAGGGTCAAAATAAATCTACTTTTTTTTATAAGTTGTTTGGTAAAATAACTTCTCTTGATCAAACCAAATTTCCGGGCCTTTTTAAAAAATTGTTATTACCTTTTGTATATATGGTGTTAACTTTTTATTAAATTTCCTAACCTATCAAAATAATGGTGAAAATGTTAAGTTGCTTTTTAACATAGAGTATGATGTCATATATCTCCTCTTGAAAATTGAAACTAAAATTTAACATACACGCACACAATAGAAATAACAAATTCTGCTAGGGTAAATAGGACTTATGAGTTACCTGGGCTTTTTGAGATGAACGATGAGACTCACGGTGGGAAGTGCAGAGGCGACGGTCGCGACAGCTGCTGCCTTGAACCCTGCCAGGGTTGCCTCTGCATGCACATCGTCACACATGTATGCACTCAAGCATTAGGAATTCAGGCAGTAGTATAAATAATTTTAGCTAGAACAACGGCTAAGTAAGTACTACAGTAGTAAGCAGACATCCATCATCGAAAGACAAAGAGTGCAGTGTACTAGCTGGATGATAGGATCGGATCAGTGTTTGGTGTTTGTATGTACAGTAGTACCTCGGGAGCAGCGCTTGGCGAGGGCAAGCTTCTGGTCAAGAGACGCATGGTTCACAGGTGACGACGACATGGTGTATCTTGATCCAGCCTGTTATGTTCGTGAGGCTCGTGAAGCTAGCTATTGGAGTACTCTCAAATTATAAGACGTTCTAAGAAACTTGAAGAGTCAAAACATCTCAAGTTTAATCAATAATTATAGAAAAAACTATAAATATTTATAATATTAAATAGACATGTTATGAAAATATAATTGATAACAAATCTAATAAAATTTAGTTGACGTCATAAATATGATTATATTGACATATAACTTTGGTCAAAGTTAAGATAATTTGACTCTTCAAGATTTTTGGTATAATTTAGAACGGAGGGAGTAGTATGTGTGATGCGCAGTAGCAGTAGCAGCAGCACTGGCTCAGAGTCAGAGACAGAGAGTGAGCAGAGCAGGGCTGGTTGCTGGAAGAGGCTGGGGAGGCCGTGAATTTATAGTACCGATCGGCAGCCGGGACAGACGGCAACGGCAAACGATCGGCGGTGGCCGGCCGGTGGGCGACGAACCGGCGGGCCGGACGTGGTTTCGGTTTCGGGGGGCAAAAAGGCATGTCAGAGTGGCCGGTGAAGCACCCGACGAGAGCCCAGCCAGACGGAGACGGGGACGTCACGTGCTCGTGGGATTCCATTATTCCAGGTACCTGGCCGGACCACGCTTTCCTATACAGAATCCACTGGTATCCCACTACTGCCACTAGTGGCGTGGCAGGTTGGAGATCATGGATGCGGCGGGCACCGGGCACGGCGTCGGCCGTTGTACTCCGCGCCTCCTCTGCCCACCATTTTGCCGCCGGTGTCTCCTGCCGTTTTGCCACCAGCTGCCATTAGTTTTGGGGTTTTGGCCGTTTGGGTTGGGCACTGCCTGGCGCACGCACGGCACGCACGCCACCATGTGGTGGGCAAAGGGCATCTGTGTGCTACCGAACTACTACTAGTGTTTTTTTTTAAAAAAAAGCTGCCTCTGCACGGGCCAATATTGTGTGTCCGTGGTAGAGGAATACTCCCTCCGTCCTGGTATACTTAGGCGCAATAGTTTCTTTTTTTTAAAAAAATGAGTAGTATAGGAGTGCGGAGTCCCTATAATAAAAAAATATAAGACGGTTTCTGTACGAGTTATAGTTCTGGATTAATCATTATATATATAGAAAGTATTTTTTTTTCTAGATTAGTTTGAGGTGGCCTATGAGATGATGGAGCGAGTAACGACAACCAGAGAAACAAGGGAGTGACACTAAGCAGCACGCAAGTAATAGTAAGAGACTAGCATCGTACACGGGTGTTACTACGGGATAACAAAACTTTTATACTGAGAACACATGTATCGTTAGACATCGTTTCCTCCTGAGAAACCGAGTCTACTCTCCACCCGAGGCGCGAAGAAACGACGCTTTTTCCGTTGGGAAGAAACCACGAGTTTCTTCGCCGTCAGCCGCTCGCGCTCGTGTTCGCGGTCGCGCCCGCCGCGCGCTTGCTCGCCGCGCCGCCGGCTGCCTGCGCCCGCTCGCGGTCGCGCCCGCGCCTCCGGCTGCCGCGCCCGTTCCCCGCACGCCGCTGGCCGCCCGCTCACCGGCCGCGGTAGCTGAGCACGCTCGCCCGCCCACCGCGGGCTGCTGCTGTTGCGCGCCTGCTCGCCAGCCGCGCCTCCGGCTGCCTGCCCACCGCGGCCCGCTGCGCCTGGCTGCGTGCTTCGCTGGCCACCGTTACTGCTGCGCTCGTTCGCATGCTATGACCGCTGCTGCTCCGCGTGGATGTGAGCCTGACAGAAGCAGAGAACGAGAGAGAGAGGAGGAAGCAAGTTAAAAAAAAAAGTTCCAATGCAAATATGCAATGCGCTGGTGAATGGTGATAAGAGCTTGTATGTACTCAGTGGTGCGAGTGAGCTTGTAGGTACCAATGCAAATATGCAATGTGCTGAGGCAATATAGTGGATCACACAGAAAGGGGCTGTGATGATTTACCATGGTTTGTCGTCGTCACAAATTGTGGTTAGTCTTGCTTCTAGTTGGTCGGCGCTCCTGGTTGACCGGTGAAATTAAACCAATTCAGTCGGCGACGTCACTCACTCATCTTCATTCTGTGACACGTGCGTCCTCGGCTGGCCCGGCCCGCCAAAAGATATATATGGACACAAAGTCACTGGCAAGTACCAAGTAGCCCGGGCTTGGCCTTTTTATGCTGTGCTGCAGGTGTCATGATAATCTCGGGCCGGGCAGGGCCTAAATTTATATCTAAAAACAAAGTTGAAATTAGGAAAAAGCCCAGGTAACTCATAAATCCTATCTACCCTAGCAAAATTTGTTATTTCTATTGTCTGCGTGTATGTTAAATTTTAGTTTTCATTTTCATGAGTTGATATATGACATCATACTATATGTTAAAAGACAACTTAAAATTTTCATCATTATTTTGATAGGTTAGGAAAAACAATTAACACCATATGTACAAAAGATAATAACCTTTTTTTTTAAAAAAAGCCTGGCAATCATTAACCAAGGCGGACTTAGAATGACCGCCTGTGAAAATAATCGACTAATGGACGTCGGTTAATGAATTAACAGAGACGGTCACCTAATGTTGCCCGCCTCTATTAATCCTTAATTGAGGCGGCTCGGACGACAACCCTGCCAACCATTAACGGACGAGGCCGCCCAGCCTGCTCGCCTTGGAAAATAAAAGTGTACTGCTTCACAAAATCATTTGTATAGTAGTACGTAGTACCAGACACCACGAGAAAGCACAACCTATTCGTGGTGAGAGGGTGTGCAGGCGCATGCAAAGCCTTAGGGCATGTTTGGTAAGGATCTAGATTTATGTAGAAATGGTTCATACAATGAGTTCAAATCATTAGACTGATTGATTGCAGAATTAGAATCACTATGAAACTCACATTTTCAATGTTTCACATTTATAGGCAAAAAAAAAAGAGAATCACTTGTAGTCATTTCTGCTAGAAATCTGTCACCTATATGCTCTTTGACATGATTTCTACTTATTTTCAAAAGAATTGGAACCAGTTTTGTGTGCGAAACACACCCTCAAGAAGGGTGTCATCATCAGGGCCCCTCATGAAATGGTGATAAAATGCATTTTTACTATCGATTTTTCTTAGACCAGCAGTGAAATGATTTTTCCATCATTTTTATTTTAAATCAGCAGTGATACATATAACCGATGATTTTAATTACACCAAAGGTGAAAATCCTCTCAACAAAATATGCAGTATAGTGATTAGAACTGGTGTTGGCCGCCCTATCTATCAATGCACTTATAGCTAAGGGCCTATTTCGTAGCACTTCACGAGCCGCTTTAGATGAGCACTGGAGAAACGGACCTCCCCTGCTCCATTTCATCGACGAAGCTCCGCAAATCACGCTAAGAGGGGCGAGGAGAAAGAGAAGAAGCAAAAAAAAAGTAGCTTTCCCTGCTTCTTCCTACACACATGACATCCAGGGTGGCCTTGGCTTGCTTTGTCCCTGTGCCGAGGATGGGGTAGGAGCGGAGTCACCAGGGCCAGAGCTGGGCCGGGTCGCTGGGGCACTGGTGATGGGGGCAGAGTTGGGGCTTGTCGCCAGGGCTAGGACAGTGAGGAACTGAGGATGATGTTGGGCAGGGGCTGAGCCAGAATGCGGGCGCGGACGCAAGGAGACGGATGCGGACACGAACGCTGGGGCATGCTGACACCAAGCATGGAGATGCGGAGGCGGGGAAGGAAAGAAATAAATGCCACCGTAGGGAAGAAAAAGAAAATTAGAAGAAATACAAAATAAGACAATATCATGATTTCATCCAATTTGTTATGATCAAGAGAAGTTATTTTACCAAACAACTTATAGAAAAGTGGATTTATTTTGACCAACTCCCACAGAAAAGTTATCCATGTTATGTATCATATATTTGGCTATTCTGGGACAGAAAAAAGAGTCCAACAACTACTGTATTTAATTTGCTAAAATAACAAATCATCTATCCCGGAGTTCTCGTATGCTAAATATAGCTTGCATGCTGTACTAAAAATATTGTTGGAGTTTTTTTTTGTTTTTTTTTGCATGGTTTTTTATTTTAGAGTTTGGCTAAATCTTAAATTTATCCATTGATTTTTACCAACTCGATGTATACTACAGTGATCCAGAGACCTTTGTTTATGCAAATTATTTTATACAGCATGGGGCCATGATGATCATGATCTTATTCATATTGGTATACTAATAATGTTGCTGTGACTTTCTTAAAAAAATAGTTGCATGTATCATGTTGTTGCATTAATTTATATAAAAAATGGACATGGCAATGAAAGGATGAAACAAAAAAAAGATTTAGATTGAATTCTAAGACGATGGAGTGGACAAAAATCTTTAATAAAACCATCTAACTATTCGATCCATCGGTGGTCATCCTCTAGCATTAATTTGTATACACGCCCACGTTACCCATACACAAATAACACATACTCTACTCGCTAGATGGATACAGTGACCCAACTGTACGTGTAGTTGGCGCGTAGGCCTCTCTGCTTCGAAGCGCTTCCTATATACTAAAAACAAAGTGCATTAATAAACGCCTTTCTATATATACCGTGTGGTTGGATCTAGTACAATGTTTTTTTTTTTAAAAAAAAACTATTCAACTACAAACTTATAGATCATATAAAAAGTTTATCTTCACATAAATTTATATGAAAACTAGTGATTTTTTTTATATAACTATCTATATAGAGATGAGCATCTTAAGACCATCTTAATATGTCCAGATCTAAAAATACGGAGACAAAGGTGATCACCTCTCTTTATGGATGTTTTTTTAGAGATGATCGTTTGAGAACATCTGCATGAGACATCCAATTTTCTAGAGCCCCCTTGACCATTTACGAAGGTGGTCGCTAGGTGTACCCACCTCTGTTTGTTAAAGAGCTATGTCTCCCAAAATTATTTATTTTTATAGTGAAAATTGATTTCCAGAGGTATCCGATATGTTAACCAGTTTATGTATACATATTTACAGACATAGCTGTGTATAGCCGTTGCTAAAGGTGGAGAATTTATTTTAGACATAGACGAAGGTCGGTTGCTATACCTTCCTCTAGAAATCGATTCGATCTGACAGGGTCAGTAAAGATCACTTTAGTACCCGTGCTTCTTCTCCCCCATGGGAACGAACCAATTCTCCATGCATTGCCACCATATCGCCGGCGAGATCAACCCGGCCTGATCCCGGGAACCATGCGCGGCATTTGAAGAACGCAGAAAGACAGCGCATGCATGCATGACGCCATTCCTTACGTTGACACCAGCAACAACAGCACGTGGAAGATGAATGAATCACGATCGAGGTGATGATTTATTGAGCATGGAACAGTGCTGTACTAGTAGTACTGTCGTATCTTCTTCTTCTTCGGATATAAATAGGTATATTGTGCTGCACATGCAGACATCAGCGCCACTGCTGGATCGGAGAGCACAACTAACCCCCAACCAGAAGCTAGCGCAGCGCCGCCATGTTGACGGAGACGACGGCATCATCGTCGCCCATGCAGGCCGCTGCTCTCCTCGCCGTGACCATCGTCGTAGTCATCTCATGCCTCGCAGTACTGAACGCTAACCGTCGCAGCGGGGGACCACATCGCCACCCGCCTTCCCCATGGAGGCTCCCAATCGTCGGCAACCTCCACCAGCTCGGCAGGTTCCCACACCCCTCCCTGCGCGCGCTCGCGACGGCGCACGGCCCCGTCATGCGCATCAACCTGGGCACGGTGCCTGCTATCGTCATCTCCTCCGCGGACGCGGCGCGGGAGGTGCTGCAGGAGCAGGACCACGTGTTCGCCAACCGTCCCGCCGCCACGTTGTTCTCCGTCCCGAGCACGCTCTTCTACGGCTGCACCGACGTCGCCTTCGCGCCCTACGGCCCGCACTGGGCACGCCTGCGCAAGCTCGCCGTCAGCCACCTCCTGTGCCCGTCCAAGGTGCGGGCGTACCGCCATGTGAGGGAGCAGGAGGTGCAGGCGCTGCTTCGGAGAGTGGAGGTGGAATCCGGCGGCGGCAGTGGCGTTGGGCGCCTCAGCGAGGTCCTCAGCGACTTCACCAAGGACATGGTCGGGCGGATCGTGATAGGGACGCGGGCCGCCGGCGACGAGCTGAGGGGTGGCGCGCCAAGCTTGACGCGCTGGTGGAGGAGAGCGTGCTCATGCTGGGCTCCTTCCGCGTCGGCGACTGCATCCCGTGGCTGTCGTGGGTGAGCGCCGTCGACTGCACCGACGCCAGGGCGCGGCGAGCGTTCCGGAGCATCGACCGCATCCTCGACGAGATCGTGGACGACGCCGACAGGGAGATGATGATGTCGTCCCCGGGACGACGACGCGGCGAAACGCACGATGCCTTCGTGCATGTGTTGCTGTCTCTGATGAAGGAACCCGTTGGGTCGGTTCGGCGTCTTGACAGGGACACCGTCAAGGCACTCTCAGAGGTACTACCTCCATTTCAAATTCCAAGAACCTTGGAGAGTCAAAAACATTTTAAGTTTGACTAAAAATTATAGAAAAAACATAAAGATTTATGACATCAATTAGATATAGTATGAAAATATAACCAATAAAGAATTTAATAATACTTAGTTAGTATCAAATATGTTATGATTATATTATATAAATTTTAATTAAACTTTATAAACTTTGACTCTCCAAGATTCTTGTAATGATTTACAATTTGAGAGAGAGGAAGTACCTAATAACTCATGCATGCATGCATGCAGCAATCACGTGCATTGTTTTACGTGACGTGTGCATGCAATTGCAGGACCTATTTGGCGCCGGGACAGAGTCAGTAATCGTTGTCCTGAAATGGGCAATGGCAGAGCTACTCCACAACAAGGGAGCCATGCAGAAGCTGCAGCAAGAGGTAAGGCAAAGGAAAGCAGCAGCCATGACGACGGCCGCCATGAGCCGCAGCAACGGAGACGACAAGTCGTCCTCGTCCTCGTCCTCGTCCTCGTCGTCCCCGATGACGATGATGGTGGTCACGGAACGAGACTTGCCGGGAATGGAGTACCTGAGAGCGGTGGTGAAGGAGACGCTGCGGCTGCACACGCCAGGGCCGCTACTGCTGCCGCACGAGTCGATGCGGGCAACGCGGCTCGCCAAGCGGTACGACGTGCCGAGCAACACCATGGTGATCGTGAACGCGTGGGCTATCGGCAGGGACCCGACGGTCTGGGGGGACTCGTCGGAGGAGTTCCACCCCGAGAGGTTCGTCGGCAGCGGCGTGGACTTCCGCGGCCAGCATTTCGATCTCATCCCGTTCGGCTCCGGCCGAAGGATGTGCCCGGGGCTTAACCTCGCCATGTCTATGGTGGACCTCGCGCTCGCCAACCTTTTCGGCCGGTTCGACTGGGCGGCGCTGCCGGCGGAGGAGGACAAGGAACTGCTGGACGACGACATGGAGGAAACCCCTGGACTCGTTGTGCGGAAGAAGACTCCACTGCGCGCCGTGGCCATGCAGCCTGCTTCTTCTTGCCCAAGCCTCTAGCTAGCTTGTACGCCTACACACAACACATTCTCGTGCGTGGTGACCATCGTTTGTTCTTGGCCTCAGGCTTTCAGTTTCAGCCAACGTTAGTTGAACGTGCAGGTGTGTAATATTAAGTGCATTACTGTTGTGCAATTATTCTGTAATTTTTCATTCACTTTTAATGGTTTTCATGATCATTAATCATTTATTTACATCGAGTTGATGTGTCGGAGTTGTTTCCGTCGAATTGTTGTACTTCTAGTTGTATAAGGGGTTTTAGGTCTAGTTTCTGATTAGAAACTGGGTAAACTCTTGTTTTATTTTATTCTTCTAATATAAATCATGGTAAAGCACTTTTGCCGTCCTTTCTAAACAAATATACATGTGTAGAATAACAAATTATTCTAGGGTAAATAAGCCGTATAAGCTACCTGGGCTTTTTCCTAATTTGAACTTTGACTTTAGATATAAATCTAAGCCCAGCCCGGCCCAAGATTATCATGACACCTTCAACACAGCATAAAAAGGCTGGGCCCGGGGCTACTTGCGCTAGTGACTTTGTGTCCATATATATCTTTCGGGCGCCACTAGCGCCCGGACGTCCGGCGCGAGCATGCGTCCGGACGGGCCTCGGGGCCGTGTAATTAAAATAACAAGAACCACCCAATCGAATAAACAACACAAATAATTAAAAGAGCAGGTATCCGATACAATAGAATGAGCACGCCCCCGCATCTACTCGTGGCCCCCGCCATGCCACGTCCCATCGCATCTCTGGACGCGCCGCGAACTACTCGCGGCCTCGTCGTGCCACGTCGCGTCGCCATCCTTGGACGCGTCGCGAGCTACTTGCGGCCCCCGCCGTGCCACGTCGCGTCGCCATCCCTGGCCGCACCACCATCCCTGCACGTCTTGTTGTCCTCAACGCCTCATCCCCACGCGTTCCAATCACCCCTAAATGTCCAATGAGAAAATTTCTATGTGAAGGTATGTTACCACACGGAGCAATATCAGATGCAACATTAGAAGGATTACTGTTGCAACATGAGAACAAAGCTACTGCAACATGGAACAAATATTACTGGAACGTGAGATGCGACATCAGAAAAAAAAAACTAATGCAACAAAAGAATATTACTTGTTGCAACATCAAGGAAAAAGGTACTGCAATGCGAGATGCAACATCAGAAAAAAGACTAATGCAATAAAGAATTATTACTTGTTGCAACATCAAAACAAGGTTACTGAAACATCAAATTTTATCGGCTGCAACATGAAGAAAAGAGGGGACCGACGGATGTGCGGCCACACCATGACACGCGTAGCCAGGCTCGATGACGAGCGCCAGGCCTAGGCAGAGGCGCGGGCAGCGGCCAGAGTGGTGGCCACGCGCGCAGCCCGAGAACGGTGTCGAGCGCCAGCTGCCAGACCTAAGCGAGGCGGCGAAGGAAGAGGCCGGCAGGGTAGCCAAGAGCATGTAGCGCTGCCGCCGCCTGGGTGCCTCTCGAGCAGCTCAGGATCGGCGCTCATGGCGGAGGCGCATGGCAGCGGTCGACGTCGTGGCCACGCGCGCAGCTTGGTTCGGTGATGAGCGCTGAGGCGCGAAGGCAGCGGCCAACAATGGTAGGTGGGGGCGCGCAAGCAGCGACCGACTGGGTGGCAGCGGAATCACTCTCGGGGGGTCACGGGCGGCAGCGGAATCACTAGATCTCGGGGGTCACGGCAGGAGCGGTCGAGCGGATAAGGATAGAGTCACGGGATGAGATAAAAGGAGTGGTGGTCGAGAGTCACATGATGGGATAAGAATTGGGCCGGACCACGTGAGGACTCGGACGTACGTATAGGATGCCACGTCCGAAAAATGACGGACGTTAGTGTCAAAGCATTACCGATATCTTTTGGCGGGCCGGGCCAGCCAAGTACGCACGGGTCACAGAACGAAGATGAGTGAGTGACGTCACCGGTCAACCAGGAGCGCCGACCAACTAGAAGCAAGACTACCGACCGACAGTTTGTGACGACGACAAACCATGATAAATTGTCAGTCCCTTTCTCTGATACACTACTGCTTCAGTACATTGCATATTTGCATTGGTACCTACAAAAGCTCACTCGCACCAGTGAGTACATACAAGCAGCTCTCATCACCATTCACGTACCGACACTTTGGTCCTAATCTCCTGTTCTTTTCTAAAGACCGGGCCAGTCGCAGGCTTGCGAATCCGGACTACATCGCTATATATAATGTATGTATGGCCACTATCGATCGGTACACGAAGATGATTTTTCAAAAGGAAATTAAATAGCACATAAAGTTGGTAAATTAGGAACAGAAATAAAATTTGCGTTCATTCTGCAGTAGAGCATCACAAAGTAATTACAGCACTATATACTATAGAGTAGTACTAAACTATTACTAGTACATTAGAGTGAGTCTGAGCGTGCACGTACATTTCATTTGACCCTCTAGGCGCCGTAAAGGCGTGTTGTATTAAACTTTCTCTCTATCTTAATATAAAAATACGCAAATCTTATGCGTGATCGAGAAAAAAAACTAGTACATCGATGATGATCAGGGTGCTATGTACTAGAGTGTGTCAGCCGAGTTTATTCAGACACTCTGTTGCTTGTAAAACTGACGAATTGAAGAGGTAGCTCGACGGATGTGTCATGGGGGCCGGCTCATGGCCTGAAGAAGGCCGGGTGGGGACGGCCGGTGCCCTGGAAGGAGGTGTTCCTGAGGTGCTCAGGGGCTTCCTCGAACGAGTGACGCCTCGCCAGCGACAGAATCTTCTTGTCGGCGGCGATGAAGTAGGCCATCACGGCAACCGTGGAGATGATGAGTGCCTGGCCCGTGGGGTTGATGTTGGCCTTCGCCCATGGCAGCATCCTCACGCTCGCCAGCTGAAGAACGCGGGCCGCCAGCGAAAGGTCAAGTTAGAGACAGCGTGCCAGCCTGCAACATCAAATCTAAGGGAAAATATATATGTGATGGAAAGAAACACTCACCGTGGGAATCGCGGAGGCGATAGTTGCCACAGCTGCCGTCTTGGCTCCGGCAAGTGTCGCCCTCTGCAGACAGACAGACAGACAGAAAGAAAGAAGCGTCAGTGTGCATACCACATAGCTTTCAAGGTCAGCAGACTTGTTTGTTTGAGGGCAGCTAGTGCAGTGCATACATGCACATCACATACCTGTTCGTGCCTCTCCCTGACAGAATCAGGCAACGGGCCTCGGCATACGCTGATGACCTTGTCATCTTCCTATCGCCAGTGGCACAAGACTTCATCGGGCTACAACGCATCCTGGAGCTGTTCGAAGGGGCCTCTGGATTGGCCACCAATGTGGAGAAGTGCATCATCACACCCATCTGCTGCTCCCAGGTGCAAGTGCGGCTTGTCCGAGACGTCTTCCCTTGCAAGGTGCAGGACTTTCCTATCGTCTACCTGGGCGCCCCTCTTGCGGTGTCTAGACTAAGCCGCACGGTGGAACAACGGATTGTGGACAAGGTGGCCGCACGCATACCCACCTGGAAGGGCAACCTCACTAACGCCGGGAAGGTGACTTTGACAACCACAACTTTATCAGCCATCCCTGTGCACGTAGCTATCTACTGCTACTTGTCGCCCTGGGCCGTCAAGGAGATCGACAAACGCCGACGTGGTTTCTCCTCAGACCGGCACGGCCTCTGCCTCGGGGGGACGCTGCAAGGTCGCTTGGCCTATGGTCTGCGCTCCGAAGCAGCTTGGTGGGCTCGACCTACCTGACCTGCGCATCGCCGGGCTTGCGCTACGGATGAGATGGAAATGGCTTCGAAGAACGGAAGCAAACTCCGCTTGGGCCTCGCTCCCTTTCACCTCGGAGCGGCTTATCACACATATGTTCAATGCCTCTGTTCGAGTGGAGCTCGGAGATGGAGCGACCACGCGCTTCTGGACTGACTCTTGGCTCCTCGATGGGGCCATTTGCACCTACGCGCCCAACCTCTTTGCTGTTGTGGGCCCTCGTCGCCGCAAAAGATCGGTGGCGGAGGCTCTTGCTGCCCGACGTTGGGTCACCGACATCACTGGAGTGACCACTGTTGCAGTGATCTACGACTACCTCGCCCTCTGGGAGCGCTTGAGGCACGTCGTGTTGCGGTCGTTGGTTCCTGACCGCCTCATCTGGCGGTGGACAACAGACGGGTTGTTCTCAGCCCGATCTGCGTACCGAGCTTTCTTCGTTGGGCTAGACAGCTTTGGCGTGCTGATGCGCCGCCCAAGACTAAGCTCTTCTTCTGGCTCGCCATGCATGGCCGCTTATGGACGGCTGATCGCAGACGATGCCATGGCCTCTAGCCTTCCGGAACCTGCTGTCTCTGTGACCAACAAGACGAGACATCTGACCACCTACTATGTTCCTGCGTCTTTGCCCCCGAGCTCTGGGCGAGGTTGCTGGCGGCAATGGGATCCCCGACAGCGCCTCCTGGTCCGACCTCCATCATCGTTGATTGGTGGCAGGATGCAAGATCGCCGCTGCCAAAGCCATTGAGGCGGAGCTTCGAGTCTCTTGTCATCCTCGTCTCCTGGCACCTGTGGATCGAACGGAATGCCCGCACCTTCGACGGACGTTCTTCGACCCAGGGACAACTCCTTCACTCGGTTCTGGAGGGGGCCGGCACTTGGGTGGCAGCGGGCTTCAGCAGCCTCGCGCTGCTAACAGCCAGGATCGCCTAAACCTCGCGGCCCCGCTCTCCACCGTCGCAAATTTGTTTTCGGTCTTAGTACAACCTAGCTTCCCCACCCCTTTGGGTGCCCTTTGTTGTGTGCCTACCCGGATACCTTAGTCTCTCACCTCGGTAACCATGGTCGTGTTAAAAACTCCTGATTCTACTTAATGAAACACGTGTCAATGCGCGATTTTGAAAAAAAAATACCTCGGGAGTAGCGCTTGGCGAGGGCAAGCTTCTGGTCAAGGGATGCACGGCTCACCTTCGACATCGATCGTCTCTGGGGTCTTTGCAAGTTGCAGACTTGGACTTGTAGGCAGCTCTAGGAGCACACACAGTGATCGAGTGGCACTGACTGAGAGCACAAAGGGTACTTGAATGTGGACGAAAACGCTGGATCGATGTGTGTGTGTTGCCGGACGCAGGGGAGGCTGGGGATTTATAAGCACGACATCGTCAGGGACCCAATCGATATGCGGACGGCGGCGAAGAAACGGCGAGCGGGTGCCGGGTTGCGGACATGGTTTTGGAGCTCATGTCTATGGTGTGAAGTGCAGGGTGTTAGGTTCATGGGATCGTCTAGGAGCGGATCTAGTAGGGAAGTAGTAGTTCGAGTAGGTAAAGTAGATGCAGTTCGTATGCTATGCATAGAGAAGAGTAGACAGAGAGAGAGAGATAGAACACCGACCGGATGAGGGATCGACGGGAGGTGGTGCAGTGGCGGCGACGGTTGTGCCAGGGCTCGGGTTGCCGCTGCCCTCCATGGCCGTCGGTGTCGCGTCTGCGGCCATCCGGGTGTTCGCCGGCGTTGGTGGTGCTTCCCGTCGCTGGCAGCGCCCCTCTGGATCGGATTAGGGTTTAGATGTCGGTGGGGTGTTGGCGGCGACTAGGTGAACCTCGTGACTCGTGCCTAGCGCCCCGGCCCCCACCTTGTCTTTATAGCGCTGTGCGACGGGGGCCCACCAACCACAAGGTTGGGCGTCCCCGATCAGGGCGCAGACCTAGGGCCCGTTAGGCCGTTGGGCCTAAACGGTAGGAGATCTAATTCCAACATTCTCCCCCTAGATCTCACACAATTCTTTTTTTTTTAATTTTATTTTTCCAGAAATCAAATGAATTGATACTTGAATGAATTTGAATTGAATTTCTTTGATGCATTTTTCTCTGCATAAATTTTATCCAACGATATCTTTATGTTTAGAGAATAGTCATATGAATAATATTCTGGAAAATAATATTTTTTTTGAATAATTTTATTTATTTATTCTATTTTCCAGAAACAATTATGAATAACTTTGAATTTGAACCGAATTTTGATGAAATTTTCTCTGCACAAATTTTATCCAACGATAATTTTCGTTCAGAGAATAATAATAATATGAATTAATTTTTCTGGAAAATAAGATTATGAACCATATTTAATTGTTTCCGCTGCGAATAAAATATTAAATTTCCTCTCTTGATTAAATTTGCACCAACGTGTAATTTAATTTTGAGCGAAATATGAATTCTCTGAAATTTTGATGAAATTATAGTACTGTTATTTTCTGACCAACGTTGTTAATAACACTATTATAATAAATGGCTATGCATTTATTTTACTTTTGCCCAACGGTGATGTATAATTTTTGCATAGAAGAATTGTATGTTTTTAATTTTGACCAACATTGAGTTAAGGCATGCAATTTTTATGATGAATTTTCTCACTTTTCTTTGGACAAATTTCAGGAGTTAAAGGAATGGTGAACATTAAAAACATTCCACCGCTCAACGGTACCAACTATCGGGTGTGGCGGGAGAAATACAAGCTAGAACTTGCATTGGCAGAGATCGACCTTGCCATCACTTCACCGTGTCCTACTATTCCAGAGGAACCGGAGAAGAGAACTGATGAAACTGACGAAGCATTTAACGTCCGAAAGCGTGACTTTGCTGAAGTCAGAATGAAATATGACATTGAACACAGGCGTTGGATTCAATCCAACAGAAAATGCCTGTTGGTGGCGAAAGCCACCATTGAAGACCAAATTCGAGGGTCTATCCCAGAATGCATCACCGCCATTGACTACCTTGAAAGGGTAAAGAGTCAGTTTACTGGGTCTTCCAAGGCCACAACAAGCACTATGATACATAAACTTGTATCTGAAAAATACAATGGTGGTGGTGTGCGTCAGCACATATTGAAAATGAACACCATGGCAACAAAATTAAAGACAATGGATTTGGGGGATCAATGACAAGTTCCTCATTCACTTGGTCTTTCTTTCTCTGCCAAAAGAATTCGAAACTTTTGCTGTGAACTATAATATAATGCCTGAAAACTAGGACATTGAAAAGCTCATTGCAATGTGTGTCCAGGAGGAAGAGAGACTTAAGTCCTCACATGGTGAATCAGCTCATCTTGTCAAGGACAATAAAAGAAAGAATTATTACAAGAAACCACAGAGGAAACCCCAGTGGAATAAAGGCTCTCCCTCCAAGCCACAAGAAAAGGCAATTGAAAAGGGAAAAGAAAAGGACTCTTAGGATGAGGACTTCAGAAAATATAGCAATGCTGAAAAAGACCAGTGCAAGGAATGCTTCAAAAGAGGGCATTACAAGAGAGATTGTCCAGTCTACCTGAAAAAGCTACTGAAGAAAGGTGATGATACTATCACATTTGTAGATGAAACCCTGTTTTTATGTTATTCGAACACCTCTTGGTGGATTGATTCAGGTGCAACAATTCACGTTTCGAATTCTTTACAGGGGTTAAGTGGGAGGAGAACCCTGCCAAGAGGAGAAAGAACGATTAAAGTTGCGAATGGAGTACAAGCTGGAGTTGAAGCCATTGGCGATCTAGCTTTAGAATTAAAAGATGGCTTTGTACTTAAGCTTAGAAATGTACTCTATGTTCCCTCTTTGCGTAGGAATTTAATAAGTGTTTCGAAACTCGATGATGATGGATTTGGCTGTCATTTTGGTAATGGCAGATGTGAAATATTTGATAATAATGATAAGTGTGTTGGTCTTGCCTTCCGACAAGACAAGCTTTATTTATTATCTCTTGCTGAGAATGTGAATCATGAATGTGATGTTGTGAATGTCTCCCAATCTACAAATGAGAATAAGAAGCGGAAGAGAAATGAAAGCGACTCTTCGAAACTATGGCATTATCGTTTAGGCCATATTTCGAGGGGGAGAATAGAACGCTTAGTGAAACAATCGATTCTTCCGCACTTAGAATTCTCCGATTTAGAACAATGTGTTGATTGCATCAAAGGAAAATATGTTAAGAAAATAAAGAAAGATGCTAAATGAAGCACGAGAGTATTAGAAATAATCCACACGGACATTTGCGGCCCATTGCCAATGAAAAGCGTGGATGGTTATGATTCGTTCATAACATTCACGGATGATTACTCTCGTTATGGCTATATTTATCCAATTAAAGAAAGAACAGAAGTATTGGATAAATTTAAGATATTTAAAGCCGAAATTGAAAATCAACACAACTTGAAAATAAAGATAGTTCGATCAGACCGTGGTGGAGAGTATTATGGGCGACATACCCCGTATGGCCAAATTCCAGGTCCCTTTGCAAGGTTCCTACAGGAAAATGGCATAGTCGCTCAATACTCCACACCGAGGGAGCCTCAGCAGAATGGAGTGGCTGAAAGAAGAAACCGTACCTTAATGGATATGGTGAGAAGCATGATGAGTTACTCCACACTACCGGTTGGTTTATGGATGGAGGCACTGAAAACCGCCATTCATATACTTAATTGAGTACCAAGTAAGTCGGTGCAGAAAACACCATATGAATTATGGACACGAAGAGAACCTTCACTTAAGCACTTACGTGTGTGGGGTTGTCCAGCTGAGGCAAAGGTTTTTAACCCAAATATTGGAAAGTTAGACTCCAAAACTGTCAGTTGTCATTTCATTGGCTATCCAGAAAGATCGAAAGGATATTGATTCTATTGTCCTGATAGATACACGAAATTTGTTGAAACAAGACACGCTGTGTTCTTGGAGAATGACATGACCAGGGGGAGCAAGGTAACACGTGAAATTAGACTTGAGGAGAAGCGGGTACATGTACCTACTCCGATGGTTGAAGAACCATACTTTACGTTACCTGTTACCGATATTGCACCAGCAGTACAGGACACTGTGGTGACAACGCCTGTTGTGAATTCTCCTATAGCGATAACGAATGAACAAGAGGAACCTGTCCATCAGGAGCCTGTAGAACCAAATGTCGCTAATGAGGAAGAACAACAACAGCCCATAGTGGACCAAGTACCAGAGGCCCCTAGAAGGTCTCAAAGAACTAGAAGGTCTGCTATTCCAAATGATTATGAAATCTATGAAACTGAAGAATTACATATGGAAGATGACCCTATAACTTTTGAAGAATCCATGAGAAGCGAACACTCATCGAAGTGGCTTCAAGCCATGGAAGATGAGATGAAATCTATGAACACCAACAAAGTTTGGGTTCTAGAAAACATTCCTAAAGGAGCTAAGAAAGTAGGATCCAAATGGGTCTACAAGACGAAATATGACTCCCAAGGGAATATTGAAAGACACAAAGCGCGACTTGTGGCTAAGGGTTTTACCCAAAGAGAAGGGATTGATTACAATGAAACCTTTTCCCCGGTTTTTTGTAAAGATTCTTTCAGAATTATTATGGCACTTGTGGCTCACTATGATCTAGAATTACATCAGATGGATGTAAAGACCGCATTCCTAAATGGGGATTTGGATGAAAATGTATATATGGCACAACCGAAAGGTTTTGTCGTAAAAGAAAAAGAAAATATGGGATGTCGTCTGAAAAGATCCATTTATGGTTTGAAACAAGCTTCGAGACAGTGGTACTTGAAGTTTGATAAAACTATAAAGGGTTTTGGGTTTAAAGAAAATGTCGAGGACAATTGTGTCTATGTGAAATTCAAGAATAAGAAATACATATTCCTGATCCTATATGTGGATGATATCTTACTTGCTAGTAGTGATGTCAGTCTGCTATCGGAAACGAAGAAATTCTTGTCCTCGAACTTTGATATGAAAGATCTCGGTGAAGCTTCGTTTGTCTTGGGAATTGAGATTCATCGAGATAGAAGAAAAGGGGTATTGGGATTGTCGCAGAAAGCATACATAGAAAAAGTTTTGAAGAAATTTAGTATGCATGCGTGTAGTCCATCTCCTGCTCCGATTGTCAAGGGCGATAAATATGGGGAACATCAGTGTCCCAAGAATCAATGTGAAATTGATCAAATGAAAGCGGTACCGTATGCTTCGGCAATTGGAAGTTTGCAATATGCTCAAACGTGTACGCGCTCTGACATAGCTTTTGTTACCGGGTTACTTGGCAGATATCAAAAGAATCCAGGAATTGAACATTGGAAATTAGTGAAGAAAGTCTTGCGTTATTTGCAAGGTACGAAAGGTCTCATGTTGACATATGAAAGATCTGATTCCCTGCACATAGAGGGGTATTCAGATTCTGACTATGCTGGAGATGAAAGAAAATCCACATTGGGATATATCTTTACCCTTGCTAAAGGAGTGATATCGTGGAAAAGTTCGAAACAAACAGTGACTACATCCTAGACAATGTACGCCGAGTTTGTAGCTTGTTATGAGGCCTCGGGGCAGGTAAATTGGTTGAAGAAATTTGTACCCGGATTGAAAATAATTGAAAGTATAGAAAGACCGATGCGGTTGTATTGTGATAACAACCCAGGGTAGAATATGCTCACAACAATAGGTCAAGTGGTGCTGCCAAACACATTGACATAAAGTACTATGTTGTGAAAGATAAACTTCGGGATCATATCATAAATCTTGAGCATATACGAACAGAAAAGATACTAGCGGATCCGCTCACAAAAGGCCTTCCACCCAGTGTGTTCAGAGGACACATAGCCGGCATGGGTTTAAGGGAGAGCCTATGATTCCCGAACAACAAGAAGGGCCCAGAATGATGAAATGTTTATTTCCAAAATAGAAAGGTGTGTAGTAGTTGTTAGTCTAATGACATGAATTGTTGTGACGATGAAGCATGCTCTGTATACTGATCTGTGATGGAATTGAAAAGAATTGGAATATTGAACTCGAATGAGAATTGAAGAATAAAAAGAATTGTGTGATATCTAGGGGGAGAATGTTGGAATTAGATCTCCTACCGTTTAGGCCCAACGGCCTAACGGGCCCTAGGTCTGCGCCCTGATCGGGGGCGCCCAACCTTGTGGTTGGTGGGCCCCCGTCGCACAGCGCTATAAAGACAAGGTGGGGGTCGGGGCGCTAGGCACGAGTCACGAGGTTCACCTAGCCGCCGCCAACACCCCACCGACATCTAAACCCTAATCCGATCCAGAGGGGCGCTGCCAGCGACGGGAAGCACCACCAACGCCGGCGAGCACCCGGATTGCCACAGACGCGACAAACGACGCGACACCGACGGCCATGGCGGGCAGTGGCAACCCGAGCCCTGGCACAACCGCCGCCGCCACTGCACCACCTCCCGTCGATTCCTCATCCGGTTGGTGTTCATGGGATCGTCTAGGAGCGGATCCAGTAGGGAAGTAGTAGTTCGAGTAGGTAAAGTAGATGCAGTTCGTATGCTATGCATAGAGAAGAGTAGACAGAGAGAGAGAGATAGAACACCGACCGGATGAGGGATCGACGGGAGGTGGTGCAGTGGCGGCGACGGTTGTGCCAGGGCTCGGGTTGCCGCTGCCCGCCATGACCGTCAGTGTCGCGTCTGCGGCCATCCGGGTGCTCGTCGGCGTTGGTGGTGCTTCCCGTCGCTGGCAGCGCCCCTCTGGATCGGATTAGAGTTTAGATGTCGGTGGAGGTGTTGGCGGCGGCTAGGTGAACCTCGTGACTCGTGCCTAGCGTCCCGGTCCCCACCTTGTCTTTATAGCGCTGTGCGACGGAGGCCCACCAACCATAAGGTTGGGCGCCCCCGATCAGGACGCGGACCTAGGTCCCGTTAGTCCGTTGGACCTAAACGGTAGGAGATCTAATCCCACACAGGGGATTGCATGCACTTTACGTTTCAGGATAGACGCCGTTGCCGTTCACCTCATCGTCGATACCATCCACGCTTTCCTATCCACTCCTCACTCCTGAGTCCTGAGTCCTGACTCCTGGCCTGCAGACAGACGTCGGTTGACACCATGTGCATGGGACTTACTTCACCGGCCTTGGAGTTCCATCGATCCTCACCAAACTAGCTAAGATTAATTCCTCCACTCCAGGTACAGAGCATTATTGGGTCCTTCCGCTACTAGCTTTTACGTGTCTAAGATTGCAAGCTTTCTATACCTGCAGGTCTAGAATTGCAAGCTTTTGGGGATGAAGAGAGTATAAGATTTTAACCTCTATTTTTTTTAAAAGAAATCGCATATATTTGAATAACATTAGAAATTTTTAACTGTGACATTTGAAAATATGTAAAAAAAATTCAGACTGGTAGAGACCCCATATGTCTTACAAATACGACTGCACACTTAACTCTCTGAACATACTAAAGCACATTCAACATTCTACTCTATATATGAGCACCTCCGAAATATAGTAGTGAGTTGTACAAATAAGTTTAAATCGAAACAAAACTTAATAACATATGTTGCACATGGTTAATCAAGCATCTGCATGCCTACTGTGTGATTAATTGGATCTGAAAATCACAGGAGACAGCAGAGGATAAGCTATCTATCCGTGTGCCTTGAGTGGACCGGGGGCGCAAAAGCACGCAACAACGCAAGCAGCAGTCCAGAGCCCACAGACGGAGACGCCATCCATGGCAGCCGAAAACTGGGAGCGCAGCGCCACCCTGATTTGATTTCCAACCCAAATAAAACCGCCATCTTTTTTACACGTCTGCATCCATGCATGCCCTCTCTGTCTCTTGCACGAGTTATACACGGTTTCACAGCCTAGCTAACTTTACGGCTATTTTTCCTTTTTCTAAAAGAAACAGGAAGGGTTTAGGCCTATGCTGAAATTGATTAATTAAAATGTGTATAGGAAGAAAACACCATGAAGGTTAAAGAAAATCATGTTCCTAGGAGAGTTAAAAAAAGCTAGAAAGAAAAAAAGAGCCCTCAAAAGAAACTTATCATCCATTATATTTCTGAAATCTGATAAGGTATTTTCTTCTTGATCTGGTGGACTAGAGATTCTAGCTCTAGACACTTTACAACTTGTTATTCCTTTTAGTTAAGCCTTCTTGGCTGACGGGTTGTACGGCTTATAAGTCGGCTTTAACTGTTCTGTTAGGTATCATGGCTAATAAATTTGACGGATAATTTAAGGGCACATGATTATGCCTAGCTTGGTTGGCCTGGGGTACTGTGTAATGATGCATGTACGCAGCTATCAGGGTCAAATAATGCTCCGTCAGACCGACAAGTCAAACAGTCATACTAGTTGGTGAGACTCTTTTGTGATCTACCTTCACTCCACATCCATCGGTGGTACTAGCAGCACACCGTGATGCCCCCGAATGGTTTCATTTCTCTGGGTTTGAGCACCGCACACATGCATGGTTAGGACGATTAGGCATGGGAATTGAGAATCTGCTACCAGGCACAGTAATCCAGTTTGGTGACATGTCGGGGGTAAATTATCACTGGACCTGTTTCTTGCACGCGTTTGTTTTCCAGTTTCTTTTGTACTCTGGACGGTGACAAGTACTCGTACTGGAAGCAGTAAAGTAAGGTGGAGGAATCCCATGATACATGCATGCATGTGTTATGTGTACCACCATCCAGATCGATCGGGGGCTGGGCTGGGTATAGATCGAGCACAACACAACACATGGGAAATGACACAAGAAAAGGTCACTTTGTCGATCGTGTTGGTCTAACTTTTGCTTTGCTTCTCTCTCTTGACAGTTTTCATTACTACTACCGTCACCTTAGTTACAGCACTGTCAAAATATGCGCGGCCAATGTTTGAACTCTACTACTACGTATAAACCAATGACTTTTGATCCGCGTCTTATATATATATATATATATATATATATATATATATATATATAAATACTGTAATAATAATATGCAGCAGAGTGTCAAAGGCCTGACCATGTAGTGCCATGGCTGATGGCTACCTAGCATGCATGTCCGTCAAACTCACAGAACGTAGTGGTTGTGGTTGGTAACTCTTTTCTTTTACTTCAACTTTTTTTTTTATAATATGTATATTAGTAGCACGCAGATGCCGATCGAAGCAACCCACCTCATTCGTCACAGTATGATAATCCCTGGGTTGAGTCAAGTACTGGAAGCAGTGAAGTTTTTAGTCCCATGCACATGCTGTTATGCTACGTCTGTCGGCAGGCTAGGATAGTAGAGCGCGGTCCCCTGCCCTGGTATCGGGAACGATCGAAGAGGTGAACCGTGAACAGCAACGGCATCTATCCCGAAAACGTACTGCAATCCCCACTGCAGTGGGCGGTAGGCACCGCCCAGCGCGCACACAACACAACACAAAAATGGGGGCTCCAAAACCACGTCCGCGCCCGCCCGCCGCTTCGCAATCTCGCCCCGAGATCCGCCGATCGTTTTGGAGGGGTCCTCGTCATGCCTATTGCCGGCTATAAATCCTCGGCCTTGAACCCTGCGTCTGGCAGCAACACATCCATCCATCGTCCTCACTCCTTGTAGTACTCTCAGTTCCACTCCACTTAGCTAGTCACTGCTAACAGAGCTAGCTGCTTCATTTCACTAGCGTTCCTTTGCTACCAGAAGTCTGCAACCGCCGCAAAGAGAGGCGAGAGATGTCGACGGTGAGCCGTGCGTCCCTTGACCAGAAGCTTGCCCTCGCCAAGCGCTGCTCCCGAGGTATGTGATGTGCTTGCATGCACTGCACTAGCCATTATATCTGCCCTCAAACAAACTACTATAGTCTGCCTTGAAGCTATGTGGTATGCAGTATATGCACACTGAAGCTTGTCCGTCTGTCTGTCTGCAGAGGCGACACTTGCCGGAGCCAAGGCGGCAGCTGTGGCAACTATCGCCTCCGCGATTCCCACCGTGAGTGTTTCTTTCCATTCCACCACATATATTTTCCCTTAGGTATACGACGCTGGCGCTGTCTCTAACTTGTCGTTTCGCTGCCGTGGTTCTTCAGCTGGCGAGCGTGAGGATGCTGCCATGGGCGAAGGCCAACATCAACCCAACCGGTCAGGCTCTCATCATCTCCACGGTTGCCGGGATGGCGTACTTCATCGCCGCCGACAAGAAGATCCTGTCGCTGGCGAGGCGTCACTCGTTTGAGCAAGCTCCTGAGCACCTCAGGAACACCTCCTTCCAGGGCACCGGTCGCCCGCACCCGGCCTTCTTCAGGCCATGAGCCCATGAGATGAGACATGCGTCGTCGAGCTATCTCTTCCATTCGTCAGTTACAAGCACCAGACAGAGAGATGTCGTCGTCGATGTCTGAATAAACTGCTAGGCTCATATATACTCTAGTAGCGCAGTAATCATCGATGATGTAGTAGTAATATTACTCCAGTACTGAGCAATTCAGAATGAATGCAATGCAAATTCAATTTCTGTTCCTAATTAACCAACTTTATGTCCTATTGTTGGGGGCAAATTCAACTTTATGTCCTATATTTCAGAATGCAAATTTAACTTTTTTGGGGGGGCAATAGGCAATGAGGCTGCCCAGCGAAAAACTAGGAGCGCCACACCGAAACTGAGGGCACGCCAGACGCCACCAACCAGTCATTAGGACGAAGGGCTTGTTTTTAAGTTACTATTTATTTACCTTTTCCATGATCTGGCGATGAACGATGACTATAGAACAGGAAAACCGAAACGAGTCACTCTGATCAGTGTATGCGGCACGTGCTTGGAGCAGCGACAACAGTGGCCTGTTAATTAGGTGTTGACGTAAGCCCGGGATCCATATGCACCCGTGTCAAACTTCCACTGGTTTATTAATAATACTGGAAGTAATCTATCCTGCAATTATATTCCATGCCAGTAGCAGAGACATTGCCGTTGAGTTCTAGTGTATCCTTTTTTTTTCCAAGAACACGATTTCACGTGTATTTCCTTAAGAAGGCTGAAAGAAACAACAGTACAGGAGCGTCCGAAGGTGAGGTGCCTAGATCAGAATAGAAAGAGTTCAAATGCGACCAAAACACATTACAACAGCAGAGCAAGCTACGAGCCAAGCGGGCGAGGACTAGGGCACCCCAACCCGGGCTAAGAATGGAGAGATCGCCAAGAAGCTGGCAGAAATCCATTGACCACCTTCCACCGATACCTCCTGCAGCACCTGTGGCATGGAACAAAAGTCACCATTCAAGGTACGGGAGTTGCGTTCCTTCCAAAGCCGCCATGAAACAAGGAGCACCAGCGAGTCGAAACCCTTTTGCAAGTCGGAAGGAATCTGGGTGCGCACCCCCAACCACCAGGAGGATAACGAGACCCCCGGCTCAGGTGTGAAGCGCTCCCAGCCAAGAGGCAACAGGAGGCAACACCAAAGTTGTCGAGCGAAGATACAGGATGCTAGAAGATGATCCATCGTCTCAATCTCCTGATCACAGAGAGCGCAAACTGCAGCATCTTGCAGGCCATGCCGCATACAACGTTCCACCGTCCAAATCCGGCCGTGAAGGACTAGCCAGAAGAAGAATTTGACCTTTAGTGGAGCCGCTGCTTTCCAAAGCTCCTTGGCCCCCAACAAGGAAGACATCCCAACGAAGAAGGACCAGTAAGCCGAAGAAGTTGAATACATACCATCCGGTGTCCAGCGCCACACAAATCGGTCGTTTACCAGAGGTTGTAAGATGATACCGTCGACCAACTCCCAGAGCTCGACGTACTCACAAAGAATAGGTACCGTGAGTGCACCGGTTATGTGGCGTACCCAGCGTCGATCCAGCAGCGCATCCCTGACAGAAGTGAGAAGATGGCGACGACCAACCGCCTTGAAGAGGTGTGGTGCGAAGGAGTCAATGGAAGTATGGAACCCGTTGGCAGCCAAGAGTCTGTCCAAAATCATGCGGAACGACCATCCCCAAGCGTCACCACCACGGAGCAGCTAAACATAGCACTGACCAGTTTCTCTGATCTAGAAGGGAGATGCGACCAGGCCGGGGCATCATGTAGACGCTTCTGCCATTCCCAACGTAGCCTCAGTGCAAACCCAAGAATCTTGAGATCCGGCATACCCAAACCACCGAAGCCTTTCGGGGAGCATACCGTACGCCAGGCAACCTTGCACTTGCCCCCCGCCACCGTGTCCGTGCCTGACCAAAGGAAGGCACGACGCCTTTTGTCGATCTGTTTGATGGCCCATGGAGAAAGACAGCAGGTGATGGAGACGTGCACCAGGATGGCTGACAACGTAGCCCGCGCAAGAGTCAACCGGCCCGCAGCATTGAGCAGTCCAACTTTCCATGTTGGAATCCGTCGAGCAACAGCGTCCACTAGGAACTGCTCATCAGATCGCCTCAGTCTGATGACCGACAATGGGGCTCCCAGGTAGGTACACGGGAAAGGAGTCATTTGGCAGGGAAAAACTTGTCGGACAAGTGCAATATCCTCCAGGGAGCAATGTATCGGGGAGATGAGACATTTATCCACATTCGTGAGAAGTCCCGAGGCCCCAGCGAAGAGCTCAAGAATGGCGCGGATGCAACTGAAATCGCCTTGACGGGGAGCAAGGAAAAGAACCAGATCGTCTGCATAGAGTGACATCCGATTGCCCAGAGTGCCCGGCAGAGGTGCCAACAGACCAACGCTATCAGCCCCTGACACCATGGCGTTGAGGACCTCCATGACCAACACAAAAAGCAGCGGCGACAGAGGGTCGCCCTGCCGCAGACCCCTCGCATGACAGATGCGTCGGCTCAAGCGACCGTTGAGCAGCACCTTAGTGCTTGCAGAAGACAAAATGGTAGCCACCCAATCCCGCCAAGCCAAGGGGAAACCCAGACGTTCCAGAACCTCAAGCAAGAATGGCCAAGCAACGGAGTCAAAAGCTTTGGCGATGTCGATCTTTACTAGGATGCAGGGATGCCGTCTGGCATGTAGATAACGACAGTAGAGCTGCACATAACGAAAATTGTCATGTATCCGCCTCCCCTTGATGAATGTAGTCTGGTTATTGCGAACAAGCCTGTCCATGAACGACGCTAATCTCATTGCACGAGCCTTAGAGACCAGCTTGCCGAAGCTGTGAATAAGGCTAATCGGCCTGAAGGACCGAGAACGACCACCAGAGGGGGGGTGAATGGGAACCTCAAATTTCTCTCGAAATATTCGGGCCACTCTTCCCAAAGACACAAACCCAGTTGCTAGGTGCTCACCGGCTTAGACAAAAATGAGCAAATGAAAGCTCATCGGCAGAGGAGAAAAACTCACCGGAAACCCCCAAGAAGAGTTCTCAACCCCTATGAGAGAGAGGTAAGAATTCCAAGCAAAACAGCCAGAAAAACAGGCGACGGACGCTAGAAGACAGCGCGACGGACGCTCCAGGGCAGGGCGTCGGACGCTTAGGCGAGCGTCCGTCGGCCTTCCAGTGAGCCTGACAGAAGCTGAAAAGCGGCAGAGGCAACGGACGGTCAGCGACGGACGCTTGGAAGATCGTCCGTCGGCCTACCCGAGAGCAACACAGTGCTTCACAGCACACACAACCCGATGGACGCTGGGCGACAGACTCTGATGAGCGTCCGACGCCAAAACCGAAAGACGCCGACAAGCCGAGCGATGGACGCTGACGTCAGCACGTACCAGCGTCCGACGCAAAACCCTCGGAGCGTCCGACGCCCCTGACAGAAACGCAGAAACCTCGAAAAAACGATTTTCTCTCCACCAAATCTTCCCAAATCTTGACCAAATGTTTTGCACTAGCAACCCAACTTGGTAGGCATGATTCTAGTGCTATGGAGGAGCTATCTCGAAAAAATCATCGCTCAATTTGGTGAGAACTAAAGGGAAACGAGGATTTGGGGAAAAGAGGCAAGAACGAAGAACACCGCAAAGAAATCACCCGATCTACGCACTCGTGAGGTTTGAGGGAAATTCCTTCGGTGTAAAGATGCTCCTCACGATTACGAACAACTTGGTTCAAACGGATTTGCAAGAGCTACTCCCTACAAAGAGATTTCATCTCGGGAAAAAGAGAGAGCAAAAGCAAAACGCGAAGAACACAAGCAAAACGGGGACACAATCACGAAATCGAAGCCACCATGGCTTACGGAGGTTACGACCTCCGATTTCTCACAACAAAACCAAGTTCTTACAGAGGTTGGTGAAATCAACCTAGAGATCTCATGAACTAGAGAGAGGGTAGAGAGAGAAAGTTGGGGTAAAATGATTAGGGTTCAAGAGATAGGATGAGGATACCCCTTCATCCCCTATTTAACAGGGCTTTGGCTATTTTCCAAAGACCCCCCTAGATACATGAGTGAACTACCTAGCCTAAGCATTGCAGTCCAAGCTCCAGAAAATATCTTCCTCGATTTGAATGGACGGCACCGCTTCCTGCCAGGAGTTGTCGTCGCCTTGACGCAACCTCTAGGATTCCACCACGTGCCATCCCCGCCTCCTCGGAAGCTCTGCCCGGGTTTTGAGGCCCAAACCCGCGAAACCCGCCACTGGTAGCTTTCGGCTCAACTACCGAACCCCGAGTTTTGAGGCCCAAACTCGGAAACCGTCTTCCGATGGTTTTGAGGCCCAAACCACCAAACCGCTCGACTCGAGCCACTTTGCCCTCGCCCGGTCGAACTCCGAGTCCCCTGAGCCTCCGCTCGACCCACTCGTCCGCTGTCTTGACTCGGTCGACTCGATCTACCTCCATGTCTTCTCGCACTCGCCGGTGCCAGGCACTAGCCACCACAGCTAGTCCGCCGGCGCCCATGGTCCCTCAGTCCGAGCCCCGCTTCCGCCCTTCACCGCTCTCAGTCCATCGACACGGCAAGTCTCTACTCGACCTTCTCCACGCCATTGACCACTGTCACTAGGCATAGTACCTACACACCACAAACCGATAGACATGCACACATTTGCTTTCGCAAAGATTAATAGTAAGTCACTGAAACTGAAACGCTCAAGTGTTGGGCAATCACTCATCACAAAACTGAACATACATGGGTACTTATCCACCATATGTTCACACGACCTGTAGTCTCTCAGGCGAGGGGGCAATATCCTATGGACCCACCCATTTGAGAGGGAAACAAAGCTAAACCATGAACGAAACAGATTAAAAGGAGTGTAGGTTTAGCTCTGTTTGTCAATAAAAAATACTGTAGCATAGTTTGGATCAAAGACTTAATTATGGATAATAGAGTACTACGTACCGGATAAGATCTACAGTTCTAGGATGGATCTGAAAATCGGAGAAGACAGCGAAGGATAAGCTATCTCTGCCGTACACGTACTACTCTTGAGTGAATGGTGGCGCAAAAGCTCGCAACAGAAAAGGCAAAAGCAGCAGGTATAGCACAGCGGCCCACAGAGCAAAGACGCCACGGCGTGGGTGGTCTCCCATCTGAAAACTGGGAACGCAAACTGCTCACTTCCATTTCCGTTGCCTGCGTAGTACCCTGTACTACTGCAGTTTGAAGTTTTACAGCCTACTAGTACTAATTAAATTACTACTCCAGTCATTACAAATTATGAATCATTCCAATAAATCAATACATCTAAGTTTAACTAAAACTATATAGAAAACTATAAAAATTAATGACATCAAATTTACAGCCATGCGGCGGTGCCTCCGTTGGTCTGTGACAGCCGTGGCAAATACTGAAATTATCTGCCAACAAGGCAAACTGTCAAAGTCGTACTGGTTGGTGACAATGGTTTGAGTTTCGACTCCTCACTGTTCACTCCATCAGTGCACTAGCCACTAGCACACTGCACACGGATGCATGGTTTTCTTTCTGTGGGTTTCATGAGCATCTAATAGGCACACTAATCCAGTTTTATGAGATCTCATAGTAAACTACTAGCCTTGCATAGTTCCTTGCACGCATTTGTTTTCAGTTTCTCTGTACTCTGGACGGTGATGACAAGTACTCGTATTGGAAGCAGTAAAGTAAAGTAAAGTGCAGGAATCCCATGATATATACATGCACACCACCATCTACGAGTGGATAGCAAAGAGGCAACACATGCGCGTATCTAGGTTCCGTTTCGCCCAAAACCAAAACCAGGTTCTTGCCCGCCGCTTCCCCCCGTCCAGCGTTCGCCGACGGTCGATCCTTCGAGGCTATCTGTTTGACTGATAGAAAAATCGGTTGAATATATGATTTAAGGAAGGTACATGCGTATCTAAACAAGGTCTCAGCGAGAAACGGACACTCAAATTCTGCGAGGCCGTGACGGCCTGACGTCTGCGGTTTTGCACTGCTTGTCGTGCAGAAAACTGGGAGCGGTGGAGCACCACCGCCACCTTATGATTCCGCGGTTCCGCTTCCGCCCCCTCCAAAAACTGAGAGTATAACCACGGAAACACATCATACTGCCATCGGCCTCGGAGAAAGTCGCTTTCTCGTGTTGGCTACACCTCTGCTTGCTTCTCTTTGTAGTTCCACTCTCACCCAGTGACTTTTGTTGCATGCTCACGCTTGCCTTGGCTAACATTCCAAGGCCGGTGACGTGGCAAGTACTAGAACGAGTACAGTTTTTTTTCAGCATCCTAGAACGACTACAGTTATGCACATGGTGTCATGCGACGTCTGTCTCTATCCTGTCAGTCTATCTGCAGTGCAGTGCAGTCCAGGAGTGGATAGCAATGCAAATGAAACCGTGGTCCTGGAAAAGAAGGAAACAAATTGAGTAGGGATGGTCCTTACCGTAATACGATGGGGATGTGTAGCTGAGAGTGGATCATATTACAAATACGGTGGGTATGTGTGTTGTTATAATAACACGTGGTCACATATGTAAATCAAACAATCCTGTTTCCGTAAGATGGTCCTCACCTAACTTTTTTCCGAAAAAGAATCCCCTGAAAACTGCATATAGATGGGCTCCAAAACCACGTCCGCGCCCGCCCGCCCGCCGCTTCTCCACCGTCCGCCGATCGTTTGGGATCCCTGATGCCGCCTATAAATGAATCTTCGCCCTCCCTGCTTCTGGCAACAACACATCCATCCATCGTCCTCACATCCTCGATCGCTCACTCCTTGTACCTTCGGTGCCCCTTACGGTCTTACTCCTGACAGAGTCACAGAGCTGCTTAATTCTTTTCACTAGCCAGCCTTTCTTTGCCAAGTCTGCAACAGCAAAAACTTGCGAGAGATGTCGACGGTGAGCCGTGCATCCCTTGATCAGAAGCTCGCCCTCGCCAAGCGTTGCTCCCGAGGTAACTGCACATACTTACTGCAAACGCTAAACTTGGCTATATATATATATATATATATATATACACACACATGCAGTATGTACACTGACCTGACTGACGCTTTTCGTTGTATGTATCCATGTCGTCGTCTGCAGAGGCGACCCTTGCCGGAGCCAAGGCGGCAGCTCTGGCAACTATCGCCTCCGCGATTCCCACCGTGAGTTCCTTCCCATCACAATTTTCAGCTCCTCTTTTCCTGAGATGAGATGCAGATGCAGCAGGCTGGCTCACGCGTAATATACTCGCGAAACAACCCTGTACGCGTCTCTAACAACTTATCGTTTCGCTGCCGTGGTTCTTCAGCTGACGAGTGTGAGGATGCTGCCGTGGGCGAAGGCCAACATCAACCCCACCGGCCAGGCACTCATCATCTCCACGGTTGCCGGGATGGCCTACTTCATCGCCGCCGACAAGAAGATCCTCTCTCTGGCAAGGCAGCACTCGTTTGAGAGCGCACCAAAGCACCTCAGGAACACCTCTTTCCAGGGCACCGGTCGCCCACACCCGGCTTTCTTCAGGCCATGAGAATGAGATGAGACATGCGTCGTCGAGGTCGAGCTATCTCTTCAGTTCGTCAGCACAACTTCACAAGCACCAGAGAGATGTCGTCGTCGATGTCCGAATAAACTGCTAGGCTGACGCTCTAGTAGTAGTAGTAGCGCACTAGCTAATCATCGATGTACTGCACGAGATTTATTGTACTCTAGCGCTGTAATTGCTTTGTACTATTGGTGCTCGATTTCCGAATATATAATGAATGCAAATTTTATTTACGGTGTTACCAATTAACCAACTTAACATGCTAGTTATTTCTTGTAAAAAAGAAAATCATCTTCATACTGACAATAATAGCTGTATGATAGGATTCCGAATCCTACTACGGATGTCACGCAGGCTGTATGGGTGAGAGGGAGGAGGAGCTGGGCGGCGTGCTCGCTGCCGGCGGCTAGGCGCCGTCACGAGGAGGGCGATGGCGAGATGCAGGCGGCGGCTAGGGACTCTCGGCTCCCTAAGGAAGCCGGAACAATTAGATAATTGTCCTGCTTAATTGATATCGATATTGTTTACAGGTATTTATACCTCCCTCAAATAAAATAGCAAATACTAATAAATAGTCTAAATATTCTATAATATGATAAATACTCTCAATACGGGCCTTTAGCCCCTCTCGACCGATGGTGGCTATCAGCCGCTCTTGGGCTTGCGCCTCTGGATAACACTGCAGGATAATAATTAATCACTATATGTCATTACAAAAAACAACAACACAAGATAGTCCCTAAATTTAAATCTACACTGCCACCTTTGCAATTTCCAAAGATAGCCTGACATTTAAAATAATCCAACTATAAATCTGTATCTAATTATCCGTTACATTAGACAATCTTTCTATATATCCCATCTTTACCGCAAGGAGGATCCGATCTGGTCACCTGAAACCTATACAGAAAATAGGCATGTGTCTGCAAGGGATAAGCTAGTTATCCCTGACCCTGAGTGGGCAGCACATGTGCGTGCAGTCACCAGCGCCCGGCAGGCGGCAGCACAGAGCCCCAGAGACACTTTCAGATAGACTGCCACTGCCGAGCTGTGAAAACTGGGAGCGTCACACCCAGTGTGAGTCCCAAAACTGAATGGCACACCCACCAGGCACCAACCACCCTGATTCCTCTCCCCCCCCACCACACACACACACACCCAAAAAAAAGGCACCAACCACCCTAGAAATCGCTTGTTTCTTTTCTTTTTCGCGAATTGGTGAACAACGATGACTATAGGACTCGAAACCATTTCATAAAAAAAAGGACTTCAAACCAGTCACTGATCTGTTTACCGGCCGGCCGGCCGGCACATACTTCGAGGTGGCTTTGTTTAGTTGTTCACGTGCGTGTGATCGAGATCCACCGTGTCAAGCTTACTCCCTCCGTCCACGAAAGAATGAATTTCTGGGTTTGTCCTAAGTCAAATTTTTTCAATTTTAACCAAAATTTTAAAATAAAATATTAAAAAGTATGATATCAAACTAGTATCATTAGATTTAGCTAAGAACATATTTTAACATGATACTCATTTTAAGTCATAAATGTTGTTACATTTTTCTATAAAGTTAGTCAAAGTTAAAAAAAATTTGACTGATATGGATTCTAGGAATTGATTCTTTCGTGGACGGAGGGAGTATACTGGTTTGTTAATTACTACCAGGAATTGAGAGTATGTCGGTAGCAGGACACAGATGGCAAACCTACCTACAAGATTTTTATAAAACTAAGGCACTTCTACTTCCTGCTCACATGGTTCGATTCGGCCAACAAAGAAGAAACCAGTAAGGCCTCGTTCAGTTAGAGCATTTTGATGCCATGAATGGTTCTGGATAATGAAAACTTATTTAAGGTCTCGTTTGGCAGCCCAGTATTCAATCCAGCCCAGTATCCGATTCAGGCCAGGATTCAATGGATCCGGATGTATCACTGGAATCATCAGGTTTCGTTCCGACCTATGATGGTCCGACTTTGTTCCAGGGCAAGGAGAGGGGGGGGGGGAGGTCTGGATTGACCTAGTTTTGTTCCAGGCCGAATCTAACCAAACAGTCAATCCTGGTCTGACCTAACTTCGAACCAGGCCATATAAATTTGGGTGGATCAGGTCACGTTTTAGACTGTTCTTGTGAAAACGAGGCCTAAATCAAGTAATGAAACCGGTCAAGAATTATTCCCGGTGTCTATTCCCTAGGAAACGAATGGGGCCTGAGTACACATAACTTGGACCAATGGGCCTGCCACTCTGGGCTGTAGAAGCGAGCGTTCCTCACCCGAGCCCGCTCTGGTCTTGAATTACGAAGCCCAACTGCTGCCGGAGGAGCAGCCACCTGCTTGGTCTGTAGTCTGTTGTCGGAAATCCGTCAGGTGACGCCGGAGTAGAGCCTGACGGCGCAACGACTGTTGTCGGAGAAGCAGGCATGACAATGTTGAATCTTCGAGGAAATGAAATCCTCCATTTTTTTAATATAAAATTCCGGTAAACCATGCAAAGGAGGCCTAAGTTTCGGAAATCAGGTGGATGTTCTCTACGCACGAGTCACAAAAGCGATCAATTCAAACAGCCTAGACACCGACAGGAAATCGTGTCCACACCAGGCAACTCAAAGAAAAGGGATGCGAAATCGTTGCCATGGCACCTCTCTACGCATCGCTGCCCTATATATGGCACCACCGATCGTCTTTGCCGTGCCAACGTGCCAACGTGTCCGCCCCTGCGTGACCAACTTACACATTGATGATGCGGGACCAACTTTGTGACGATTATCCTTGCAATTAAAAAAATTCAGCTAAAGGCACTGCATCTTTTCAATAATGAGCTAATATATGGAGCGAATTCTGTTAGCTACTCTCTCTTTCTTTTTCATCGGGATTTTGACTGATGAATGAGGACATTGCTTTAGCATCAGGCATCTCAGTGCACCTTTTCATGGAAATAATTGTCATAAGAAAGCACAAAAGCATAGGACTTCTTCTTTCTTATGAATTAAGCATTGAGCGTACTAATAAAAAAAATGGTGTACAGTTCTGCTTAAGCTAGCATGGGCGTACAAGAATTGCTCTATTTCCAAGCAGACTTAGCCCGGGTTTGCATAGCATGTGCGGGACAGAGGACTCTTTTGGTGTTTTCTTTTGAATTGTATTTGAAGAAGATAGCTCTATAATTTTCCGAAAGTATATATATATATATATATATATATATATATATATATATATATATAATATATATATATATATATATATATTCAGTGGTCGGGGACGCTCCTGAGATATACTTATGGTGACTTTATTTATTAATCTCGAGGATTTTATTCCAGTGGATGTCCAACGCAATGTGCTTGGTTCATCAATGTGTATGGCATTCGTGGACATGAAAGCCGACGAGATGACATCATGTAGAAATTTGTCATAGAGATGTGTATCTGTATATGAATGTGCCTTAACGTGAGTGAGGAAGAAAAAAAACAGACCGACAACTTTCATCTGCCGGTGGGCTAAATCGGCATGCATGAGACCGAATCCAGTCACGACTCAGGAGGCATGTATTGCGCGAATATACTATAATATCACGTAAATCCCACACGCACTGAACTTTGATTTGATTACATATATATGTGTTATAACAAAAAAGTAATAACACATGATGAATGAAAATAGGAATGGCGTCGATCTTGTGTTACAATAATCACTGAAAAGCCAAGGTCCGAAGCGCATGCAGTAGCATGCTGCTTCCATCAGTCACCAATCAAGACCATCGTCACTGTGTAGGAAGAGCCACACAGCACATACAGTATATAAGTAGGAGACTGGCCGAGGACGACGACGACACCTACTCATTAGCAGCGCATCAGCAGTCAGCACTCGCCGGTCGCCGCCATTGCCAAGTTGAAGCTCATCACCTACTCTTCTCGATCATTTGCCCCCTCACTTAACTTAGCTGCAGTACGTACTCGCAATGTCGTCGGGGCAAGCACACCAAGCTCCATTCGCCCTACTCCACGTCATCATCCTCGTCATCATCTCCTTCGGAGCTGGAGGTACAGTACAACTAAGCTGTCAATCTGTATACAATAAGGCACTCTCGCATGCATGCACGTCAAAGATCTAGCCAGTTATTGTGCTCATTTGTGTGGTTCAATTCCATTGATCAGGTGTTTCCTCCTCGAGAACACTGACCATCACGAACCACTGCGGGCACACGGTATGGCCAGGCATCCTATCAAGCGCGGGCTCACCGGCGCTAGAAACCACAGGCTTCGCGCTAGAACCAGGTTAGTCACGGTCACTACCAGCGCCACACGGGTGGTCAGGCCGTCTGTGGGGCCGCACACACTGCACCACCGACGCCGCGTCGTCGGGACAGTTCACCTGCGCCACGGCCAACTGCGGCTCCGGCCGCCTCGACTGCGCGGGGCACGGCGCCAAGCCGCCGGCGACCCTGGCCGAGTTCACCTTCGACGGCCACGAAGGTCTCGACTTCTACGACGTCAGCCTCGTCGACGGGTACAACCTGCCGATGCTCGTGGAGCCGCACGGCGGCGGAGGTGCCAACTGCGTGATGACGGGGTGCGTGATGGACCTCAATGCCGCGTGCCCCGCCGAGCTAAGGGTTGGAGACGCCGGTGGCGTTGTGGCCTGCAAGAGCGCGTGTGAGGCGTTTGGGACCGCGGAGCATTGTTGCCATGGTGACCATGGGAACCCTGACGCGTGCTGGGCCACGGCGTACTCGCAGTTCTTTAAGAGATCGTGCCCGCGGGCGTATAGCTATGCCTATGATGATGCCACCTCCACCTTCACCTGCGCTGGCGGCGCCACGTCGTACGCCATCACCTTCTGCCCCAGCACAACAAGGTGATCGATCATCGATGCTGCAAATTCCCCCTAGCTAGTGCTAGAATTTATGATTTTATCCCATCTGCAGCGTGTAGTAATGTCGCTAATTAACTGTCTGTTTTTTGTTTCATTTTTAACTGCATGCGCAGTGTGAAATCAGCTGGAACAACAGATCCGCAAGTACGAGCGGCCGTCGGTGGCGGGCGAGTGGCGGCGGCGGCGTGGCGCACCATTCCGTCGATTATTGAATCCAGCCTTGTGCTCCTCGGCGTCGCCATGGCGGCGCTTTCCTATGTCTTTTAATTTATTTATGAGTTTATTTAAGAAGTACGTACATCATCAACGGAGAAGGGAAGTGTGGTTTGCACACATGGGAAAGGGAAGGAAGAAATAAAGAGCCTAGCTAGGGGCAGGCTGATTCATCCCATTTTTCTTAAAATTTTTTTGTCAATCTGTACCATCCGGAGATTAAAAAATTTGCAAACGAGTAGTCCTCAACTGGAATGATTACATTGATCTCTACGGCTTCATAATCCCTCACTAGGCATTACCATCAGTTGCCAAGGACGGAAAAACAATAGGCATTATTACAAACACAAATTTGCGACAAAGTGAAAGACTGAGGCCGCGTTTGGAATGAAGGAAAATCGTAGGAAAAGCAGAGGTTTCAGTTCCGGAGGAAAGGAACTGCGTCCGCGCGTTTGGATTTCAGGAATTCACAGGAACCTTTCCAGAGGAACGGTGAGAATGCATGTACTTTTGGAGGAAAAAAAGAATGCGGTCAGATCTTTTGGAAAACTTTCCTGCAACGTTCACACGCTAACCAAGCTCGTTTTAGCAAAGTATATGGACCGGCCATGACCACATGGGCCTTGGGTTCCGCAGATATGAGGAGAGAGAAACACCATTGATCAGTATTACTAATTCATAGGTTATTAATCATGTGTTTGTACAGCTCTTTAAATTATTTCCTGCATTTTTTCTTTCCTCTGTTTTGTAGTTTTACTCCTATCTCTTCCCTGTACTTTTTCCTTTTCCTCTATTTTCCATTCCTTCATTCCAAACAGGCCCTAGGAATTTCACAGGAATTGCGTAAGAATTTTACAGGTCAGTTCATTTTCACAGGAAAAAATCCCGCGTTCCAAACAGACCCTGAAAGGCTCCCTCTAACTGCAGCACCATATACAAGCAGCGCGCTCAGCTTCCTGTACCCAGCCAGAGACCATTCTCGCGCCTCCTGTGCATACTTGTCCATGAGGCACGAGGCCCAACGGCACAGCTCATGGCATGGTGTTTTGGCATGGCCCGATGGACGGGCCGTGCCTCGGCCGTCATCTAGGCACGTGGCACGGCACGGGCACGACCCGGTCTAAGAGGCGGTACGAGAGCGGCCCGGTGATTGTGATTTCAATGGCTTATTTAGTTGAAATGAACTGTTAAAATGATTTATGATAACTAATAATTGAGTTGTGACACGTTAAAAATGATGAACACTTATGAAAAACTGAAAATTATGAACACTTGTGAAAATTTTGATGTGTTTCTTGCCTCACGGGTCATAGGGCGGCACGGCACGACGACGGCACGGTACGACAAAATGGTCCGTGGGCCGTGCCTTGGGTCGGCAGCCAGGCAAGAAGCATGACGATGCACGACACGTCAGACACGACGGCCCAAGGACACGGCACATCCCGATGGCCATCTATACTCCTGTATCAATTCCTGAAGAGTCCATAGTGAAGGAGCGTAATAATGCTAGAACATTCGGAGTAATGCTTGAGTACTATGGTTTGTTGTACATAGGCACGTGACAGCATTAGTTCAGTATACAGAACAGAGAACTGAACCAGGCCGGGAAGGCTCTTCCTTTCTAGTGAAATATTTCCTCCTAAAGCAAAGCAAAAGGTATGATCGTAGAGATCTGCAGAAGTATGGAACTCAACAGGGTCTGTTTCTTTAGAATAAACTTAACATGGTCTGTTTGGGATGATTATGAAAGATAACAAAGGAAGCAAATCAAAAGAAAGTGCTGCAGCTGCCCCGCACGCGAGGTCCCGGAGCCGTGACTCCCTACAGTCACGCCGGTCCACCTGCACACAAAAATTGCATACGAACCGTCTGTACGTGCTCCATACGGTCTGTACTATTGACCATGCACCATGACATCAATTCCACTCTTTTCATAGTGAATTATACTAGCACAGTGCGCCGGTTCTTTGTTGCAAGCGGTAAAGAAAACATTTGTTGCAAGCGGTAAAGAGAGTTAGTTTTTTTTTATATACTGAAACAGTATATTTACAATAGCATGGATAAGAACTCAAAATTGTTGTTATGGTTTAATAACAGCTCAATATAAAGATGTACGAGTCTGGTAGAAATATTACAAACTCTTTATTGTCATGATTGATATGAATCACCATACTACACGCACTTTATAGTGTGTGATCGCTGCTTGTATAAGAGAAAAGATAAAAAAAGAGAAAGAAAAAACGAATAAAAAAACTTAAATAAATTTTAAACTTAAAAATAATAAAACATTTTGGGAAGTAAATACAAAAAAAATTAAAAAATACCTCTAACAGTTCAATATAAAGCTCTACTGGTCTGATAGAAAGACTACATGCTCTTTATTGCTATAATTGATATAGACTACCACATTGCATGCACTCCGATGCGTAGGATCGTATATGTATAAAACAAAAGATAAAAAATAGAAATACTCCAGACTTTTTATCGCTGGCTTCGATTGATGTAAATCACACTATATCTACTCCGCTAAATAGTGTCAGGTATAAAATAAAAGTTAAAAAATAATAAGATAAATAAAGTTAAAATAAATAAAAGTGGAACTAAAAATAAAATAAAATAAATATAAAATTTAAAAATTATAATAAAAATAAAAAATAAAAAAAGAAAGAAAAGGAAAAAAATAATAAAAATAAAAAATAAAAATGTCAAGTAGACGAACAGTGTCAGAGGCTCTGTTCGACCTCCAATTTATGCGCACATGAAAGATACTAGGACGGTACGCGCGGGTTGCTGCGCGTGCAGCCGGTGGTTGCGTCTGTGTGGAAATCAAAAGATTCATAGAGGGATGAAAGATTGGATCAGAGCGGATAATATTTTTTTTTTATTCTAATCATATTTTTTATCGGATTTAGAGTGAGCCAGATATTATATGGTTTCGGATAAAAGAATTGTTTAGATGTCAAAAAAAAGGTATGAATTTGGCCCGGTTTTTGAACGAAGGCACACTTTTCTTTGGATAATATGTGGTTACGTGTTGTTTTTTATAATAAAAATAATTCATTAGATTTCATTTAAACAATGAAAATAAATTAGTAACTATACAATAAAATATATACTACGCTTCAACACTTATAACAGATACATCACCGACGATTAAAATACACAACAACAACAACAACAATATATATATATAGTTAACTTGTTTTATGTATGAACTACAATGTAACGATGCTAGTGTCATGGGTTGAGTTGACTTCTACTATCATACACCGCGCTTGGGCTCCTTAAAATATTCATAGTATTCTATTATAAGCATCAGATAATCAATGTTCAATTATTAGATAATCAATATCCATCGGATTTTTTCAATCTCATATCCTACACCGCGCGCATACGCATATAATAGAATTTAGATTATCCATATCCACACGGATATTTAAAACACCTTTTCATGTTCTTAAAATTCAGATTCAGAGCGTATTGAAACGAAGGATTATCTACGCCACTTTCACCTCTACATGTGTAGTAATATATAGGTACACCCTAAGTGAAAGAGGGGAGAAAAACAATGAATAGGAGACTCAATATTTTTTCGCACACGGAGGACAACAACACAGGTGTGCTGCGTGCCTGCGTGTGGCCGAGGCGACGGCCGGCAGAGCTCCACCGCACGTCGTGTGACATGCGTCGGAAGGAGCCGGAAGTGCTCCGGATGCAGGCGTATTCTTTCCGGGATAAAGATCTACATATAATATCTTACTTATGCCCTCTTGGGGCCACGCGTTAGCTATAGGTCTGCACGAAACCGTCGTGCGGATCATCTTCACTTGATTAGTTTCCCCGCCTGCCTCCACTCTGGCGCTCACGCGCGCTCACAGATACAGTGATGGATAAAAGAGTTATTCACATCTAGTTGACACTTAGCTCTGTTAAATTTAAGCGGTAGGGTGACGGAACTAGCACTCACGTAAAAGAAATTGCATACTAGGGTATTAAAGAACTTTTCTTTTTTTTCAATATAATGGTACATACATAATAGTTTTGATCTTTTATAATGATACACAGGTAAAAGACTATATAATAACCATAGTGGACGTTGTCATGATGATGCTTGTGGCACTACGATGATGCAATGCAATGTGTTCTAGTATTAAACTATTAACATTAAGCAAGTTGGTAGTTAATTAGATGTGTTATTATTGAGTAATGAAGCATGTGCATATTAAAATTATTTGTACCTCAAAGTGTGTTTGGACTTTGGTAATGTACCACCTATACATCCTATTAACTACAATGTAATGTACCAAGTAAGTATTTACTCAACATAATGATTGATTAATATGGTTCTTAATTTTGAAGAAGTTGTATGAAGTCTTAGTATGTAGATGGGTCTTAATTTTGTGGATCAATAACCCAAAGTGAAAGCATCCAGGCCCCTAGTTAGATTTCAATGATCAATGACTACATAGATTACTGCAACTAACTTATATTTTCCTTTGGCATTATGAGTTAGGTCACATAATGATGATTATTTGAATAATCAATGGTTTTCATGCCCCTATCGATGGAATTCGTTTTTTTAAAGGATTGATGACAAGGTTAAGGATGGACTAATTCTAAGTGTCAATTGGAGTTAAGAGAAACTTAGAGTAGTTTAGTACTATGATTTTTACTTTGGCCGTACTATAAAGAAGGTATGAATGAATTGGTATCTTGATGAGTCTAGTGAGTTAGTGTGGTATGGTGTGCATACTTGTAAAACTTAGCACTATTATGCACATTGTACCATACCAGTGAGTTAGTGAGTTAGAGGAAGCCCAAGAATCAAGTCAAAGTAGTGTCATCCACATAGATGGTTGAAATGGAAGTGAATGGGCACTTAGCAGTAGCACCAGATTAATCAGGTGCTTGGCCCAAAAGACCACCAGATTATGCGCTATATGTGTACCAACTAGGGTTTGCTGAGGGATGATCATCGGATAGGCTCGGTGATATCAGTAGATTATGTGCTACAACATTGAGCCTAAAGGTTTCTATGTAGAAAGATTTTTATGTCACCGAATTAACCTAGTGATCAAGATTGTGTCATACGGTGTGATGTAGAGAGGTTTCGGATAGGGAAAATGACCACCGGATTAGTCCAATGATGGTCATTGTACTATGTGTTACTATATATGCTGAGTTTTAGTATAGTAATAGCTAGTTTTTTAACTATAGGTGGATAGGCGTTGAATGGATCTGGTGCAAGCAGCCACCGGATCATCCGTTGACCCCCAATTTTAGTGAAGTGGGGTTTGCAACGGCTAGATCTTGGTGGGGCTATTTATACCCCTCCATCTCGGCCATGGAGGCTATATTGCCACTTTGAATAGCTAGTTACACTCATTGGTGAGCAAGGGGGGACTTCAAGCTTAGTGGAATGATTGAGATTTTCTAATGCGAGAAGAAGGACTCCATTAGTGTTGGGTGAGTAGCAAGTGTGCATCCACTAGTCTCATTAGGCTTGTTGAGGTAAAGTGAGAGTTTGTGCTTGTTACACTTAGACGGCTTGGTGGTGATTGAGACCGTGGAGTATGTTGGTAGTAGTTAATTAATATGTTATTACTAAGTAATGAGGCGTGTGCATGTTAAAATTATTAGTGCCCCAAAGTGTGTTCTGACTGTCATCTATTCTAGTCAGTCTGGATTACACTCCTATCTTTGGTAATGTACCACCTATATATCCTATTAGAATATAATGAATAAAGTTAGTATTTACTAAAGTGATGATTGATTAGGATGGTTCTTAATTCTAAAGATTAGTATGAAGTCTTATTATGTAGATGGGTCCTAATCTTGTGGATCTATAACCCAAAGTATCTCGTCCTTAACATCATTATGCAAATCCTGACTGTGCTACAAGAATATATTGTTAGATAGGTAGCGTCTCAAGTTGCTGAGATATTGCTTAGTAACAAAATATGTCTTCAGAAATAAAAGTGGTTGTAGTGCAATTGATGGTACTGAACATACTCAACATTATATGGGGCCTTTATGGAATCCTTTTCTTGCATGCATAGCATTGCCAACCCAATGTAGATTGCAATCCTCGGCTCTGCATCATTGAGCTCGTTAGTGCAAATTTTCTTTCTCCTTTGAGTCTTGTTAATTAACCTTTAGCTCATTTGTATTGTCAGTTTTCTTTCCACTTGATGCGTTACAATCTTCTATAACATTTCATCTATGTCATATTATCTAGCTAGAATTTATGTTGCAGTTCAACATCAACATTTGTATGATAAAATACGTACATCACATATCATATGAAGCAATGTATCCTAAAATTAAACCAGAAAACACCATCAAAAGTACACAAGTCAAGAGTTAAAACAAGCTTGCACAACCAACACTTAATCATCTTAATCAACTCAAGCTTGAACTCCTTGTTCACCTCATTAGCTAATAAGGAATAGAAAATAGTTAAAAGAACATAAAATAGACACCTAAAACAAATCTCATTGACAATTATTGCTTACAATTATGTTTACGACAAGTGGCCACACATGAACCCAACCCTATGTTACGACACGACAAAGGACCACACATAAACCCTCCCCGACAACAAACGACAAAAACCTTCCCTACATCCCTACACCTCCTAACCTACCCCAACAAGTGTGGAAACGTATATAGCCTCTAGCCTCGCTCCAAACATTATTTTTTGGTAGCGGTTCTTCTCCGCCATAACATAATCTATCTCTAGAAACAATTATAGTATTTTTTATATAAAAAAAGCACAAGAACAAACCCTTCACTCAACCCATACGCAACGAAGACAAAGAAAAATAAATAACCAAAAAGAACATGTGGACTGATCAAAGCAAGTACATAAAACAGGCACCTAAAACAAATCTCACTGACAACTATTGCTTACGTTTATGTTTACGACAAACGGCCACACATGAACCCTACCCTATGTTATGACACGACAAAGGACCGTACCACACATAAACCCTCCCCGACAACAAGCGACAAAAACCTTCCCTACTTCCCTACACCTTCTAACCTACCCCAGCAAGTGCGGAAGGAAACGTATATAGCCTCGCTCCAAACATTATTTTTTGGTAGCGGTTCTTCTCCGCCATAACATAATCTATCTCTAGAAATAATTATAGTACTTTTTTAAAAAAAAAGCACGGGAACAAATTAACCCTTCACTCAACCCATACGCAACGAAGAGACAAAGAAAAATAAATAACCAAAAAGAACATGTGGACTTATCAAAGCAAATAGACATATGCACCCGCTCTAACAACAAGCGACAAACCCTTGCCTACTTCCCTACACCCTGTGATGAACCCTAAACTCATCCTCACATGACATACACAGAATTGTTATCATCAGAAAATGAGTTCCTGTTTTTTTACTATTACTATTAAGAAACAGCAGAAAAATCATGTATTTTTTATCTTTCCATTTGAGTCTGCTCACGTTTAATTTGTTTATTTAAACAGTTCAAAGGTGTGCAGTTACAACGCTGATAATTAGGCGGCGTTTATTTGCGTAATTTTTACCTTTCATACACCAGTGGCCCTGTCCTTTGTGCAGACCGGCACTTCACACTTGCATGTAGTGACAAAGCGACTCCTCGTTTGGCTGTTGCATTGGCATGTCTCCCCCGTTTCCATGCAACCGTGTCATCACTTACAGATCAAGTTTGCTTCACGGTCGATGCTAGCTTATCTTTGTGATACTAGTAGCACACAGATGCCGCTCGCTCGAATCCACAAGCTTTACCTTCCTTTTTTTTCCAATCAAAACCACGTACTGTACGTCCCGTTTCGGAAACCGTCCGAGAAGCCAGCATAATCTCGTGAATCGTGATACATGCAATGCAACAGCCAACAAACAGCCAGCAGCATGCGAAGAGCAGAGCACACCGGCGGCGGCGAGCGCGCGGAGAGGAAAGTGTGCAGCGGACGTGGCCGAGGACGTGAACCGCGCGCGCGCACCCTGCCCGTCCGGGCGGCGGGCTATACGCCTATACCACCGTTTCTGCTCACGCCCAGCGCCTTGTCAGGCCGTAATCCGGCCATCCAGACGTGCGTTTCGTCTGGGCCCCAAAACCACGTCCGCCGCGGCGACGCGCCCACCGGCTTCCCATGTCCGCCGACAGTTTACCGGACCTGCCGCCTCCTATAAATGGACAGCCCCCTCCCCTCCAGCGTCTTCTGCATCCCATCTTCCTCAATCGGTACTTTTATATTCGTCAGTCATCAGTCATCACAATTGAGAGCGACTAGCTAGCTCTGTATACTGCAGGATCGGATCACCGCCAAGCCGTCCACCGTGACCTCCGCGTCCGTCGACCAGAACCTTGCCCTCGCCAAGCAGTGCTCGCGAGGTACATAGATTCAAGCATACATCTACACTGGACACAAAGACTGATGCCCTGCTTGTTCCTACGTTTTTTATGTGAAAATGAACTGATTCCATACGTAATTCTTGAGAAATTCCTGGGTTCCAAACAGACCCTGAATATTTTGGTGGACACTGATCGGTCGATTTCTTTGCTCACTGTCACTGATGCTTGAGTTGTACTACATGTCTGCATCGCAGAGGCCGCCCTCGCAGGGTTCAAGGCAGCAGCTATCGGGACCGTCGCCTCTGCAATTCCCACCGTGAGGAGTGTGTTCATCTACTATGATCTATCTCAATTCTCAGCATGTAAATCTAATCGTGACTGCATAATAAGCCCTGTATGTTGTTCAGCTGGCTAGCGTGAGGATGCTTCCATGGGCCAAGGCCAACATCAACCCCGCTGGCCAGGCCCTCATCATCTCCACAGGTACATCTCACTCCTCTACGACCTAGCAGCTAGATGCCTAGCTTCACAGGTCTCTGAACTGAAGTAGTAGTAAGCATTTGTTCGATTCTCCTATATGTAACTGATGCGTGTTTTGCTCCACCAAATAAAACTTGAACCCTGCAGTTGCTGGCATGGCCTACTTCATCGCGGCAGACAAGAAGATCCTCGCGCTGGCGAGGCAGCACTCGTACGAGAACGCACCTGACCACCTCAAGGACACCTCCTTCCAGGGCACCGGCGGCCGTCCGCACCCAGGGTTCTTCAGGCCGTGAAACGAGAGCTGAGCAAGCTACCCCTGGACGCACACTGGTTCTCAGCCGTCGATCGATGCAGCATGTCCAACAAGAACCTACACTACTACTAGCCTATAGCTAGTAGACATCGGCGATCGATAAGATCGAAGAAACTGTAATACTTAATTAGTGCTCCAGTTTATTGTATCTACCTTCCATCATATATTAATGCATACCCTCCTAAGTACACAACTTTTGTGCGCTACACATGACCGTGAAAAACGTGATGGCAAAAGGCTTTTGCTCTTCTCAGATCAATGTTCGACATAATACAATTAATTGTACTGTCCAATTTAAGAACGTAACAACTACAACTTTTTTGTACAAACGATGCATGGTTTTTAGTTACACTCGATCATACACACTGAGATATAAATTCTCTCACCACTAATTAGATACAAAAGTGCCCGGCTTTCTCTAACTATGCACACAAGGTCAAGCCCAAATGGTAAACCACAGTGTAGAGTGCAAGATTAACTCGATCGACCTAACTAAACTTAGCTTCTTTCATCGACTGTTCTACTTCTACGCAATGTCGTCACTCCATCCGAGATCAAGTTAATAATTTGCACAACCAACACTTCATCAAAATTATCAACTCAGGTCAAACCCCTCACTCACCTCATTAGGCAACGAAGACAAATAAAATAATTAAAAAGAACATTAAACATACACATTTTTTTGCCTCATGGCAGCTATTACTTGCAGTTATGTTACGATAAAAGGCCACACATGAACCCTACCCGACAACAAACAACAAAAATGTTCTTTACTTCCATACACCATACCCTAGCTCCAAACATTTTCTTGTAACGTTTGCTCTCCACAACATAATATATTTCTAGAAACATTCATATGAACTACATGAACCCTACCCGACAACAAGCGACAAAAATGTTCTTTACATCCGTACACCATACCCTAGCTGCAAACTTTTTTATTGTAATGTTTGCTCTCCAAAACATAATATATTTCTAGAAACATTCATATGAACTTTTCTTTATTGACATAGGGGCTAACACATCACTTATGACTTACCTCATCAGGCAACAAAAACAGCAAAAATAATTAGAAAACATGAAATGGGCACAAAAGATGCCTCATGAACAAATATTGCTTACAGTTATGTTACGACAAAGGGCCACACATGCAACTACCCAGACAACAAGCAACAAACACTTCCATACCTCCCTACACCCTGTAATCCACCCCCACAAGTGTGGAAACGTATATAGACTTGCTCTAATGTTAGTTTTTAAAACATTTCTTCTCCATAACATAATCCATTTCTAGAAGCTACCATAAGAAGTTTTCTTTAACAATGCAGGAACCCTTCACTCATTCCATCAAGCAACAAAGCAAAATAAAATAATAACTAAAAAGAACATGAAACGGGTACAAAAGGTGCATTGTGGACTGGCTATTACTTACGGTTATGTTACGACAAATGACACATATGCACCCGCTCCAATAAGGGACAAAAAAACTCTTCCCTACCTCCCTACACCCAGTTACGTTGACCTACCCCTACACATGTGGAAACTTATATGGCCTTGCTCCAAACATTACTATTTTTTGGTAACATTTCCCTCTATAATATAACCATTTCTAGAAACTTTTATACAAACTTTTTAATGGACAAACGGGTGATGGCTATTGCAAAGCTCGGATACAAGACGTGTGATGCTCCCAAGACTTGACATTGAGATCTTACCCTGCAGCAACCTGAAGCAGGTTACAAACACAGTGTTTACTTCACAAGGTTGATGTAGTCGCACAATATGCCTGGTTTAGCAAATCTGACAGTGGGCACTTAGATTAGAGTATTGTTGCAGGTCAAGGACTTGGCTAGTTGGATTGGTGTAGCATAGTGCGGTAGTGCCAGTAAGAAAGTGGATGGTGGCTCAGTGCTGGGCTTCCGTTGGGTTAGTGTAGCTGTAGCACATAGTGCAGTAGTGCCACTTACAAAGTGGATGGTGTTCAGTGCTGGACTTTCAGTCGATTCGGCCTTGAATTTGGTTCTTTTGCCGGAATCAGAAACTACCACGATGTATTGTGGGGCACAATCATATCCTTCAAATCTTCGGAGCATGTATGGAAGCGTGGTTTTTATATATCTTAAAAACAGTGAAAATTTTACATGTGAAATGTTGTTTGGATGCCTGTAAACCCCATTCCCTCATTTCGTTTAAACGACTTACAGACCTGCTAACTTCATTCAGATAACTTGCGCTTTGTATTAATAGAAATAAATGCGTTTTTTAGAAAGAAAAAAAATGACATTTTTAATAGTAATAGCATATAAACATTCATTTGATTTGTAGGGCTTTACCCTCTCCGAAGAGTGGGAGCCCTTCCAGAAATTCTCAGAGGCCCAGTGGGCCAAAGAGGGGGTTTGGAAATAGTTTTCAACCAGCAATTGACGCGCCTCGGTGTGACCTCATAAGCTGCGTCATTGCCCCAAGCGCAAAGATGGTTCCTGCCTCACCGTGCCTCTCCGTCCCTCCGCTTCCGAGGTGGGACAAAAACACCCCGCGAAACGGCGGCAAAACGCGACTGCTCAGTGTTCACCGCCCAAGGGGCTTTCTGTTCCCACCTGGGCCCTTTTGAGTTGTCAGGGGCCACACGCCATGGAGCTGTCCGGCCTTTGTTGCAGCCCAGCCGAAAGCCCGAAGCTAGAACTGCCAGGCCGAGTCACCGACCCAGTTCAAGAGAAGATCCATCCATGGACACCAAGACATCATAAAAAAAAAACCATTTGTTTACAGTTGGAAGCTTTTGATAATACGGAGGCTTTTGCATCTACTTGCACCTTGAACCAGTGATTTATGTGACTATATACTGTATGTTGCAGCGCAGTGAGGCAGCAGTGTCAGTAACTAGCTTTGGTAGCCGTTGGCATATGTATCCGAGCGAGCTCGATGCACCGTGTCGATGCAGTGGTGCAGCCATTTCTTGACACTAGTTTAATTTGGTACTCCTAGGACGACACAGACGCCGAACCTACTAGCTAGCTAGTACCCCTGCAATATTTTCATCCTGTATTTTGTTACCCAAACCACGTGCCGATCGACACGGTTGGCTGGTTCGGTTTGGGGATTGGGCACCGAGGAACCAGAAGCAGTTTCGTGAGAATCTACAAACAGGCTACCTAGCCAGTGTAGAGTGTAGTGCAGCAAAAGACAGCTTATTGATGTTGTTCGGTTAATGGTTTTTTTCCATAATAAGGTTTATTTGGTACAACTCCTCCTGAGAGGCTTCTCTGGAAGAGCCAGAGCCACTTTAGAGAAGCCATAATTTGTGGCTTCTTCAAAACGGTTCCGTCTCTTCTGTTTGTTTTTTTTTATTGAAAAACAACTTATTAAAAAAAAACATTTGACATGACTCCTCCATAAAAGCTAGAACCGGAGCCATAGAGAAGTTATACCAAACACGCAAACAGGCACTAATAAGTATCAACTGGTGTTGTTTTATTGGAAGAGAAAAATATTATACCATATATAATTGATAAGTCTTTGCTTTTTTTTCTTGAATACACATGAGGTCTACGTATCATTTTTTGTTAAGAAGAGAAATAGTTTAAGTATAACTTCTTACCGGATGAGCCAGATACAAAGAAATGACTACATGATTGAAACAATTATGACTATCAGAGTACGAAGGCTGAGCTATCATCTGACGAGGACCGCAAGCCCGGTGACGCTTGCCTTCGTCTAGTTATTATGACTATCAGAGTACGAAGGCTGAGCTATCATCTGTCGAGGACCGCAAGCCCGGTGGCGCTTGCCTTCGTCTAGTTTGATGAGTCAGTGCAATTCAACTCTCATGTTGAGGCGTCGCGGAAGCACATTGTGTTGATTGTTTTAACAGATCAAAAAATTTAATATAATAAACTAACACTAGATATAAAAAATGCTACAAAACATAACGATGAAAATCTATAATGTACTTTTCTACACAAGAAGAAATGTGCACATCCATTAGTTACGTTTTTTTTTCCTCGTGGCATTGTGCAAGCCGGTTTTTTTATTCTCTCATGAATCCCAACTACAGATTTGGGGTTGGTGCTAAGCTAAATTAATAGAATATTAGATCACATTATAGGAGGATATGAGGAACAAATAAATAACATATGTAAATGACTTGTATGTTAATATATTATAAAAGTTAAAAAAGTATTGTACACAATAGAAATGATGTGGATATATAATTTTTGTAATTAACAAGGGATGTTATGAATAACTTGTATGAAAGGGTTGCAAGTTAGTGGAGCACTTGGAAAAGATTGTAGGGAATAATGTGGATATCTTGCACAAACAGAGATAATATCTATTGAAGGTTTACCTTTAATAAATCCAAACCGGATCGTACTGGAGCTGACAAATCTTTATAAAACCAACTAATCCTTCCATCGCTGGCCATTCTGTACATTAACTTGGGTACACGCTCACGTTGTCCGTACACAAATAATACTAGCGGGTCCTCGCGCTTCACGCCGGTGAAAGTACGCTCTATTTCTCTATACACGAAATCAGCCGAAGATTGTCTCCTAAATTATTTTAGTGTGAAGATAGCAGGAGTGCAAATGAGTGACTTTAGAGGCATCTCTAAACCCAAGTATTTATACTACTTCTCTAAATTTTTTAAAAAGTAATACAAATATTTAAAGTAAAGAGGTTTGGAGGTACCTAAAGGTTACCCCTTTGCACCCCGAGAAGATAGTGCACGTTAATTGAGGCAATCAAGAAGAGGGGCACTACTGACCTACAGTTATACACGAAATCAGTTGAAGATTTATCTCCTAAACTATTTTAGCGTGAAAATAGTGTATGTTAATTCAGGCAATCAAGAAAAAAGAAATACTAATATACTTATATACAGTAGGGAAACAATTTAGGAATAATAATATCTACCAGTAGGCACAACCCCGGCCATTGCTTGCATAGTTTCAGACACCTGTTGTCTGCAAGCTCGAATGAAAAGCTTGTGAGGCGGACGTGGAGTCGAGAAGCGGGTGGATAGAGAGGCCCATCAAGAAGTACATTGTGTTTTTGGAATTCGCTGCTGGCCATCTCTCGCAGCAAACTTATCTTAGCTTGTTAGCATAAAAAAAAGTGTCATTTCAGTACTTTCATCATACATTTTGCGGGCATTGTCAAAGATCTGCATATCAAATCAGCGTCAGTAAGCATCATAAATCCCGCGTAAACGATCTGAGACAGCAGCACACTGTGCGAAACGAGAGGTGCTTAAATCGCCACGTTTCCAAATCTAACTTTCAACGACGACCTGGTAGGTTTTGCCGTCTAGCGGCAGCAGAAACAGAGATCTGCATTGACAGGGCCTTCTAACCAGCCAGCTGCCTTCGATCAGGTCCACACAGCAAGCCCCAATCATCATGAAAAGAAGAGGCTGCTCGCTCCATTATTGCACAGTTTCGTCTTCCTCCGTGTCCTGCTCTAGCTAGCTCTTCCGATCCCACAAGTCTGGGAAAGATCCATGGCGATGGAGGAGGGTGCCATGGCGCAGGCGAAGCTGGTAGCGGCGGTGGTGGCGCATCAGATGCTCATAGCGGGCTTCCACGTCGTCTCGAGGGCGGCGCTCGACATGGGCGTCAGCAAGATGGCGTTCCTCGTCTACAGGAATGGCTCTGCCGTCCTTGTGATGGCTCCTGTTGCCTACTTCCTCGAGAAGTGAGTATATTCATGTAAATTCTACTTCTACCCACAGGTTACTGGCTGTTGATCTCCTCTCCTAATGCTCTAGCTAGAGAGTTACTGTTACTGTTACTCTGTTAGAGGTTCATTTCAAAAATGCTACTGATAAAGCATGGGTACATATGTAGCCAAACTCTTTGTGGTTTTGGACTCCTAGCACCCAAAATTTATGAGCATGCATGCATGTTACTCCTCTTTAGTAGTATTTCGATATTTTTAGCTGTTTAATTAACTCTCAAATCTAAGTTTGGCAAAAAAAAAATTTGGTATTATTGCAGTTAAAAAAAACTTACCTCAATGATTATGCAGGAAAGATAGGCCACCCCTCACGTTACGTTTGATGATTGACTTCTTCATGCTGGCTGCAGTTGGGTAAGGTGTACAATAATTGCATCCATACTGATCATTTTAAGATATATACTTGTGTGCAAGTTTTAGTTTTTAACTACTCGATCTGCTATAATCCGTGCAGGGTTACATTCACACAGGGGCTTTATATTCTTGGTTTGTACTACTTGTCAGCAACTTATGTCTCTGTCATCCAAAACTCTGTCCCTGCAATCACATTTCTGATGGCTGCCGTTTTGAGGTAAATACCAAATGCGATGTTTTATTTATTATGTAACTTGTATTTACAAATAATGAAAAATACGTTATATATCTAAGCAAACTTTGATGGCCATGAAACTAAAAGCCAGCAATTGTATATAGAATTTCCATGGTTTTGGGCCAAGGAGGCACAACAGTTGACGAACTAATAAAAACAAAGAGTTAGCAATGGTACGAAGATCCATATGTATTTTCTTATTGTATAAAACAAAGAGTTGATGAACGAATAACTTGTTGCCTGAGCTGGCTGGATCTGAAATCCGAAATCAGGGAAATTTGACCAGCTTAGCTATGTTTTTGTGGACGTTCTCTGATAATGTACCTTTCACTACTACAGTCACGGTTTTCTACAGCTGGCCAAAAATAATTTTCTGAGGTACACAAACATTTAAAATCTAGAGGGTCTAAAATCTAAATGTTTTTAAATATTGTGAGAATTTTTTAGAACTTATCTTTTTTCTAGAGCGCCTCATGAAAATTATTGTAGACGCTTTGCCGGAGCGCCTAGTTACTAATATTATGATTTGTTGTCTACCTACCCAGAATTGAACAGGTAAATATTAAAAGCAGACATGGGCTGGCAAAAATAGCAGGCACGGTGATTACGATAGCAGGGGCAACCATCATAACTCTCTACAAAGGGATGCCATTAACGACAGCACATTCAGAGGGTACCCACAAACTGAACGACATTAAAGTTATCCAGAGTCCAAGCTTTACCTGGATCGCAGGATGTCTCATCATGTTTGTGAATTGTCTCTGTTTGTCTGGATGGATGGTTCTGCAGGTTTGTTTCTACTATTTAGCCTTCTAGTTAACTTCTTTAGTGTTTGCCTATGTACTGACATATTCATTTGATCATTTGTACCAAATAATAGTGATATCTAACGAGAATGAAACGGGGTAACTGAAAACTTAGTACAAGGAAAACTGTTAGCAATGTACTATAGCCATTTCCCAACTATAACACAGAGACGAAAAATGTTGTTTCTAGTAATTTATATAAATGTATGTGCCAATTTTAAATTGAGGTCCATAGCATGATTTCCGGTTTTTGTTATATGGTATCATTGGTTAAATTTTGTTGTTTTACAATTTTTTTCTCCAAAATCTGTTTCAAATTTCAATTCTCAACAACAAATTTCTAGCCAACATGTATTCAGGGCTCTTGTGACTTATCATTAACTTTTAACAGGTCCCAATTTTGAAGAAATACCCAGCTAAGTTGTCATCTTTCACTATCACTTTGGCATTGGGGTTTATCCAACTCGCCCTTGTAGCGCCATTTTTTGAGAGCAACATTGAGAGGTGGAAGATCCACTCTGGAGGCGAGCTTTTGACCATCTTATATGCTGTAATTATCTTTTCTAATAAGTTGATTATGTTGTTCATTTCTAGTTATATCTTATTCAAGATCTTGTTAAGATCTCATTATCTAAATCAAAGTTATATCTTGTCATTTTGTACCAATACTTTTAAAAAAGTGAAGTCTATATTGGTATTTTGCTTGAGGGCTTTGGTCAGCAAATTTTTATTTATACATTTAGTTTATAAAAGTAAACATGAACTGGAGAGGGTTTTATGAAGATTTGTCATGCTAGCTTTGGTGGAAATATGTTTCTAAAATTGGACTTATGTTCATTAGACTAAGAACATGAATTAACTTTAATATACTTGTTTATTTATGTTTGTTGATATCTCAATCCACAACATGGAATTTCAGAAAGGTAAACATGGAAAGAAGCTTAGATATAGCTAGAATATATTTCTTGGGGATAATGAAGACCTTATGTATGCGAGTGAATGTACAATATAATGTCTTGCTTGTACTAATGATTGTAGGGTATTGTGGTGCTTGGTATTGCCTGGTATATTATGATTTGGTGCATAAATAAGGGAGGACCTCACTTCGTTGCTGTCTTCCAACCGTTGCAAACTTTCATGGTTGTCATCATGTCTTCCATTTTCCTCGGTGACAGACTCTACATTGGAGGGTAAGAAATACACACCATGCATTAAGTTATGAGTTATGACAATAATATCAAAATGGCATGAGGAAGAGCAATAGCAAATTGGTGTTTGGTCACAAAATCTTCTAACGAAGTTTATCTTTTTTTTCCTAATAATTTACAGAGTTATAGGTGCGGTGGTCATAGTTGCAGGTCTCTATTGTGTATTGTGGGCAAAAAATAAGGAGACCAAAAGCAAGAGTGATCTCCTTTCTGAAAGTAGCCTGTCACAGAATCTCCTTCATCATGAAGAGACTACAGTGTGAAGATCCATAAGAGCAGCTCTAGCTCTAGTGTATTGCAAAATCGAACCGAGAGAGAAGCAAATCGAACCGAGACTACTGTATGGTTCGGCTGCTCGTTATCAGAAGTAAAATCGAACCCAAGTGAAGAATCGAATCGCGTTGTGGTTGTTCCAATAAAAAAATCTTTGTATAGGACAGGCCATTTGTGGTGTTGCCTGTGAAACCTCGTCAGCTGCCATAAGGCCTTGTGTTTAGATTCAAAATATTTACAAAATTTTAAACTGTAGTATTTTGTTTGTATTTGATAATTTTTGTTCAATCATGAAATAACTAGATTTAAAAGATTTGTCTTGCAAATTACAGACAAACTACGCAATTAGTTATTTTTTACCTATATTTATTACTTCATACATATGTTTAAAGATTCATGTGATGGAAAATCTTGTAAAGTTTTGGAATTTTGAAAGGAAGTAAACACCCCAAACCTAAATGGAATGAATTCATATGTGGGAAAATCCCCTAACCCCTGTCCCAGTTGAGCTTTAAAAAAAGACCTGGTGACTCGTGAGACAGGGCCACTTCTGATTTGTTTATTATTTCTTTAGAGCAACCACCGAAGCAACACTGTAGCTCTCCCAAACCAAACCGTGTCAATTCAATTCGATTTATCGACTGCTCTGAGAAACTTCTTGCTACAGACTATGGCTGCAACATACAGGAGCGTGTGCATGCATGACGCACTCTCAATAATTGATGAGCAAAAAATTAGAAGTAATTGTTTTAGAGATCTCCAATAATGAATGGAACCGTTTATATTGTTTGAACTAGCGTCCTGGTCGATCTATAAGACTATGGCTGTTCATTTTTTTTTCTCCTCAAAAAATTGTAATAAGAGACTGTGTAAATCTCTGAATGTAGAGGTCGGATATTTTTTATCTATTATTTAAAAAAAAAAGTGTTCGCAGGGGTAAGCCTACTGGTACGTATGAGTGCTAATTTCTGTGCTATGATTTGAAGAAAAAAATTGGAATATTTCGTTTTGTTCTTACTAATTACTGTGATTTTAGTACAGTTTGTTTAGTGGATGAGCCACCCTGGTTCATCCATGGGTGGAATGGGATGTTGGTGCCTGCTGCCCTGCCCTGCATTAGTGCAGTGAGAAAACAGGGAGCGACACCGGGGTTCCGTTCCAAAACTGAGGACCCTGAATCTGAATCCCTGATCACTTGCTGCTGTTGCTGTCTATCCCTTTTATTTACTATACTGTGCTAGTATATCTTTCTGTTCACAAAAAAAAAGTACTAGTATATCTTTCCTGCTTTCCATCTCCATGAACGCTGGCTCGATCAGTTTGTCATGCGGCTCACGTTTCTGTTTATTTCACTTGTTGGCTACGTGGAATCACACGAGGACGAGGTTAGGTGATCAGGTCAGGCATGGGATAGATGGAGCAATGCTCGTCAGTCACCTGAAACCACATGGGTTCATTTCACCCCTGAAACCACGTCCGGCCCCGCGACCCGCCCGCCGATTCCGGGTCTGTTTGGTAGGATTATGCACTGTTCTGGTAGGATTATGCACTGCTAGCTGATTTATTGTGAGAGAAAAACACTGTTCTAGCTAGATTTAAGTCGGCTGAAAAGTCAAGCGAACTCCATCAATCCATCCTCCTCCAGCACCGGTCCCTGTCGCAGAGGCCACCCTCGTGGCAGCAGGGGGGCATGCAGCAGCTGTAGCATCCATCGCCTCCGCGATTCCCATCGTGTGTTAGAGTTCCCTCATCGAACTTAAAACTCTTTCTATCCCGTAGCTAAACGATGCAGTACGTCGCACTTATGGCTGCAACTTAAGTATGCTTGTGCTGATGTTGTTCAGATGGCGAGTGTGTGTGCCATGTGCGAAGGTAGGCCAACATCAACCCTACCGGCCAGGCCCCTCCATTCCATTGCAGAGCAGCAAGTAGCTGCGAGAGCTTATTAGCGTAGCTTCTGAACAGTGGCTTAATCTGCTCAGAACATGCATTCATGCTGCGTACAGCGTACGACTGTATCGTCAGCGACATGTACCGAAATACCAAAATTTGGTAAAAGAATTTCATGATATTTCTGTAATGCTTTGTAGAATATGCCGAGTTTTGAGTATTTCCAATCTTTATGAGTACTTATCATGATTAGCGAAGCCACAAAGAACTCTATAAAAATAAAAGATGCTCTAGATCGAGCTATCCAGTTGAAATTTGAAAAGAAGGCCATCCATGCAAACAGCAAACTTTGTGACTGTCTTAGTCGGCTGGAGTCAATAAAGTGGTTCTTCTTCATTATTCAGAATTGAGTTAGGTTCACGGAGGAGTTTCGTAGAGTACTTTGTCATTGACTTTCTTCTAAACGACTGGAGTTTAGACTTCAATATACTGTATCATTTTTGTTATCACTAGGTTCTGTTCGAAGGCACTAAAATTCCTCAACATTGAAAAAAATTCGGTGATATTTTCAACTCTATAAAACCCAGCGACTACTATAGTGATGTGTACACGCAAGCAGTGACAGCTAGCAGGTTGACTATTGACCGCCGTTGAAATGTGTCCGAGCTCCATGCACCGTGTCGATCTTACAATGTTGCATGGTTCCTTGTTTTCATTTAACATCTGTAGCAGAACGAGACAAATAAATCCAAGAATCGACAATGCAATTTAGGGTGGACCTTATTGTTTTGAAAATTTTGCCCCTAGGTATTGCTATTTTTCCATTGCCTATCAGCCTATATAGTTGAATAGCCACGAACGTGTCCAAGAAACAAAGCTTACTTTCTTCTTTGTTGCTTTTCCTTTTTCTCTTACTATTACTTGCGCACTCCGTAGTACCACCTTCTAAGTAGCCTTCCTTGTTTCTCTCGTTCTTTTTTTTTAGAGAACGTACAATCACACAAGTGTTTCATTAAGAAGAGAGTATTCGAATACAGTACAAATCACCAGGTAATCCATACATTACCGATACCAACCCAACAAAGCACGCGAGAACGTGTAGTACAAGAAGAAGAAGAAGAAGAAGAAAAAGAGTGTGTTTATCTTGTTCTCTTTGCTGGCTCTCAATCTAGAAAAAGATGGTTTCTATGATCATTAATTAGTGTTCCAACTAAGCAAAATATTGATAGATGTAGGATTGTAGTTGATAAAGATAGAGATAAAAAAATGGTTTCTTATTATATAGGAAACTATGTCTGCACAAGAACCAAGATATTACATGTAGGCGTGTTTGGTAGCTGATATGAGATAAAAACACATTTGATCAGACAAAACTTAATCTTTCAAAATTCCCTCTATTGAAAGTTTGGTTTATTTACATGTAGTGTCTATGTGACTCGTATAGAAACCGTCTCGTAATTTTTTTTATTGGGACTCCCGACTCTGCTACTCATTTTTAAACAAAAAAAACTATTATTCCTCTACCACCGACACACAATAGCCCCGTGCACAGGCAGTCGTTTTTTTAAAAGAAAAAACAACAACGAGTAGTTCGGTAGCACACAGATGCCCTTTGTTGCCCACCAGGCAGCGCCCAACCCAAACGGGCAAAAAAGCCCAAAACTACTGGCCGTGTCGCGTAGATTCCTTTTTTTTTCCCTGCGGCAGGTGGTGGCGAAACGGCAGGAGAGACACCGGCGGCAAAATGGTGGGCAGAGGAGGCGCGGAGTACAACGGCCGACGCCGCGTCCGGGTGCCCGGTGCCTGACGCATCCATCTCCAAGCCGCGCACGCCACTAGTCCACCCACTCCACTGCAATACCACTCCACTGGATCTGGATAGGGAATGTTAGAGTAATAGAAATAGTATCAAATTATCTAGACATATGAGATGTTAGTCTTATGTACCCTATATAATTAACATATGAGGCTCAATGCAATATATCTAATATTTCACCAATTATATTCTCCTTTATGGTATCTTTCGTCTAGGTTTAGATCCTAACCCTAGCAGCCGCCGCTTCCGCCGCGCGCTCCCGGGTAGGGATCGATCTCCGCCGGGGGCAGCGCCCTTGTTTACGCGTCCGATCCAATTGATCCGGCTGCTATCGTCGTCGTCGCGCAACAGATTGGGATCTCCCCTCGTCGTCGGGCCGTCGTTGCCTTGTCCCCGGACTCGTCGTCAAGCTGTTGCCGTCTCGTCCCGAGACTCGTCGTCGGGCCGCCATCGCCTCGTCCCGAGACTCGTCGTCGAGTTGTCATTGTCAACACTTTCTTGATTTTCGTCGCATGGAGGCAGATAGATCTCGCCCCATCCCGTGCCGCCGTGGTGGCGGCTAGGCCCAACAACATGCCTCGATCATGGGCTGCCACGGAGGCAGTCATATCTGGCATGTCGCTGCTATCGAGCAGATCTGCTCATCTCCACTACGTCGATCTCATCTACGTCGACGTCTTCGGCCCTGCGCATCAACGACACCCCCTGCGGTCCGATCGAGGCTGGGTACAATCGATCTCCTGCTGATGTATCTTTTTGGTTTGCTCGATCACTGATCGGGATTGAGTCGTCCACCGCCCGTCGGCCTCGCGCGTACTACTCCGGCATCGCGCTAAGTCGTACACGCATCTTCTCCGAGCAACGGGGCTGCATGCTTGCTGCTGTGTCGCCTCATCGGGCCGCAACATCGCCGCCCGTGTGTCCACTTCGCCATTGCATCTACATCGCCGTCCCCCGTGCATCGACATCTGTGTTGTGTAATCTTTGTTGCGCCATCCGTCTGCACAAGGTCTTCGTCCTGCTGATTGGGTCTTCGTCATCGAGCTGCCACTGCCAGCGTCATCGTTGAGCCCTGCTCGCCGGTCACCCCTCGCGTCGTCGCTGAGCCCTGCTCGCCGACGTGTTCTCTACCGTATTGCTTCTTCTTCGTCCAGCACAACCACGTCACGTTACTGTGGTTGGGGCCCTCTCCTTGTACGTCCGGTATTGGCAACACTGATGTGTGCTTTCGTCCCCGACATGCTGTTGGGTCTGGCAAATCCAACCAGCGTATCGGTGCACAGGTGACTTGACTGCATCAACTTCGGCATCGACCCACCCGTTCCCGCCCCGTCTGCCTCGATTGCATCGTCACCTTTCGTCTACATCTTCGACGGCCCTGACTGCATCAACTTCGACATCGCCCCCTTCCATGACGACTGCCTCGACGTGTCTCCGTCATCACCATGGCGCCCCTTGTGCGTCTACGCCTGCAGCTCCATCGACACGACAACCCGATCGCAACTACGTCGACCTCGGCAATCTTCAGCACGGCTTCTCCGACCACGGCTATTGCGCCCTCGCGCCCGGTTACCTCGACATCGGCACAAAGGGCTACCGCCTTGCATGAGGACTCGTCGGCTTCTTCTCCAGCCACAGCATACGCGACACATCGACTGTTCTGACTGTGGGGGATGTTAGCTTGTCAGCTTCTTCTCCAGTCTCACCGTCTGTAACGCTCTCGCTGTGACTGCGGGGGATGTTAGAATAATAGGAATAATATCATATTGTCTAGCCACATGAGACGTTAGTCCTATGTACCTTATATAATTAGCCCATAAAACCAAATACAATATATCTAATATTTCACTAATTATATTTTCTGTGAGGAAAGCGTGGTCCGACGGCCAGTTACCTGGAATAATGGAATCCCACGAGCACGTGACGTCCCCGTCCCTGGGCGGGGTGCCACCGGCCACTCTCTAGCTAGTCTGCAGACTGCAGTCGACATGCCTTTTTGCCCCCCGAAACCGAAACCACGTCCGGCCCGCCGGTTCCTCGCCCACCGGCCGTCCACCGCCGATCGTTTGCCGTTGCCGTCTGTCCCGGCTGCCGATCGGTGCGTCGCGGCGGCGCGGCGCTACTATAAATTCACCACGGCCTCCCCTGCCTCTTCCAGCAACCACCCGTGTGCTCTGCTCATTCTCTGTCTCTCACTCTAAGCCAGTGCTGCTGCTGCTGCTGCTGCTGCGCATCACACTCCACTAGCTAGCTCCACGAGCCCAGTTCACGAACAGGATACAGTGACACCACCATGTCGTCGTCACCCGTGAGCCGTGCGTCCCTCGACCAGAAGCTTGCCCTCGCCAAGCGCTGCTCCCGAGGTACTGTACACACAAACACACACACTGATCCGATCCGATCCGATCATCCGGCTAGCACACTGCACGCTCGTCGCTACAGTTTGTGGTCTTCCGATGATATATGGATGTCTGCTTACTTACTTAGCCGTTGTTCTAGCTTTATCTGTATACTGCTGCCTGAATCCTGATGCTTACATTACATGACTTGCATTGCAGAGGCGACCCTGGCAGGGTTCAAGGCAGCAGCTGTCGCAACCGTCGCATCTGCAGTTCCCACCGTGAGTCTCTCGTCCTTCATCTATCTATTTCAGCATCGCCATACCATAAAACTGTAGTACATATCTAACCATTTCGAGATCCGTAACCTCTGTTGTTCACTGTTCAGCTGGCGAGCGTGAGGATGCTGCCATGGGCGAAGGCCAACATCAACCCCACCGGTCAGGCACTCATCATCTCAACGGTTGCCGGGATGGCCTACTTCATCGCTGCCGACAAGAAGATCCTGTCGCTGGCGAGGCGTCACTCGTTCGAGCAAGCACCTGAGCACCTCAGGAACACCTCTTTCCAGGGCACAGGCCGTCCCCACCCGGCCTTCTTCAGGCCTTGAATAATCTTGATGATATACAAACAAGCAAGCCATATGATGCAAGATCAGTTCTACACTTCTACTGCTGTTATGTGTACTTCCATCTAGTATAGTACGTAACATATATATGCTTCATGCAATAAGCAGGCCCCTGCAATGCAGACCAGCATAGCTTAATTAGCTTCTGCAGTAGGGTGGTGGTTGCAATCTGCTGTGAACACGCATGCATGCATTATATTCATGTTGTGTACCGGCCGGCTATATCTGTATTATTATTGTCTGTAACATCTGTCGCAGCAATGAAATACTACTACCCCTTCCCCTGTCATGGTGTACTTTGTGCATGCTTCATAAGGCTCATATCAAACTGTTCACTCTATCAAAATGAAAGCAGACGAAAAAAAAAAGGTTTTCCTACATGAAGACGAGTGCGAGAGTACGAATGAAAATCCCGAATGCTACACATCGAGTAAACTAAACATGACACGAACGGACTCAGACTGAAAAAAGTCCTAGCCTAGTTTAATTTGGATACAGTCAGATTCGCATTAATTCACATGGATTGAAGTGAATTGTAATGAAACATAACACATGTGAATTAACGTGAATCAGACGATGTTCCAACAAGCCTCATCATGATTCAGGAACCGGCGAAGATTGTGTCGCCATCAGAATTTACAAGTTGAGCATATATAATCTTGCCGGCAGGTGCAGTCTATCTCCCAGTCAATTTTTACTACCACCCAAGCTAGCGTTGCTGGCTCCACTCCACATCCACGCAGGACGTACGGGCTTCAACAAGTCTGCAAAGCGACATGCATATGTATGCAAAAAGGCGGCGGTTTGCTCCATGCCGCTGACGGTTTTGAACAATATAATCCAGCCGTGGATCGTTTGGTTTCTTTTCCCCTTTTTTTCCTTTTTGTATTTAATCATTCCATCGATCATGCATGTCCGTATGTGAGTATGTCACAAACTGACCTAAGTACATATCCAAGATCTCCAAGAGTCTTTCTAAATTACTATTTAAAGAGTTATTTGTATAAAAGTCGTTTTGTATATCTTTTTCTTTCCAACAGCTTCTCTGTATCCTATCCCACGCACATTTCCAACAGCTTCTCTGTATACCACGCACACTCTAGAGAGTTATTCTCGTCTTCTATATTTGGCTAGCGAAAAATCCGAAATAGAGGAGGCTATATTTAGATGACCATTTAAATAAGCTGTTGGAAGACCAAAATCTCTATTCCTAACATTTAGTAATGATATGGAGAGTCTCTTGGAGATGCTTAACAGAGTCTACCGACTACTGCACCACTCATAATCTCATACTAGTGCACTGCAAAGAGAGTTTTTCAGTGGCTCAGCGCCTGACACTCAATGTACTGCGACAATAGTAATCTAAATTTGAGAAGAAAACATCGTTGCAAATGAAAGGAAGAGAGCACCCAGCACCACAAAAACTCACCCACAATCGAACACAAGATTTTAACTTTTTAATCCCACTGCAGCGACAGTCGCAGAATAATATTACAATTACACTAGAGTTCTACAAAAGGATTTATCTGAAATGCATGATATAAAGACAAGATATACCCAAAAAAAAAAAGCATTTTCATGCAATTTGGAGTAATCACAAAACATTGGCACACCATCTTAGTGGCATGTGAATATAGTACAGGCTTTGCCAAGTTCAGTTCAACAGCGTGCATGATATAAAGACAAGATATACCCAAAAAAAAAAGCATTTTCATGCAATTTGGAGTAATCACAAAACATTGGCACACCATCTTAGTGGCATGTGAATATAGTACAGGCTTTGCCAAGTTCAGTTCAACAGCGTCTTGGTAGCTTGTGCCTAATGAGGACCTCCTTTAAAAAAAAAGGAAGACAAATAGGTGAAAACTGAATCTATACAAACCTTTAGAATCCACTTCAAAGCAGACAAGTTATCCTTAAACTACACCAGCAGAACAACAAAGACTTGGTCCCAAGCAGGTTGCAGTAAACTAATAAAATAAAATAAAAAATATTCTCAAAACTACTACATTGAAATTGCTAGGATTCAACCTTTCAGACCTCTCAGAAATATTGGCAGTTGGTTCTGCAGCCACTTCCAAGCCATCTTAAATCACTTATATAGAAACAGAGGTGTCTACAGCCTCTGACCCTGTACAGCTAAACTTAAGCACATTTTTTTCTCACAATGTCACTTATTGTCAGTATCTAGCAAGGCAAATACTTCCAGGATTATCACATCTACAATATATACTAATAAATTGCGAAAAGGTTTGCAATTAGGATATAAACCTCCAATCACACGGAGCTACTTTATCATTGTGCTTATTCTGAACTGATACACAGAGCCTTACAGAGCAAATAATTGGAATGAGAAGGTGAAAAATCAAGGAATTCCATGCAGGTTTCAGAAAGAACAGAAACCAGAGTCAGTTTATTTTATTGTTACTTGCAGCAAGTTTTGCTCAGTAAAGTGAAAGCTAGTAGATGGATTCCATCCTAGACAGGGACTTGTTCTAATCGGGAGGCAGGATTCTTCCTTGTAATTTTGAAAAGTTATTGCTCCCTTGATATCAATCAAGCTACAGCTTCCTCTCTAGCTTCGGCTCATCGTGGCTCCGTCCTGCTGCCTAAGCTTCTCGCCTTCGCGGCAAAGATAGTCATTGAATTTCTCCTGCCAACATGTTAAACAACATGTCAGAATAAAATCATGATTCCTTAAGAAGAACAATGCATAGCAAGAAATATCTATTCCACACAGCATCTATAGAATAGCTGATTTTAGCTTGGATAAGTTGGTATAGCCATGGGAACCTGACGGTGTTACTAGATACTAACGTACTGGGCAAATGGCAAACCAAAATTACATAGCATCTGCCTGAAATCAGGGCTTGCTACTTGCTAGTCCTCTATAGACCTAAGCTAACCACAGAAATCTGACCCTACAGATACCAGGGCTTGCCGCCATGGAATGGACCGTGGTGTTGATTCTGGGAAGAAGAGCGTCCGACGCCAGAGCTGGCCTGTTAACCAGTTGTTCAGCGATTCAGTCTACTCATCCATTTTCTTGACAGTCGTCTACTCATCCATTGGCTTCCCCACTATCCAACGAATTTGGGGGAAAATGGACATGGATACAATTAGGTAGGGTGGGAACGGGGATCAGCCAGATAGGTTTGGGCTCGACCAAGCTTGGATTTGTCCAAACCCTAACCAACGACAGGTGTACCCCAAATCTAGAGTTCGTAACGGTCACCACCAATCAAACGAAGGCTCCAGGAGGGGATCGAGCGCATTACCTTGCCGCCGAAGAGGAAGATACCGGCGAGGCCGGCGGTGGCGACGCCGCCCCAGATGACGACCGTCGACGAGAGCAGCGACCAGTTGCGGTAGATCATCTTCGCCTTCCTGCGATCTCCTCTCTCTCTCCCGACCCTTGACCTCGCCTCGCAACCCTCCTCGATGGAAAGATGGATGCAGAAGAACCTTTTTTTTTTCTTTTTTTGAGAAAAAAGGGATGTGGAAGAACTGAAGAAGAGAAGCAGAGGAGGCAGGTAAACCAAGGAAAGAGCCATGTGGGCATGTGGCCCAAACACGTGAGGCCCATCACTACAGCCCATGATGGAGCAAAGCCACTGTGGCCCGGCCCGTCTTCATCAACCGACTCTGACGTCTCAAACCAACAACTGGGTGCCCATTTGCTAAAAAAAATATAACAACAACTGGGCGCCCATGCTACGGCGGCGGGCGGTGAGCCGGTGACGAGCAAACGCCATCGATGGATCAAAGGCTAGGACCATGAAGACCTTATTACCTGCGCAATAACTGCCACGTCGTAGGTTTATCGCCAGTGACACCTCAAGTTACATATCAATATTGTACCCTCAAAAAAATTACTATCAGTATTGATATTTCTTAAACTTAGTCAAATTTAAAATTATTTAGAGCATCTTCAAGAGACATGTTAAATTTTAGATTCTATATCTTCATTTAGCTAGCCAATCTATAAAATATCTTTCTATATAATTCAGCACACTCCAACAGACTGGCCATATCTTACACTTTGGAGATGAAATTTTGAATCAACACAAGCATGGTACTAGCTATCAGTGTCACACACATCAATATAGCAAGGCACTACGGCCAGCCAAATTTGGGTTCCCACACTCACGGAATAGCTTGTCAAATAGAATAGCAATGACGTTAGCTAGTTTTTTGGAGGCTAAATTTCTTGTATGTTAGCTAAAAATAGAAATAGCAAGTTGGATGACAATTCTCTTGGGAGAGCATCTCCAAGAGATATGTTATCCTTGTTCTGTATTGTATATTTAGATTTTTACGGAGAATATTAAACTCCAACAGATCTTCTATTTGGTTTTGTATAATAGCAAGTATGTTATTTCTGAAATCTCGTTGGGCATAAATAGCAAGCGAACCTGGTTTGTCAGCTTGTGATGAAAAATAACAAGTCTATTAGAAAACTCTTCATTTTTTAAACTTCTATATTTTAAAAAATAGCTAAATTATGTAATTTAGCTATTTATTTTACCATATCTGTTGGAGATGCTCACTGTACTACAATTAAACTCCATCCATCTTAAAAAAAAGTGCACATCTCACCTTACGACTGAGTCAACCAATCTCGGATTTAATAACTAAATACATATATACAAAAAGAGTGCTCATCCCATGCAATACAATTTTTACAGTACATATACAAATGTTTGGCAGTCACGAAAAAAAAAGATACAAATGTTTGGCACTGTTTTTCTATAAATCTAGTTGGTTAAGCTAGAAATTCATAACAATGAGTAATTTTCTAAAAAACGAAGGAGACTACACTACTTTTATAAACTGACATGGGTATACCGATTTAGTCCCTGTTTGGATATATGAGTATTTGCTCTGTCCTTGAAAAAAAATTAGATTTTTAGAGTTGTCTTAAGTCAAACTTTTTAAATTTTTTAACCAAATTTTTAGGAAAAAACTTATGGTATTGAATTAATATCATTAAATTTATCATAGAACATATTTTCACATGGTGCTCATTTTACGTCATAAATATTATTATTTTTTTTATAAAGTTAGTCAAAATTAAAAAAAAATTGACTGACATGAATTCTAAGAATTGAGTCTTTCAGAGACAAAGATGCATTGCAATAAAATGAGTAGGTGGAGATCCAATAAATCTGTCGATAGACCTGCTAACTAATAGCAAGTCAAAGTGCGAGATGCTCATAAATGATATATATATATATATATATATATATATATATATATATATATATATATATATATATATAATTTTAACCAACCATGTAGCCATGTATTAGCCGGTGGATCCAAACAACCTTGCTAGCTAATAGACGGTAGATTTTTTAGCAATTAGTTAGCAAACTATTAGCACAAGTGAATCCAAACATGATTGTAATCCCAGCTTAGCTAATAAACTGTAGATTTTTAGCAATTAGTTAGTAAACTATTAGCACAAGTGAATCCAAACATGATTGTAATCACAGCTGGGGGTGGGACCAATGCTTTTGACTTTGCCGTGTGCCTTGAAGCCATAAAACTAGTCCTAATCCGGCAACGCAAATCATGAAAACCAAACAAGCGAGTCCTAGGACTCTATAGGACAGAGGCAACACGGTCGCCCAAGTGCGCGCGCGCCGGTGCGAGCAGTTACCGTCGAGAAAAGGACGAGTGGGCACACGGTGAAGGACGACGACGAACGACGACCTGGACCGCAGCTGGCTGGCTTCGCTCTCACAGCTCACCTCACATCCGGTCGCCGCTTTCAATCTCGATCTCTCGAGGTACTACTAACAAGACTACTCCAACAAGTCATCCGCGCGCACGCCCTTTTCTTCACGCCGCTTTGCTTCTTCTCCTCCCTCTCCCGGTGCAGTGGCACGCTCTCCGCGTCGATCGTGTGCGTTGAGCTATGCCTGTCGCCGGGTCAAGCGCACTACCATTTCAACATACCCCAGCACTCTGCCTGCCCAGTTGGCCAGTTCAACTCAACCACGACAGCAACAACCAGCTAGCTTAGCTAGTTCGGCGTGCGTGCTGCCGCACACCTCCTCCATTTCATTTGCCGAGTATTCATTCTCTAGTATCGCCGACGCCGTATATATTTCTTCCTTTCTCATCACCTCCACCGAGAACGAGAGAAGCGTCCCTCCGAGTGGAGACAAGGAAGAAGCTCGGCGTCGTCGGCGAGCATGAAGTCGAACCGGAACCTGTCGAGGGCGGAGGGGAGGAGGCTAGGGAATGTGGCACTCATAGCCTTCATGCTCGGATCCCTCCTACTGCTCTCCCTCATCAGAGCCAAGTTCTCCCCAATCGGTACGTACGTACGGCGATGACGATTGCCATGCCCACCGTTTGCCGTGCCGCCATCTTCTTCTTGTTGTTGTTGTGTTCTTGATCGATTCATTCATTCGCTGAGATGTGCTGTCTGTGTGTGGGTTGGGAATTGGGATGCGCAGGTAAAACAGGGGACGCCATCAAAGCAGAGGAGCATCAGGCAATGGCTAAAGACGGCAGCGCCGGCGTCGAGATGGCGACTGCAGCTTCTTCCTCTGGTAATTCGCAGTTCCTCTCGCGTTTGCGTTTCTTCCTGAATTCACGCAAGACGCAACCGCGTCCGCGTCCGCGTGGGATTCAGTCGTCGTAGATTTCTTGGCAGTTTCTTGGAAATCTGGGTCAGAAGAACGCGTACACGTCCACCGAATTACGCTGCATAGCATAGCAAGCAGATCCGGTGAATGAATTTGAGCTGATTTTTGCTTCGTCTGTCTGTCTGTCGCAGAGGAGGAAGATGACGAGGAGACTCGGTCCAAGCCCACCGACTCCTCCAACTCAGGCAACACGGCCATTGTGGTCGGCGGCGGCGACGAGCACGGCGTCAAGCCGGTGTGCTACGAGTCGAGCCGGCGGTCAGACACCTGCGAGGCGACCGGGGACGTGCGCGTGGTGGGTCGTGCGCAGACGGTGCTAGTGAGTCCGCTGGATCGGGAGTGGAAGGTGAAGCCCTACTGCCGGAAGCACGACGCGTTCGCGCTGTCCCACGTCAAGGAGTGGACGCTCCGTCCGTTGAACGGCGCCGGCGAACCGCCTCGGTGCACGGTGAACAGCTCGGCGACGGCGTTCGTGCTGTCGACAGGCGGGTTCACGGGAAACCTATTCCACGACTACACGGACGTGCTGATCCCGGCGTTCATCACGGCGCGGCGGTACGGCGGTGACGTGCAGCTTCTCGTGAGCAGCTACAAGCCATGGTGGACAACCAAGTACCTCCAGGTCCTCCAACAGCTGACCCGTCACGAGGTCGTCGACGTCGACGCTGACGCCGAGGTCCGCTGCTACCCGCGCGTCGTCGTGGGCCCCACCTTCCACAAGGAGCTCGGCGTCGACTCCTCACCCACCGGAACAACCACCTCGATGCCGGAGTTCCGCGCGATGCTACGTGGCGCGTTCGGGCTAGAACGGTCAACGGCGGCACCGAGCGGGGACAAGTGGGACATCAGGCGCCGACCACGTCTCCTCATCATCTCGCGGAGATCCTCGAGGCGTCTACTGAACGAGCGGGCGATGGCGGACATGGCGACGAGTCTAGGGTTCGACGTGCGTACGGGTGACCCGGAGGTGAGCACGGCGGAGGTGGGGCGGTTCGCGCGGCTGGTGAACTCGGCGGACGTGATGGTGGGCGTGCACGGTGACGGGCTCACCAACATGGTGTTCCTCCCCGCCGGCGCCGTGCTTGTGCAGGTCGTGCCGTACGGCGGGCTTGAGTGGCTGGCGAGAGGCACGTTTCAGGAGCCTGCTGGTGGGATGGACGTGCATTACCTTGAGTATGTGGTGCAGAAGGATGAGACCACGTTGGTGGAGGAGTATGGTGTGGATGATCCGGTTATTAGTGACCCTGCTTCTATTCATAAGCTTGGGTGGGACGCGATGAAGGCTGTTTACCTTGATAAGCAGAATGTCAGGCCGCATCTTGGTCGGCTCAAGAACACGTTTGTTGAGGCGCTCAAGCTTCTGCCCCATGGACGCGTTGCTGAGTGACTCAGGAGGGGGTCGTGACACCATTGTTCTGCTCTCGCGTGTTTAGCTACCTTGAGCTCGATATGGATGGATGGGTTTAATTTTAATTAATTATTATACTCTAGGTAGGTAGTAGATTAGACAGATGGATTTTAATGATGCTGATGGTAGATCATCATCGAGTGGTAATTAATATATTATTTTTTACTTGGCATTTTCTTCTGCTCCTTTTGCCCTTGCCCTGTAAACATGACACAATGCAAGGTTGAGTTGGTTGTGACTTTCTGTATAGAGGATGGTGCACATAGCAAGAGGCGGATTTATTAGGTTCCATTTGGATGGATAGGTCGTGTTTCGATGGTGTCGGAAAGACGTTTGGTTGGTTTAGGCAGCTGTTTAGCCCAAAACGTAGTGGAATCTGCAGATGTAGTAATAAGACACTGGAGCGAGCGGATTCCGTGGGGAGCTTTGCAAGAACAGAGCAAGCACAATGCGAGAGATTCTGCCAATTGTTCAGCCTTCAGCATCGTACAGTTTTATGTTAACAGAAGCTGGATCGTGGTCCGTGGATATTAAAAGTTGTTTACCGCGTCCGCGTGCATGACACCATCGGCCATTAGCGTTAGTATTAGTTAACCAGGGCAGGCAAGAAGGAGACTCCATCGAACCGGCGGTGGCCTGGTCAAACAGAGTTTTGACGAGATCAGCAACTTTTAGAGGAAGAGGAATACAATAATGATTAAAATTGGCTTGACATGTTCATCTTGAAAAAGCACGCAAACCATATGTGTAGTAGAAGTAACTCATCTGCTGACGACCTGTTCTCGCCGACGCCGAGTGATCTCACAGTCTCATCTAACACGGTGTGCCAGCGGCGTCCGACTCCGATCCACCATCCACCCACCATGTCTGCACTTGATCCGTGCGCGTGGCGTGGGCATCATCATCGATCGTCATCACTGAAACACAAGTCAAGACTGAGGACGTGAGCTGGAGTCGGTACGGTGGTGACGAAAACGTGTACTTCTTCTTCCAACCGTCTCCAACGTTATGTCTGTCTAGGCGTACAAGTACAACGTAAATTAACAACTTGGAATGTTTGCACCTCATCATGACTAAAAGATAGTTCTGCGTTTAAAACGTCAAAGAGAAGAGCTAAACATATACTACTATATTATAGACTAATAAAGGACAAGCCTAATAAACGATGGTTAGAGCCTATTCAAAGTACTTCATCACCTAATTCCAAATCATAAGACATCCTAAGAACCTTGGAGAGCCCAAGTCAAAGATCTCAAGTTTGATAATATAATAATATTTATGATACAAACTAAGTATAATTAGATTTGAATGTTTTATAATTTAGGATGTAGGGAATATGTTTTGTCTCATCTAGGTACATTACCTTTTATGTATCTATCTAAACATAGTATATCACATTTGCCCTTTAAAACAAGGGTGACGCATGGGCATATCAGTCTTTTCTTTATCTATGATCACCTTCTAGCTCCTACCGTTAGCTAGTATTTGCTAACTAGTGGTATGTTTAGATGGATTAGGACTAGCTGTTAGAGCATCTCCAACGGTTTTACAAATAGGTTTGACATTCTTGTTTTTGCAAAAAAAGTCTAAAAATCTCCTATCAAATGGTTTGGTAAATGGGGTTAGCATTTTTTTTGTTAACTTGGCAAACACCATGTGATATTTGACATATATGGCAAACTACAGTTCGTTTGACAATCGCCACACACGTTACTTTCGTGGTATATTTTCTTCTCGCGCGTATAATTTTTAGTTTTACCAAGTGAATAATGAAAAAACCGTTAGAGATTGATATTTTTTATTTTTGTCATTTTCATTTAGGACTTGACAAAGAGAGAGAGCCAATCGGCTTGCTTTACTCCCTTGCTCACTATCCTGAATCCTAGCACAATGCTCTTTAAAATCATGCTGTTTGTTTGGACGTTTTCATCCCCGGGCGTAACTTGTTTGCGCTGCTATCAGTTGTCATTGATGCAGTCTGTTACAACGATCTGTCCATCCAGCCGTCGTCATCGTAGTTGCTGCCGCCGCCGGCGTGGCGGCGACGAAACGCGGTTGTGGCTGCTGTACAGGTAATACGCTACTAGAAGCAGATTCCGTAGGTGCCACTGTTGAGTGTGCAGGAACTAATAAAAATTAATAAACTAATTAACAGAACGCTAGATGCAGAGTTGCAATAGAATAAGCTTTGAAACATAGCCATCGGAGAGAGAAAGAGAGTATATATAAAATAAAGACGTGAATCGCATCATCGTTGCTGTTTTGTTAATTGTTCTCAATCGTGTGTATAGTTTAACAGGAACCGGATGTTGGATCGTGGACATTGCTTGCTAGGCTGACAAGGTCCACGTTGATGATATGCTATTGTTCAGCTCATGATTAGCCATTAGCAAATAATAATGCCCACTACTGTTATAGAAATATCAATTAGTTACTACTTATGTTATTCACGAGACTCCGGCGAGCGGGCCTGGTCGGAGTTTGACGAGTTAAAAGGCATAAAAAAACGATTATGCACATACGTACTGACTTTGGTACGTTGCTTGAACAGAGCAAGAGGCCAAGTCAAGTTTTTTAAAGGTCAATATTTCTGCATTTAAAAAATATTTCTACTCTAAAAATAATTTTTAAATTAATCTCATGATACTTATTTAATATTGTAAATGTTTTTTTGTATGTATTTAGTTTGATTTGGATTTGTTTGGCTTTTTGAAACTTGAGAATTATATATTTGAAATTAAGGTCTGTTTGGAATTTTTTTATGTATTTGAGATTTATTTGGAAGGAGTAATTAAGGTCTGTTTAGATTCACTCTCTGATAACAGTTAGTTGTCTAATAATAATTTATTATCTGATTTGATCTAATTCTAGGATAGGTGCTAGCTGTACAGGATGATCTACGGCATGTTCGCTTGACAGGATTATGCAGTGTTCTGGTAGGATTATGCACTGCTGGCTGATTTCTTGTGAGAGAAAAACACTGTTTTGGCTGGATTTAAGCCGGCTGAAAAGCCAAGCGAACAGGCTGCTAATCTACTTTCTAGATGTATTTAGATTTAAAAGATATAGTTATTAGCTGGTTTGACGTGTTCACCAGGCGCCCCACAAGACATGCGTCTTTTTTGCTAAGTTGGTCCTAGCTTTCTCTCACGAGTCACGATGCAATGCAACCAAGATGTCTGTAATTTCCTGTGCAGGGTGAAGACAACTCGAGTGGAAACAACTTGACAGCAGCTAGCGGATGTCAAGCATGCACATGCACTGTTGGGTCATTGTTAGGAATTAGCCTCCCACAGCGACAAGCTGACTGCTAATCTCCACGTGTGGAAACGTCGATTGAATCTAGCGAGACGAACATGCAAGATCACAGACGACACCAGAGGCATGATATTTTTTAACGAGGTTTGGCGATGTGCCTAATCCCCGGGGCATGACTATGAGCGCTCCTCCCCAATACAAGCAACACCGGTCGCCCTAGGGTCTTGGCAACGTGCCGCCGCCCTCCCGCGAACCTGTCGCTATGTCCTCATGGTTACAACAACAACCCTCCTCTCATATTTATGAGGAGACCGGGTTACAGAGTCCAACACCAACTCTATCCTATACTGCCAAATACAACTCAGAGTCCTAGCGTAACTAAACTCGTACATAATATTCGACACATATCCAACAAACTCCACCTTGACGAATATTCCGCCATCTTGAAGTCATATATGCGCGAACCTCCATGTACAACTGACTTGAGTAGCCTTCACACCTCCACAAGAGCTGTCCGATGAGTCAACACAGACCCACCACAAGCAAGAGCCTCCGTTATCCTGCAACTTCACGCTCCATGACTCCACCTGCAGCTGTGCACCCTTCTCTTTTATCACCACAGTCTCAACCAAAATTAGATTCTCTCCAGCCCTGACATATGCTTGCCTCTCCGAAGCGTCCTCCCTGATAGGCATCACACGAGCTAATTGAATCTAATACCATGCTCAAACTGACTACACACGTGACACTGAGAACCTCATAGCTGCTATCCGAGTCAAATAAAGAAATTGCATCATTAGCCTTGCTCTTCCGTTTCCACTGCAATGCTACGCCCGACGTCTTACACCGTAGCCTCCTGCAGCCCTGACCAACTAGATTACTCCAGTTGCAAGTATAAATATTCACCATCTATACTTCCTTCCAGTTCAGCCCTTGAAGCTTCTTCATGTCATTCGATCCACACTTCAGAACTCGCATGTGCAATTTGAATCGATCCACGCCCTTGCTGATTTGGAAGCACGCAAACTCATCCAATGCAAACCTGCATTGAGCTCGCGCCACGTGTCGCCGCGCCACAGAGATCGAGAAACCCCATCAGCTGCCACGCTCCTATGTCGTCGTCATTGATCATGTCGTCGTCTCTGCCCACGGTATGACTAGCCTGTCGCCGCTAGCCTCTCCGCCATGCACCACGGTATGTTCGCCCTCCAAGCAAACTGTCCGTCAGCCATCCTGAACTGTTCGCCTTGTGCGCCACAAACTGTTGGGCCCCGATCCATCAATCACAGACAGATCACCAACGAGCTGCTCTTCACATCAACTCTGTCAGACTACACTTGACAATCGCTCTCGAGAACACCCGCTGAAAAACACCAATGTCGAACTCTTTTCAGTCGCCTTGTGCACCACAACTGAACACCGTCGACAATCTCCGCTCGCCGCCAACGAGCACTGCAACACCGACACTGAGGTCTGGTCAGCTGAATGCAACCTCTCCTCTATTGTCTATTGCAAATTTCATCATCATCCTCCGCTATGTGCATAGCCCTGCCACAACTCTCGCAACATACCCTGTGTAATTATTCCAGCCAATATATCATGCCGATCGCCAGAATCATGGCACACCTGCAGTAGCGCCTCCCTTGTTCTCCGTGCATGCCATGATGCCGCAAGTGATCCCGCCTCGAGACACCAGAGAAAAAAAACATGCCAAACTCTCAGGTCTGAGTCAACACCTATTTTCTTTTCTCAAACTCGATTTGATGCTTTGATCGCTGCTCCATCTTTTGTCTTTGCACTGAACACACAAAGAAACTACCAGCTACGTGTGGTTGGCACAAAAAAAAACATAGTACACCATGTCCACGTGATCTAACAGGAGTCCTTGCATGCAACTTGGGCCCCACATGCACGACACCACGACTCCTGAAGCCTTCCGTGCACTAAACCAAATTATTATCAACTATGTGTCCGACTGCACCACGAGTCAACATCCAACTCGACTCCGTCCACCGGCCATCAACACACACAAGCCTTCCACATGTCACAGTTGTTTCCTCGCACAACGACTTCCATGCACCATCGATGATCACATCCGGCAAGATACCCTAGCCGCAACCGACGTTTCCGTCGACTTGCCGCAACCATACGTGTACCGACCCCACACGTCTTTGTCACGGTCATGCTCCACCTTGTGTCGTATCCGCTTCGTACTTCGTGCACTGCAACTGACACCTTGTAGATGCATAGTCCTCGAACCTCTTGATGATCTTCCGCACAGCCTCCAGATCCAATCCAACCATAGCTCTAGATACCACTTGTTAGGGTGCGCAGCGGAATCCGGCCCAGCTCGCTATACCCACGAGCCGGCGCCCCTCGGACCCAGGTCCACCGGAGCCCACAACATATCAGGCTCTGGGTCTAACCCAACCCAAAAGACTAGCCTGATAGGTGAGGGCTGCCCCCACCTTATATGTTGTGCTCCGCCGCCATCAATTACCGATGTGGGACTAAACCCGATAATTGATGGTGGGAGGAGCACAACATATAAGGCGGGGCAACCCTCACCTATCAGCCTAGTCTTTTGGGTTGAGTTAGGCCCAAGGCCTGATATGTTGTGGACTCCGGTGGACCTGGGCCCGAGGGGTACCGGCTCGTGGGTATAGCGAGTCGGGCTGGATTCCGCTACACACCCTAACAAGTGGTATCGGAGCCAATGGTCGGAAAACCTAGAAAATCTCAGGGGTCACATGTGACGGGGAGCCCGTTAACGCTTGGAGGTCACACGGGTTGTGTGATGAGCGTTGGACTCGGGACCTGGATAACGTTTTCGGAGATCACATGGTGTAGTGTGATGGAAGAGTTGAGTCCGATGTATGACGGGGGAGATTGTTGGGTTTAGTCCCACATCAGTAATTGATGGCGGGGAGCACAACATATAAGGCGGGGGCATGCAGCCCTCACCTATCAGGCTAGTCTTTTGGGTTGAGTTAGGCCCAGGGCCTGATATGTTGTGGGCTCCGGTGGACCTGGACCCAAGGGGCGTCGGCTCGTGGGTATAGCGAGCTGGGCCGGATTCCGCTGCGCACCCTAACATGCACGCATGGCCGCCAGCGTGGCAGGGACGAAACGTGGCTTTTGACCAGGCCAGTACGTGTGGACGAAAAGCTAGAGTAACTAGCACGCTGGTCGGTCGGTGCTTCGACGAACTCGTACGTTTCATCCATTCCATGGCGTGCCCCGGATTGACCTCCGTGCCGACGTCTTCAGATTCAGACCACCGCCGGGCGCCGGCCGTTTTTCCCGACCGGCGGATCGGACTCGGAGACGAAATGCAGGAAAACAACCAACGGGCTACAAGAGCTGCTTGATTGCTTGAGAGGAGCCCTCGAGAGAATCTGGCCCAGTTGAGCGTTCCTTACTGGTGATGGTGCTAAGGCCCAGCTCTGTGCTCCCTGCTTCCTAAATTAAAGTGGGCTCCTATACACTTTATTTTCTATAAAGCGGGTCCAAATGGTCTTTTGTAATTTCAAATGAAACTAATCTACCTTTAACCTTATTACTCAACACCATTTCCTGCTCCCTCGCGAAGCCACGTCATCGGCCGCTCGATCTGGAATCAACGGCCACACCCGCAGCATCCGCCACCGCCAGCGCGGCCGCTCCCACGTCCAGCGTTGCCCCTTCCTCTGCCGGTTGCCGCCATCCCTTGCCAGCCCGCGCTGCCAGGGCCGTCTGTGTGTCCCCACCCCCGGTGATTCGGATGCCGCCGCTGCTCTCCACGACGCCGACGGAAGGATAGCAGCAAGGTGCGCTCCACCCTCTATGTTTGCTAGCCTGCGTAGTCGCGCGGGGTTCCTGCTAGTTTATTATATATATGTCACTCTTCGGTTGTAGCCCGTTTAAACACTGTGTAAACGCTACATAGTGGTTCGTCGTTTCTGTTTAATCATCCATCTAGCCCATTTAATGGACTGTTTAGCCCGAATAATAACTAAAAAACAGTAGTCGGTAGGTGACCGACTGTTTACCGTTTAGCATTTAGAAAAACACTGATACGATATATGTTACTGTATTTTCTACAAAAATTATCAAAGTTTGTTTTTTTACATATATAAGTGACATTTAATCTAAAATAGAAGGAGCACAAGCTTATTGATCTTAGCGAGCAATACAATTGCTATATAGAGTAAGTCTTATCTCCATCTTAGGTCATATAAAAAATTATTATTTTTAAAGAGATGCTTATTCGGAATCGAAATATATCTTAAAAATTATCTCTCTTTATATCACGTCATGGGAAAGATAATTTTCATATGAAACTTATAGATTTATATTTTTATAGATAGATCACAATTCTTCGTTTAAGGCCATGTAGCACTAAAATAATTGATAATTTGGTACAAAAGTAGCTTTCAACGGAAAAAAGAATGTGAACCGTAACTCATCGATCTCTAAGATTTTTTATGTCCATCTTACCTTCAATAGAAAAGTTTTTATTTCAAGATACGCCTTGTAGAAAAGGTGGATTCTGCCGATACTAACTTATGAAAAGTGGGAAATCCCGCTATTGAATTGGTGAATTCTTATTTTCTTCATTTCAATCAATTGGTGATAAGACTATTTCTGCTACTTTTTTTCATTCGGATGATTCCTTTAAAAACGAATTATAAAAACACAAAAAATAAACACATTCCCTGACGAGTGACGATGACGACGCATAGGATAGAGAGCATTCCAGTCAAACAAGAGCTGAAGAAGCTTGCGTGCGGCGCCGGGTCCACGCGGCGAACGGCGCCGGCTTACTCCTCGGGTAGCAGATCGGGCCGTCCCGCGGCGGCGGTGGAGGAGGCGAAGTGAAAAATCGATTGGGGTGCGATGCCCCTCGCCTCGAATGCGGGCTTCCTCGCTCCGGTTCCGACCGCCGGCGGTTGGCCGCGATCCTCAGGGATGGCCGGATGGGGCAGCGCGAGGAGTGGCGCTCGCGGCTTCCCTGCCCCCAACCCTCCACTTTGAATATCCACGACACGACGGTAAACAAACAAGCCTCAAGTCAGGTATTCAACCGCCACTCCTCTTCATCACCGTCAAAAGTTGTGCTGCATTTGCTTTTCCTCTTCACTCTCTCTGATGAGTGCGAAAGAGGGAGATGCCGTAAAAGGACGAACTGACCCTGGCATTCATCTTTCCTCTTTCGCTACTTTCTGGGTTCTGCTGCTTGCTTTCCGTGGGCTTTTAGGATAAGGGGAATAAAAAAGACCGACGGAGATTTGCTACCGTTCTTTTGATAATTTCATAAGCTTTTGGTTTGTGTCAATTTCTCTACTCAATAGAAATCGTGCGTCCAAGGGTTCTAAACTTCAAATCAGCAACTACAATGCATCTTTAGAAAAGACCACGGCCATGCAGAATTTATGTTCCATATGTTATCTTATTTTGTTATGAATACAGCAACTGGACGCTGCATATGTGAGCTGAGCTCCCTCTCAGGGAACAGGTAGTCAGTAGTCAGGGGACATTATTCTTGCGACACGGGGAACAATACGTGCAAATAAAATTTATCTGGAATTAGAACCTTGGCATCTTTGTGACCTTTTTCAGAAAGTTGAGTGGCATTTAGTTGCGACGCGGGCATGCAGCGGGCTGAACTTCACCTCCACCAGATCAAGATGGGCTTCTAATTTGCCCTGCTGATCTCCATTCTATGAATCATAAACCCAACATGATCTAGTGGAAACAGTATTTGCAACTGATAACGAAGAAACATGATCTCTTGCTTTCTGCGCTTCCGCGTCGAATTGATGCCTCCTCAAGTCAGCACCGCCAGAAGCGTCGGCATAACCTTGCTCTAGAGTTTGTAGATGCTGCTGAAGAATCCAAGTTACTGGGTGTGATAATGATATGTGATGTGTTTTTTTTGGGGGGGAGTTACTGTGGGAAACCCTATTGATGTGTCTATGTGTGATTGGTGGGAGGGGAAGGTGGATACTCAGACATTAGATCTAATTTTCGTTGTTTGCAATATTTTCCTCCGTGATGCAATGCTATGCATTGACATGGAGTACATCGACGTCCATCAGCTGTAACACGTAGGAATAATTGCAGTGGAAAGAAATATATACCAGGCTGATTCAAGCATATTCATTCTAAATTAGAAAATCCATGTGAACTTGCAAGTTTGATAACTAGACCCTTTTTAGGAAGTCCGCAAATGCTTTGTGCCTTGGTGGGAGCCATATCATTTGATGGTCGTCATGCATATTCCCTCTTCAAGAATGCAATATTTAATCAAAGTAATTCAACTTCTATAGTATATTCCCCAACTGCTCTTATTTTGTTGCTAAGAAACAGAGTTGTTCATGTTATAAGACTAGTTTGGTGTTTGTCCTGAATAACAACAGCAGGAGATGAACATAAGTACTAATCGAATTCTGAATAGGATAATGAAAGGAGATGTTTCCTAGCAATTGACAGTACGGATGGCTGACTGGGGTTGAACATGGAACCTCTTGAATTATTGTGTAAAGTGTGATTTGGAGAATATATGTATATCAGAATAGGTTTTGTGAATGACTAAAGAACATGCACGTATGTGGAGAATTGATTCTCAAAAGGCTATATATATATTTAACCCCAATAATACCATCAACTGTTGTTATGTCCATCTGCCCCTAGCATATAACTAAACATCTAGCCAACTTTAGTACTATCTTTTAGGGCAGCTTAGCATCTAGAATGGACAAGCAACACAAATCTCGATTATATTAGTCAAAGGGCAAAAATTTACTGAAGAAAAAAGAAGCTTCACGGTCTTCCCTTTTTTGTCTTCAAGTAAAACCTTACTATCAAACTGTTAATTTGATCATCAATTCACCAAATCTTAGTCTTGTCAAGTGAAATTTATTTTCGTTCTTCCACACTACAGGCATAAGTTGGGAAAGGTTTATAACCAAAGCAGATTGCATGACTTAACAAAATTCGAAAAATGATAGTTTAACAATGTAATTTTACTATCCAGAAATTTAACTGGATGATTTTATGTTGTCTTTCAGTGAGCCCCACTGTGTATAAAGCAAACCATCTTCAAATCATAAAAAGAGAAATACTAAGGTTAATGTAACTAAATTGCTAAAAAATAATTTCTGGGAGCATGTTGTCTTGTTCAAAACTTCTGTTATTAGATGAATTGAATATAGATTCATCATGATCTTATTTGTGTTTTGTTAGCCTTTTTCTTGATTTACTTCGTCTTTTGTTCTTATAATTCCTCAGATGATGTAGCACTTTGGTCATAACTGGAACATCAGAATTTCTCTTAGCCACACGAAGTGTGCATCATTGCTAGATATGCACCTCCACCAGTATATATTTGGCGGAAGAATCAAAGTATAAAGAAATATGTTCCTTATCCTCGCACCTATGTCCCATGGAAATTATTAAAGATATTGTCCATGGATAGCTTAAACGTAGTTACTCCGCCAAAATCTGAAGGAGGGAGAGAGAGAGAGAGAACAAAAACTCTTTGATCAGATCATGTGTCAATGTAAATCGTTACTCTCATGTGTAAGAATATCCAGGAAGTCAACTTCTGTTTGTGCTTATTCAAGTGTTGAAGCAACTTACATATTTATATGAAAGATGATAAATTGACAATATTATTTTGGTTTAACTGGTTGGTTGCAGACCATTCTCCGATGTGTTTTAGGCACCATTGCATGCAAAAATCTTTTCCTGCCATGCATGTTCATGTGGTGTTGCCCTGCCCGCTCAATCACAAATACACAACTGCGCTCAGTTGTAGGCGAGCCCTGTCTCAAGATTTAAATCTAAGTTATGTTATAATAATGGGCTATACGTGCCAATACAAAATTTGTTTGGCATCATCTAGTTATATGAAACTACTTATTAATGTTCTCGCCACAAATAGTTCCGTACTATATCTCATACTGCTGAGGTCAATTACTCCCTCCGTTTCAGAATACTTGGGAACTTTTACTGTACCAACTTTGAGTTGACTGAGTATATGTTCAATTAATTAAAGAGAGACAATAGTGATAACAGATTTGTGATCATACCATGCTATCAACTTGATGTTTGCTATTGAAATTCTGAAGAAATCTTCCTCTATCGGAAAAAAAGATTTGTGATAAAAGTAGGTCGATCTAAATATTACTCCCTCTGGTCATTAAAACAAAGACTTATGACAGCTGAATTGCACTACATGAGTCTATGTAGGTTGTCTTAAACATCTTCTTTTAATGGCTGGAGGGAGTATATTTTTAATTTGAGTATGCATATGTCAAATTTAACTTTAAACAAAAAAAGTCAAAGTGGCCAAGTATATGGAAACAAATACTATTTGATTTATTTTGTGTAGTTTATATGGCTGTTAATATGTTTTCATAAGTAATATTAATATTCCATGGTGTAGATACAAGATGTAACACTGTGAAATCCTTCTTTCTTTAGCATCACTTTCCTCTTGCATATTTTCCTTTCTCGTTTCGCTTCCATCTCATACTCTTGTTCGATTTGGATAGCTCAGTTAGAAAGGCTAAGATCAAAGCATCTCCGTGCCTCCACAGCAAACCCTGGATTCGCACTTATTGAGGTCCCTCCACTATAAAAGGGCAGCCAGCCACAAGGAATGAACACAGCCAGCCAGCAAGCAAGCAGACAACAAGGACAACACAGCAACTGAAACCCTAGTACCAAGAACAAAGAACTACAAGAGACTTTGCAAGTTCACAGAGTATGCATCACTTCTTGTTCCTCGTTCTTATGCCCATGTATTAAACTGTCACGGTGACATCTCTATTGATTGTCCATTCTCCTTGAAAATAATAGCTAGTAAATCTACAGCTAGTTTGTCTAAAAAAGTGTACTGTAAATTTGAATAAGTTATGTGCAAGTGTGATTTGCTCCTTGTGATGCATGATATATGCAATTTAATTGATTGATTTACTAATTTCCATCAGATATAGGAATAATTAGTTTTCCCTTGCATGGGCTTTTACTTCCTTTTCAGTTGGGACACTAACTTGGAAACATAATCAATTAAGTGTATGTCCAAATGATTGATTAGGGTGCCCTTTTGGCCAAGCTTAAGCCTATTTTAAGACAGCTTTTGCTTAATCTCTTTCTCCATGTCTGTTGTCTCCCCTTAAAATATTCTTTCTTTTTTAGTTTGTGATTGCATGTCGTACAAGCATCTAACAAAGGCCAAAAAGATCAAAGGGCCTCAAATTCTAGCTCCCATCTAGCTAGACCATCATTGCATAGGCGACGTGTATTCCTGTGTATAATGATAATATTGCAACACACCAAGGTTGTTTCTGTAATGTCTGCTCATATATCATACAGATATATGAAGAAATGTGTAGTTGCCTTTAGGTTTGGTATTCCAATTATACATTTTGTTTTGTTATGTTCTGAGACTACACTCCGCAACATGTTGACACATGCACGGTGTGCAGGGCTAGCTGTTGACTGCGAATGAACATCCAGAGGAAGCCTGGAGACTGGAACTGCAAGAACTGCCAGCACCTCAACTTTGGCCGCCGTGATTACTGTCAGCGTTGCCGTGACCCACGCCCTGACTTGCAGTTCGGTGACGGCTATAGCACGGGTGGTGTGCTGACCTCCCTTGACATCCGCCCAGGTGACTGGTACTGCAGCTGCGGCTACCACAACTTTGCCAGCCGCAGCAGCTGCTTCAAGTGCGGCACCGTTGTCAGGGACTTCCCTGCGGGACAAGGTGCTGAGGGTGACTTTGCTCGTGGACATGACAGCGCCGCAGTTCGTGCTGGGTGGAAATCTGGCGACTGGATCTGCACAAGGTGATCAAACTATTTCTACTCAATTTCAGTAAGGTGAAGGAATGCTTTCGTAATGCATGGCAAGAAACAGTGGCATGCATGTGTGTTTTATGCTGAATGCTGATTAAACAGCAGCTGTAGCTGTTCATAGAAGTTGATCTTATGGGTTTCTTTGGAAATTGTCTCGACACAGGCGCTAATATACTGTGTTTCTCTACTTTGGCCAGGCCTGGTTGCAACGTGCACAACTTTGCTAGTAGGATGGAGTGCTATAGGTGCAACGGACCAAGGGAGGCAGGTATATGTCTTGGTCAGTTTACAACTAAGATTTCAAATTTTGTGTCATTTTTATGTGTATTCTTCAGTTAAGTCTGCATGCAACAATCAGTCTAGAAAAGCACATTAAAATCTTACACAATGATTAATCTAGTAGATCCTAGCTATCTAATCAGTCAATCAATCCTGGTGCCTGGTGAAGTTCCTTTTTGATCTTTCATTTTATTTTTTCAAAATGTTGATGCATCTTTTCACTTCGAAGAGACATTTTAATCTGCTCTGCCGATGCTCTGCCTCCTCAAAAATGGAATTGTTCTGCTGTGAAGCAGGCACCGGGAAATAAGAGGCGACCGAGGTGATACCAAGACCGTGAGATGTGACGAGCTGACCGAGAGCAATGGAACCAACTGCTGTCACACACTCACCATCAGGCATCCAGGAAGGATGAGTCATGAGTATATTGTTGACTGCCAAGCGTAGTACTGACTGCTGTGGTTGCGTGGGTGGAGAAGTACCCAAGCGCAACAACCGTTACGTGTTTTTTTTTGTGTGCTCTTTTTTGAGGTTGTGTTGATTCAGTGACTGCTGAACTGTACGGCTTGATGATGCACTTGCATTATGTATTGTTCTTAAACAGCATATATAATTATCTAATAAGTGGTTGCTTATCTATGCTTTGCATGTGTCTCCTTGTATTTGTCAATGTTTTCTTAGTGTTGAAACATGTGTGTTTTTGAAACCATTTGAAGCTGTATAGTGTTGATCATGGCATGGTCAGTTTGTTCATCTCAAGCTTAACGTATTCGTCAACCTTTTATAGTCAAGATAACACTTAAACCAATCGTCCCATGATTTAATTTTTTCTTGGCTGGGAAAAAAGAAAGCAAGAGGAATGATGATTGGGGAGTACACCTTCCAGGGCTGCGAAGGCCGTGAATTGTTGGGCTACGCGGCCTACGTAGTAGTAGTACGTTACTAGGCCTTTGTTTACTGGTGGTACTCCAAGTCTCCAAGGGCCTTAGCTGGGTTCCAAAGACTGGGCCAAGAACTGATGATGATTTTCAATTGGGCTCGGCCAAATGCATCTGCTAGGAGGAATTGGACGAATTGGTTGGATCTGAATATCTGTACTTTTTCAGTCCAAAAACAATAACAGCTGAAAAACAAAAGGGGAAGAGCCCATCTGCAATTCGAAAGAGTTGACCGGTCGAATCGGTCAGCGCCCTCCTCCCAATGGAGTTCCCCATACCCGACATGGTACGATCAGTAGCCCGGCACCGTCCCCACCTCGCCTTTGACCTTCAAGGAGAGCCGCAAATATGGCCGGGTCACTTCGTCAAATCTCGGTGGGTGATACCTCACCGGAGACCGGCGGCTAGCTTCTTCCTCCTCCATCCTGTACGTCTTTTTCATCGGCACCAGTCAGCATCGCTGGCCACCGATGAGCCCCCACGTTTCAAAGCCCTCAGCTGCAGGCTCACGGTTTGCTTCCGATCGAGCTCCCTTTTCATTCATTGTGTTACGGCTACCACGCCATCTTCGTCAACCTGTTTGGAGAATCTCGTACTAGTGCATTTCATTTCATCCAAGGCAATTCAGGGTTTCCGATTCAGAATCCGAGGTGGACCCCATTTTCAATGTTGTTCTCAGCCACGCCAGTACACGATCATGAACAGATGACCAACACTGCGGGCGACTTGGGTTTGCTATCGCAGCTCGTCACGGCGCACGCGCCTAAGCTTTGGCGTCTGCTTGGGTTGTTCGTCGTCCAACTCAGTTCATTTTTCGCACCATCGGCTCTCAAATGTTTGCCGGATGATTCGTCCGCCACGCTTCTGGTGAAGAAAGAAAATAGAGACAAATCCTAAAGCTTTCGTTTCTATCTAGGCGCCATAGATGCTTTTAGTTAATCACTGATGTAAGTTTTCTGGACTCTCTTTTAGTTTTTTATAAAAAAGTTTTTCTACCATAGTTTTTGTCTTAAAAAATATAATTCCGATACTAATTTGTCATGTGCAATTTTACAAATAAAAACCAGATACAGTATATCAGTCCACATAGTCTTGCATAAAGACATAACACAATGTAAACATTATTAAAGATGGATTTCACTCCATAGGGACACCGACCGGGAAACGACTCAGACTAGTAGTCTTGCCTCTTCGTAAACTCCAGCCTATGGTATCCATTCGGGATTCTACAGTTAATTGGCCATCCGTGAGAAAGTACAACACAATAAGATTATGCAATGTTCCAAAGTTTGATACGGAACACTATAGTTAGTATTTTTAGTAGCACTGTAACTATTTTCAGAGGGTGGCAAAGGATCACTGTTAATTGGCCATCTATTACGATCATTCCAAAAAGTCTGTCTCTCAGGAATCGAACCCCAACCAGGTGCTCATGCCTCTATACGAGTATCATGTGTCGTATTTTATTTTCACGCCACAACAAGTTTAACTCAATTTTTAGAAAATACGAGTAACATTTGAATTTTTAAATAAATTTATTAAAAAACTAGATTCAAAGTTACTAAGTTATACACATAACTTTGACATGAATATTTTTTACATAGTTTTTTTGGTACAGTATGATTGACAACTTACCATGAAAATTTTCCTATATTATTTTATGACAATAGTTTTGCAACATAATTTTTTTGACATAAATTTCTATAACAATTTATGAATAACATAACTTAAGCTATATATCTAAGTTATACAATGCATAATTTATTATCATAACTTGTATATCACAATTTTTAGAATATAGTATTTTATAGAGCAGAACTTATTAGCACAAGTTTTTATTAAAAACTTTTTGGGCAGCGTTGACAACTTTTATGTATAATTTATATGTCATAAGTTAGTATATATAAATTGCTACTAGAAAATAACCTTCGAAACATATGTAAATTGGGGTCTACTTTTGTTCGCCTTGTCGTATAGAACACACTGGTACGGACGGAATTCAAAATAGATACACCGATCTAAAGTTATAGTAACATTTTGAAATTAATGTTTTGTTTTTATTAGCTACGTCATCAGTGACGTAGGGGGCGGGCGAGGGAAGTGGAAACACTAGCGCCCCTGCATATGTTTGCGTGTCTACAAAATCGGAAATAGTAGAAAATATTTTTTTCCAAAAAAGGAAATGCATATAAATCGATCACCAGTTGCAACTTGCAAATATGATGAGCGCTCGCGAAGTAGGGCTACGGTGTCGCTCCTGTTTCCCGTCAAAAAAAAAGCAAAGCATACCACATTTTGTGCATATACCGGCTCGCGATGGATGCCGCGTACTGGATGGTCCCCAGCCTGATCGAACGGTCCCCAAGGTGATCCCTGAGGCTTCCTTTGGGAGCTCGGGGCAGCTCAGCCCAGGGAAGACCAGCCCCTAGGGCCTCCTTTGGAAGCCCACATTCACGGGGTATCCCGGCACTTTCCCCGGGTGGAAAGCCCCGCGTGCCATTCAGCCCCGGCCTAGAATCCCCTTTATTTAGAAGTCCACATCGAGGGGGAGCTCGATCCAAGCCCTGCGTTTTCCCCGGGGTGGCTCCTCCCGTGCGCTAGGGTCCGGGTGGGGATTCCCCGAGCGACGCGACGCGTGAAAGCGCTCCACCCTCGCCCCAGCCGCCGCCCGCCGTCCTCGCCCCAGCCGCCGCTACACCGCTTGTCAACGTCATCCTTGCTCCACTGCCGCCCATCGACACCGTCCTCGGCCCATCGCCGCCGCCGTCGTCGCCATCCTCGCTCCGCCGTCGTCACCCCCAGCCGCTGCCTCCGCCCTCGTCTCACCGGCTCTACCACAACCTTCTTCGCCCCATCTCCGCTGATCCTTGCCCTCGTTACGCGACTTCTGGGGTCTCCATCGCCGTCCTCTATCCAGCTTCAAGATCCGGTTTAGGTAAGCTTCAAGATCTGAAATACAGCGTAATATTGTGATTTTCTTCGCACAAGATCCGGTTTTCTTCGCACGCCGGCTTCAATACGGCGTGCTGCAGATTAATTATGCACTGCTATCGCTTGCAGCAGTCTAGTTCAGTTCAGTTCAGCCAGTACACACTAGCATAGATGACCCACAACCAATACATTCATCATTGCAGGCTTTGCAGAATTTTATTTATCTTAGATAGATGATCGCAGCATGCATGCATGTTTCATACGGAGTACACACTAGCAAGCAACACTCCAATTCATCAACCAACCTGTGTTCTTAGGTGATTCCATTCCATGTGCTGGAAAGTTTAATGCTCTTGTTTAAGTTTTTTTAAGGTCACTCTGATAATCAAACTGTTTGTGATATAATTAAGTACTAGGGGGGGGGGGGGTGGACAAGTCTCAATCATTTCAGAAATAATCTTTCAAACATGTACTTGTCATATTAGTATACGAGGAGGGCCTTGTGTGTTGTACCGTTGTGTGTCTAATTACAACATGTTGATGGGATGATTAAACTAACTCTTTGTTTGTGTATGGTTGTACTTCATTGATGGTCATTAGTTCTGTTGTGGAATTCTCCACTTGGAAATCTAGTATCGGTCTACTTGGAAATTGTTTTGCTATTCAGAGAACTCATTTTTTAAGTGTTTCAATCTGAATATTTTCTGTTATTATGAAGTGTTCCAATCTTCATAATAAAGAAATTAACCAACTCATTTTTCAGTTGATAATATATATATATATATATATATATATAGTTAGTAGGCATCTATTCATTCAACTGTCTTGTGTCTTGTTTAAATATGCTAATTAGCCAAGGTACATACTTCTAGCTACTTGGCTGCAGGTCATTTGGGAAACCCAGCAAAATAGCTGACATAACAGTAAACCATGTTTAACCACATTGGTCCAATAATGGGACAACAAAAGGTATTGCCAACTAGAATGTAGGAGTAAGAAATACATAGGAAACAATATATTTTCTAGGTTAATGAGGTCTTTGATATAATTCCAACATTGACTTATTATTGGTGCAGTAATATTTCTAAGTAAAGAAACTGGATTGTAAGAGCTAAGTCGGTAAGGTGAATCTGTGGTTTTCAAGCATGCTAGCTGGAGAACTGCAATGTAATAAGTTTCTGATGCCCATGCTCCTTTGGAGCCATATACTAGCTTGTTTTCAGCTTCTTTTTCCTCGTGTATCTTGTTCTAATTCATAGATTTCGTTGTTTCATCAACTGTAGTATGACACTAGCAGAAGATTTAATTGGAGGCATTATACTGTCAGGAAGTAGTTTATTTTGACCTTTCTATTGCAGTACTAGATCATACCCCTGTACAGTGCAGTGCATAGTCTCAATTGACCTTTCATAGATTCCAATTCGACTGATGTTGGTTGTTTTTTTTTGCTGCAGATCTAGACCTGAAATGTCTATCTACATGCATCCTACACGTCTTGTGTGTTCATCTCATTTCTGCTAGCACCGGATACAAAGGAGCAGAGCGTAGCTAGCTAATATTGTGTTCATTTCCCATAATAATAAATAAAGCTTCTGTATTATTGGACTTTTTGTACTGTAATTTGACAATGGGTGCAGATTCTAGCTTGTCTTAGAACCATCTTTGTTTTGTGCTAATTCACTTATGCAGTTATGCTATTGAGTAATCTCTGTTAGAGATACAATTTTGTGCTAAGTTACTTTGTACGATACCTATAATTTTTGCATGATTTGACTAGTTTAATTTCAAGTATACATTTGTCTGTAGAATTAATGAATTTGTTCTTTTATCTTCCTCGGGTAGCTCAGCCCAGGGAAGACCAGCCTGCTAATTCACATTTTTTCATTTTGTCCCATTATTGGACCAATGTGGTTAAACATGGTTTACTGTTATGTCAGCTATTTTGCTGGGTTTCCCAAATGACCTGCAGCTAAGTAGCTAGAAGTATGTACCTTGGCTAATTTCTGCGGAGCATATTTAAACAAGACACAAGACAGTAGAATGAATAGATGCCTACTAACTATATATATATATATATATATATATATATATATATATATATATATATATATATATATATATATATATATATATATATAATTTATCAACTGAAAAATGAGTTGGTTAATTTCTTTAAATATTCAGATTGGAACACTTAAAAAATGAGTTCTCTGAATAGCAAAACAATTTCCAAGTAGACCGATACTAGATTTCCAAGTGGAGAATTCCACAACAGAACTAATGACCATCAATGAAGTACAACCATACACAAACAAGAGTTAGTTTAATCATCCCATCAACATGTTGTAATTAGACACACAACGGTACAACACACAAGGCCCTCCTCGTATACTAATATGACAATTACATGTTTGAAAGATTATTTCTGAAATGATTGAGACTTGTCCACCCCCCCTAGTACTTAATTATATCACCGGCAGTTTGATTATCAGAGTGACCTTAAAAAAACTTAAACAAGAGCATTAAACTTTCCAGCACATGGAATGGAATCACCTAAGAACACAGGTTGGTTGATGAATTGGAGTGTTGCTTGCTAGTGTGTACTCCGTATGAAACATGCATGCATGCTGCGATCATCTATCTAAGATAAATAAAATTCTGCAAAGCCTGCAATTATGAATGTATTGGTTGTGGGTCATCTATGCTAGTGTGTACTGGCTGAACTGAACTGAACTAGACTGCTGCAAGCGATAGCAGTGCATAATTAATCTGCAGCACGCCGTATTGAAGCCGGCGTGCGAAGAAAACCGGATCTTGTGCGAAGAAAATCACAATATTACGTTGTATTTCAGATCTCGAAGCTTACCTAAACCGGATCTTGAAGCTGGATAGAGGACGGCGATGGAGACCCCAGAAGTCGCGTAACGAGGGCAAGGATCAGCGGAGATGGGGCGAAGAAGGTTGTGGTAGAGCCGGTGAGACGAGGGCGGAGGCAGCGGCTGGGGGTGACGACGGCGGAGCGAGGATGGCGACGACGGCGGAGCGAGGATGGCGTCGACGGCGGCGGCGATGGGCCGAGGACGGTGTCGATGGGCGGCAGTGGAGCAAGGATGGCGTTGACAAGTGGTGTAGCGGCGGCTGGGGCGAGGACGGCGGGCGGCGGCTGGGGCGAGGGTGGAGCGCTTTCTTGCGTTGCGTCGCTCGGGGAATCCCCACCCGGACCCTAGCGCACGGGAGGAGCCACCCCGGGGAAAACGCAGGGCTCGGGTCGAGCTCCCCCTCGATGTGGACTTCTAAATGAAGGGGATTCTAGGCCGGGGCTGAATGGCACGCGGGGCTTTCCATCCGGAGAAAGTGCCGGGATACCCCGTGGATGTGGGCTTCCAAAGGAGGCCTGAACTAAACCATAACGCGCGCAGGAATCATCTTGGGGATCAAGCTCATCGAACTGCCCGCGGTGCGACACCAGGAAGCAACGCTCAGTTTTGCACTTCTGCTACTGCAACAACCACGCACAGCCTCGCTACTTCTGCAACACATGTGCGGACGCTATCGGACGGAGGGCGGATCGCTCCGCAGGTCCGAGTTAATCGATAATTTTCAGAGGTGGTTTCTTAAAGACGTTTGTCCCTGTAAATGATTTTTAAAAGTGTGAATTTACAGAGTTATTTAGAGAGGTTGTCTCTTAAAATCTTTTTTTTAGTTTCCATTTTATATTAAATCCGAGTTACCAATTAATGAAAGCAATATTAACCCATATCAAAAGTTAAATGAATTAAAATTAAAGACATAACCACACAAACCAGCAAACAGCATACCACATTTTGTGCATATACCTGCTCGGCTGCTCGCGATGGATGCCGCGCGCACGTGAGCCCCCCCCCCCCCCCCCCCCCCCCCCAAGCCTTGGTCAAGTGCCTACCAAGTTCTGCACTTCTGCCCTCCCTCCTCCTCGTCATCACCAAAGTTCGGCTACCAGAGCGCTCCTCGTCGTCGGCGTCCGCCTCCATCGCCAAGCCAGTCTCCCAGTCCGTACACCGGCAGGCAGCTTCAGGAGTTCAACGTGAACGACGGCAGTCCCACTCCACCGGAACATCCAATCCTTCTGTGTCGACGGCTGCTCCTACGCCGCTGACGATCTCCGCCAAGCCTGTGTCGACAGCTGCTATTACGCCGCTGACGATCTCTGCCAAGCCATTCTCCCTGACCGGCGGGCAGCTTCAGGAGTTCGACGTGAACGGCGCCGGCTTCGGTCTGGACGCCGAGCGAGCCTCGTTCCATGGCGGCCGCGGACCATCTCGACACGAAGGCTTCCAGCGCCAACACCACTGCTGCAGGCGTGCGCTCATCATCGGTGTCAGCCGACCCGTTCGCGCTCGTCATCTCGAGGCCATCGTGCGCCGAGTCTGGCACGAGAACTGCGACGAGGCGTTCGAGCGCGTCGTCCACAAGCTCCGCCAGCCTCGCCGCCACCTCTACATCGCTCTCGACCTCGAGTTCGTGGCCGGCGCCTCCACGAACGTGCGCTTCAGGCCAATCTGCTGGAACACCTGGTACGATAACTTGCGCAACTTTGTCAATAGGAGGCGAAATGCTCCAGGTGGGCCTCGCGCTTGCATTCGACCTCGACCTCGACCACCAACGACATGAAGGAGCTCAAGCCCCATCGTCGTCGTCAGTGGTAGCACTGGAGATCAACCTCAAGTTCGACGTGAACGCGCACGTGCGCGAGTACAATCATGCGTCAATCACCTTCCTGGAAAACCAAGGGCACTGTCTCGCGGAGTACAGGGACAGTGGCGTCACCATGGATCAGCTTCTGAACGGCCTACTACTCCACATCCCGTTCGGCGACGATTCCGTCACCTGGGTGACTTTCCATGGGGACCGTGACTTTGGCTTCCTCCTCCGCCGCTGCTGCTGCAGCAGCGTTCTGCCGCCGGACCGCACAGCCTTCATGCGCCAGGTGCGTCAGCAGTTTCCGGTCTTCTATGATGTGCGTGTCCTCGGCCAGCTGGAGAAGGAAGGGTTCACCGGCAGCCTCACGGCCCTGGCTGAGCATCTAGGTGTCCGGCGTATCGGCGGTGAGCATCATGCCGGCTCTGACGCGTTGCTTACGCTGTCGTGCTTCACGGAGATCCACCACCGCAATGAACACATGCTGCATCGACTGGATACTCGTCAGTGCTTGCTGTCAGGAATGGAAGAGTTCGACATGGGCATCAAGTGTGCACGCCACATCGACGATGCCAGTGTCATCACAGTCGTGGTCCGAGGCCATAACTTTGAAGAAGAGGCACGGCGTATCGATGAACTGGTGACAAGCAATTTCAAGACCGTCGGAGTCGATGTGCAGCTTCCTCCGTTGGGCTGTGGCATCCCCTTTTATGCAGCTGATCCGCAACAATATTATGACCTCATGAAGAGCAGATTGAGAGGGATCGACACCTTCCAGGTCACGGTCGGGTTCATAAACGCCCAAGGGATGCTAGCATATGGCCGTGTGTGGGAATTCCACGGCAGCTCCGGAGCTGATCCTGCACTTGCAGGAGGCAACAACGCCCACGTGCGTCCGGGACGATTGGCTTGGCTCATGGCGTCATGTGGTGCTACGCACAACCCCAATGTAGCTTGGGTGACATACCAGGGATCACTTGGGATCGCCTGCCTGATCAAGTCATTTCTAGCAGCCGACGACCTCCCCAGCGACTGGTGTTCTTATATCAATCATCAAGGAGGAGTTTTTCCTAATCTATACGATGTTGGATTGATTGCCCAGGGATGCCCCGATATTGGTAAGCACCCACTAGGGTTGGGGATGCTGGTGGTGCCCCCAAGCACTTTTTGTTTTGAGAAGCTACAAGATACTGGCAGAAAGTCCCAGTTTTCCACACATTGCAGAGGCTGTCCGGGGGCAGCTTATGGCGAGTCAGAGCTGGTTCTGGTGACTAACAACTCGCTAATGGAAGATCGAAGGTTTTTTAGTGGTACCTTGCATTAAACATTTAGAAACTATTTTCGTAATAAGAAAAAAAAGAAAAAAGAAGCTTATAGCCAGCCTTGTTATGTTTGCCGATATATTGTTGATGTAGGGAGGGGACTAAATCATGTTGTTGTTGTTATTGTTGTTGTTGTCAATGTAGGTTACAGAGAAAGAAACTGTATCTTGTATAATTACAACACTTTGATTTCTTTTGGGTTCACATGTTATCAGCATATTTGATTGTCTATCAGAACAAGGAGACAACCTGAAGCCTATTTTATTTCTTTTCAGTTTGCAAACATTATATCTGCCATACACATGCACAATAGTGTTTTTCTGAAACAGAACGAACATGGTTTTAGATTAGCAGCTGAACCGTGCATATGTCTGCACTTTCTATTCAAAGTTTCAGACCATGCTTTTCAGGAGCTCCTGCCTCTTGCACATTATAAATTGGAGTATCCTTCCCATCCCACAATTGCGGTGTTAGAACATACATTCATCTTCATTCTTCAATGAGGCTTAGAACCTTTTGATCTGTCCAATTTCCGCAAGGCGCGCTCATCGCCATCAAATGCAGTCATACACATCTGATACCATTACGATCTTCATCAAAGTGGGCTTCTGCCATTGCTCTGCATCTTATATGTATACTCCTGTTTAAGTTCTTCTTGAGATCCTCCAGCTTTTTTAAAAAAAAAATCAACGGGTGGAGATGCTCCCCACCTGATTTATTGAGTCATTGCTCAGAGAAACATGTTATAGAGATGTTTACAATGATTTTACAATCGCTTACTAAAGCCGCTGATGTCTGCTCTTAGTTTACATTCAGGGAAGAGTTCATCGACATTTCTAGGAATGTGGACCCAGCTTCTATCACTTTTTTGCTTTTCTTTGACATTTTTGCTTTCCACTACTGCAGCTGCGGCTACCACAACTTTGCCAGCCGCAGCAGCTGCTTCAAGTGCGGCACCATTGTCAGGGACTTCCCAGCGGGACAAGGTGCAGCCGGTGCTGAGGGTGACTTTGCTCGCGGAAGCGACAGCGCCGCAGTTCGTGCTGGGTGGAAATCTGGCGACTGGATCTGCATGCACAAGGTGATCAAACTATTTCTACTCAATTTCAGTAAGGTGAAGGAATTCCTTCGTATGTATGGCAAGAAACAGTGGCATGCATGTGTGTTTTATGCTGAATGCTGATTAAACAGCAGCTGTAGCTGTTCATAGAAGTTGATCTTATGGGTTTCTTTGGAAATTGTCTCGACACAGGCGCTAATATACTGTGTTTCTCTACTTTGGCCAGGCCTGGTTGCAACGTGCACAACTTTGCTAGTAGGATGGAGTGCTTTAGGTGCAACGGACCAAGGGAGGCAGGTATATATCTTCGTCAGTTTACAATCAAGATTTCAAATTTTGTGTCATTTTTGTATGTGTATTCAGTCAAGTTTGCATGCAACAATCAGTCTAAAAAAGCACATTAAAATCTTACACAATGATTAATCTATTAGATCCTAGCTATCTAATCAGTCAATCAATCCTGGTGCCTGGTGAAGTTCCTTTTTGATCTTTTATTTTATTCTTTCAAAATGTTGATGCATCTTTTCACTTCGAAGAGACATTTTAATCTGCTCTGCCGATGCTCTGCCTCCTCAAAAACGGAATTGTTCTGCTGTGAAGCAGGCACCGGGAAGTAAGAGGCGACCGAGGTGATACCAAGACCGTGAGATGTCAACTGCTGTCACACACTCACCATCAGGCATCCAGGAAGGATGAGTTCATGAGTATATTATTGACTGCCAAGCGTAGTACCGTTGCTGTGGTTGCGTGGGTGGAAAAGTACCCAAGCGCAACAACCGTTACGTGTTTTTTTTGTGTGCTCTTTTTTGAGGTTGTGTTGATTCAGTGACTGCTGAACTGTACGGCTTGATGATGTACTTGCATTATGTACTGTTCTTAAACAGCATATATAATTATCTATGCTTTGCATGTGTCTCCTTGTATTTGTCAATATTTTCCTAGTGTTGAAACTTGTGTGCTACTGGAACCATTTGTCAGTTCGTTCATCTTAAGCTTATAACGTAGGGAGCGTATTCGTCAACCTTAACTTACAAATCGTCTCGTGATTTAAATTTTTCTTGGCCGGGAAAAAAGAAAGCAAGAGGAATGATGATTGGGAAGCATCTCCAACAACTTGGAAAAATTGACAAGCTAAATTTTATGGTTTGACAAGTTGCTAAATTATTTTGGCAAATGGAAAAAGCTCTTCTCTCCAACAATTTGTTATTCCAACTTGACAAATTTGGGAATAGCAACTTGAGAAAAATAGTAAGTGGGTTTGAGGAGTTGTTGGAGAGGGAATTTTTTAATTTTGCCAAATTTATAAGAATAACAAGTTGGATAGCAACTTGATAAATATAGGCACGCGGAGACCGTGAATAACAACTTGGGAAAAATAGCAAGTTGATTTGAGGAGTTATTGGAGAGGGAATTTTGTGATTTTGCCAAATTTATAAGGATAACAAGTTGTTTTAAGGAGTTGTAGAGATGCTCGGGGCATTTTTATTTTTTAAGGTTTGAGTTCGGCCGATCCATACTTTTGTCAGTCGGTCAAACGTGGTCACAAGTGAGAATTCAAATTTTACAGATCTTTTTATGGACGTAATGGCTAACTTTAACTCCGCCGAATTTTAGCATGTTCGTTTGACTGAAAAGCTAGCAGAAAACTGACAGATGCTGTTTTTAATGTTTTGTTGTGAGATAAAAAAACTGTATTATGACTGATAAAACGGGTGATAAGCCAA